>CM068375.1:169118052-170318052 GCA_034769895.1 Magicicada septendecula
TTTTTCACGTGTTCGCCACTCACGATGCCTTTGTCTCCTTTGCTTAATCCTTTTCCAGAGTCAGACAAGCACCCAGTTCTTTCGATAAAAAAGAAACAGAAAATATGCCAACTACATCCGTGTCACACTACACCACAACCTGCGCTAGAAGTGTCTCTCGAATTTCATTTCATTCAAATATCTTCTATTTCTCTGCCCCCTCTTCCCTCTTTCTCCTTTATTTTGTGTCTTTGCTAATATATGTACTTATAATCATCAAGAAATATAGTGGTATCACATCCTACTGTTTCCTGAAATACGTTTAAAATTTGATATCCATGGTCATTGTTATCACTTGCTAGCAGCACACGACGCAATAACGGTAGCTGTTATCATTCCCACCACTCCGAAATTCCACTCGTATACTATAACACTTTGCTATACTATAACACTTTACTATAACACTTTATACTATTCCACTCGCTTAAAGACATTTTGTGTCTCCGGCTCCGGCTTTATGACGTCCGGATTATCGACGCGCTGCTGTAATTATAAACAAATACGTTTTTATCAAGTGACTGACTGCCCAATATGTATTACAATTTTATTAGTTTATGGTTTGCTATGTCTTTTCAGTCTACGTCGGCTTAAAACTACTGAATCAGATGAGAGGTAAAACGATTAAATAATAATAGGCGCTAGGATATGATCTCAAAACTGCACCGGTTCTAAAGCAATAACCAATGAAGAGGGGAGACTTATGCAATACTGCGGGGTATATTGGCATGTACAAATGTCTTCCCATACCACTAAATTTATTCAAATCATATCTCTCTGACACATTTTTCAAGTAAAAATTGATCATGAATATCTCAGTTCTATCTCATTATTGGTGTCAACCAACAGGGTACACTGGGACCAAGCTAGGTCATAGGGCCATAGGGACCTTATACCTTACAGCTGACCTACCCACTGTGTCAACAGAATGTTGGAAACGTCTATCGATCACATGGCTATCCTTACTTACCATAAGACACCCAAATTGTAAAAACGTCTCAACATGACTGACAAATACATATAGAAATGGAAATACAAATTTCAAAGTCAATGAATTGATTCCACCATTACAGCATTTTTATACAGACAGCTACTCTTCACCAGGTAAATAATATTATGTTATATATCATAACACATATATATATTATATAATATAACATGTATAACATATAACATAATATAACATATTATATTATATTCTTATACTGTATAATATACTCACACAGACGTCAGGGGAAATCGGTATCATGCTCTCCACAATGTCAACCGACTAATTAAAAGGATCACATGCTGAGAAAACAAAAAATAAATTTATTTAAAACTTCATAAAAATACATCGGATTATAGATCCGGAGTCTGATTGGTCGTCAGATAATTAGATCGGTCACCCACAACAGTCGAACGTTTAAATTAAACAAAGACTACAATCTACGAAACTCAGAAGCCCCCCTGGTATATTTCCCAATCGTATGCTGTACAACATGTTATCCAATTGTTATTCAATGAAGAGCAACAAATCACTGCGCACGTCTCCTGGGTGGTGCCGGATTAAGGAAGGGCTAGGAGGGCTAAAGCCCCGGATAGCGCTTGCCGGGTGGCCTCTTGCCCACATTTTAAAATTCCCATTTTTGAACGAATAAATAAAATTTTCCTAGCAAACGAAGTATTAAAAACCGCACTGACAAAGAGAGTACCTAATGTGAGGATTACGGATTTAAATGAAACTTAGGGACATGTTTAGGTACATGAGTTTATGGTAAAAACCAAAGCAGTAAAGTTTAACGCTAAAATTTCCCAAGTTATAAGCTATCACAATTGTTTTATCATGATTTTTGGAGAAGGCTCGAGATAAATATAGGTCCCTTTGAAACTCATTAATTCAGATTTTAATGCGCTTATAAATACTTAAAAACACAAAATTAAATAGGAAAGATAAGCTTATTTGATTCTTGTCGAGTGAGGAAAATTTCATACATGGGCCCCTGCTCTTAAGTAGCCCCGGCTCCTATAACCTTATTCCGGCCATGCTCCTGGGTAGCATAAATGACACGGTAACACTTCTCGCACTACAGCCACAATCACGCAGTAACACGCACTGGAGTAGTGGCGTCGAGGGCGCCGCCGTAGGGTAGTTGGGCTTTTCATGGGCCTCTTGTTCAGACATTCAAGTAATTTATACAATATTCTCTGTACTATGACAGTTAATGTAAAATACATAGTATACACAAAAATGTTGTCGGGAATAGTAAACGTGTGTGTGTAGTTGGCGTTTACTAACCGTGTTTGCCGCTTTTACTAAGCAGAGCGTCCAATGAAACGGCACAAAAGAGGACATTATACAAAGTTGGTTTCGTTCCAGTTGACACCTGTGCTATTGTCAGTAATTAACTGTGCTTTCATCGTTGACAAACAGTATTCGTATCTTACTCTTATCTCTCTCTCTCTCTTCACACTGTTCAAGGTTTTGTCTTTACTACTGTTAGTCCATCCCCGTTTGGACTCTTGGACTCTAAACATCTGATTTCTTGCTGCTTTTCCATAAATAAAGTTTAACTTTAGCACACTTCACAACATTTTGCACACCGTGGAAACCTTACTGTGCGTCGTTTCTCGTCTCAAACTCTGTGGTTATTAATCTGCCGCTGATTGGCCGCCTGTTTGGCTAACGGCCGTATGCAAGTCCAGGCAGGATTTCACGCTCTGTCTGTCTCTCTGTCTGTCTCTCTGTCTGTCTGTCTCTCCCTCACTCTCTCTCTCTCTCTCACACACACACATCCAGAAATACACGCACAGACACATAAATGCAAAAACGCAATTCTTAAGCAGAGATTCTAAATATGAAATACATAAAACAATGACTAACAAATTATAACGTCTTACAATAACAGGTAATTTATACGTGTCTTTTGAATATTCATTTACAGTTCGTATGAAATAGCGTTATTTCAGTTGCTTGATCAATAAGAATTATGGTTTATTGTGAATCCTTGAGACCTAATATTCAAAGTTCGGCTACAATATGTTGTTAAGGGAACTGTAATGTGCTAATAGAATCGTAAGGTATGGTAATATATAGCTATTTTGGGATTTTGTTGTAAATTCCAGTATAATCCAAAATTAATTTAATCAGTACTTTTTGGTATTTTCTAAAATATGTTAACTACATTACGAAACTATTACTAATTTTATTTATTTTACGAAGTATGTTTTCACTAAAATTACGACACTCCTTGCAAGAAGGTTACTAAATCTAACTAAATTTGCCTCCCCGTCAAGCAACTTCAAATGTAATTGCAAACGTGGAAAGTATTCTGACTTATAACAATTGTAAAACTAAAAAGATTTTCATAAAATTATTTACTACGTAGCCAATTAATTTTTCATGAAATATTTTCCACTTTCCACACTCTCTCGTTGTTTTACAACAAACAAACTGTTGTACTTATCATATAATGATGATAATAATAATAATAATAATAGTAGTAGTGGTATTATTATTACTATTATTGTTATTAGTAGTAGTAGTAGTAGCAGTAGTGGTAGTAGTAGTATTAGTAGTAGTAGTAGTAGTAGTAGTAGTAGTAGTAGTAGTAGTAGTAGTAGTAGTAGTAGTGGTGGTGGTGGTGGTGGTGGTGGTGGTGGTGGTGGGGTGGTGGTGGTGGTGGTAGTAGACCTAGTAGTA
This sequence comes from Magicicada septendecula, assembly GCA_034769895.1. Lineage (NCBI taxonomy): Eukaryota > Metazoa > Arthropoda > Insecta > Hemiptera > Cicadidae > Magicicada > Magicicada septendecula. The sequence continues at coordinate 169,121,771 of CM068375.1, forward strand.
GTAGTAGTAGTAGCAGCAGCAGTATAACAATATTCACGATATTCATTGAAAATTCGTTGGACAGTTGGTGAAAACATATTACTAAATTTTCAAATAACGACATTATAAACACGTTCCCTTTTACATACATATTTATTAAAATAGACGTATATTTCTGTTTGCATATATTAATATTCTTTTGAACATTCTTTTGAAAGGTGTGTGTGTGTGTGTGTGTGTGTGTGTGTGTGTCCAGTCTACGGGTACATGCAATTGAATTTCGTCTTCGGACATAAGAGATAAGACATTTTATGCATCTGTCCGAAATTAGGAACAAAAGTGTGAAGGCTTGGAGTATAGGACCTTCCAAAAGATTCAATCTGTCTAATTGTGGTGAATGTTGAAGTGAAACAAGACCGGGCGCTAGGGAACAGGAAGAGCAGGAAATTTAGTTACTTCACAACGGTATGATCGATACATATGCTTCAGGCCAGTGGGACTAAGTAGCATGATTGGTCTGTCATCGTTATAACGCAACTAAAGTCGATTAATCACGATTATTACCTAACTTTACAAGAGAACACGAGGTTCTGAACACGACGAACTTGCCGCGGACTATTGTTTACTAATAGCGTGAGAACGACACGTAATTGGAAGATATCATACACGTTACACGTTATGATACACGTTAGCGGCAAAAAATTATTTTTTTTACTTGTAAAAAACATCGGTCCTATTTCGGAAGCTATTTGCAGTTTCTTTCGTATGTAATTTTTTTGTTTGTCTTAAAAAAAAAATAATCTTTTTCCTCTTCTTCACTCCAAGGATTAGGCCTGTTCCGTTTTCACAGCCACCGTTTTTCTTGGTCTGCCTCTATCTCTTTCTGCAAGAAGCTTATACTGGATTATCGTTTTACTTCCATGTTCCATAAGGAAATGGAAGTATGGTCATGGCGAAAAAAATCGTGTTCGAGATAATGGCTGATTCTGGTTGTACTACCCTCAAAACATGAAGAAAAGTCATTTTTCGAAAAGTGTCTGTGCGTGTGTCTATCTGTCTGTCTGTCTATGTGTGCGTGTAGAATTTTTTCTATGGCAAACGATAACAGCCGCAAATTCAAACAGAATAAAATAATGTTTTACATATAGTCCTAAATTTCAGAGTACTCAAAGTATATTGATTTTGGTGAAGATCGGTTGAGAGAAAAGGGTAGTTTACCGGCAACGTTTTATGTTTTAACAAGGGGTAATTTTTTCTGTGACGAACGATAACTGCCGTACATTCGAACATAATCAAATAAGTTTTTTATAATTGATACTAGAGGCCTTTACTTGATGGAAATCCATAATTTTAAAGAATTAAAGAAAACTAACTTGTTTTCGTGATTTTCACTCGTCCTTTATTTAAAAAATAATACTACACCACGACAGCTGTTTCGGCACACAGTGCCTTCTTCAGATGTTAAGAGCTGACGCCAGCTCTTACCATCTGAAGAAGGCACTGTGTGCCGAAACAGCTGTCGTGGTGTAGTATTATTTTTTAAATAAAGGACGAGTGAAAATCACGAAAACAAGTTAGTTTTCTTTAATTCTTTAAAATAAGTTTTTGCATACCTACATACATTGTAGAAGACTCAAGGCATTTTGATTTTGGTGAAGATCGGTTAATAGAAAGGGGTAGTTTACCGACAACGTTTTATGCTTTAACAAGGGTAATTTTTTTCATGAAGAACCATAACTGCCGTAAATTCAAACAGAATCAAATAATTTTTTACATATCGGCCTAAGTTGTAGAGTACTCAAGGCCTATTGATTTTGGTGAAGATCGGTTACGGGAAAGGGTAGTTTACCTGCAAACATTTTATGTTATAACAAGAGTAAAGTACTTAATTTTGATAAATGAAGTATCCTGATAAGAAGAACATAATAATCCACTGTAGAAACGTAAATGAAATATCTATAAATGAAGAAGCTAGTTGAACGGGGTGGGGGTAATTTTCTATAAATGAAAATTTTAGTTCAATGGGAGGGATAATTTTTTATGTGTACTACGTTATCGGCAACAAAGAAGTTTGTTGTTAAAATTCCTTCCCGTTCTGTTTTGCCATAGTCCCAATGTTTTTTGCAAAAACCAGACGTTTCGGCAGTGCCATCGACTGGCATCATCAGTGAAACTTTAGTGCAATAAGTGTGGTAGTATACGTTAGTGACCACAGTACTGTGGTTAAGGCTGAAGAAATAAGTAGAAAGAAGTAGTTTCTATTGAAATATTTCATTTCGAAAATGATTTTAAATATAAATTTTAGAACATGGAAGTCATGTATGGTTCTCCATACCGATATTTTAGTATTCTCGGGTCACCCATTCTATTTAAGTGCTGTATCCAGTTTTCTTTATTTTCTTTGATTTTATCGATTATCGAGTATATATTTAGCTCTTGCCTTATGTCTGCATTTCTTATGAGGTCTCTTAGGGTGCAGCTTTTGACACTCCTTAAGAATTTTATTCCAGCAGCTTCAATTCGTTTTCTATGATTTTAGGTGAGCGTCCACGATTCACTCCCGTACATCAATACTGGTGCTGCCATTACTTTATAAAATTTCAATTCTGTATATTTTCTTGAACATAGCCATTATGATATTACGAACACAAAGACGAGACTTTTGCGCTTCTACGTAATGATCGTCGTATGGTACAGTGAAAAACTAAATACAAGACACCAATTAAGTCACTAATCACCAGCTTTAATTATGACAGTAAAAACAGTTTGTAATTAACAAGACAGTCTCTTACAACAAATGAAATAAAAATTATTCACACGCAATAAAATATCAACTAATATAAAACACAATTGTCCCGCCCGATTATAAAACGCAACACTTCACTAGCAACCACTTGAAGGCACACAGTATCGTCCGACAACTGAACTAAGGCCGCTGACGCCTTGTATTTATACACCGCTCACAGACTAGAACATTCCACAATTACGCGTTTTCTCTACACTACGACGTAATTAGTTGCTGCCTACGTGTCCCCTTCTATGGTGTAGAATCTTGGACTTTGACTGAAGCCACAACTAAAAAATTGGAATCTTTCGGAATGTGGCTTTACCGTAGAATACTGCGCATTTCATGGACAGCTCGTATAACTAATGTTGAAGTTTGTAGAAAGATGAAGAAAGAAATGGAAGTTATTAACACACTGAAATACGAAAGCTTCAGTATCTGGGACATCTCATGAGAAATGAAATGAGATTTTACGAATTGCAGTCTATACTACAGGGAAAAGTACTTGGAAAAAGAGGAGTTGGGTGTCCGAGAATATCATGGCTGAGAAATTTAAGGACCTGGTTTGCCATGAATACAACTGACTTATTCCGTGCATCAGTAAAGAAAGCTAAAATAGTCTGTATGGTATCCAATATCCAAAATGGATAGGAACTATCAGATCTTTTCTAACTTTCCTTCCCAGAGTCTTATGAATTGTGCCACACATCCTCTGGTATCTGTTTATTTTATGAGCTATATCGTCTTCTGTTAATAACCTATGTCTAACCCTAGATATTTGGAGTGAAATATTAGAAAAATTAATTTTAAATCTGTATGCACGGGAAATAACAACATTATGCGAGGCAAAAATGTTACTCTGGACGACATGCCAATTGTTCGATCATGGTAACTTTGATTGTCTTACAAGACGCCTGATCGGTTTTACCTTTATATTGTCTTAAACGCAGAAGAGGAAATGAACTTAACAAATGAATGCTGTGAATTTGTTTATGTGAATGTGTCTAATGACATGGATCTAATAAAATTTTCGTCATGTCTCCAGTTATTTACAAAGGATAAAGTTGTACAAACCTGTACAGTCCTATATTTTGGATTAAAATGTTGACTAGTCTGAAGAAGTAATTTGAATTGGTATGCATAATTACTTATCCAGACAGCTCGTCAACGGAGCCGATAAAGGGTGTACAGTTTAATAGTCGAAACCTGTCTAAAGGAAGTGGAAATAATTCTTGACACCACTTCACCGTAAGTAATAACGATTATTAGGTCACATCAGATTACAGGTGATAGTCATCATCACCATCATCATCAATTTTTTAAAGGTTTCAGGCTTTAGCGGCCTGTTTCTATTCTACAGTCCACATTTCCTTAGGCCTACCAACTTTTCTTCTGCCTCTAGGGTTGTAATATTTCGCTACCTTCGGTATTCTACTTTCTTCCATTCTACCTACGTATTGAATCCATTTTCTTCTGTATTCTTTAAACCTTTCATTAACTGTAAAAATATCTAAATCACTTCTTAGCTCCTCATTTCTTATACGATCTCGTTTATTACACCTTTTAATTGATCTTGGTATGCGGAACATCGAGCCTCTTCCTACTTAAGTCCGTCGTGCGTGGTGAAGAGCCACACTCTTTTCGAGGTAGTCTTGTAACAGAACAAGACGGATCTAGTGCAGGGAAGGTCGATAAAAAAAATCTAGGCTTCATAGGGTCCGTTGCCCTATACGGTGTTCTCAATCAACAACTCACAATCCCAACAGTAGTTGATACTGTAAGTATTATTTCAAGAATCAGTAACAGTTAAGCCACATCTACAATTATATTCAGTTATCAGGAGTCTATATAGAGGAAGCAAAGTATGTTGATTACTTGTAAGACAAGGATTTGCGTTAGTTTGATTCTGTTGATTCTGGAGAAAATATTTATACGGCGAATTTCTCTGTTGTCCACGACGACAATAAACAAGTAAATCATTGTTGATGGCAGTTATCGACTGATGAACAAGCAAATAGTTTCTAAGGTACGTGTGACCAACAATAATATTAAATATATACGCTTATATACATATAAGGCTAAATTTTAAATTGATCGAGGTATACATATTGTTACGACACCAGAAGCAGCCCCAACACCAGAGAAGAACTATAAGGAATTAACAATGTTAAATCAAGGAAAATAAAATGACTATGACGAGACAAATGACAATGACCCAACCCAAGTGATTGGTCCAATGACAAAATAATACAAAGAAATAATGACCAAAGAAATAATGAAATGAACACATTAAATGTACCCTTAAGTAGGGAAAGTACAAATCCAAATAATATATTGTATTAGCAATTAAGTAAATATTGAATGGAAAAGATAAGATGAACAAACAATAAAACACACCAACCATAATACAGAGAGCAAAATGTAAAATTTAATGAATAATATAAGACTAACTAAAACTCGATTGAACCAAGAGTGCATAATAGTAGTTAGGAAGTGATTTACCAATTGACAATATAATAAGGGTGAGTACACCAAAGTGAAGTGAGTAAAAGAAATAAAATAATATATAATAACCGCTGTAAACACTAAATAGTAATGTGAAAACCTTAAGTGCCAGTGTAACCCAACGATAGACAAACCTAGTTACTGTTAAGCAAGAACTCATCCAGAAGTGAGAGTGCCTATGTAAAAACACTCAAAGAAGTGAATAGTTGAATAAGTTTAATGATAAAAAGGAACTAATATCAGTCAATTAAAGATTAGTCCAAATAATATTGTTCTTTTAGTTAGAAATAAGGATTAAGAGAAATGAATGTTTAAATGCAAAAGTTATATGTTAAATGTCTAAAGTAATGGTAATGATGTTATAAGGAGATAAAGAGAAGGTGATAGTGATAGTAGAATTATTCAAATGTTTAAAGTTGTTGAATTAGTAGTAAGAATAAGTTATATTGATGATGATCAAAGTATAAGGAACAAATCATGTTAAAATTATAAAATTAAGTACAGAAAGCAGTAAAATGTCAGAGAAGCTGTAATAGCCATATATTAAAGCATGTAAATCACTAATTAAGGTAAAATACCCAGAACAAACCGATAAAAAACTAGTATTAAGAGTAAAATTAAAATAAAAACTTTGTAATAAGGATAGGCCTCAAACTATGTGAACCAAAATTGTAAAATTTCCACAAATGACAGTAAATAGTGGGAGGAAAAGATAAGGAAACATAAAATAACAAACCAAGAAACAATATAAATATAAAATAAGTGCATAAAACAACATAATGACCAAATTAAGTGAAAAGAATAGTAACAGACAAATGTTAAAATAGGCCAGAGATAACAAAACATAATCATGCTTGATGTCTAAATAAACTACATCAAAAAAGCCATTCAATGATAATAATAATAGTCAGATTGGTAATAAGACAAGGAAAGTATCTTAGTTAGAAAATATTTAGGCATTTTGAACAAAAACTCAAACTTTATAACAATGAGTACTAAATTCTTTCAGCCAATAGAGAGTAATCTGGTTGCCAAGACAACAAAACATATTTATTTGAAAACCGTTAAAAAACAAAATAAGAGTCAATTTTTAGCATCACAAGAGGGCAGATGATAAAATTGTCGAGCCACAGAAATAAGTTTAAATAAACCAAATAGATGAAAGAAAATACTGACTAACAAGGAAGAAACAAGACTGATAGAACTTTGCCACAAAAGTGAACCAAATTAAAGCAGAATTACAAGAAATAAAACCCAAAAGTAGAGAAGGAAGACTCAAACACTAGAGCTGATGAAAATCATCCACTAAACATCAATAAAATTGTAATGTATAATCCTAAATTACTTAACTACACCCACAAGACTTTACACAACACTTCACAAATTTATGCACTATATCAAAACTTGGTTCAAACTTAATAAACACTGAATAATTATATAAATATCTAATAACTAGTATTAAAAGATTTTTCAAACTCACTAATAACACTTTAAAAAAAATAAGAGCCGAATTGTACACAAGTCGAACTTAACCTATGTTATAAAGAGAACTCACTATTGTTGTAAACCATAAGTAAACTGTTGAAAAGGAAGAGTATTATAATTAATTAACTTGATGTAAAGGTTTGTACTTTAAAAAATCATTTTGTAAATCTTTTTTGGCCGTAATCAAAAGAACTTATTGAATGACCACATGTCTGAATAAATTGAGGCGACATTTTAGCGTGTAATCAGCCGACCCGCAGCCAACCACTGAGTGATAAAATATTTATAAGCCGGAGCATACAAGTACAAAAGTAATATGATTTTATAATATTACGTTAGTGTAATTTTTCACAGCAGAATTGACCTTGAATAAACCGATACTTATTTTAATACCTGTTCATTATTTCACAAATTAATTTTTATGTGTTTAATCCATTGACATAGGACCGTAACACTTCGTCCTACAAGAAAAACAGGTTGGTACGACTTCGCGGGTAAAAAGATTTGAATTTCTCTGCCGACCAACAGTGAGATACGGTTGCGCTAGACAACAACTTTTTAATTGTTTTGGACAAACAACTTGGCGCCTATCAACGGGAAATTCACCATAAAGAATTAAAACAGGTATTGGCGAGGTCAAATACGACGTAAGAAGGTCGTTACGTAATTACGACGCAACGTAAAAATTAACGCAGCGTAACACATTTATTATTATAAATAAATAAAAACAACCAAGACTTTCAGAGTACACCGAGTCAAGTTGTTACAATATAAATAAAATGTAGATACTAGATGTCTAGATTATTTTTACGAATTCAAAATGGTGCTCAGATTTACAAAAATTTGTAACACGTTATGTCAACAGAAAGTTTACCCTACGGTTTAGCCCTATTGCTAAAAAGGCGTGAAAAAGGAAAAACAAACAGATCTTTAGTTTGAATATGTGTTATCGGATAGAAAACATATGTTAGTTTTATGTTAGGATAGAATATATGTTAGTTTGAATAGAAAACGTTTAGTTTTTACTAAACGTAGTAATCCAACCTATTAACTTATCTTGTATATTGTACCAAAAAATTGTATCTCACAATATATCGTGGGAGATTAAGAGTCAAATTTGTAGTATCACCTAAGAGGATATCATTAAATATATTTTCAACAAAACCTTTAAATTCGTTGTAAATACAAGAAACTGCGGTTTCCGTTATTCGTTGTTGCTTGTAATTGACATTATTTTTAACTGTTATTTTTAATAGATAATATATATGCAAGAGAAACCATACAGAATTATGGCTTTAAAATAAATGATTATTCCAAATTCCTGACCAGTATTTGTGATCGACTTCCGTGTACTACGGTTAACGCGTATTATCGTGCCAGCTTTATGTGTAATAAAACATTCCGATGTGTTTGTTCTATTTTCTGTTGTGTTTAAACTAGAATAATTTTTATCAACATCAGATCGAAACATTAATAATAAAGAGGAAATTGCTCCGGTTCAGTGAACACAGCTTTCAATCGGTATTTATCAAAATTTGTAATACACAAGTCCGGTATATTACACTTACGTAAATTATAAAAACAATCAGTTGAGCAGGCTTGTTAAAAGGTTATGAGTAACCATGTAATGAAACACGATCTACTTGTCACAGCAAAATACGTTAATGTTGCAATGTTATGTCTAAGTTTATTGTAACTTATTTCTTGACTATACAAATTTCATCATGGCGGTAAAAGAATAAGAAAATAGCGTCTTAGCGTCAGTAGAAGTTGTATGTTTTCCCTCTGCGTTGTTCACAATATTTACTGTTTATTTTTTATTTATCTTTCTAGTTTTAAATTTATTCTTTTATATTAATTTGAGATTTCTGTGTCCACATGCTACAACGCTTGTTTTGATTTTGAACGACATTCATTAAGCTTACTTATGTTAATTTCAGCCAACCAGAATCAGTTTTCCCTGTACGTTCCTATTCTCAATTTTCATTAAGTAGAATATAATTAACAGTAAAATTTAACATCCCAGTTGAGGATAGTTTTGCTAATACAGTTGTCTTTCTTTTTCGCTTTTCAGTAAATGCGGAGCGCAACACAGGTTCGCTCTACAGGCGACAGTTAGGCCGCGCATTATATTTTCTTGCCTTGTGTTTACACTGAGCGTGAGTGTGTGTGTAGGTTTTGTGTACGGGATACCGGCGTTTATACTTTGCCTCACATTCACTGTTGTTTGTTTGCCTTGGGAGAAAGACGATGCTTTAAGAAACAGAGGACGGTCATCCCCGTATCTAAAGTTGCGCCCGTAATTAATTGTCCGTCAGTCAGACACATTAGTTATCCCTCGCTCTGTCACTCCCCCACACTCACTCATTCCCTCCCTCTCTCTCACTCTCTCTCTCTCTCTCTCTCTCTCTCTCTCTCTCTCTCTCTCTCTCTCTCTCCCTTCAGTCTTCCTCTCGCGGCGTCCTCTCCTTTCTCTTTCCATGTTCTCTTATGTACCACGATTCTTCTAATCACGAGGGCCCTATTTGTGTTTGCATTTGCATTAGTATTGTTTTTCTAAATCCAGGCAATATAATCCTTCAAAAATTGTTAATCACACAAAACCCTTGTCTGTATAACTCTCATATTAAATTAGCTTGGGCTGTTCGAAAAGTCATAGAAATATTATTTTTTCCTTTAATTCTCATAAAATGTTTAAGTATATTTCAATAAAATCTTTGATGTTAATACTGAAAACGGATCAATTATAACTGATCCGTATTTCCGTTTTCCGATGGGACCATGAGTCTGAGTTTGATATTGAAAGATTCTGACAAACGTCAGCGTAAAATGAAAGACGGTGAGACGCAAATAAATACGTAACACATAATAATCTTAGGCAGATGCAATAATTATGAAGTAGAGACGATAACAGAAGTACCAAGACTTATTATCTTCGTCAACACGCTTTAAGGATACGATATGACTCAACATATTTCTGAAGACTCGTTGAAGATAAGTAAACGAGAAAGCGACGTAGAACGAAGGACGACAGTTAGGAAGAGAAAAGGAAGACAAAAAAGGAACAGGGTGTATCAACAGGTTTGGTTGAATCATCAAGCAAAAGAAAGTTATAGAAAATACAAAAACTTGAAAAAATTTGCTTAAAAAACCAAAGAAACTGATCCACTTGAATATGTTTCACTTGATGTTTCAACTTTCAAGTTGGAAATGTATTATCTGGATTTGTAGGATCAGAGTGCCGGCTTATTAGGACGAGCGAAGCGAGTCCTACTACTAGGCAACAATTGGTACATTTTTATGGTACACTTTACGGAAAAACTACTGAACCTCTGGACTTGATAATATTCATATTCATGTCTAGATGTGTCATCAATCATTATTTTTATAAAAAATTAATTTTGACAAGAAATAATTGTAATAATTTTGTTGTATAAATCTATACATATGTACGTAAAGTGTCGCCATCTGTTGGATTTCTTTAATATTACTATATATTCTGTTACTAATGCGTTCCGTGGTTTTAGACAAAGAGTGTATATACCGAATATTCTACCGTTTTTATTGAATGAAAGATACTGGTATGCTTCGTTGTTTATAAAATATATATTCCATAAATTTCATAAATCATAAAACATATTTCATAAATCCAAGATTCATTTTTCACGTATATTTTTTTTATAAATATCGGCGAGTGAAATATCTTTTGAATTTTTATATTTGCGTTTGAAGTTAAGTTACATTGTTAAAAGAGATTTTTTGTGTGAAAGGTAAGTTTTTTACTTTTTCAATCAAAAAAATATATATGTAATTATTTAAATTATACGGCTCCTATATGTCCACAGGCTTGGTTTCTATGTAATGAAATAAGAGCATTTAAACTAAATTACACACAATGATATTACAGATTTCCTTGAACTTAACAAAGCTCTAAACACATTAATTTCATTTCTGTAAGTTCCTGTTTTCTACAACTTCATCGTAATACTTTTAAAAATGTAGAATTTAATTAACGCCCTGAATAAAATGTCATTAACGAATTATAGTAAATAATTTTTTATGCAATACTGTTTGTTATATCAAACCAAAAACCTTTGCATTTTCAAATACAGTATTTTTTTTGACTTAATCATGCCTAATATACATGTGTGTGTGTGTGTGTGTGTGTGTGTGTGTGCACGCGCGCATAAACATCTTATATTTCACTCAACGTTTATCTGTCACTGAAATTAGTGTACACATTTTTTTTGCCTCCACCCACATTTTTTTTGGCTCCCCCTTCACTATGACTATGAGCATACATAATTTGAAAAAGTAACTAAATTTTTCTTACTATTACTTTTAATGTTTTAGATTTGAATTCATTAATGCGTGATGTTAATTAAATAATAATTGAAAAAATAATTTAGTTCTCTATATTAATTTATATTAGTGTAGAATTTTTTTTTTCATTATTAATGTTATAACTTTATTTACTATTATTATAAAATATTATAGATTTATTAGTTGTTAAATTATTAAAAAATTAAATTAATTATTATTATTATTATTAATTAATTAAATAAATAATTTGTATTATTAGAGTAAAATGCCACAAAATCGTACGCTGACTGGCCGTAAAGAACGTGCACGTAATCGTTCATTAATGCGTGATGCAAGAGAGCGACAACGAGAAGATCGACACAATGAACAATGTCCCCATCGTGATGATGCCCGTTTTTACGAGTATGCAGTGAATTTTGAAATTGCTCAGAAAAATTTGGATTTCAAATTGTGTAATGTATGTCATCGTCGTTGGTTTGATCTACATATTGAGGAGGATGGATCTTGTACTCTTTGTCATAAATTTAATGTCAAAAATGAAATAAATATTTTTTCCACTGACAATAATATGGATCCTGGTCCACAACCTGTTGTATTGAAGAAATTAACGTTTGTTGAAGAACAATTAATTGCTTAAGTTCATCCAGTAATCACAGTCTATCGACTTAAAGGTGGTCAATTTGGATACAGTGGACAAGCAATTAATTTTCATCAAGACATTACAAATTTTACTACTTCTTTACCTCATTCTATCGATACTATTCACAATATATTTTTGTTAGAAGACATGAGGGTGAAGGGTATAAAGATTGTATTGTTAATCGCAATAATGCCAAGGCTGCTTTGGCATGTCTTAAAAACAATAATCCTTGGTATCGTTATATTATAATTGACGAAAATAATTTAGAAAGATTACCTGATAATGAAAGTGTTTTTCGACAAATAATATGTAGTCAAGAACAACAAAATATTTCATTTAATTTGGATAATGTTAATTTGGATAGTGAAGATGATGACCAAAATCCATTGTTAAATAATATTTATGAATCTGGAGCTCCAACGGTCACTATTAAATGTAATCGACAGGCAGTAAATAATGTATTGGGAATTCAGGAAGATAATGATGGATCTCGTGTTTTACCTTGGCCTATAATACATTCTGTACCTATTAATGAATTTACGTGCGACGGACACATTTGTAGAGCTTTTCCAACTTTATTCCCTATTGGAAAATGTGATCTTAAAGATGAGAGGTTTCGTAAAATCTCCAATAGTGAGTATTTTAAATTTCTCATGATGTATGAAGATGGCAGATTTGCTCAACATCCAAGATTTCGATTTTTTGCTTTTAACAGCCTGATGCGTTGGAGAGCTTTGCAGAATGGGAATATTTGTGTTAAAAAAAATTCACGTTTACATGGTATTGAAACAATCGAACAACTTCAAGAAATATTACAGAGCGAACCAAGATTGTATAAATCAATTTTATCTTACAATGCTAATCTAAGGTCATCAAGCTCTTATTGGTACATGAGGTCTTGAGAATTATTGGATATGGTTGAAGAATTAGGAATTCCTATTGTTTTTATTACATTAAGTGCAGCTGATTTATATTGGCCAGAGATTTATCGTATTCTTGATCCTGATTATGGTTATGCCAATCTTAATCAAAATACTGAATTCATTCGTATATCAAAATTATTGAATTCTAATCCTTTAATTGTTGCCTATTTTTTTCATAAAAGGTATGAAAAATAACTGTTTTTTTTATGAAACATTTTAAAAAAAAAAATTTCAAAGTTAAAGATTTCTGGTTTCGTATTGAATTTCAACATAGAGGTAGTCCTCATATGCATGGTATTTTCTGGCTTGAAAATGCTTCTGATCTCAATAATCTTAATCCAGATGATATTGTAAGAATACAAGAAATTAGTAAGTATTTCGATGAATTTATATCCAGATCCTTCTCAAACTTATGATATACATCCATCAAAAATTCATTTTACTGACGTACCTGATCAAGATGTTGATTACAATCATTTAATACGTGCAGTACAAATGCATAAATGTTCTAAAGCTTATTGTCAAAGAAAGAAAAAAAATTCTTCTGAAACTACTTGTCGTTTAAGTTTCCAAAAGAGTGTGTCACCGAAAGTAAGATTCAATTTATTCATGGTGAATTAGAATATATTTCAAAAAGAAATAATTCATATTTAAATAGCCATAGTCCACAAATTTTGAAAATTTGGCGAGCAAATATTGATTCACAAGCCATCGTTTCTATTCATGCTGTTCTTAAGTATATTGCTAAGTATGCTAGCAAAGCTGAACCAAGATCGGCAGGTATGAAACATTTCATTAGACAAACAGTGCAAGCGTCACATAGTAATGTTAATGTTCAACAAATAGTTCAAAAGATTTTGATAAAAATGTGTGTTGAACGTGATTATTCTGCTCAAGAAATTTTTTGGATTTTAATGAGTTGGCCTTTGTTTCGATCATCTCGTCAATTTGTTTTAATTAATTTATCACATAATGTATGGGAACAACTTTATATGAATAGAGAGGATGGAAGCATTTCTATTTCAAATTCTTTGGAGAAATATCAACAGCGATCAGCGGAATTTGAAAATATGTCTTTAACAGATTTTTTTACAAAAATTTATAAAAGAGGTGCAAATTATAGTACTAAAAAAGTACCTTTTATTCTTGGAGTCATGCAAAAAATTAAATATGATCCTGGTGTTGAAAACAATGAAAATTTTTACAAGCAACAAGTTTTATTACATATTCCCTGGCGACAACTGAATGATCTAAATCGACATAATAGTACTTGGAAGATTATATATGAGCAGAATTTTGGGAATGACGATATTCTGAATTATGATTTGGATTATGTGCTACAAAATTTGGAAGACGAAGAAGATTTTGAAGAAACAGACCAATTAGAAGTAGATCAACCATATGATTGGATGGACGTAGCTGCTGGATCAAATACTATTCAGGAAGAAGTAGATATAGGTAGAAGAGAAATTGATATCAGATATAATTGGCATTCTATTTTGAATCAACAAGTGTTGAATACATTATAAAATTTCATTGAAAAAGAAAAAGTAATAGAAATTCAAAGAAATGACAGTGTTAATGTTCAATATAATCTGCCAAATATTGTTTTCTCTGATGAACAACAACAACTGACATATATATTTGAAAAACAACTTAGTTATCTAAAAGGTAACGAAGAAGAACTTCCGATTAAAAGAATTGTTATTCAAGGAAAAGCCGGTTCTGGAAAAAGTACTTTAATTAATTATTTTACTTGTCGATTGAATAAAACGTTGGGATCATCTTCTTATCAATTGCTTGCACCAACTGGTGCTGCTGCTGTTAATATTAATGGATCAACAATACACTCCAAACTTTTATTAGGAGTACATAAAGTATTTAGAGAACTCAGTTCACACTCACTTGCTCAATTTTAACAGGAAATTCGTGGTTGTAAATTTCTGTTTATAGATGAAATGAGTATGATTGGATGTAGTCTTTTGAGAAAAATTGATTTAAGAGTACGCAGAGCTATTCCATCAAGACAAGATGAACCGTTTAGTGGATTATTTGTATATTTTTGGGGGGATATTAATCAGTTACCTCCTGTTAATGACTGACCACTTTACAGTGATAAAATTGAAGGAAGTGAATTCCTTTTAGAAGGAAAATTATTATTTACATCAAGAATTCAAAAGTATTTTTTTTTATCGTCATCATTTCAACAAAATGAATCTCAACAAATATTTCGAGATATACTTGATCGTGTTAGTAATGGTGAAGTACAGTTCAAGACTATGAAATATTATTGACACCTAGTATACAAACTTTTTCACAAAATGAACGTCATTTTTTCAACGATGCAGTTAGGCTATTTGCAACAAATAAAAATGTAAAACAATTTAATCATCAAAAGTTAAAAGAATTTCGTCAACCAGTTGCTTATATTCCAGCTATTCATAATTGCTCTAAAACAAAATCAGCAAGTGCAGAATTATCAGGTGGGCTTGAACCATTTATAATTTTATCAATTGGATCTAAAGTTATGTTACGTTCTAATTTGTGGGTTGAAAAAGGATTAGTGAACGGAGCTTTAGGTTACGTTGAAGATATTATCTATGAAGAAAATCATGGTCCACCTGATCAAATGCCACGAGTGATAATGGTTCGTTTTGAAAATTATTTTCATTCAACTTATGAAAATAGTGGTTGTGTTCCAATTCCACCTGTAACTAAACTTTGGAAAAGTTGAAATATTAATTGTTCAAGGAAACAATTTCCGTTACAATTAGCCTTTGCAATTACAATTCATAAGTCTCAAGGATTAACCTTAGATAGAGCTGTTGTAGATATTGGAGAAAAGGAAACTTCTATTGGTTTGACATGTGTTGCGTTGTCGAGAGTAAAATCTTTAGAAGGTTCAGCATTAAACAGAACATTTTCTTACGATAGATTTTGTAATATTAAAAATTCACATATGTTAAAGTGTAGAAAACAAGATGAAACTCGAATGAGAAATTTTGTATCTGATTAAAAATGTATCTAATTACTGATTTAATTATTAATTAATCATGTTAACCTTTTTCTCTAATTATTTAATTATTAATTTTTTAATTTTTTAAAAATAATTTTCTATTGCATTTTGTTATATTTAAAAAAAAATAAATATAAATATCAAAATATTGTTTTTAGCCTTAAAAATATTTCGAAAAACCAAAAATTACTTTTTTTTAACTAGCTAAAAGCATGGTTTGATGGTGATTCCTGAAGCTCAAATATAAATATTGTGATTATTTATTTGTACGTAATATTTTTTGTATTTAAGCTTCGCGAGTCACCACAAAGCCATGCATTTAGCTAGTTATTATTATATCAGACCACTTCTTCTTCTTCTTCTATGGCGTCACAGTTCGGAGTCGAACCTTAGAATCGTGTTATCCATTCGCCTCCATTTTTCCCTGTCCTTGGCGATCGATGTCCATCGTTTTATTTTAAATAAAGTATCAACATCCCTCGCAACTGCGTCAATCCAGCTACACTTGGGGTCTTCCGACAGGCGTCTATCCTCGATTTGACTAAACAGACTTTCCTACGCCTTCCATCCTGGCCATTGCAATCTATGCAGTCGGATGGTGGTGGCCAGATCATTGTCTTTATACAGCTTGTATTGTTCCTCATTGTGACGTATTCTCCATATCCCATTGACATCATCAAACCACTATTTATCACTATTAATTAAGTTACAAGCTATAATAATAATAACTCCTTCAGATGATCGCTCGGTACTTGGTAGAACAATTAGTATTTGAATTTAATAAATAAACAGTTGGTATAGTTGTACAATTTACTTTTTACTTTCCTGACAATTGTTTAAGCAGTTACTGCAGGCTTGTAGGCTAGACCTGAACTGGGGGAATGATGAGTATGTTCTCGGTGGAAGGGTAGAGGTGATATGTGACAAAGGGGACGACTGGAAAAACCCACGTATACGGTCAGTGAACAAATGTGAGTGTTCTATTGTTTGGAACAATATAGTACCGTTTCTAGTTAATAATGTATCATATCATATATTTAATACTATATAAGTCATATATACAGTCATATCCAGTAACTGTACTTTGTTTTGTTCCAAACAGTAGAACACTGACGATTGTTAACTAACGATTACATGGGTTTTTCAAATTGTCTCCTTTGTCATACACTACCTCCACCAATCATACATTGGTTCCCTCAGTTCCAAGTGTAACCTCCGAAGCTGCCGTTACTGCTTCAACAATTGTCAGGAAAATAAAAACTATCTGTAGAACTTTACCAAGTGTCTATTTATAAAATTTAAATATTAATAACTCCTTCTTTTTACCATCGAAGTAGTTTGGATGTCCAACGCAGAGTTGGACAGGTTCAGGAATAGGGAATACAAGGAAGGTTGTGGCGACAGCATAACGCTTTAGGGTATTATTATTATCACAGAGTATTGTCTAAACGTTCCACGGAACTGGGATCAGGTAGCAGCCTTCGCAGAGAAGATACTAAGGGAAAAAAAGGAAGCTGAAGATGGTCTTGCTAGGGCCGCTGACAGAATAGCAGAAAACAGATAAACGTCCACAGGACGAAGTACAAATGGCACCGCCTTGAAGTATTGCCAAAGCTGAGACCCGAGGTGGATCCATGCCGTGAACAATAGGGTTTGTGGTTTTGGTTTCGGTGGGTGCGAGTCCCACACACCGTAGGAGTGCGGACCCTCCTGCGGCGAACATTAGTTTTCCACAGTCTCCCTCGTAAAAAATACGTTCCACTGATTACATGTGATTAACCAAAACGAAGAATAATATGTCTTGATTTTATAGGGTTGACCAGAAATCAACCCTAGATTAGCCTCGAGTCGAGGCTCCCATTGTTCTATTAACCTCCTTCTATCTATACGTCTTTACACTAATAAATAAGATGTTATTATTCTTTAAAATGCTAGATAACACTTAGCTGGAAAAAGTATTGCAGTGTCTATATTTATATGTACAAACACGGGAATGTTAGACAAAACAATTACATATTTAAAGAATAAACTTACTAACAAACTTTTCAGATAGACGGACGTACAGACGGGGTTGCAAATCTTTAAAAATCGTTGCTATCATTCTATTAAAGCATGTGAAAACACAGTTTTTTATGTCTTTCTACTCTCATGGGCTTAACAACATGCGTTTTCAGTAAGAAGGCATATTTTTCGTTAACGATATGTATCCTAATAATTAATAATCAGGAAGGTTTCATGTACTGCTGTTTAGCGTTATTGTACATTATTATATACATGTACTCGTTGTAGCAAAAACGCGGTTATGGTAAGATTTTCGTTGATTCCGCTGCGTAGTCCTAATATTTAGCAGCATTCTCACACCACATCCTTACAAACTTTGCTTAATGCCATTTATTTACATAAAAATCTGTATTCACCACATTATTATTAATTTAATTTTGTTCCTTATTCCGCTTTCCTATCAGTGTCTCACCGCAAGCAAACTTGCTTTCAATGAGTCATCGACTTTCAGTGGTATACCATTTACACAAACGATACAAATAATTTTATACTAACGGGTACAAATTTATTATAAAATGAGCAGAAAATTAACAGTTGCATCTTAGTATCTAACGTTATATTGCTTTCATGTTGACAAGTCAAGTACGTTAGTCAGTTTTCTAACCGTTATATTATTTTGTGTGTGTTTAGTTCGCTCTGAAGTGCGCCTGTCAAGCGATGTTCATTGTTTATTACTGAAGCGAGAGAACGGCAACAGTACGAAAAGAGAACATCGTCGCAGGACGATCTTCCCTCAGCTGACACGCAGACACCCCGAGCTGCTATCAGTAATTAATTGTACTCCACTACTCAGGCACATACACTACTGTTATATCTTCATTTCGCCTTTCTTTTCCCCGCTGTTCATAACGGTTGGGGCACTTATCATTATTGCATTGCATGGTAAACGTTACCCGCCTCAACAGTTCACAAAACTTTTTTACAACCTGGCAATTTTATACTGCCTACTATTTAGCTAATATATGGCTTATACCTGTGCAACAAAGTTAGCAGCCTACCTACTTTTTTAAGCTTTCACGGCCGCCGTCTACATTGTTAAAATTATTATTACTAGCCCGGGCTGTTAGGCTGTGGTCGACTCTTGTTGGATAGATGTTCTGCCCCCACCATCCACTGTTTATTTAAATGGACCTCTTCAGAGTCAAAAAATATTCGTCAACTCAGTACTGGGGTGAGTTGGCGGACACCTTGCCAAACACTTTTTTGATACTGAAGATGGTCTCCGATGGTGGGCCGAAACGTTTGTCCACAACAGTCGACCACGGCATAACAGCCCGGGTATTACACATAACTTTAACAGTACCTACTTTGTTTCAGACAACGTCTTTTCCCTACCAGTGAATATTTGATTTATTTTTGTTTAACTCTCCATCTATATATTTCAGATATCTTATAAAATTGAGCACACACATTTACACAGAATATACATAGCTAATTTTATTAATATAAAAAATGAAACAACATATAGACCTACCCTTGGAACATCAAAGCCATGCCAAGTATATTGAATTAATTAATTATATACACGTGTTCATTACATCGGTTGTATAACTGACGATAAGAATTTAAATTTTATTTACATTTTAGAAAATTATTATGGCCTGCCTGGTCATAATAAATAAACGTTGTGTTATAATAAATAAACAGGCGATAACCATACAGATAATACCAGCAGAGACGCTTTAATGTACCTCAACAGTAAAGTGTCTGTTATGTGTTTGATTGAAAATTTATAATATTGTGTTTTCTATAAAAAAATATTAATCAGGCTAAGGTTATAATTTGTTTGAAACAGAACCTCGATGTTAATAGTACTTGAGTTTATATAATAGTATCCGTAATTGGACTTAAATTTATTTACTTTTAATATAAACTTGTAAACCAAAAATATTAAGATATTACAGTAATCAATAATTTTTACAGTAAATTACTGTAACAACTTAAATGTTATTATTGTTAAATAATATTACAGTAATTAACTTAACAAATTTTTTTTTGAAGTGTAAGAGTTTAATTTTAATTTTTTATACCAAAGTTTACACATTTAGGAAAGCAAATGGGAAAACTCCAGCTATGGTTTATAGAAAATAGGTCTTTCTGTAATGAATATTGAAACATCAGAAGTCAGCTAATTGGGAACTTGGTAGCCTGAACCACAGGAACCAGATCTGGACGTTATTAACTGTTCTCATCCGGTCTTTTTCAATCAGGTCACACGTATTGTTATGTGTAATTAACCTCATCCGTCTAATACTATGTGTTACTTTGGGGTATTCTTATTTAGTTAACAAACATATGGTAATGGATTATAGATTAAAAACCACGCTAGAAACACTGAGTCATTGAACACTGTGGAGTGCAATAAGTGTTACTCTGTTCAAGAACTGACAGAAATTTAAACCCTTCAACTGGAGTCATATTTCTAATTACAACAAATATGTGTGTGTGTAATCACAATATGATTATATCTAATAGTTGTCTTCTTAGAATACATGAAAAAATGTACGCTATGTACTTTCAATTAAATAGAACTCCTTTAGTCATTTAGAACTCATTTTGGCAAAGTGTACCACAGTAAAAACGTAGTAATATGTTAATTTTACTAACACATTGACTTTTACGTGTAATTTGTCTATGGAACTCTACATGTTGCAAGTTTAAATATTAAAGAAATTTTTAAATTAAAATTATTACTTTATATAAAATACTTATACTTCGAGATATTTGTATTTTAAAATATTTGTGTTTGTTTATAAAATACTTGCTCGCAGATGCCTCTGTACAATAAATGGCTTTATTTAAATATTTAGTTTCTTCCGACAAAATTAAATATGTAAGATTGCTCTCACCGTGTACAATCGTTAAAACGCGCTCTACCGTGCAGCTCCTACACTAGCGGTATCGTTCATATGCTGATGTACGTGTGTATTTGGCATGCACGCAGACCGGAACTAAAAATATTATCCTGTTATAATTTATGGCAACAAAATTGACAGATTTTAGATTAGCCAGCTGCAGTGCCTCACATTGATCTGATCTGCCCGTTAATGGTAACTGAAAACACAGTACATTGGAACTGCGTGAAGGATTATTAAGAGTTGACAACTACCACATTGATAACGAAGGTAACTTCTGTGTCAAGAGCAAGAAGAAGCATAATAAGCATGTGATTCGATTCAAGTAGTTTTTGTTTAAGTTTTGAATCTCGCAACTTCTGTAATTTTAAGAAACTGTAGGCCTGTACAATTTATCAAAAAATCAAACTATTATTGCACATTATAAACATAGTTACAATTTTCTGTTTGCGAATTGACACATACAAATTTGTTTCTCATTAAAGTTAAATGAATTTTTCAGTGAAGGGTTAGTGAGGATCGCTCGAGAATAACACCAATTTTAACTTATTTGCGTCGAAGTTTCGACAATGTTTATTGTCATCCTCAGGACCTGTGTATAAATAAAAAAGAAATGTCAAACACAACAGAACAATTATTTGAGTGAACGTGTTCGTGTATGTGAGTATGTGCGCGTGTGTGTGTGCACACGCGTGTGCGTGCGTATGAATGTACCATTGTATATGGGAAGGAGTTGGGATAATTTGTTACCATCTTCAAATGTTTTCTTTAAGAAATTGAGAAAATTATAATATCACAGAACTTAATTGCTAAAATTTAAATTGCTATATGTAATGATATTTTTAATTAATTATAAAAGCATTAATTAACAATTAGATATTAGACTGGTACAGAAAACGTTTATACATATAGCAGTCAAAATATAGCATAGTAAAATATATTATAACTAAAAACAGATTGAGGGATGTTCAATTATGTATTTATTAAAAGTTATTTTTCACATGTTTCACTCACTACTGGTATTAAAGACAATCATAATTTATAAACATATAAATTACACAATAACTTTACGACCTTACATCAGCTAGTTGACATAATGTTACACAAACGAGTTTATGGTAAATATATCTAACAAGTAAACTGAGATAATAATTGTAATCATATTGTTGTAAATTATAGTCCAGAGTGTTATAGAATATTGTAAATTTATGTACATGTCTACAATCACACCCTCTCTCTCTCCCATTCTCCCTCTACCTCTCATTCTCACAACCTCTCACTCTAACTTGAAATCACTCTCTCACTCTCTATCCCTCCCTCTCACTCTCTCTCTTGCTACCTTCATCACTCCCTCTCACTCCCTCTCTCCCTCCTTCTTTCTCTCTTTCTCTCTCTCACACTGTCTCTTGCTCTTCCAACCTTCTCTCTCTATCCTCCCCTTTATTCCCCCTCGCTCTCCCGCTTTCTCTCTCTCTCTCACTTGTCCCTTTCCACAAATAGCACTCTACAATACTGACCATTTTTATTAACACTATTGTCCTCACGTAAATAGAGAATTGTGTAATGATAACAGTATAGATTTAACAACTTACAATGAAGAGTTACAAACTATTACATCACAACGTTATAGATAACAGATCTATTATACGAAAATGGTTATTACTTAATATTTGCTTTATTGTAAATGTTATTTGCCTAGAACTTGGTCAATACAGAGAACCATAGTCTCATGTAATTAACGTATATGTCGGTAGGGTAGTCATAATCTCTCTCACTCATGCTCTTTCACTCTCTCTCTCCCTCTCTGTCAGTATCTCTCCCTCTCTAACATTATCTTTCTTTCTCTCTCCCCTTCTCTCTCACTCCTCTCTCTCTCTCCTCTCTCTCTCTTTCTCTCTCTCTGTCTTTGTCTCTTTCTAGACTCACACAATATCTCCTCACCCTCATATTCACACTTGGGCGCTCACTCTCTCATAAACAGATATAGGCCTATACCCTCAATCTAACATGCAGACGTGTACGAACACACACGCTCGCACAACGCGCGCGCGCGCGCGCGCACACACACACACACAAGCACACTACAGACTCGAGCATCAATAATTAATTATAACACAATTATATTCTCTTTTTTTGTCACCTAAGTGTAAATTATGCAAGACGCAGATGACCACTTTACTGAGTTTAAAAAAATAATAAATACTAAATAAATAATAAACATATAGCAATTCTTATAGACACATATTCTGATTAGTTTTTTTAAACTCAGTACAGTGGTCATCTGCGTCTTGCATAATTTACACTTAGGTGACAAAAAAAAGAGAATATAATTGTGTTATAACTAATTATTGATGCTCGAGTCTGTAGTGTGCTTGTGTGTGTGTGTGTGTGTGTGTGTGTGTGTGTGTGTGTGTGTGTGTGTGTGTGTGTGTGTGTGTGTGTGTGTGTGTGTGTGTGTTTATGTCCGTTGTGCGAGCGTGTGTGTTCGTACACGTTTGCGTGTTAGATTGAGGGTATAGGCCTATATCTGTTTATGAGGGAGTGAGCGCCCAAGTGTGAATATGAGGGTGAGGAGATATTGTGTGAGTCTAGAAAGAGACAAAGACAGAGAGAGAGAAAGAGAGAGAGAGAGAGAGAGAGAGAGGAGAGAGAGAGGAGTGAGAGAGAAGGGGAGAGAGAAAGAAAGATAATGTTAGAGAGGGAGAGATACTGACAGAGAGGGAGAGAGAGAGTGCTCTCTCTGTCTCTGTGTCTCTCTCTCTCTCTCTCTCTCTCTCTCTCTCTCTCTCTCTGACTTGTCCCTTTTTCACAAATAGCACTCTCCAATACTGACCCATTTTATTAACACTATCGTCCTCACATAAATATAGAATTATGTACATGGTAACAGTATAGATTTAACAACTTACAATGAAGATTGTAGATTGTACTAATTGTAGAAGATTGTACTAAAAGTACAACATTAGTGACAGCTTTACCTTTTGTTGAAACCATACAGAAACATACAATTCCGCCCAACCATATTTTTATTTCAATAGATGTTTCCACCCTATTCACTAATGTAAATATTCAAACGGTTATCAAAATTCTAAATGAAAATTGGAATTCCATCTCGACACATACTACATTAGATAAGGATATTTTCCTTAAACTTCTGGCGCATTGTTGCAACAATGGTTATTTCACATTTCAGGGACAATTTTTTAAACAAACATATGACACTGCTATGGGCAGTAGTCTCAGGCCCATCTTAGCTGTCATTACTATGAACCAGTTTCTCGACACGGTTATCCCTACGCTGCCATTTAAACTCCCTTTCTTATATAAGTACGTGGGCGATATTATAACATGTATTCCATATGACCAACAGGACACTATCTTATCGCGGTTCAATTCCAAACCAGTGTGCTTTGAACGAATACAATTTACAATAGAACATGAACAGAATAGTTCCATTTCATTTCTCGATACCAGGGTCATTAGACAGCCAGATGGTACTATAGTTACTGATTGGTTCATAAAATCCACGAACTCCGGTAGATATCTGCATTTTAATTCCAATCATCTCATACATCTAAAAACTAACTTAATCCACGCGGTATATAAGAGAGCCACCGGTCTAAGTGATCAATAGTTTCAACAAAAAACACTGAGTTACTATTCAAGATTTTCAAAAACAATGGTTACCCTGACTATATAATCAAACAGGTAATAAATAAACATCGCGCAAATCAGCTGATCCCCAACGTTACATCTGCCCAATCTAATACACCTGAGCCTAATGCCAGCTCGTACCTTTCTACAACTTATGTCAAAGGGCTGTCTGAAAAACTCAAAAATACCTACTAAAAATTTAAAAAACTTTAGCATTCAGAAACCAACATACTGTACGATCCCTCTTCTCGAGCCTCAAAGACCCGACCCCCAAAGACAAACGATCTAATGTTGTATACACTGTCCAATGGAATGACTGTCCAGCCACGTACACTGGTATTACGTCCCTATACATAAGAGAATTTGTCAGCATAGGTATGATTTCCACAAAAAAACTCAAAATGATAACCCCAACGCTTTAGTATCTCACCATTTAAACACCGGCCATGAATTTGATTTTAAGAACACCCAAATTAAACGTTATGAAAATAATTATTTCAAAAGATGCGTACTTGAAATAATTCAAATAAAAAGTGACCCTCACTCCATTAATTTTCGCACAGATACACAAAATCTTTCGTCTAGTTACGCTCAATTTATACAGACAGTTAAGGCATGATTTCGTAGAAATGATTTGGGGGTGTCCACTACAGGAAGTCGTTTGGTCATCTTTCTCGGCCCAGCACGTTGTCAAATATTAATTGGTGTTACTCCCCCTTGGTAAATCTTTTCTGAACTGGCTTCTAAACACGTGTTACTTTCGTTTCCTTCAAAAGTCAAATAATGTACAAGCGTCATCTGATTGTGTTTTATAAATAGGGCGGTTGGTCTTGGCAAATTTACAGTTGTGTGTTTGGCGCCAGCAACAATTGTAAGTGCCTCACTGATCATATCATTTAGTATTAACAGTAGTAAATTATTAGAGTTTAGTATTTCATAGTAATGACAGCTAAGATGGGCCTGAGACTACTGCCCATAGCAGTGTCATATGTTTGTTTAAAAAATTGTCCCTGAAATGTGAAATAACCATTGTTGCAACAATGCGCCAGAAGTTTAAGGAAAATATTCTTACCTAATGTAGTATGTGTCGAGATGCAATTCCAATTTTCATTTAGAATTTTGATAACCGTTTGAATATTTACATTAGTGAATAGGGTGGAAACATCTAGTGAAATAAAAATACGATTGGGCGGAATTCTATGTTTCTGTATGGTTTCAACAAAGGTAAAGCTGTCACTAATGTTGTACTTTTAGTACAATCTTCTACAATTAGTACAATCTACAATCTTCATTGTAAGTTGTTAAATCTATACTGTTACCATGTACATAATTCTCTATTTATGTGAGGACGATAGTGTTAATAAAATGGGTCAGTATTGGAGAGTGCTATTTGTGAAAAAAAGGGACAAGTGAGAGAGAGAGAGAGAGAGAGAGAGAGAGAGAGAGAGAGAGAGAGAGAGAGAGAGAGAGAGAGAGAGAGAGAGAGAGAGAGAGAGAGAGAGAGAGAGAGAGAGAGAGAGAGAGACAGACAGACAGACAGAAAGGGGGAGGAAAAAGAGAGAGAGAGAAGGTTGGAAGAGCAAGAGAGAGTGTGTGAGAGAGAAAGAGAGAAACAAGGAGGGAGAGAGTGAGTGAGAGGGAGTGATAAAGGTAGCAAGAGAGACAATGAGGAGGAGGAATAGAGAGTGAGAGAGTGATTTCAAGTTAGAGTGAGAGTTTGTGAGAATGAGAGGTAGAGGGAGAATGGGAGGGAGAGAGAGGGTGTGATTGTAGACATGTACATAAATTTACAATATTATATAACACTCTGGACTATAATTTACAACAATATGATTACAATTATTATCTCAATTTACTTGTTAGATATATTAGCATAAACTCGTTTGTGTAACATTATGCCAACTAGCTGATGCAAGGTCGTAAATTATTGTGTAATTTATATGTTTATAAATTATGATTGTCTTTAATACCAGTAGTGATTGAAACATGTGAAAAATAACTTTTAATAATTATATAATTGAACATCCTTCAATCTGTTTTTAGTCATAATATATTTTACTATGCTATATGTTGACTGCTATATGTATAAACGTTTTCTGTACCAATCTAATATCTAATTGTTAATTAATGCTTTTATAATTAATTAAAAATATCATTACATATAGCAATTTAAGTTTTAGCAATTAAGTTCTGTGATATTATAATTTTCTCTATTTCTTAAAGAAAACATTTGAAGATGGTAACAAATTATCCCAACTACTTCACATATAGAATGATACATTCATACGCACGCAGACGCGTGTGCGCACACACACGCACAGACACTCATATACACGAACACTGTAATAGAATTAAATATGTGGGTATTATAATATTTAGAATGCTGTGTTCTTTTCTCTATCGTTGTTGTTCTTCAATACGTTACGTAATGAAGTTGCTGCTAGAATTAGTTTGGCTATATTCTTGTTATCTTCGATTAGGTTAGTGTATCTGACATAATTCGAGCCTCTTACGTTGGTGCGCCAATTTGTAATGTAACGTTTAAATTGATTGTATTTAAAATAAAAGCTAATATTCTCTTAATATGGATTATGTTCGGTTGTTAATTATTTAAATGCCTCATTAATGGAATAAGTTGATTAAACGGCCATCATGGCTT
This sequence comes from Magicicada septendecula, assembly GCA_034769895.1. Taxonomy (NCBI): domain Eukaryota; kingdom Metazoa; phylum Arthropoda; class Insecta; order Hemiptera; family Cicadidae; genus Magicicada; species Magicicada septendecula. The sequence goes on from CM068375.1 coordinate 169,148,656, forward strand.
GAGTTGCATTAATTTCAATTGTCTTATAGTGAACACCACCCACAGTAATCGCCACTCAATGTTGTTGTGATAAATAATTCTCTTGTGGTTATAAATCATTATGTCGTTGATAAAAATAAGTACTTACTTCGATGGTGGATTCATCACTGATGACAACACTGTTCATTAAGTTATGGTCAGTGATAAGTAATAAAATATTTGAACTGCTTCACTTCGGTGGGCAATGGTTGCTACCAACTGACTCCAGAGTTAAACATAACCTGAACTCAAACCACTAAAAGCCTGTTGACTGAATAAATTAACTTCATACTCCATCAATGTTGTTAAAAGGCGATTTATTCATAGTATTATTGGATTATTAATCCTTTGTTCATCCAAGAACCAAACTGATGTTATATAAAACACTGATCAGACCTGTTGTTACTTATACATCCGAGACATGGACTCTCGTAAATAAGGATATAAGCGCTCTAAGAATTTTTGAAAGAAGAATATTGAGGCAGATATTTGGACCAGTGAAGGAAGGGAATATGTATAGGATTCGAAATAACAGTGAAATAAATGAGTTGATTGGTGGACAAGACCTGGTGAGGCACATAAAATCAGCTAGAATTAGATGGCTGGGACACGTATCGCGTATGAATGTTACGAGGATGCCCAAAACTATATTAAGTGAAACGATATTGGGCAAAAGAAGAAGAGGTAGGCCTCGAAGAAGATGGCAGCAGGATGTGGAAGAAGATATGAGAAAGATGGGCATTAGGAACTGGAGACTGAAGGCAATAGACAGAGATGAGTGGAGACGGGTCGTAGCGGAAGCCAAGGCTCACCATGGGCTGTAGTGCTGGAGAGTAATCCTTTGTTCAAACAATTAATTCAATTATTCATACTTTACAATAGTCAGTTACTTTGTTTAAACTCATGTCTCAGGGTTGGTAACACGGTTCATAAACCGTTTTGTTGATAAAATTATCTAAGTTTTTTATGTAGAGTTCGGTTCTTTTAACTGCAACATACGGAACGAAAAAAGTCTGTTACTAATGTAAAACCTAGTAATAGGAGAGTGATTACATATAATATTACTAAATACTTAATCTAATACAATAAAGTCCGTCTGAACATTGACGTAAAATTTGGAGGTTAGCATGTGACTAAGAGTTCACCCATATTTAACCTCAATTTACAATTAATATACATTTAATAAAAAGGTAAAGTTACTGTATTAATAATGTTTGTTGGTTGTGTAGTGTTGACAATTGTTACATATGTTCAATAAGTTCGAATAGTATAGTCATATAATGTGATAAATTATTTATGTATTTTTTATAAATCACTATACTTTCTTAATTCCTTTTATAAAATTGTTATATTCACTATTCACTTTTGATTAGCCTTCACTGCTTTATCATTATACTATACTTCACTACGTTGTTACTCTAAGTCGATTTACTTCAGTTCTTGAAAGTTAGGACGCGCCGTGTTTACGTTCGGTACCGCACTGAATTATGGGTAACTGGCGAATTATTCGTGCACGGATTTTGTCATCCGTACGGCGTTAAAACGTATGAAGAACTGTCTGTAAAGTCAAGCGTCATCTCGCTGTTCCTACCTGTGGCACCGGGGGGAATGCTCGTTATAAGAGTTTTGATTGGTTGGAATTCATGATATTCCTTCATTAAATCCTCACCCCCGCGTTAACAAAATTATTTAATATTGTCAGATACGTGGGTTTTTGGGTTTGAGAGTACAAAACTGACGCCAAACGTTTTACTAAAATCTATAAAAATAGTTTACAATGGATATTAATTCTTTATGCTACCTGTGAACACTAATATAACTTTACCATCATCTGGCATTTGTCCTTCTAAACATTTAGAAATCTCACAATACATAATTCTGTTCACTATTAACAAAGCTAGTATTTCTAACTTATGTTTTAATACAATATTATTATTAAAATATGTCTTATAGTGATTTAATTAATATTTTGATATTACGAATAGTTAATGCAATTAATACAAAGTCTTTTGCTGTTGTTAATAAACATTATTAACATTCAATTGTGAAATAAATACATAATCCGTTCATAGGCTTCATGATGCGTATAGCACTAGTTTTACCTCATACAATATAACTTATGATAGTTTACAACACTTGGTACTTAATTCTAACTAACCATACCAACTTTTGGTTCCTTTAATTTTGTTCAGGGCGTACCTTTTTTCTTGTATATTATCATTAAAATCATATGAGTCTTGTACAATCAGGCAGCTTGTTAGTTATTATTATTTCTTTATTATACATAGGTTATTCGATTGATATCTTATTCCTAAGTAAACATCTTAGTTACTAGTATGTTTTACAATAGATTGTTTCAACTTAACCTTCTTATTTTCTTGTGATTTCTACTAATGAACCTTGCATCTTGTTGCAACAGGTCATGTGCATTATAGGTATATTATTAATGGTTAATTTAACGACAATTAGTAATTGGTTTACATATCAATAGTTAGTTTAAATATCATTGGTTATATTGATAGTATTTACTCTCACTATGTATTGGTATTTCTGTGGTTTTCTAATAGACAATATTAGCCTCTGCTGCTCTATCCCATTTGATCATGTTAATTACATTAATTACAATAATTACAACATCTTGATGACCTAATATCTGTCTTAGAATGTTGTTTATGTTGTCTAGTTTTATCAAGATGTAACACATAACAGTTTTATATCATTTTTTCTACATATTTTGTAGTTACAAGGGTAAATTCACTGCTTGTTAGGTTAGGTTGTCCACCTTTACTTTCACTGACTAAAATTAGTTCACATGTCTTTGTTTTTATTAGTTATTTTACTCACTTATTAATTATTGATAGTACTATCTACAATTTATCATTCTGGTTACAATTATCCAGTGTGTCTTATGTTCTAATTCATTGTGTGTACGGTCACCAAGTTGCAATGGTTAATTTTAAAATAGGTTAGATACCTGATAATCCTTCATGCAACTTACTTGGGTCGAGCTCGTCAATTCATAAAAACGTGCACGTTTACTTTCTCGACGATGCCCATCGTCCCCTCTCGCGCAGTATGAGTGTTTGAATTCAGTGTTTTTTATGTTTTATGTGTGTGTTTTTATGAATTGACGAGCTCGACCCGAGTGAGCACCTGAAGATGGGACCTTGATCTCGAAACGCGTCGTGCATAACGACCAAAGTAAGTTGCATGAAGGATTATCAGGTATTTAACCTATTTTAAAATTATGTTCTAAGTACACTTTTAATTATTAATGAGTCCTTTCTGATCTTTAGTGTGTTACATCAATGTTATAGTTGAAAGGTAAAATTCAACCTTATAATTTTATATGATACCTTTAGTTTTCAACATAAATAAGCACGCAATGGTTATGATATTAAAGTTTAATCAGCGGGTTATTGGACACTAACAAATCTACAACACATAAATATTTTTACAGTCAAAATAATATACCTGAGAATATATACACTCGATGTTATTTAAAAAAAATTTAAAGTAAGAAACGTATAAATTGCTATTAGATAATAAAAATACATATATGTATGTGTAACATACAAGTATATATGAGATTAATGACCGCACTAAAAGAACTGTTTCAGTATACTGAGAGCTGAGAATAAACGTTTCTTAGTTTCCATGATCACAACACAAACATCTCATTGGCATTACTGCGTCAACGTAAGTAATCAGAACACGTTTTTGAACGAAAGAAGAGAATAACTGAATTGAAAACTTTTAGTAAAAGAAAACAATCAAGAAAGAGGATAATAAGAGTATAAGGATTACGTTACATTAGATAATGATATCAAACAGGAGACTGTCGAACAAATAAATGGCTTTATTGACATAGTCGTCTTCATATTACAACGTGGAGCCATTTTAATCACTAAGTTTCATAGATCACTTCGTATAATTTATACATTTTTTTTCTTTTAAGCTTTTCAGACTTTTGCAAGTAAACTACTAAATGCAATTTTATTTAGTGATTTTTTAAACTTTAATTTCATAATTGTGTCGTTTATTATAGCCTGTTACCAGTTTTGTCTCTCTTCGTCAATTTGTAACGAGGATGATGCAACCAAAATAACCGGTGGCACCACCCGCTTTGAGGAAATTATTCCTCTTTAGACACAAATTTTAGACATAATTTTTTCTGAAGTTTTTGTCATTAAATACTATTGTTATAATATTTCATTTATTAAATACTTTAATCTTTTTACCTATCATCATCGTTATACCCCAAAAATATTATCCTGTTTTAATAGCCACTAACAAGAATTAGCGACTGTGGAACAAGTAGAACAGTGTCCACTGTAAAACCAATGTCTTCGAACTACATAAAGCATTAATATTCGTAACAAAAGAAACAAGTAAGGAGACAGTTACATTCCACTGTATGAAACAATCCCCCCCCCAAAAAAATATATATAACAATAGTGTAAAGCATTATAACATGTGGGGCAGATTACAAGCCGTAATCCAATGGGATATTGGAGAAGTTGCAGTAGGCTTACAATAAAATACAGGGTTAAAAATGAAGAAATAACGACACAATTGATGCAAAAAGGTTAAGATGGAATGGGCATGTGTTTCGTATGGTCAATGATAGATGGCTAAAGAAATTACTAGAATAGACTCCTCTTGAAAGAAGAAAAAGTGGGAGGCCGCGGCAAACGTGCTTAGAAGTCATAAGGAATATAATGGGTGTACAATAATGTTGGTATTTGTAGTGTGGGAATTATATTGATGGAAGGTTGGCTAATCTGATTCATAATTTAATTTTTCTGCTACTGGCAGATATGACGGACACAGTGCTCTGAGCTTTCAAAGACAACAGTCGTTTAGCTACGCTCGGTGCGTTTCGCCTATCGGCTTAATTATTTTCATGTCGCGACATATTATGTAGGGCCTTTTGCCTAAATTATTTCATGTTTTGTCTTAGTGTTGCATAATTGAGGTTCATTTCTTAAATATAATTTTTTCTTATACGTCATAATGCCTGAAGGCTTAGCTAACCTTCATCAAATCTAAATCGTTTTGTACTAATTTACGTACAATAAATGTGTCTAAATACAGTCCACTTATCTACCATTATTTTCATGTTCCTAGCCAATTTAACTCCACGACATTATTAAAATGCTTAGCTAGGCATCTACACATCAAAATTTTTATTTTAACATCTTTATTAATCAACATCTTTATTCTTAACATTTTTTGGTCCTCCGGGCCGGATCTATAATTCAACCTTCTTTTACAACTTTATACCTCGCAAAGCGGCTTCTCACTCAATTATTTTTTAATCCAATTTCTGGCCATCACGGGCGAATCAGTATGTTCACTGATCCGACCGTGTCGGTATTTATTTCAACACTTCTTTCGTCGCTGAGATTGGACTTCATGGACAGCACCATAGTATATAAAAAATCCACGTGTAAACGCCTACACGCCAGGTTTTGAGCGGTTTCAAGTTGTGAGAGTATTCATCCATCCAGTCCGTGCGTGTCACTACCATCTGCTGCACGGCCTCAACGCTGCAAGACGCCTCACCGAATACACGACATCAATATCATCAATAAAAGGTGCGTAAAAAATGACGGAAGAAAGTGTAAGAATGTTAGTTAAGAAGAGAGGCGGCTTAAAGTCTGCCATAGTGACAATTAATTCTGCAATAGTTAACTTTGACAAAAACAGCAATACCAAGCATTTTTTAAGTGTAAGACTTGAAAGTTTAAAAGGTTTGTCAATAAAATACGATGAAGTCCAGTCTGAGATCGAACTAACTTCTAGAGACATAGATACTGCCCAAGAGGACAGAGTCGAGGTTGAAGAGCTTTTGTATTCAACCGAGGCTAAGATTTTACAACTGTTAGACACTTTTAACATCCAGACTGAATATCAGACATTAAGTAGCAATATTCAATTAAAACCTATCAAGCTGCCCTGCTTCACTGGTAACATTCTCGAATGGCAGCACTTCTATTCGATATTTTTAGACTTGGTAGATGCTAGATCAGACTTAACCTCAGTACAAAAATTACACTACTTATATTCATCTCTTAAAAATGAACCACTAGATTTAATCAAGGCTTTGCCTATTTGTCACGAAAATTATTCAATAGCGTTAAGTTTGCTGTCCGCTAGGTATGATGATAAATTTATATTAGCCAAATACTATATACAAAATTTATTAGAAGTAAAATCTACAACTAAGGACTCTGTACATAGTTTAGCAGAATTTACAAATGCCATAACGTGTTCTGTCAATTCTCTGACAGCCATGCAATTGTCAGTAGATTCATTTGAACTTATTGTCATACAGCTATTGTCAACAAAACTTGATCATTCCACCTTTAAACTATGGAAAGAATCTATAGATTCTAAAAATCTTCCCAATTTCCAGAATTTTGTACAATTTCTAAATGCCCGTAGGCAACTATTAGAAAACACGCTACCGCTGGAAGCTGGACAGCAGCTTAACAAACCGATTCTAAAATTTAACCATAAGTCTGAAAAATCTAAGTTACGAAACTCTGCTGGCAGCACTGTATTTAAAAGCTATCATTCTACTTCAAATAATTATTCATGCCTATACTGCAAGGCAAGTCACCCAATTTATATGTGTGACAAATTTCGCGATTTGAGCGTATCGGAAAGAAAGGCAATTTATACTAAAGCACAAATGCTGCACTAATTGTCTGAGACCAGATCATTTTTCTCCTAATTGTAAAGTCAAGCATTCGTGTAAGGTCTGTTCGAGACGGCACCATACACTACTTCATATAAATAAGGAACTAAATTACAGTCCTGCCAGCAGTAGTAATTACTGCTCATTTAAATTCCAATCAGTGAACAATGTTATTTTATCTACAGCTGTCGCATTTGTTATCGACCGCGCTGATAACAAGCAACTTGCACGAATCCTACTAGATGCAGGATCGCAAGTTAATTTTTGTACTGCATCATTTGCAAAAAAATTGCAACTTAATTTAACCAAATCTAATATACCAATCTCAGGTATTAATAATGCAACATGTTGCGCTAATAATTTGGTATCAGTTTGTATTGTTTCCCGTTATCAAAATTTTACTTTTAATGCTCAATGTGCAGTGTTATCTACTTTAACCCATAAACTTCCAGCACAATCTTTTGACGTAAAAGATTTTAATATCCCAGATACTATTTTCCTTGCTGACCCAAATTTAAAGTATCAGCTGACATAGACATATTGTTGGGAGCGCAGTTTTATTTAGATTTGATTCAAGCAAACAAATATGTTCGTGGTCCTAACTTTCCTGTCATACAAGAAACTAAGTTAGGCTATATTCTAGCAGGCAATTTGCCTAAGCATTGTCATTTAAAGGGTCCTGCTGTTTCGTTTTTGGCAAGAAACGACGATGATCAAATTCTAGCGTCTCTTGAGAAGTTTTGGGAGACTGAAACCGTTCTTGATAATGCACCCATTGTTAATGACTCAGTTTGCGAAGAACATTTTGTTAAATCTACTAATCGTAATAATGAAGGCAGATTTGTCGTTTTACTGCCATTTGTTTCTGATAATGCCCAGCTGGGTGATTCCTATGCTACCGCTGAAGCGAGATTTTTAAGTTTAGAACGCAGGTTCCAGCGTGATGCTGATCTTGCGCGTGAATATTCAAATTTCATACAGGAATATAAGGATCTTGGCCACATGACGCTGGTTGAAGATTGTTCTGTTGATTCGAAGGTTTCAAATACCTACTATTTACCTCATCATGCCGTTTTTAAATATTCTAGTTCCACGACGAAGCTTTGCGTCGTTTTTGATGGTTCTGCTAAAACTAGCAATGGTCTATCTCCCAATGATATTTTGTTAGTGGGCCCAAATGTCCAGCAAGATCTTTTCTCCATTCTTTTACGATTTCGTACACACAATTATGTTCTAATCGCTGACATCGAGAAGATGTATCGGCAAATTCTAGTTTCTGATAACGATTGTCATTACCAACGTATTCTATGGCGTGATTCTTCGCTTGAACAATTTAAACATTTCGTGCTGCGTACTGTAACATACGGTACTGCTAGCGCTTCATTCTTGGCAACTCGCTGCCTCATTCAGATTGTAAGGATAGTGAAGCTTCATTTCTTGACGCTGCTTTAGCTATAATTAATGATTTTTATGTCGAAGATTTGTTGACCGGTGCAGACACCATTTCTAATTTGATCAAATTAAAATCTGACTTAAGTAAGTTGTTGAGTCAATATGGCTTTACTCAACATAAATGGGCCTCAAATGAGCCAAATGTAGTCACTAATTATGGTAATTCATCACTTCCGTTAAACAAACAAGGCAATGTGCGCACGTTGGGCATTCTTTGGAACAACGCTGCAGATTCATTCATGTCTGACATCAAGTCACTTCCAGTTGATTCAAGTATTTGTAAGAGAAGAATCCTGTCAATTATAGCGGGTATCTACGACCCATTGGCACTTATTGGTCCAATTGTTTTCCTTTACAAACAGTTTATGCAGCAACTGTGGTTGTGCAGTTTTGGATGGGATGAGCCAATTTCTGAGCAATTATCTTCGTATTGGCGTTCATTATGCGACAAGTTGTATTTAATTGGTTAAATTATTGTTCCACGCTCCATACGCAGCAAGTCTGAGCCCAAGTTAATTGAATTACATGGGTTCGCGGATGCCTCTGTAAAGGGTTATGGATGTTGCATTTACATTAGAGTTATTTATCAAGATTTATTGGCCTCTTGTCACCTTTTGTGTTCTAAATCTCGTGTGGCTCCACTTCGACAGGTTTCATTACCCGGCAAGGAGTTCTGTGCTTGTTTGTTGTTATCGCTACTTCTATTCAAGGTCACCTCTGCTCTCCGTTCCTTTGTCAATAGCGTACACCTCTACTCTGATTCCATGGTATCTCTTTATTGGATTCATGCTCAGTCTTCTAGGTGGAAAACCTACGTCGCTAATCGTGTTGCTGAGATTCAGCGTCTCACTGAAACCCACACATGGCATCATATTGATTCGCAACATAATCCTGCGGACATTATTTCTAGAGGATGTCACCCTGACGTTTTGCGCGATTGTTCGCTTTGGTGGCATGGTCCTACTTGTCTGTCTCAATCTTCTGAGCCCAATGTTTTTTCACCTTTTTCACCTTCTAATGTGCCGCTTCCTGAATGTTCCGTTGAGGAGAAACAAGCCTCCAAGCTTTCTCTAATTTCTATCTTACCTATTGATCTCTCCAAGGACTTTTCCTCGTTGCACCGACTGACCCGCGTGTACACTTATTGCTTTCGATTTATCAAAAATGCTAGGTCCTTAAAGGCAAAGAAAATTTCGGGAGTTCTCACCCCTACTGAAATTCATTCTACACTTAACTTTTTCATAAAGCAATCCCAGTCGATCCATTTCGCTACTGAGCTTAATTGCCTTCGAAATGGAGCTTCTGTCTCTATAAGGAGTAAACTGTCTTCTCTTGACCTATTTCTTGATGAGTTCGGCATCATGCGTGTCGGCGGACGTCTACAGCAGTCGCAGCTACCCTATGATAATAAGCATCCTACTGTTTTGCATCCTTCGGATCACATCACTCGCCTCATAATTGAGAGTGAGCATAATCGACTTCTCCACGCTGGCGCTCAACTTGTCCATCATTCACTTCGTCAACGCTGTTGGATTGTTAACGCCAAGATAGTGATTCGTTCCATCATTCGTAGCTGCGTCAAATGTCTCAGATTCAATATTAAATATCAAGCTCAAAGGCTTGGTGTCTTGCCATTTCCTAGGGTTACTCTCTACAGGCCGTTTTTGTTTTGTGCAGTGGATTATGGTGGTCCTTTCATGATCCGTCATGGCGGGCGAAAAATTGTAAAGTTTAGACTTTAAACGTTTTCACAAATCAAAACACACACACACACATATTTAAAATTTATATTTACTTTACCTCAAGATGTTATTTTTCCCTTATTTGGAACATGTTTCGGGACCTTTAGTGTTCCCATCATCAGCCTTCCTAATTTTGAATCTTGTGAGGTACCTGTGTGTTGGTTGTTTGTTGTTATGGCTGCCCATTGGTTTTTGGTTTTTAAATTGTTTTTACTCTGTGTGATTTTGGTGTATATATTAGTATTTTTTTGTATTTTCGATGTTGAGTGTTTTGAAAATTGTATCATGTTTTGTATTGATTTGTATTTACTCAGGTATTAGTTTGTTTTGTGTTTGTACAAAACACGTATATATATTTTCGTAATATATATATTAGTAATCATCGCATAGGTCGTATTGATAAAACGACAATACTCACTTCCGTGTCAAGTGTAAAGCGCAAAACAAGCGTCCGATTCAAAATTCATTAATCACAAACATTCTATATTATACGTTTTATATATAAAAAACGTTTTGAATCACAAGTGTATGACATGGAAGAGCAAGCCTATTGTTCGCTGACAATCAAAATTACTCGTTTTATCCGTCAAACTATATTTGTCAAAAGGCTTTTAGTTTGTCCTATCGTATATCCACGGGTGCACTGTGCTTCAATTTAAAAGTCCGCTAGAAACAGCAAAATAATTTTTTTTTCCATTTTAGAAATTGACGTATACATAGGCAAACTAAATGTTGTTGAAATAAATAAATGATACACACAAACGAGCAGAAGTATAACTACACTAGGCAGTCAACTTTTTAAACAGAAGAAACATTCTGTATGGCGGCGGAAAAGAAATATTCTAAATAATTAGTTGCAGACAAAGACATTCAGCAACTTATAGTCTGTTCCTTATAACTTTCGTCAGAAACACATTAAGACGCTGCAAAAAATTTTATTTAATTTAGATTGTTGTGTTTGTGTGGTTGGAAATGTTATTTATTACTAACGTAACGTTGAAGCTGAATTCTGTACTTCTTATATAACAACGACAGAATTCGGTCATATGTTAGCCATAGTTTACTGTAAACTAAGGAAACACTACATTTAGAGTTGGGTGAATTTTTGTATGCACTCAGTCAAAGACGTATATTTTTATTTTTGCATATTAGAACTTATTGAAGTCACCGACAGACTCTTTAATAATAAGATTTATAAAGAATAAATTTGTAAGTTATTTGTTTATTAGGCTATTACTGATTACTACTGATGTTGAAATTAGTGTAGATGCAAAATCATATGCTACATTCAGATGAACTTAAACTACATGACAACTCCAATATATTTCTCGACATATACGGAAAGCAACAGATTAATGTGGTATCTCAGTGGGGTATCAATACAAGCATCCGGCGTCGGCCAGCTTCAGTTTAGTCTTCGATCAGCGACTTTTTTGAAGGGTGATTATAATAATTGAAACTTGCGGGTTTATGATTACTGTGTTAATTGGTGCGAAACTATAATAAGGTGACGTTTATTGTCATGTGTTGGACAAATTTAAATTGAATTTTTTCGTAAGAGTACGTTTGTTTCTAAGTAAGGTTGTAATTAACAACTTCTTCTGGTGTCAGTTATTCTGTTTTCACTATACAACACAACGATCCATGTGACCGTCGTAACAATATACTGAATTTTTAATTTTGGTTTTTAGAGAAATAAGATTTAGATTTAAAATTATAAGGTATGATATGCATTGTTTGACAGCGACATAAAACAGACCCGTCTAAATTGTCGATCAGTATAACTAGAAACGTTAAAATTAATATGAACGAAAATACGATGATATCTCAAGTTTTTAAGTACAATACTTACTACAACTCTTATAGACATTTACTAAGTATTGTATGTATTTATTCAATCAACTAACATTACAAATAATATACGTACTACGTATATTCCATTGTAGCATCTTTGTTAGCAACCTTCTTACGAGTTCAATTTAATAATTAAAGAGACAAATAGCTCTAGATGAAAAACGGTTGGTAGGCAGAGTACGATAGTTTCAGAACCGTAAGTTGGCATCTCTAAGATGAGTTCTGATTAGTCGTTTGATTAGAATGTTTGTTTATAACTTTGAATGGTAATATAGATTAGTTAAAACTATTATAGTAAAAAAATACGTAAAAGACACATACGCATAAACTTCGAGAAAAAATATGGACTTTACAACACCACTTTCATGTCATCAGTTATTATTGCCATAAGTTTCACTTCAGTATAGTTCTTGAAGTTTTTTATTTTTTAATTATTCTGAGTTAAGTGTGTATCAACAATGGTGTTACATTTTCAGGTTATTATCGATTTACGGTGTTTATTTTTGTTTATACGGGTCACACTTTCTCAAAAATCAAAACAATTTTATTGTTAATCATTCATCAAATTCTCTGAAGGTGTTATTGATGTTGGTCTAGCATAGCTAACATAACGGCTAAAATTATAGTGAAACTATATTATAATGTCTGTTAGTGAGATTTGAGACTGATACGCCAAACGTGTAATTATGGTCTTGTGTCTGTGCGTTCGCCATGATTACCAGTTTACTAAGCCAGTAGTGTTTCCGGCTGTTTAATCTGAACCGTGTATGTTTAGAAACGTTTCACCTCACGCATTTCCGTGTATATTTAACGGCAACGTCCCGTTTATTTCTATCGACTTTACATCCAAAGGAGCAGAATTTCTTCACATCAAATACTTTTCGACTGTTAAGATGTGATTGGTTTTCTGTTTAATTCCTTTGTTTAAAAAAGAATCTATTAATTCTTTATTTAACAGTGGTGAGTCCTCTTGTAATTTAGGAATTAGTTGAACAACGTGCAGTGATTCCTTTTTTGCTTTCTGAAGGAAAAACAACAAGCTAACATTTACTCTCAAATGACTAAACAACACAGAAATAGCTGAATGAACAGCTGACATTTTATAAGTGAGTAGAACTGTTTAAAAAGTTATGAGATTCAATGCCTAACGTGCACCCTCCTGGACTTTCAGATCTTTTCGGTTTCTGAAGGCCCGGTTTTTGTGATTTTTAGAATATCGGATGAAAGTAAACAGTACATATTACTCAGACATGCTTATCAATAAAGTAAAGCGGGGCACTGATGAGGTACGTACGGGAATTCTGCGCAAAAGAGTAATCCTCCTCCATGACAACGCCCGTCCTCACATAGCTCAGTTAATAGGTGACACCATCAATAAATCTGCTTGGAACACTCTACCTCATCCTCCCACCAGTCTAGACTTGGCTCCATCTAATTTTATCTTATTTAATCCATTCAAGGAGCCGTTACGTGATCCGAAGTTTTATGACAAAGACGGTGTCAAAGAAAATATCCTAAAATGGATCTGATAACAAAATAAAGATTTATTTGTTGCAGGCATAAATAAGCTTCTTCAGTGATGGCACAAGTGTATTAAACTTCCTGGAGATTATTTTGAACAGTAAAGTGTTGTCATATTGATTAAATAAACCGTTTCTACTCTACAGATATTTGCCAAGTTAATTATTGAATGACCCTCGTTATTTCACGCTGAATTTATATTTACTGGGAACAATTTGTTCCTCATATCTGGAGCCCCTAGTCAAAAATGACACAACCAATATATTCTTAGCTTATACAGTTTATTTGATGTTAAATAAAATTATGTATTAGATAAAATTACCAAGCTTTCGATGTTATGCTTTAGTGAATACTATTCTTAAATATATTAAGGCGGAAAAGCTCCCTGCCAATGATTATCCGTCCGGCTGTAAACGGCTGCTTCGTTGGAAAGGAATTAAACAGAGAACGAGTATTAAGCAGATCGTCGCTTTCAGCGGGTTGTTGCTTTCAACGCAAAACAAGTGGCAGCGCGACAAAGTACTACGCCGTTCGTCAAACAATATCACGTTAGCGGTAATCACATCTTAACTGTCAAAAAGTATTTGATGTCAAAATGTACAAGGAAATGCGTGAGGTGAAACGTTCCTAAACGTACACGATTAAGATTAAACGGGACGTTGCCGTTAAATGTATACGGAAATGCGTGAGGTGAAACGTTCCTAAACGTACACGATTAAGGTTAAACGGGACGTTGCCGTTAAATGTACACGGAAATGCGTGAGGTGAAACGTTCCTAAACGTACACGATTAAGATTAAACGGGACGTTGCCGTTAAATGTATACGGAAATGCGTGAGGTGAAACGTTCCTAAACGTACACGATTAAGGTTAAACGGGACGTTGCCGATAAATGTACACGGAAATGCGTGAGGTGAAACGTTCCTAAACGTACACGATTAAGATTAAACGGGACATTGCCGTTAAATATACACGAAATGCTAGAGGTGAAACGTTCCTAAACGTACACGATTAAGATTAACGGGACGTTGTCGTTAAATGTACACGGAAATGCGTGAGGTGAAACTTTCCTAAACGTACACGATTAAGATTAAACGGGACGTTGCCGTTAAATATACACGGAAATGCGTGAGGTGAAACGTTCCTAAACTTACACGATTAAGATTAAACAGCCGGAAATACTACTGGCTTAGTAACCTGGTAATCATGGCGAATGCACAGACACAAGACCATAATTACACGTTTGGCGTATCAGTCTCAAATCTCACTAATAGACATTATAATTTAGTTTTACTATTATTTTAGCCGTTATGTTAGTTATGCTAGACCAACATCAACAACACCTTCAGAGAATTTGTTGAATGATTAATAATTAAACTACGTGTGTCATCTTCCACCGAATTCCCTTATATTTTGCCAATCGTTTTATTAAAGCTATCACTTTTAATTATTGAGACAAGATAATAAGTACAGATTTGGTTTTACAAAGACAAATAAAAACTTTTTCCAAGAAAATCTTTCTTTGATATGACTAAAACGCTAGTTTTATCTGAATATTATCTGAATGAAAGGATAACAACTATTACAGGAATTAAAAAAATTATTAAGCAAATTAGAAATAACAACCTGGCCACTGAAAATGTATTTGATTACGTCTGTAATTTAGAGCATATTTATTTTATTTTATAACTATTTGCAGTTTTTTCATTTACCTCAAGCACATTTAAAGATAAAAACCATGTATTTGGACATGCATGCTTGTTTGACTGGCAACATCAATAACAACTTCAGATAATTTGTTGAATGATTAATAATAAAATTGTTTTGATTTTTGAGAACGTGTGACCCGTATAAAGCAAAAATAAACGCCGAAAATCAATAATAACCTGAAAACATAACACCGTTCTTAATACACACTTAACTCAAAATAATTAAAAATAAACAACTTCAAGAACTATACTGAAGTGAAACTTATGGCAATAATAACTGATGACATGACATGGTGTTGTAGAGTCCACATTTTTTCACGAAGTTTATACGTATGTATCTTTTACATATATTTTACTCTAACAGTTTTAACTAATCTATATTATTTTTAATTTTTTTCTCTTTGACACTTGTCCCGAAGGTCAAGTCTCAGGCTGGTCTGAGGCAAGACCCTTTCAGCCGTATGGAAAGTTGTGTGGAGACGCACGCCAGCGCGGTCCGGAAGCGGAGAAAGTGGAGGCACTCAGGAGATAGAGTAGTGTGTGGATGTGTATTTGCGTGCTTTGTAGTGTGCAGAGCCAAATAGGTGACGGAAGATGCTGATGAAAGTGCGGTTATAAAAATTTTCAAAAGGACAGCCAAGACGGTGCGTGTAACGCAGGACGCCTGAAATATAGAGAAGCGTCTGTGCGGCGTCAAGGTATGTACGGGGGACGCAAAGGAGAGGGCGGATAAGGAAATTTAAGACGTTATGTGATCAAGATGTACGCCAGTTGGAGTATGTTTGTAGATATGATTTACGTATTTATTTCTCGGACGGCGAGGATTTCTAGGAGATGGTCTTTCGGCTATAGAAAGGAGACGGTTTATGAGGGAGGAAGGTCTGCGGGAGTTCCGGGTAGTTTTGTTGATGGAGGTAGCGATGGATAGGAAGGAAGCGCGTTGGTTTGCGGTTTGCAATGTTTCCAATTAAGCTTATATAGGAAGGAGTCAAGGTTGGGGAAAAGGTTGTTTAGGTCATATAGAGCGTTGTTGCTGGTTTTTATTCTGGGAGTTCTACAAGAGATAAGTCGAAGGACTCGCCATTCGGTGATTCTGTAAGAATTGAGGCGGGCGGGATCTGCAGTTAGAAGGGTGGGATGAGCATAAGCCATGATAGGACGAAGACAGCAGGTTGTGTAGATGCGGCTTAGTAATCCGCTGGAGCAACGATCGTTGCTGCTAAAAAATCTAAAAGGACGGATTCGTTTGCGGGCTAGGTTTGAGGTTCGTTTAATATGTCGTCGCCAGGTAAGCTTGGAGTCAAGCGTGACGCCTAGATATTTGCAGACACGCTTCGGAATTATAGTAGATGGGCCAACGTGGACTGGAGATTTGTAGAAGTGATTCGTGTTACGTCGTGTACAGTTGAAAACACAAATCTCGGTTTTGTCTGCGTTTACGGAGATTCTCCATGTGTTACCATATTTATAAAAGGGTTTAAAACCAACTGTAGTATAGGATAGGGCTTGCCAGTGAACTCCAGCGGAGACCCAGTAGGTCGTATCATCGGCATACTGGGCAAGACCCGCTGAAGGGTAGGTCAAAGACAGAAGGGGCAGGGGTGTCTTTGGTGAATAAAATGTAGAGTAGCGGGCTAATGGCGGACACCGGCATTGAGTTGGAATGGTACCGAAAGGAGCTGGCAGACTCGGACTTGTGCTGTGCGTCCATCCAAGAACTGGGAAACCCATTTGATGTAGGTAGAGGGGAAGAATTATTTTATGCTTAAATAGGGAGGTGTCGATCATTTATAGAACACATATCATTTTAATTCTTGTTTGAAATTATTTTTCAGGTAAGTAAGCTTTAATAATGATAGGCCTATGTAGTACGTAAAAAAGTTTTTAATTATAAATCAAATACTGTTTTCAATACTACTATAACCATTTAATTGTTGTTTTACTGATATATTGAAATATATGGTTGTTTATTCGTAGTGTCCACAACTATAATGGTTATTTGTGTTCTAAAACGCCAAGCAATCATCACTCCTAAACTGCTCACATCGTGTAAAGTTTCAATAGGCCTAAGCAAAGCCGATACTAGTACTGCATAGTAGATAAGAATGTTATGTGATACACTGATATATCCTGTGCAGTCCCGTCGGCATGTAGTTCAGTGTACCAGTGAGGTTTTACTGACCACACGGTCGGGTAAATGCGTACAACTACCCACTACCTGCCTTCATACAGTTCACCGCTTCGTTGAACCCTGCAAGCAACTCCGTACCATAAACGTCTGTGTTCACCTCCAGAACACATAAACACTGCCAATGAATAAAACGTTTAATACAAAACTGTTTTGAAGTAAACTGTGTTCACTAATAAACTAGGAAAATAAATACGAGTTGTTTAACCACTGATTTTCTAACCAAACAACTGGAAATCGGTAGTATACGCTACGATGGTATAAAAGGGAAACAAAGAATAATATTTTCAGATGAACATTTATGTCAATAAAAAACGCCATATTTATGACAATTAATTTCCAATTGTTGGTCTCAATACTGCTGGTTTAATATTAATTGAAAAGTTAAAATTATCTATTATTTCTATTCCCTACGATAAACAGTACCGTATGATATATATTGTACTGTACATGAAAAAACTTTTGTTAAATAAAAACTAGAATTGATCAACGTATCAGTTAAATTTATATTTAGAATAACCTGTCATGGTGGTGTGCGGTCATTTTCAATTATTATAAAACTAAAATCGTTAGAAACGACAATAATAATATTTGTAATAATACTGTCGAAATTAATATAATAGATATTTACCATATATCCGTCGTGCGACTTCGTTTTTCTCGTCTTATTTTGACGCGTTTCGGCAACGAATTGCCATCTTCAGAATCTTAATCACTCATATGAGATCGTTAAAAAATTAAAAACATTAAAATCATTACGGTAAAAGTGCACTTTTACGATATTGGAAACTCACAGACGCGAACATGAAAGTTTATGTTTCTCGAGTGGACTATATCGATCGACTGCTTTCGCGTGGACAATATCGATCAACTGATTCACTGTTTATATAGCCACTGATAAACCTGTTTTGCTTAATATAGCCCATATGTACTGTGACATTTCATTTACTGGCGCCCGTGTGCAAGTATTGCCGTGTCGTACAACATGTTATGTGAAAATGTAAGTTTATCATTCAAGACATAATCACTGTTGATTTTGACGGCTTTATATATTTCGTATTCCTCAAGCGCGTCCATGTATTTTCCTTTCCTGCAGCAATGCAAAGGCTGGAAATTTGTCTCAAAATCACTGTAGTACAGTGATTTTGAGACAAATTTCCAGCCTTTGCATTGCTGCAGGAAAGGAAAATACATGGACGCGCTTGAGGAATACGAAATATATAAAGCCGTCAAAATCAACAGTGATTATGTCTTGAATGATAAACTTACATTTTCACATAACATGTTGTACGACACGGCAATACTTGCACACGGGCGCCAGTAAATGAAATGTCACAGTACATATGGGCTATATTAAGCAAAACAGGTTTATCAGTGGCTATATAAACAGTGAATCAGTTGATCGATATTGTCCACGCGAAAGCAGTCGATCGATATAGTCCACTCGAGAAACATAGACTTTCATGTTCGCGTCTGTGAGTTTCCAATATCGTAAAAGTGCACTTTTACCGTAATGATTTTAATGTTTTTAATTTTTTAACGATCTCATATGAGTGATTAAGATTCTGAAGATGGCAATTCGTTGCCGAAACGCGTCAAAATAAGACGAGAAAAACGAAGTCGCACGACGGATATATGGTAAATATCTATTATATTAATATAAGCGACTTGGAGACAACTAACCTAAAATGTATTCTGTCGAAATTGTTTATGATTCACTGGGCACAGTTTTCAACCACAATGCTATCGAAACATATTAATACGCAGATTCACGTATATTGCCGTACCTATAAAAAAATATATACAATATATTTATTTTAAATAGATACGCTTCAACTGGTAGTTCCAGAAAAAATAATTTTATAACGCAATGTTTTTCTACTGTGCACCTATATTAATATTAAAGAAGACGTTTTAATTGTTGCATTTTGTTTCAGTTGATTTATCGAAATACGTTTGCATATATTAATTGACTAGGATTTGTCAGACCTTACTACTTAGCTACGCCTTGTTTCTAGGCCACACCGAAACAAAACTGATAATTTTTTCTTATCGACGTTAAGTTGTTGTGTGGCACCCTTTATGGCCACGCGTATATCCAAAGAGGATGCTTACTTTCGTTTCGTGATTATCATGTGGTTGAGCATAATGAGGATACACCCCAAAAAACTTTCAGATTTGGATAATCAATCGAAGGATCTTTTTCTTGAATTCGCAGCAATACTTACGATATGTGTATTATTATGATTATTTTACTTGCGCTATCAGGTATTTCTTTACACACACGCGCGCGCGCGCGTGCCTATGTTTATATTTCGATGGCGTGAATGCGATTTGTATCATAATTTACTGTAGTGTCTGGGAGCTAGTATATAGTTTGATAATACTGTGGTTGAAAGCTGTGACCAGTGAGTTGTAAACAATTTCCGTCCTATTATTATTGTTTTCAAATGCGAATTCACGGAACACTTACTTTAGTTTTGAAATTGATAATAAAACGCATTGAAATATTCTGTATATGGATGTGCGTGATATAATGTTTACATCCAAGTTTAATTCACAGAAGGTTTTGACAACATTATTTACAATATTTTAAATAATTAATTATTTCAGGTCATTAATCATAATTCACTTGGTAGTGTAAAACCATTAACACAATCATGTATCTCTAAGTATTATAGTTAACTTATGTTTTGTGTAATGATTTTATAATATACAATATATATAATGTTTTGATGATTAGATATTTCATATTCATGTTTCTGACTGACCTCTTAATCGATCTATTATGTGTGTACTGATTGTACGTGTGCAATATATGTGTGAAGAAGAAAACTAATCAGAAACAAGAGATTAAAAATGTGAGAATTTTTGTTTGTATTTAAATTTGATTGACAGATATAAATAAGTAATCCGCTCATGGGTACCAGGAAAATTACCCGCAGAGATTTAATCAGAAGAGTATATACTGCAAAAAAAAAGTGTTTGAAGTTCATAATTTTATTTCCGTTAACACCGACTATCATATTTATTAAGGTCTTATAGAGAATCATTTAATACTTGAAACATTGTTGTGTTGCTGGTGCAGGTTTGATAATCGTAAAGTTTTTGTTAACTGGAACCTTTCGTTCTGGCAAAGATCATAATCTCATGATCGTGTCGTACAGTGTACGAATACATGCGCGATAGTTTATCTTGTAATAAAGATACAACAGAAAATAACCATTTATAATGTGCACTATCTGTCAGTGGCATCCAATTCCTACGTAAAAATAATTTGTATGTGTACGAACGTGTCCACGTTCTGCGAAACGTATTGAAATTCATGGTTTCTTTGAATTCCTTTTGCCGCAAAGTAATAACATAAAGCATAAATTATAATTGAAGTCAGTTTTGTTGAAATTTCATAAAAATAGGTTACCCAATGTTTTATTACTAATGTTAATTGATACTTATGCACTGAGTGTTTGTTCAACTAAAACATTGCGTTCAATATTTACAAGATTTTCTTGTTGTGGTTTTTCCGCCTTTTCCACATATTTATAAGCCACGGAGTGCCGTGATATTACGCAAGTACTGTTAATATTTGACAAGTAAATAATAACTTTAAATTATTAAATAAACGACTCGTTCATGATCTGGAAACGTAGTCACATTCCTCCATAACAGTTTCCCACAACAAAATCTGTCGCCAGACTGTCCACAGTTTATACTAGATCATAACAGTCAGATGAAAACTGTCTACAGAATTACAGAACTCTGTTTAGGAAAACTGAATATTTATGACAAAGATGTAGTATTCCTTCGGCTCTTTTTAAAGCACGCGATAAATTCAGTTCTTGACGAGCAGTATCAATTTTTGGCGAGGGGGTATCAGTTTTGTAATATGGCAACACCAGTCAATGACCACAGGCTGTCACTTTACATTTTTCTGCTTATCAAGTGAAGTGTAAATTTTAATTGGCTTATCTCAGCCATGATGAAATAGATAGCCGCTTTATATCGAAGAAACTACAGCAGGCCTACGACAATTGAAATTTAACTGAAATGAAGTAAGTAACAGTCAATGAACAGGGACAAGATTTAGATTAAGAATCACACAAAATAAAAAAAAAGTCAAAGGTACAAATGTCTGGGCGTAAAAAGATTTGCTAACAGAGGATTTAACGATGAAGTAAACAGCAGAAAGCAAAACGACATACATAGGGGTAAAAGAATTACGTGGCATCTTGTGTAGTAGAAAGATAATAAAAGCTACTGAAATACGTATCTATAAGGTAATTGTGGAAAATTAAAATACGTTTCCATAAGTGATATCACCTTCTGCCTAAAAAATATATACTATTAATAAAATAAACGTAATTGAAAAGAGCAGCAGAGTTGAACTCTTGGAAATTATGTTTAGGAAACCAACACAAAGTATGCTTTCAGAGATAAAATGGCAATTAATTTCGATATTACTGATGCTGTACCAGCTAACTGGGAACCATCAACATATTAAGTCGAACGTGAGAAGATGGATGCGCTATTTGAGTCTACAATCAGGCAAAGAGGTAGAGAAGCTAAGAATTGAGACCAAAAAATCAAGAGGAATAAAGTTAATGGTGCTATGACGATTAGAGGACGGGTGGAAGATTATTGAAAAGTAGATGGGGACTAGGATGAGTTAATCAAAAAGAGAGGATCTTATTTAATAGTGAGTAAGCGTACTGTGTTTTATACAATAAGTAGAAGCACTGTAATTATAATTTTGTTTTAAACAATTTTATGAGAAGGCTATCAGCCGTGAAATGGTTTTATGTAACGTTTGTTGATTTTCAGGAAGCGTACCGTTCCATTATCTAAACTCTGGCCAGTCGTGCACCAAACATGTGTAGCCCATATTACAACGGTAGGGCCTACCTCTAAAGAGGGGTGTATCGATGCTGTTAAAGCTGGAAATAAGGTGTCCCAGTACTTTGCAAAAACAAAAGGTTTAAGACTTGAGTGTTACATACCACCTATACTATTCAAAGTTTTCTAGCCTTAATTAGGTGAGCCTAATAAATCACGACTATTGTGCCTACACGCCTCTCTTCGCGGATGATCTAGTTGTTATAACACTGGATGACAAGGACTCCAATTACACGATCTGAAAACTTTATGAAGAATATGGATCTTGAAGCCTTTATATAAGTTTGCAAAACCCAAACAGATGGTTACTGAAGGTGAAGGAACCAGTATGACTGTAGATTCGCATATTATGACGTACCTTGGGATAACATTATCAAAACATAGCAGAAATAATGAAGATATCAAACGCAAAATTAAACAAGGAAATATAGTAACAGAGGAGCTGGATTCTGTGCTTTTGAGTGTTAAAATAAATTCACAAATCAAGAAGATTATTTAATCTACCATCTTAGAAAGTATAGTCAAATGTGGATCTGAAACTTGTAGTAAATCGAAGAAACTCTCAATGACTCCAAGCGACGGAGTTATGGAGAAGGTGTTGTAGGGTAGTCATTGTCTAGTACATTAGAGACAAATCAGGAGGAAACTTCGTATAAAAAAACACATATAAATACAAAGCGAGTTGTAGGGTGAACGGCAGTAGCTGTATAAACACTCGCACATGGATGGCTGGGTAGTAAGACCGGAAGTGAGTGTAATGCATTATTAAGAACAAGAGGAAAAATCTCGAAAAAATGTTGTATCCCTCCCCTAAAAGGTAACGAAGGGACAAAATTTGACCTTTAGAACTAGATCGATAGATTGTATGAAACAGTGACCAGATCACTTTTGATGTTAAAAGAGGAACTACAAAAGGTAAAAGGTAGAAGTCAGTAAATAGAAGAAGGTATAGCCGAAGTTTACAGTGTCACGTTAAACTAGCAGTCCTACTTAGAAGATAACCATAAAAGGAATTAGAGTGCCCAAAATGAACTACACAACGAAGTCCTACTCTGCTTTGGAATAGTACGTATATGACCAAAGAAACTGATGAAACAGAGATTCAGGGAAAACGTGATTTATAGAAGGTAAAAACGAATTAATTCTTAGTGAAAACGTCGAAGACGATGTTGAGTATTCTTGCTGTTGAAAACTCTAAGCTCGTTAACATTGATATAAAGAAAATTTTAATTTCGTTTTTGACATGTTCTGCAAGCAATTTTCGCGTTTAATTGGCAAAATATGAGCGTATACGCGTGTGTTTATAACATAACTTTAGGTTTATTTACGCAATTCAGCAGCGAAGAGGAGGGTGGCAGCACGCAGCCCAGTCCATGTGATCCATAAAATCTGCTCGCTCCACCGCACTAAATCTAGACGCAATACATACAATTTATTACTGTGATACATGTTATACAGTATCCGATCTCTACGTATTGATTTACTTCTAACAGACGACAATGTACAGGCGAGCTCTTAGGCGTAGGCAGACACAATTTGTCTAAGCGCCCATGCAGGCCTACAGTTTTTAATCATTATTTTACATTTAAAACATTAATATAATGACGACCACTGAGCATTGGATGAGAAAAGACTATAAACAGAAGGGATATTTATAAAGCAAGTAACACCATTTACCTATCCAAGACACACGTTAATTAAAAATAAGCAACTTCGGAGTAGATTTGGACACATGTACTGGTTGCTCAGAAGGAGGTCATAGATGTCCCTGGAGAATAAACGCCTCCTCTGTAAGTCTATTCGGAAACGAATCTGGACGGACAGCGAGTAATTCAAACACATAAGTCTTACAGCGTTTACAAAACATGTTACTCACGACAGTGATAAATGCCGCTTGGTACGTGGCAAACCAGGTCACACAGGAGGATCTCAAAGTGCCTTCGCTCCGAGAAGAAATTAAACATCATTACACGAGGTACAGAAGTAGACTGACAGCGCACCCCAACCAGCTGGCAAGGAAAGTTTGGATGACGCAGGACATGCAAGACGATTAAAACGCTTCAGACAAACAGAATATTTTGACTTAATTCAGATTAGAGTAGGTGATGAATTTTGGGTGGCGCACCTTCCACATGACATGTGTTTTCTTTGCTTTCGTTCGTAAGTTTTGTTTAATGTTATTAAGTGTTCTTCCAACACACTGTAAACGTAAAATAAAGGTAAAAAAACTGGGTGTTTCTTGAGTGCGATAAAATAGTGTTGATGTTAATGAAATTATCAAGTGTTTGTTAAAGCTGTTACTGATTGCCGGGCTGTTAGGCCTTAGTATAAAGCTGTTAATTTTAATAGACGTTTTGGCCCCATCACTGCACCGTCTTCAGTGTAAACGATGAAAAAGTTTCACTTGTACTGCGTTCACCAGTTCCCACTGTACTGTGGTAAAGAACATTTGTGGCCAATCTTTACCACAATACAATGGGAACTGGTGAACACCGTACCAGTGAATCTTTTCAACCGTTTCCACTGAATTGGCCTCCAATCGAAGGCCGAAACGCCTTTTCAAAAATTGACAGTATTAGATCAAGGCCTAATAGTCCGGCAATGAGTAACAGGTTTGACAAAGCTGACGCCGGCCGTCAGAGACAAAGACATCAGTTATCAAGTGTTTTGTTGTAATACATGCTGTAGACTATTGTAATTATTTATCGTAATTGCTTTCACTTTTACTTTTATTTAAAAACACTGTATATTGTGTATTAAAAAAATGTGTAGTTAGGAATATTCTAGTAGGCCTAATAGAAATAGGAATGTTAGGATTATCGATATCATCACGATAGTATCGATTTATGTGACAGCCAGAACTGATTCCACTGTTTTAAAATCAGGATCCATTTAATATTCTTAACAACATTCGTGTATTTGTAGGCTCCTACCCTGTACTTTCTGCAGCTGAAAAAAGGAATAAAACGAAGAACATCTGAATTCACAATATGTCACAATTAAATGGGAAATTCCTTTGTAACTCGTTGAGTTTCTTGCAAGTCTCCCATGTAATATCTTCAAATAAATACACTGCAAGTCGATTTATTTTTACCGGATGCACGTTTGACAGAAATTATTCTGCATCTTCAGTAGCATGTTTGAATTGTAATCGAATGTTTCGCTTCAAATGTACTTACCTCTGAATATACAGAATAATTTCTGTGAAACGTGCGTAAGGCGAAATAAACCTACTTGCAGTGTATTTATTTGAAGACATTATAAATGGGAAATGTATGGATGTATTGTATGAGGCACATACAAATACCTGCCGCATCAAAGTTATTCTGTATCAGTGTAAGTTATTCTGTACACAGACAACATTGTATGTGTGTGTGTGAGGGCGCGCGCGTGTGCGTATAAATTAACCAAACAGATCGAAAATTTGGAAGTTATTATAATTATTTAATAATTTGGGAGAGGAAGCTACGCGAAACGAATGCAAGGAGGCAACTTTGCCGAGATGGTCCGGTGGACTCTGCTCACGCTGAACGTTTATCCCTTCGAGTACAGTGAGAAATAAGGAGAGCGTCAGGGAGAAGGTGAAGGTCGCGCCACGAAGAGAGAGTAAAAGAATAAGAGGGAGACGGGTATAGTGTGTCTGAGTGGTGGAGTAAAATTAATTACAGTTAGTAGCTTGGAGGTGTCGGCGGGAAGAGCACACTGTCGTCACATGATATTCTCTTTTCATAACGTTCTGGCGTGTTTTCTTGAACTTGCACAACGACTGCACACAACCGTTTGCAATGCAAAGTTAAATGTATGAAACGCTCGTGACGGCACTTGATTCATCAAAGGGAAACAATATAAATTAAAAATTATAAAACAACCACAATTGCTTCAGCAAACTATAAATTTTATAACGAAACGTAAGGGAAAAATGAGTGGAGGAGAAACACTGGAACAGAGAGTACTGTAATTAAGTTCATGCTTAATTTATCTTTAATTCAACATATCTTTTTTAAGGAATATATTTTTACGGAACGCGTGATTAGATACTTTAATATATAGATTATAATTTTGTTTTCCAGCATCTAGTAACTGCTCAAGTATGTCAGTGTGGGACTAATCTAATTCCTGCTTTTCGTAGATTATTGCAAAATTTACTGCAGTATTACTGGTAGCTACTTAGAAAAAATTGTGAACGTTTCCCTTGTATTGACAACACACACACACACACACACACACACACACACACACACACACACACACACACACACACACACACACACACACACACACACACACACACACACACACACACACACACACACACACCTCAATATCAAAGTAAGCAATAAAATTGAGATCATTTGTCTTATATTTGGATTGCATATTGCTTTCGGGATGTGATAAACAACAAAAACTACACTTGGCCTCGACAGTGATAAGACAGATGAATAAGACAAAAGTCGGTAAAAGATCGTCAAGTGAGTTTACTAGTACCTACAGAATAATTACATTCAACGGCATACAAAGGAGTCTAAAAGAAATAAAATTTAGGATCTGAGCGTGTTCCGCCTGTAAGCGTATTTTTCTACATACAATAATACTTTGAGTTTTCAACAATTATTTTCTTATGGATGAAAGTATATACATTTTCTTAAACGAAAGTTTTTGTCTATGGTTATTCAATTCAAACCCGTATATTGGCTTGTTGTAGAATGCATGCGTCTAACTAGTAACAATGTTTAGACACATTTTATTAAAATAACGTATTTTGAAACCTTAACACTTGAACATTGTGTTTTCTGACAAGTTTAATATAACGTCATCTTTAGACCTCCATCGCAGTTTCTCATTAAAATAACAGTAAAATGTAATAACACACAAATGATTTTATAGAAATTTAGGTTTTACGGGACAGATCAGAATGACAATTTAGTGTAGAGAAGATTTAAAATAAAATTCTGTATTTTGAAAATTGCATCTGGCAGGAGAAATCTCTGTTTATTTCAAATTTTCATTTATGTGACGTCTGATAAATTTGTGTATAACAAAAAGCTCTATTAAGACAAGAACAATATCAAATAAAGACGACATTTTCTTATAAATAGGTTTAAACAGTTCGACGTCTGCAATAAAAGTTTCAGAAAAACAAATTTGAATCATGTAAAAATGTTAGTACAGGACATCAGTAAATAAACCTAAAAGATACAAGGAAGCTCCTTCAAAATAGTATTAGTGGTAAAACCCTAGCAGTGAATTTAATGAAAATATTAAAAACACACACACGCGCGCGGACAAAGGAGAATATATAAAACCGTATAAATTATTAACCCGTTGAGTTCTTTTTCGTAAACGGATATTGAAAAGATATGGTTTCTGTCGGCAAAACATCAAGTATTCCGGTATTTTTTAGAATGCTATATGAAATTATAAGAAACGATCTGCCAAATACCGTATGGGAACGAATACATTAGCAGAAGGGCTGCTAACTGTTGTTAAACAGTGTGTATACTATATGTGTTTAGTTGCTAGATTTTACGTGCGTTACGTGTGTAATCTGCTTTACCGGTTGATCGTGTGGACCACTGCTGCGATTACATAGACATGCACTGGGAAAGCCCTGTATGCGAATCTGTAATCATCATAAAACGCACAGATAAAACAAATCCGTCCTCTCCTCCCCTCTGTTAATCCACACACGCTACACACGTGCAAACAAACCGGTACAACCTGAACAAACAATATTTTCTGTTTAGCCAGCACTCACAAAGTGTTCACCTTTGGGAGATTGGTCTCTGCGGTTCCTTCCTCTACGTTTCCTTGTTTGTAGTTCTGCGTATACAGCTGCCTCTTTGTTGAGCTAGTAGCACATTGTAAATCGTAAAAAAGTCATATCTAAACTGAAAATTGCGTAAGACATTTCGATACTATTCAAACCAATTCATTAGTGTATTAATACTGTTAATAGTTTAATATTATTACTATATTAATGTGTTTAATAGTATTTACGAAAAAGGTGTCTATTATTGTTGCAGCATTAACTCCTATATTTTGTGTGTGTTTTTTAATCATCCGTATGTAATAAACATGAACATGTAAAGGTCACTAAGGCAACTGTTTAAAGTCATATCAGAAACAACCGCAGTCAATTCCGCGTGGATATTTATTATACATACTGCATTTATTACTTTTCCACTGCATATTCTTCCGTGTGTGATTGCCTTTTCCTTAACGTAAATATTTCAATAACTCTCTGACCAACACAGCTCGTAATACTGGTACGTCGATGCGATGTAGATGGCACGTGTGCCTACGTGACGCTTGTCGGTAATTGGACGCAACGTGTTAGATCCGACCAAAGAGCAGCCGAGCTTGCGAACTGTTTACGTCGTCTTATTAATCTAACGACATCTGGTATTTGTTACATAACACTACACGACAGGCGACTTTAGGTTGACTATATATTGGCCGTACGTTTCCAGTTAGTTCAGTTTTCCATAAATTATACCAAAAATTCTACTAGGTTAAAGTTAAGTCCCCAGAGGATTGTTAATAGCGTTAAGGAAGATATTGTTAGAAGACTGATGAGACAGCTTTAAATTAGCTTCAAAGACTACGTTTGTCATCTTCCACCGAATTCCCTTATATTTTGCCAATCGTTTTATTAAAGCTATCACTTTTAATTATTGAGACAAGATAATAAGTACAGATTTGGTTTTACAAAGAAAAAATAAAAAAATTTTCTAAGAAAATCTTTCTTTGATAGGACTTAAACGCTAATTTCTGAATGAAAGGATAACAACTATTACAGGACTTCTAAAAATTATTAAGCAAATTAGAAATAACAACCTGGCCACTGAAAATGTATTTGATTACGTCTGTAATTTAGAGCCTATTTATTGTATTTTAGAACTATTTGCAGTTTTTTCATTTACCTCAAGCACATTTAAAGATAAAAACCATGTATTTGGACATGCAGTGATAGTCGAAGCGTCAGTAATTTCTTATTTGCGGGAAGTTGAAGGTTGCTCTATATCGAATTGAGCAATAGATAGACTACACTAGGTGTTCCCGTGTGGGAGTCACAACGTATGACGCAGTAAAGTAAACCAGTGAGGTAACATGGAGGGTACTGTGGCAACATGTAGCGAGGATGTCCGTAGGACAAGTTTTGAAAGCAGTAGTGGAATATCGCGTATAGATATTGCAAGCGGTTGAAAGATAGTCTTTGAAATCGCAACACACAAAGCGTCCATTCCCCATCAGTGTAGAAGAAAAAGAAAGTTTCTACATAGGCAGGCGGAATAAAGTTACTAACGTCAACTTGGAGGAGGCTGAATCCAATTCTCCCCTGGGTAACAGTGCCGCTTATATGATACTTACTGATACTGAAATATTCTATTACTGTAAATGCAAATATGCAATTGAATTTACTGTTCTTAAACTAGTATTGAAACAAAGTTAACAATTTTTACAAAGTAGTTTAAATAATCTGTAATATAACTACACTGGGCTTTTAATTAAATGTTTTTTATTTTGTTCGTATTTCGGAAAGTCAATGTCAAAAGTGGGCTGAAATAACGGTAGACGAGAAATTAACACTAGCAGTGAGATCACGTCAGTCATCTATAGGCAGTCCCAGATTTAATTTTCAGTACTGGCTCTTACGACCGCTATCGCACTCCTCTCACCCGCGTATTTCCCCTATGCTTCTCTCCTTTTCTGTATTTGCTATGTTGCCGTTCGTTGTAAATGAGAAGTACAACTGTTGAAAAATTTAAAGTTTTATTGATGTCCTACTTGCTGCACATTTCTGTATTATATGTATATGTCTCTAACACAATTATATTCTTCATGAAAAATATTTTAAATTTTTGTTCATTTGTAGATGTAGTGAAACGTTTTGCTCAATAAGTGACTTCTACCCTAATGTAAGATTTATAGTCAACTTTTCCATTTTGTATATACAATAATTTCCTTTGTTATAAACACATTGTTTATCTCTATAATTAATTAATGCCGTTTATGTGTGTATCAAATTAATTTTTATTCTGTGAGGAAGTTTTTTTATTTCTTAAAATAGACAAATAATTTATGCCTGAAAGTTGTAGTAAATACCCTCACGTTATTTTTAATGCAAATTTGAATATTCTACTTAAGCTGGTTTGGACCGTATGTACAATTATTTTTAACGTTTATACCGGACTCTTGTGGAGACTAGCGAGCCTCTGGCGCCAAATCTTGTCGCTACCTTATTTCGCTTTAACTAATTCTGCTTATAAACTTTTCCGTTAATAATAAAAAAAATACGTTTATACAAATTGGATCCTGCACTCTATTTACAATTTACAATTTTTCTTTACCACTTTAATAACTGCTCCTTTGGTTAGATTTCGTTCCTACTGACATTCTAATATTAGGGTGTTATAATATTTATTAGCTTCTCTTGAGAAACAATTATCTTTTGAATTCACTTTTTTTTGAGTTGATAGAAACTGAGTTTGAGGTATCATTCTCATAGAAATCCAGTGTTGCACATCAATAAATGTACTGACAAAAAGTATCTATGTGTTTAGCTACAAATTTTTTCTTTATATCTTAATGTGATATTTGACTGCGTGTGCATTGTCCTGGATAAAACCTTCATTTCCCTTTGCATAGGGTTCGTAACAAATAATACTTTGTTCACTCACTAACCTTTGTCGCGAATTGTAAATATAATAATATTTTCATACCACCACTTTAACAAAAACACAAGGATAGTGCGGACTATCCATAACTGCGTCTGTAATGAGAAAGCTTTCAAACGGGATACAGTTCTTCCTCTTACCCAAAACCACTGACTAAAAACGTAAGTTTTATATTTCACTAAGTATATGTGTGGTGAAACATGCTTTGATTGAGTTTAATCGCAAACAAAACAATGCATAATTTTGTCGAAAATTTCCCTTTAATACTAAAACTATTTTTGTAGTATATGTAATTCCACTATAACAAAATTTTTGCCTTACAAATTGTCGTTTTTTATAAGTACAATAATACATGTACGTTGCGATAGTATGTGTACCATATTATAATTTGATTTAAAAATGCTTTTGCTAACAATCCTTTTGTCTTTCACATTTTATGTAATATTATTATAGATATTATAGAGGATGTGTGTGTGTGTGGGGGGGGGGAGGTTGTGTGGTGTGTGTGTGTATTGCCATGAGTAGAATATGCATATAAATATTACCGGAATCCAAACCATATGATAACATATTTAAATAAAAATTTATATAAGCAAAGACTCCACATTTGTACAATGTATGTTACTCGATAAAGAACATGTACAGATTGTTAGTTTTAAGTATTTTTAGATAGTAAAAGAAAGCTGTTAGTGCTGTGAAATGGTGCAAAAAAATTCGTAGTCGTGTGGTGAATGTGCGTGTGCGAGAATATTTAATTATTTTGCGGTATAATTATAAAAAAAAAAAAACATATTAAATCGAATAAATTTTGTTATACGTGGAATTTTGAAATGAGACTTGTACCACAATACTCTAATTAAAAAACCTATCAGAAGTCTGTAATTGCTAGTAATTTAAAGAACTGAATGTTTGAGTTTTTTAATAAAGAAAATTTGTACTGTTTTTTTAGACCGCAAATTGCTTTCAAATAGTCTTAAGCAAGTACAGTGTTATCTTGGTCACAGAAGCAAGGAAGGGTTACGAATTAACCAATAAGCGTACGAGAATTAGGGCAAATTTTCATTTGGAATGCAATATCTTGTTGAATAATCAGTCTTTCAGTAAACTCAGAAGCGTGGTCTACAGTTTGGTGGTCTACTAGGTATACTAACACAGGTTAAAAAGTTCGCTAGTTACTGAAATCGTAAATTTTAGAAAGTCATCCGGATGTGGATTACCACATACGGTAATCCGGGAAAGTAAAAGATTTCCGTATAGGGATTAAAGACGCTTCAAGTCTCCTGGATTTATGTGTAAGCCAAACAAACAAAATTGCAGTATACAAAAAAAAATCAATACGGTAAAAAATAATTAACTGTTGTTTATGAATTGTTAAACCGAGAACGACCCTGAACGCCGGAAACCAGAAAGAACTCACATCGGTATCCAGCGCGAAACAACACTTGTGTATCCAGAATGAAGCAACCCGCACCTATATGCAGATAAAACGACCCACATCTGTAGCCAGACAGGTTCATCAACAGCTCGGCGACCTACATTTATCATAAAAAGGAAAGTGACTTAATTTTTTTTATAAACTTTAATAAACTTAAGAGACAAAAGAACTTTTACACAAGATTTAATGTATTCGATTTTATAGGAGATAAAAATTATTTAATTTACATTCAAGTAAACAGAGACAAAGTAATTAGTTTGTTCTTTTTTTATAAACTGTATTAAAATCAAAATAGTGCAATTTTTAGTAAATCGTCAATAAATCCGACAGGATTTTAACACAAGGTTTACCGACTGCTATGCTATGTGACACCTGTACATCGCAAAATATGTATTATGTTACAACACAAATATGCCACCCCAATATCAGGGATGAAAAAGATGATTATGAATATAAAATAATACTTCATATAAAATAAAATGTTTACTATAAAGAAAATAAAAAGGCAATGACACGACAAACGACGACATGACCTAACCCAAGTGATTGACCCAACAAAAGGAAACAAAAGAAGAAGAAAACCACAAAAAACAAACGAGAATAAAATCAAATGAAAATAAGAAAGGGATTGACCCACACCAAATGAAGAAGGGAAAAAACCGAAACCAAACAAAAATGAAATGAATTAAAGGAATTGAGTGACTCAATGAAACATATTAAAATGAACCCAAAGGAGAAGGTGGAAAACCAAGATATTAACCAGATACAATGAAAATGACGAAGGAGGGAAATTAAAACGAAACAAACCCAAGATAAAGGGATATAAATAAAAATGAAAACAAATGATAAGACACAAACAAGTAATAAAGAATATGAGCAGGAGAAATAATACACTCAAATGTAATATTGGAAAAAAGACCAATAATTAACCTATGTAAAAAAGTAAATATTATTATCAATTAATTGATAAAAAAGTAAATGACAATTGAAAGAAACCCAATTAAACAATGTTGAATATAAAAAAGCAAACTAACCCACAAATTAGAGTTAGATGTAATGATAAAATATAAAGACATAAAATTGTTCAGATTATTATTAATGGCATTTGTAATGAAAGAGATAGTACGGTAGTGAGATAGTAATTAGAGGGATTACCCATATAGAAACACTTAAAAACAAAAACATTTGTGAAGTGCAAAATGAAAGTGTAAAAACCCCAAAGTGTAGTGATAAAGAAAGTACACTAATTAAATTATAATAAACTATAAATAATTTAAAAGTGAAGGTGATGATTGAATGAAAATAGTGTAAAATAAAGAATGTTAATATAGTGAAAAATAGTGAATGATAAAAGCATAAACAATTAATAAATCCAAAGGAAACACTAAATGATAAAAAGTGAAAAATATTAGTAATTAAGAATAGCAGTAAGTATAAACAGTTAAGTAAGGTATAATGAACGCTGAAAAGTGATGAAGACAGTATTTAGTTAAGAAAGAATGTTATTATTAAATTTAAGTAAATGAAATTATAATTAAAAGGGAGAATACACTGAAAGGAAAAACAGATAGTGTTAACATGGAGGGAAAGTAAAGATTGTTTAAAAAATTAAGGAGTTAAAAACCCAATCAATAAACACCCATGTTATACGGGATCGTTATTAAGTTCATAAAAAGTGAGGTTGTTTATCACGCAAAAAATGATATAAAATAAGATGAATTGTAAACAAAGATTAGCAAATAATAGTTAAATAATTATTTAAGCAAGTTTATGAATAGGATATGGCTGGATGAATTATACAGACCATAGGTCTAAATATTGTATTTAATAAGATCAAAAAATAGTAAATATAAGCCACAGTGTTATTATTGGCAAATTAAATAAGTACAAAAGTTAAGAAATGTATAACTAGAAAACGTGGAAACCAGATAGTAAACAATTATGTATAAAAAAATAGTGACAAAATAATAACACATAAACAGACCCAAAACACAACAATAAATAACACAACCAATTATAATAACAAAATAAAGCCCATTAGGCTAAAAGGAAGTGTACTTTGAATGAAATAAGTCAAATACCATAATGGCTACTTAGACCTATGAAAATGCCTAACTGTCAAAAACAAACAACTACAAATTGTAATAAGTTAACTAAGAAATTAGCAAATCCGAGGCGAAGGACTTACCAAGGATAAATTGTAAACATTTTTAAGACAAAATATTATAATAAGCATTTGAATTCAAAAAGAAATGTAATTAACAAGTATAAAATAATTGTAAAAACATAAAACATAAAACAACCCAAACTTGAGGGGTATCAAATTAATCTATGAAAGGAAATACATACTATAGTGACAATATTTAATGCTTAGGAAGGAAACTAGAGGAATAACAGCAATCAGAAGATATACTAGGATTTTGAAAAGAATTCAGATTTTGATAACAATGGATTTATATCAATCTAAGCCAATCAGAATTCATTGGTAACCATAGAAACAGACGTTGGTGTCGAAAATTACCGTTGAATATCATTACTCGTAAAGCGTCACTCTACCAGGACAGAAGCCGAATTTTGGAAGACCAATTTTTAATTAAATAATGTAAAACAGTGAACGAAATTCAAAACCATGACTGAATAAGAAGCAGACGAACCATTGGAGCAGTCAACTAAAGACCAAGGACCATAAAACAGAAAAATAAAAGAAAATTATGACCACATCCTATATGAAAAGGACGCCTGACCTACTTAAATCCCAAAATTCATGAAAATAGAAACTATTGCAGCCCAATCCTCTTCCGACCCAATGAACGAAAACACTCAGTCATGCTGCTGTATTAAGTACCATTGAATTACCTTATTTCCAAAAACCAAATCACTCTAAATTTTACTAAAAGTAATTTGATCTCACTATAAGCCGAATATTCTCTTTCAAAGATTAATTAAGAAAAATAAGCACACTGAAAATTTGTTAACATAAAATCTAACCTATTGTTTAAACACGAACTTTCGAAACACATTTAACGACACTACAGAACAGATTGTAACAACACACCTTATTATTTATGTACATTTAGAGTAAGGTAAAGTACTTTTATTGTAATCATAGGAATTCTTTGCCTCGTAATCAAAAGAATCCACGATTTTGGAACGAAAATTATTATACTAGCTAAACACCTCAGCGGCCATGGTGGAGTAAATACCTCGTTCCTTAATCGATTCGTCATTCTGAGAATAATTGTTTCATGTAAAAAGTCGGTGCAAAGTTGTTAATCAACTAATATAATTTAATTGTCAAAATTGAAGATATTACTTATCAAACATTAAAATAACTAGTACAGGGGGTAACCGTTGTTATTATTTCATAGGGAGTGCATCATATTACTTGTGTTCGTTTACGAAAGCTAGGTTTGACGATCAGCGCTCAAGTTGCAATTGGTACAACTACCTACACGATTCAGAAGGCTGAACGAGCGGGAATTATTTGAACGCCCCGACCGTCATAGCCGAGCACACCATATTAAGATAACAATTAATAAGTTTAATTGTTTTAATAAACAATTTGGCGCCACCCGGGATTAACACACCCCTATATAAGAACAGGTAAGGTTACTGCTGTGTTGTACTGGTAATTACCGCAACGCTACGGACATCGTTAGCGCAAAATAGATGTAACGACCCCAGTGCGAGACGAACACACTAACACATACAACACTTGTGTACACACATTTGAGACGCACCAGTCCTGTCGTTACAATATATATATATATATATATATATATATATATATATATATATATATATAAATAAAATAAACCTCCGCTCAACAGTCCGTTAAGGACCAAGGCGTACCGCGCGGCTTTTTGTGTTAGTGTGACGGTGTATGGCTAGTACTACGCGCCACCAGCCGCTAGTTGCGGTATTCACAGCCAGGAGGCGGCACTGTTATCTCAGCGCCTACTCAGTTTGCCTCACGACGCTGAGTGCACGCCGTACGGAACCTCCGCCGGGAATTGAACCCGGGACCACGAGCGCATCAATCGCCCGCGTTAGCCACTAGACCACCTGGAGGCTCATATATATATATATATATATATAAGGTGTTGAAACTTCAAAAACGCAATACACTACTTACAGAAGAAACTACATTGAATATTATCACAATATTATATATATTGTAATAGGTGGTATCTGCATATAAAATTGTAATTTCGCTCTTAACATATTATAACATGTTTCAATGAGAATTAGTCAAAGTAAAAGTTGCGTGTTAGAACATTGTAATATTAACAATAAAAATCATGTCAAAATTGTTAGATTAAGTTGATTTTTAACTGTATAAAAAAATATGTGTGTTATGAAGTAGTGCAAACATATCCAATGACATATGACGAGTGCGCGTGTAAATACCTGTTACGAAATAACAATAAATAACGAATTAAATTAAATAACTTGTATGTAAATAAAATGTCCACATAAGACTTACACCAGAATTTGCCTAGACTAAAGACCAATCTAATAGTAATATTTGTTATTAATATAAACAACAAAATAGGCCTATATGAGTTTTTTGATGAAGAATGTTTTATCGCCCACAAGAAAATAAAACAAAAATCATACCGGTTTTATTTGCACGTGTTACATTGCTCGTATGCAATTTCTTACAAGTAGAATGTTATCTGGGCTGGAATGTCAGGGTGAGGGAGCGGTTTCGACCAATGAGATTAGGTAATATATAAGTTGATTTGATCCGTGACGGGATGCAAATCAGTCTACCGTAGAACTCAGAATAAGCAGCCACGTTACTCTCTATAACGTGTAATCGTTAACTCTGATTCAGTACGTTAGGTCTATCAGTAGTTACGAACACTACTAGTAAAGTGAGCGACTGAATAATCGAGTGCTAATTCGGTAGTAGTTCAAGATCGTCCGTTTAGGCATTTATGAACATATCAAGTGGCCGGAGATATATAATTAAGTAATAATTAATGATTCAACATTGTCCATAGAAGTACCCAAACCGTACAACGACCCTGAGAGCTTGAAAGCAGGAGGAGATCTTGAAGAAGAACCACAGGAGGAGCGGCGGTATCCTGACGACTACTGAAAGGAGCATCTGTAGACACT
Organism: Magicicada septendecula; assembly: GCA_034769895.1. Taxonomy (NCBI): domain Eukaryota; kingdom Metazoa; phylum Arthropoda; class Insecta; order Hemiptera; family Cicadidae; genus Magicicada; species Magicicada septendecula. The sequence continues at coordinate 169,185,978 of CM068375.1, forward strand.
CATCAGGAAACGAGGAGAAACATCGCATCGTTCATCAAAACGGGAAAGTAAACCCATTTATATAAACTAAATAAATCAATAAAACAATTAAACTAAGAAGACAGAGAAACTTATAGGAATTATTTTAAGTATAAACTGAAGGTCAACAGAAACTGTTCATTAATTTTAGTTTCAAAAAAGTAGTAATTTATTTATTTAAACGGAATGATTAATTTATTTTATTTACGTTAAAAGCTTATTAATTTTTGTTGTGCTGTCAGAAACTGTAGTCAATTCTATGCAATCTAGAATTAAGAAAATCGTTAATTAAAACCAAAACATTTCCATATCTAGATATCGACTTATTTATTCTATGCAACCTTGTACATCGCAATATATATATATATATATTGTAGCGTGATAGATATAAGCATAATATTGAATGGCAATTGATCATTAGAATAATAAAGTTATAATATTTAAATTTGGAAGAAAGCATTAAGTTTAATATAAATAGATTAATTCATAGCAACTGTGGAAAGGAATCATTATTATAAAGAAAATACAAGTTCAAACAAAAGGAGTTACTAGTGATGAGTCATCCAAAACCAGTCTCATAACCAAAGGTTTTCAAGGTATAACCCAGGAAGGTAAAAAAGTAAATAACCAAGCAGTACAGAATATGACCAAACCCACAACGAGGGAGAATAAATAGAATAGAAACCCTAAAATAAGCCAAGATCAACCAATACAGGTTGTGTATTTCTGAAATAAAGAAGATCCCAAGAAACCTGATGGCAACAAGAAGAAGATGGAGAAGATACCAGTCCCAGAAGGCAGGAGAAAAGAAGACTGAAGAAAGAAGAAGAGGGCAGCATCCTGAAGAAGATGTCATGCTCTTATAAAAGACACCCAAATCCCTATATCCCCAAAATAAATATCTAAAAATAAAAGTATAACGAAATAAAAACCACATGTATATAAATTTAAGAGAGAGGAGTGTATAAAGTAAAAGTTTCCTGTGAACTAAGATGAAACAATAATATAGTACCCATGGAACAAATCTCCATTGAAAAAACGCTAACCAATTTATTATGTTAATAAGACTATACGACCATTTAGCATTAACATAATATATAAGTGCAAAGTGAACCAGTGATAGTTTTGGGTATTATAAAAAATGAACCTTGTGTTTCATTCTTGGTAATCACAAACATTGAATGCAATGAAATATGCATTTTTCAATGACTTAAAATGTGTACTGTGACAATATGTTGTTCATAAGACATGAATCTGTTTAAAATAACATTTTGTTTTACATGAAAAAAGAAAAACAGAGTTCATAATACCTTTTGAACAATTCATACTATTTATTTATTAATGACAGGGTACAATTCCCCAAAGACAATGTATAAAAGACGGTATAAAAACTGTAGAATCCTACTTATAATAATAGTTAGAAATAAGAATATAAATATAAGGTTTTTATGTATATAGTATAAGAATGTTTAAAAATGTTTTAGATATAAGGCCATTTGTTTGGGTCTGATACAACTAACATCAGAACTATAAAAATAGTTACTACTTGTAAATAATAGAGAGTAATTAAGATGTTAGTTAGTAAAAAACCTTTTTTGTAAACCATATTTCCATGTTGGAAATGGGGATTTTGTTGTAAAATGTCTGACTTGAAGACAACCATTTATTTAAAAAAATATTCTTTATTTGTTTTAACTATTATTTGTATTGTAACCAATACTAATTGTTTTTGTGTAATTTGAAAACATGTTTAATTTATAATACTATATGTAAAAGTCAGAGAGGGTATCACACATCATATATTGTTTGTAAAATATTTTGTAAGAAAAAATTGTTAAAAAATCATAGGCCAAAAGAATGGAAACCAAACTTCATCAAAACAGAGAAATTACTCATTTAAAAGCAAATAAACAAAATAAACTTGAGATCATGCCATATAATTGCACATACCATTTAGAGAGATTTTAATAAATTATATTCAGAATTATAAATAAAAATGAAAATGACTAAACTCAGAAATTTGGACATGGGAGTCATATATTCCTGAATAATGTTTCAGAATACAACTAATTCAATTAATTACCAGAAAATCAGGGAATATGAACCTGTTAATACAATATAGGATTATTAATATTAAATATAACTGATAAAATGGCTGAATTTATATAATGACAGGAAGTAAATTTTGATGTTTTGACTTTTCAGAGTATACCAAACTGAAAGTGAAATTACTATTTTTTGGACAGAAAACACTATAAAATGGCATTATTTAATCTGAAAATAACCAGAATGAACTGAAAGATTAATTTAAATCACATCTAGTGAATAAAATTGACAAATAACCAAAGTTTAGGCATTCATATAGTGAAATAGTAAAGGGTACACAGGATGTGAAAAAATATTTGAACAATGTTAAGAATAATATTATATGGGCTAAGAGTTTAATTGAAACTGAAGGAAACAGTTAGTTGATTATTGGTATTTGAACGGATAACATAAACGAGAGTTTTGTGACGATCTAACCTATTTTACAACGTTAAAGATAAGTGGCGAACAGTACGTTACGGTAAAGTCGAGAGTGAATTATAAAATCCTTCCAGAACATATACATTGTGACAAAAACGATCAAGAAACACTAATTAACACTAAACAATACATTTCTACTCTGAAAAAACACCACAAAACACCAGAAAACTGTATAATACCTTAACCAAATTAGTGTCGGAATTGGGAAAAGTGTTTTGACTTATAATTACACAGACATACTAAATACAACCCAGAATCACTACACCAGTCACTACACAACATTTAACAAGAGATTTGCAGACACAAGAACAGGAATATTGCCAGAAAATACATTATTTGGAATGCAGCAGGAACGAGCGACATTTTGATCAACTTGACGGCAGCCATCTTTCTTTTGACGATCCCAGTGCCTTCTCTTAGTTCAACTCAGCTGTTTGGTGAAAACAATTATTATATTTACAAATTATTATTCAATGTCTGTGTTTATTAATAACTATTAATTTGATTGTAACGTTATACTTTTTAAATATTAGCCCGATTTCTCTGACTTTGGTAATAACTGGCTGTTTAAAGAACCCTATATAATTTTTATATCATATACTTGTAACTTTTTTCGATATCCTGAGAATCGATACTAATCGATAAGAGTCAATATTGCTATTACTTAATAAAACATTAATACTTTTCAATACTTAATAGTTCTTTATTTCTTCAATAATACTAATTACCAATAATATAATTCTAGTTGATAATCTACAAGGACTTTACCACCCGTAAGTGAAGATAACCTAAAAAATAAAAAGGTAAACAAGTATCGATTGGTTTGAAGACAGTCTTATGAGTGGTGATAGCTTATTTAAAATATACTAAAACTTTAATAAAAATTTTCAGAAGAGCATTACACTGTTTAAAACTTCACAGCCCTATATTAATTAATTGATCCTAATTAATTAATTAATAAAATTAAAAAAATTTTTTTAATTATTTTTTTTTTATAAACATAATTTTTTTTAAATTTCCTTCAAAACAATAAATTTTGTTTTGAAACTTTCGGCGAAGCTGAACATATATATTCCTTCATCAACTTTACGCTACTCGACCGGTCTTGCTACCATTGGGACTCGACCAGCTGGGAAACTTAAGGAAGTGTTTCAGGCCAGTAAGACGTCGAGAGCCACACCAAATACACACCAATTAAACATATTATATTACAATTTACTTATTTTATTACAAATTGGCTAGCCCAAACAGCGGGGCTTGATTACATCGGAGTCACATACTCCACAATGTTATCATCAACACACATCATTTTTTTTTATTATTATTTATTACAAATTGGCGCACAACTTTAGGGGCTTTAATTAGCGGTTGGAAGGCCAATACATTCTGCCCAATCACTAGTTGGAGCTAGGCAACAGCTACAAAGCCAGAGAATTTCGAGGGAAAATGCAACGACGTGCAACATCTAAGAAACGGGCGGCGGAGGCCGAGAAAGAAATAGAAGCTGACATGGACAACAAGGAGGCGACGCCAGTGGAGGCGGAAGAGGTATTACCACCGGTGTTGTCCAAACCAACTGAACAACCGGAGATACCTACACAAACAGTGGAAACCAATGCGCCGGAGAAGGAAACAGAGGACATGACAACACAACAAATGTTCAGGATGATGATGGAAATGAATAAGAGAATGGAGGAGAGTAACAAGGAAATGAAGGAAGACTTGAGTAAGAAAATGGACGAAAATAGTAAGGAATTGAAGGAAGACTTGAGTAAGAAAATGGGGAGTGATAACCAGTCCCTGAAAGAAGATTTAGGAAATAAAATCGAAACAACAAACAAGAAGATGGAAGAAGAGATGGGGAAGAAGTTAGAAGAATTGAAGGAAGACAATCAGTCCCTGACGAAGAAGATGGAAGAAAACCGCAAGAAGATGGAAGAGAAGATGGAAGAAAACAGCAAGAAGATGGAAGAGAGGATGGGAGGAAAGTTAGAAGAATTGAAGAAGGATAATCAATCCACAAAAGAAGAGTTGACTGGGATGAACAAGAACATGGAAGAATTGAAGGAAGACAACCAATCGTTCAAGGAAGAATTCAAGGCGACTAAAGAAGAGTTGATTAATAAAATTGAAAATACCAAGCAGAAAATAGATGAAACCAGGAAGAAGATAGAGAAGAACAACCGGCAATTGAAGGAAGAGTTGAAAGAAGATAACAGGAAGTTGGAAGAGAAGATGGGGGAGAAATTGGAAGAATTGAGAGAAGACAATCAAATTCTAAGAGAAGAGTTAAGGGAGGTAAATCAGGAGAATTTGGACAAACTGGACGAAAGAATGGAATTGTTGTGAGAAGAAATGAATAAGGAAATCAAGGTTAACAAAAAAGCGATGGATAAGAAGATGGAAGAAGAAAATATAATGGTCAATCGACAGATTCGAGAAATTGATGGAAATTGCAACCAGACCGAAAAGGAGGTGAATGAGTTTAAAGAAGTGGTGAACATCAAGTTCACAAATATCGAAGAACATAGTCGTAGGAAGGTAGAAGAACAGAGGAAGGAAAATCAAGAAGAATTCGGAAAAGTACGCAACCAGGTCACAGAACGATGTAATGATATACAAGAGACCATGGCCAGTATCACCGGTCAGGTGCGACAAAGCCGAGAGGAGATGGAAGCAATAAGGAACAGACCGACTCATTTCACCGGATTGCCTGTCAACGAAAGCCGAGAGTGGCTCAACTTCCGGCAATACAAACGCAAGCCGATGGAGTTCCTGGCTAGGGTAGAAGAATATTTGACCAAGCATAAAATTACTCAATGGAGCCATAGCAGGGAGATATTCGACGAGTCTTTCCGAGACATAACAGATAATTGGTGGATGGCCAACCGGAGTGAAATTTCCGACTACCAACAGTTCCGGAAAATGTTGAAGACAAAATACTGGTCTGAGACCACCCAGAACTTGATACGTGACAATATTTGTAATGGAAGATACAGGTCACAATTAGGTAGCAGTATGACGGCATATTTCTTGGGGAAGGTGTGTATGGCAAAACACCTTGAGCCAGCAATCCCAGAAGAATGTTTAGTGAATAAGATATCTTATCACTATGATGAGGACATTATCAGGGCCCGGAGAGGTAGTCAGATCAAGACGATCCAGGGAATGACCGAGTTATTGGAGGGATACGAGAACGAAGAGTATTATCGGCAGAGCAGGAAGAGAAATGAGAGACCAGAAGCAAGGCCGACTACCTACCCCAATAACGGCAATAACCATACAAATAACCGGAACCAGCCCAGTAATTACGACGGCCCTAACAACCAGCCGCGTAATAACCAGTTTAACGGAAATTTTAACGGCGTGAGGAATAACAACCCCTACCCAAATAATAGAAACCACTTTTATCAACAAAATAATAATGTTCCATACAGTCAGAGAAATCCATATCCCAACAATAATGGTGACAGACCTTACCCACCTAACCGAAATTACTATAATAATAATATTAGTAATAATAATAATAGCAATAGTAATAACCGAGTGTCGCGCCCTAGGGTAAATTTTATAAGAGCAGAAGATCGCGGACCCAGGAGATATTATCAACCGAGGAGGAGCAGCTTCCACGGCGCTGACCGAAGATGGCGGAGTGCGGAACGAGACGGCCCAAGATACGAACAGGAAAGACGAAGTACCAGCCTGGAAAATCTTGGCAGACAACCGAACAGGGCGTTAAACATCAACCAGGGTACAGAACGTCAGGAGACAAACCAGAGTTTCCCGAACGATGCCTCGGTCAATAGTAACATAAACACTGACCAAAATACTTTAAACGAGAGGAGGCAGTAATCAACAACGATGACCCGTTACTGCTTATACTTCCTGGGTTAGAAAAGGATGAATTGCGACAAGAAAACCAGAATAAAAACATCACTATTATCAGTAACCATTATCTGAAAGACATACGAACTGAACTTTTGGAAGAAAACGAGAAGAGTCTCAGCAACAGTAATAATGAGATAATTTATACAACAGCGGAGGTGGAAGGAGTTCCCGCTAAAATAATGATAGACACAGGAGCTAATATTTCAATAATAAACTCCAATGAGTTGGAGAGAATACAGAGTACATGTGGTAAAACTTTGCCAATGTTACCAGTCAACAACATTGTGTTGGTAGGTGCAACTGGCCGCCAGAATAAGACCATCAGGAAGCAAGTTTCCTTAAGTGTTGTTAGCCGTGATATAGCTTTAGACATGGAGTTTTTAATCGCCACCGGATTACCATTTGACATCTTAGTCGGTTGCGATATTCTTCGTAGATATTCGGCAGTAATCGATCTTAATTTAAATAAAGTATCACTTTTCCCAGACGGAGTAACATGGACCGCAGATCTGGTAGGAGGCACAACTATACTTCCCAGCCCTATACATCAACAACTTCGTAAAATAAATGTTATTAGAAACAGCCCTCTTTCTAAACCCATAATATACAATCATGGAGGAGAGGATTTATGGTCAGTTAAGATCCAAGAAATACGGAATTTCCAGTGCGGAAGCGATAACGAGAAAATACCAACACATCTGGCTGATCGTCTAATCGCTATATATGAGAAATACAAGGCGGTGTTTTCTGATGAACCAGGGAAAGTAAAAAACTACCAGTGCCAACTTCGTTTTAAAGAAAACGTAGAGTTTAACCGGAGGTCATATCCAATAGCGCAATCGCTCAAAGAAGCCGTGAGAACAGAGATAAACAAGATGATAGAAAACGACATAATTGAGATTAGTCAATCACCTTACACTAGTCCAATTATTGCTGTTCCGAAGAAAGACGGACAAGTCCGGCTCTGTTTAGATGCGCGTGAGTTGAACAAGACAATTGTGAATGACAGAACATCTCCCGGTGAAATAGAAGAAATCTTGAAGCGTTTTCATGGTACTAGATTTATTACACCTGGGATACGGTCTGTGGTTATTGGCAGGTAGAGCTGCATCCACAAAGCCGCCAGTATGTAGCGTTCATTTTCGAAGGGCGCAATTACCAGTTCAAGAGACTGCCCTTCGGACTTGTCAATTCTGTCGCCATATTTGTGGCATGCATGGACCAGATTTTGGGACCAGAGCGCTCCAATTTACCACCGTCTATGTTGACGATTTACTAATTACATCCGGAACCTGGGAGGAGCACTGTTACAGAGTGGAATTTGTACTAAACAAACTAGCGCAGAACAACATAACACTGAAGTTGGAGAAATCCAAGTTCATAGCGCGCGAGGTACAATTCCTAGGTTTCAACCTAGACGACCGAGGTATTACCCCATCAGCAGAAAAAGTGGAGGCAACTCAGAGGTTCCCGCAACCAAGAAACAGGAAACAATTGCAATCTTTCCTCGGACTCTGTAACTATTACAGGAAGTTTCAGAGCCGATATTCCGAGTTGACCGCCAAGTTTCAACCACAGTTATCTGCAAAAAACAAATGGACTTGGGGTGAAGATCAAGATATTACTTTCCGATTGATAAAAGAGAAGTTTCTGGAGAGTGTCATACTTCGTCACCCAGATTTTAAGAAACCGTTCTTTCTAAACTGTGACGCTAGCGATTTAAGCTTAGGAACGACATTATACCAGGAAGACGAGGAGGGACAACATCTGGTAATAAGCTTCGCTAGTCGCACACTGAACCAGTGCGAAAAGAACTACAGTGTGACAGAAAAGGAATTGTTGAGCGTGGCGTTCGCATGCAGCAAGTTCCGAACGTACATTCTCGGATATCAAGTCACGGTACGAACTGATCATAAATCCATCTCGTTCCTTCGTAGGTGCAAATTGAGTCACGGCCGATTGGCTAGGTGGGTACTCGCCCTACAAGAATATGACCTGAAATGGGAATACATTCCAGGAAAGAAGAACGTGGTAGCGGATGTGTTGTCACGTATAAATCTGGGAGATCAGACTTTCGAGGGAGAGAAGGAGAGCTTAGTAAAAATTTATAACATATTCACGACCAGAGCCGATTTACAAGCTTTGTTAATAAATATCCGAATCCATCAGCAGTCTGATCCTAAGCTGAAAAACATTGTGAGTCGTTTGGAAGCCAATGATGAAACCATTTCAAAATATTACCACCTTAACAAGGGAATTTTATTCATAAAAACCGCATTAGACGATGAAACATGGAAGGTGATAATCCCACACCAAATCGAAAAGGAGGTCATCATCGATTACCATGTCAGGTATGGTCACATGGGAGCGTTAAAAGTGATACAAGCTCTAGAGGAAAATTGTAAGATCAAGAATATCAACCGCAAGGTGAGAACATACATCAAGTCCTGTAAGATCTGCCAATGTGCAAAAGTAAACAATGAAAAGATAGAGGGTATCATGATACCGATAACTTCCAACGCAAAACTGGAAAAAGTGTTTTTGGATATCTGCGGGCCATTTCCCCGTAGCGGTGGTCGGCACAGATATAAATACTTGGTAATCATAATGGATCACTACACCAAGTATATAAAGCTATATCCGGTTAATCGGGCAAAAACAGCAAAGGTTTTGGCGGTCATTATTGATTTGTATATCCCAGAGATCGGTAGACCATCTTCTATTATTACCGACCATGGTACACAGTTTAAGGGGAGGAGATGGCGAGACACTTTATTGGCACTTGGGATCAAAACGTATAAGACATCAGTCTACCACCCAAGTAGCAATCCGGCTGAGAGAGTATTAAGAGAAGTGGGTAGGATATTGCGCACGTACTGTCACAACCAACAGAAAAAGTGGCAAGAGTACCTAGCAGCGACAGAAACATTCCTAAATTACGCCCACCATCCAGCTTTAGGAATTCCACCGTACTCAGCCATGTATGAGAAGCCGACTCCCCGAGACATTGAACAAATCATTGAATTTCCAACGAACAACAATAGGAAATTCAACCAGTTGAAGTTTTACAATAAGGTAGCAGAAGATCAGGAAAAACGGCAAGCCAAATACCAGAAGGCAAGAGGGCGAATTGTAACATATAAAGAGGGTGAAAAAGTCCTCCTAAAAAATAGAGAGCTGCCTAGCACCTTAGAAGGCATAACCAAAAAATTATTATTACTTTACACCGGACCATATGTGGTGGTAAATGATAAGCATAACAATACATATGAGTTGAAGGAAATCGTTTCAGGAAAAATCAAAGGAGTGTACAATCAAGCTTCTATGAAGAAATATTATGAAGAATGAGTTGTGAGTTTAGAATTTTAATTTAATAATTTTAAAAAATTCAAAAATAATGTAAGTACATCTTACAACCTAATATTTTGAGAAGAACATTTTGGAGAATTATAAGAAGAAGAATTTTTTTAATTTAATAATTTTATAAAAATTTGAAAATAATGTAAGTACATCTTACAACCTAATATTTTGAGAAGAACATTTTGGAGAATTATAAGAAGAAGGAATTTAGAATTTTTATTTATAAAAATTTAAAATTGAGTAAGTACATCTTACTACAACCTAATAATTTTGGAACAAACTTTATGGAAGAAAGAAAAAGAAAGACTTTTGAATTGAAATATAATTATAAAAATTTAAAATTGAGTAAGTACTTCTTACTACAACCTGATAATTTAGAACAAAACTTTATGGAAGAAAGAGAAAGAGAGAGAATTTTGAACTTAATTTTAAAAAATTTAAAATTAAGCAAGCACAGCTTACTACCACTGAATTATGAGAAAAACATTTTGGAAGAATTAAGAAGAAAGGAATTTTGAATTTATTTATAAAAATTTAAAATTGAGTAAGTACATCTTACTACAACCTGATAATTTAGAACAAAACTTTATGGAAGAAAGAGAAAAAGAGAGAATTTTGAACTTAATTTTAAAAAATTTGAAATTAAGCAAGCACAGCTTACTACCACTGAATTATGAGAAAAACATTTTGAAAGAATTAAGAAGAAAGGAATTTTGAAGTTAATATACAAAAAAATTTAAAAATAAAGTAAGACCAACTTACTATAACTAAGTTTGTGAGAAAACTTTATGGTAAATAATTAAGAAGAATTTGAATTTGGAGAAATACCAAAACATTCAGAAATAATAGTAAAATCACAGTACTATAAACAATTCTGAATGAAACAATTCTGGGAATAAATGAATTAAACAGAATTTGAATGTTGATAGAACGTCAGAACTTTGAAACAAGATAAGATCAACATATTACAAGGATTTATGAGAAATATTTTTCAATTAAATAAAAAGAATAGTTTGAATTTTACATTAAAACTAACCAAGTTCCAAAAAATAATTAAGTGTCAATTATAATTGAATTGAGAAGAAAAAATTTGGAAGCAAAGAGACTAATTACCTATGAAACGATAATGAAAACAGTTAATTAAGAGCGAAGAAGAACAACTCATACCAAACAGATGGAGAAGATGATTTTGAACAAATGATAATAATAAGACCTATATGAAATGCAAAGAGAAGAAATACCACATGAAATATGATATAAATGAATTAATGTTAATGAATGCGAAGGCGGATAATAACTTTCTAAGAGAAAGGAAACAACCAAAATGTTTAAAGAAAATGATCAATATAACAACCTGGATATCTAATGTAAAGATACAAAGTTAAAAAAATTTTAAATATAATACATTAAGACCATTCAAATAATGAATAAGAAAGACTATATATAAAGACCATGCTAATATTATGAGTAACCAGAAGAAAGTATAAAGAGAATTCAGATGGAGAAGAAAGAGAGTTACATTGTAAACAGTAACCAGAATTATTAAAAGAAAGGTTTTCAACCATAATTAAATTAAATATATCAGACAAGTTAAGAGTTTTGAAAAAATATATATGTAATGAGTATAATAATGATTATGCAAATTTATTAAGATAGAAAATGTGAGATAATCTGAGAGACTACGAAGTGGAGAATCCAAAGATATTTTTATTAGTCGAAAAAGAGACTACTTTTTATTTATTTATTCGATGACTGACTGAAGATAATTCCAGCAGCATTATGTTTTTTGAGCAGGGATGGATATGCCTCTGTACTCAATTTATAGAAGTGGTGTATGGCCAGCAGAGAAGTAGCGTACAGTGCCCCTCTGATCTGCCCCAGCCCACGTGATAGGGAATGTTAGGGAATTAATATCCCAAGGATGCAACACGAAGTTGATATAGAAAGAAAATGTATTACAATTATAATATATCTCAGAAGACACTAACTATCCGAAAAGGATCAGTAGTAAAACAAATAATTATATATATAAAATTAATTAAACTCTAATTATAAAAAAGTCGATATAAAAATGGAGAAGAAAATGAATTATAAGAAATGATGAAATTATCATAAGAAATTATTTCATCCCTAAACATGTCTGAAATAATTACTTCTGGAGGAGAGCAATCTGTAGCGTGACAGATATAAGCATAATATTGAATGGCAATTGATCATTAGAATAATAAAGTTATAATATTTAAATTTGGAAGAAAGCATTAAGTTTAATATAAATAGATTAATTCATAGCAACTGTGGAAAGGAATCATTATTATAAAGAAAATACAAGTTCAAATAAAAGGAGTTACTAGTGATGAGTCATCCAAAACCAGTCTCATAACCAAAGGTTTTCAAGGTATAACCCAGGAAGGTAAAAAAGTAAATAACCAAGCAGTACAGAATATGACCAAACCCACAACGAGGGAGAATAAATAGAATAGAAACCCTAAAATAAGCCAAGATCAACCAATACAGGTTGTGTATTTCTGAAATAAAGAAGATCCCAAGAAACCTGATGGCAACAAGAAGAAGATGGAGAAGATACCAGTCCCAGAAGGCAGGAGAAAAGAAGACTGAAGAAAGAAGAAGAGGGCAGCATCCTGAAGAAGATGTCATGCTCTTATAAAAGACACCCAAATCCCTATATCCCCAAAATAAATATCTAAAAATAAAAGTATAACGAAATAAAAACCACATGTATATAAATTTAAGAGAGAGGAGTGTATAAAGTAAAAGTTTCCTGTGAACTAAGATGAAACAATAATATAGTACCCATGGAACAAATCTCCATTGAAAAAACGCTAACCAATTTATTATGTTAATAAGATTATACGACCATTTAGCATTAACATAATATATAAGTGCAAAGTGAACCAGTGATAGTTTTGGGTATTATAAAAAATGAACCTTGTGTTTCATTCTTGGTAATCACAAACATTGAATGCAATGAAATATGCATTTTTCAATGACTTAAAATGTGTACTGTGACAATATGTTGTTCATAAGACATGAATCTGTTTAAAATAACATTTTGTTTTACATGAAAAAAGAAAAACAGAGTTCATAATACCTTTTGAACAATTCATACTATTTATTTATTAATGACAGGGTACAATTCCCCAAAGACAATGTATAAAAGACGGTATAAAAACTGTAGAATCCTACTTATAATAATAGTTAGAAATAAGAATATAAATATAAGGTTTTTATGTATATAGTATAAGAATGTTTAAAAATGTTTTAGATATAAGGCCATTTGTTTGGGTCTGATACAACTAACATCAGAACTATAAAAATAGTTACTACTTGTAAATAATAGAGAGTAATTAAGATGTTAGTTAGTAAAAAACCTTTTTTGTAAACCATATTTCCATGTTGGAAATGGGGATTTTGTTGTAAAATGTCTGACTTGAAGACAACCATTTATTTAAAAAAATATTCTTTATTTGTTTTAACTATTATTTGTATTGTAACCAATACTAATTGTTTTTGTGTAATTTGAAAACATGTTTAATTTATAATACTATATGTAAAAGTCAGAGAGGGTATCACACATCATATATTGTTTGTAAAATATTTTGTAAGAAAAAATTGTTAAAAAATCATAGGCCAAAAGAATGGAAACCAAACTTCATCAAAACAGAGAAATTACTCATTTAAAAGCAAATAAACAAAATAAACTTGAGATCATGCCATATAATTGCACATACCATTTAGAGAGATTTTAATAAATTATATTCAGAATTATAAATAAAAATGAAAATGACTAAACTCAGAAATTTGGACATGGGAGTCATATATTCCTGAATAATGTTTCAGAATACAACTAATTCAATTAATTACCAGAAAATCAGGGAATATGAACCTGTTAATACAATATAGGATTATTAATATTAAATATAACTGATAAAATGGCTGAATTTATATAATGACAGGAAGTAAATTTTGATGTTTTGACTTTTCAGAGTATACCAAACTGAAAGTGAAATTACTATTTTTTGGACAGAAAACACTATAAAATGGCATTATTTAATCTGAAAATAACCAGAATGAACTGAAAGATTAATTTAAATCACATCTAGTGAATAAAATTGACAAATAATCAAAGTTTAGGCATTCATATAGTGAAATAGTAAAGGGTACACAGGATGTGAAAAAATATTTGAACAATGTTAAGAATAATATTATATGGGCTAAGAGTTTAATTGAAACTGAAGGAAACAGTTAGTTGATTATTGGTATTTGAACGGATAACATAAACGAGAGTTTTGTGACGATCTAACCTATTTTACAACGTTAAATATAAGTGGCGAACAGTACGTTACGGTAAAGTCGAGAGTGAATTATAAAATCCTTCCAGAACATATACATTGTGACAAAAACGATCAAGAAACACTAATTAACACTAAACAATACATTTCTACTCTGAAAAAACACCACAAAACACCAGAAAACTGTATAATACCTTAACCAAATTAGTGTCGGAATTGGGAAAAGTGTTTTGACTTATAATTACACAGACATACTAAATACAACCCAGAATCACTACACCAGTCACTACACAACATTTAACAAGAGATTTGCAGACACAAGAACAGGAATATTGCCAGAAAATACATTATTTGGAATGCAGCAGGAACGAGCGACATTTTGATCAACTTGACGGCAGCCATCTTTCTTTTGACGATCCCAGTGCCTTCTCTTAGTTCAACTCAGCTGTTTGGTGAAAACAATTATTATATTTACAAATTATTATTCAATGTCTGTGTTTATTAATAACTATTAATTTGATTGTAACGTTATACTTTTTAAATATTAGCCCGATTTCTCTGACTTTGGTAATAACTGGCTGTTTAAAGAACCCTATATAATTTTTATATCATATACTTGTAACTTTTTTCGATATCCTGAGAATCGATACTAATCGATAAGAGTCAATATTGCTATTACTTAATAAAACATTAATACTTTTCAATACTTAATAGTTCTTTATTTCTTCAATAATACTAATTACCAATAATATAATTCTAGTTGATAATCTACAAGGACTTTACCACCCGTAAGTGAAGATAACCTAAAAAATAAAAAGGTAAACAAGTATCGATTGGTTTGAAGACAGTCTTATGAGTGGTGATAGCTTATTTAAAATATACTAAAACTTTAATAAAAATTTTCAGAAGAGCATTACACTGTTTAAAACTTCACAGCCCTATATTAATTAATTGATCCTAATTAATTAATTAATAAAATTAAAAAAATTTTTTTAATTATTTTTTTTTTATAAACATAATTTTTTTTAAATTTCCTTCAAAACAATAAATTTTGTTTTGAAACTTTCGGCGAAGCTGAACATATATATTCCTTCATCAACTTTACGCTACTCGACCGGTCTTGCTACCATTGGGACTCGACCAGCTGGGAAACTTAAGGAAGTGTTTCAGGCCAGTAAGACGTCGAGAGCCACACCAAATACACACCAATTAAACATATTATATTACAATTTACTTATTTTATTACAAATTGGCTAGCCCAAACAGCGGGGCTTGATTACATCGGAGTCACATACTCCACAATATTATCATCAACACACATCATTTTTTTTTATTATTATTTATTACAATATATATATATATACATATATATAAAATTTTATATTAATTTATTCAATATCGGTATAAAATATAAATATATAAATTATATTTATATAATATATATTATATTTATATAATATGTATTTATATTTATTTATATTTTATTCTTTATATTAATTTTAGGTTAAATTTTATATTATTTTTAACATCGTGCATTTTAATTTTGTTAACGAAATGGATATTTTCCTCATTTGCAATTTAGGATTAGTATTTTAAATAATTAGTTTTCCACTGTACAATTTGTTTTGTCCTTGGCCTCTTCGTCAGTTATCTGATATTTTATACTGATTCTGTACACCGCTTATTAATTAAACACACCTCTAGTTATAGGTAAAGAAATTTTTTGGTGATTAAATCCATGTTATTTTCATACAAAGAACTGGGTGAAGTTGCCAGGCAACTTCTGGCACATAAGTATTTACGTCATAACTAAATCACAATTACTGTACAATAATTTATAGTCCTTCAAACGCCTTGAATCGCAATAGCTGCAATAGAATAGTCCATTTAACCAATACTGAAAATTAAATCTGGGATAGCCTATGGTGTAGGCACGATATTAATTTAATTTAAAAAGTACATATAAATAACACTTTCACTTATATGAAATTAATAAAAAATCGCTCGAAGAAATTAAAATCTGTAAAAACTGTAGACAAAATTGATATTATGAATTTGCAGAGATTCTTCAGACTACCGTAAATTGCCACTGTATTGTAATTGACTGTAGTATCACTTTATGGTCTGTTGTTTTATTGATATACGTCTTACTACACCGCAGTTGCCACGCACATAGCTTAGTTTTCCCAAACAATTGGTTTTCTTTTTGTTCATTAACCGCGGATCGCAATATTGTTTCCTGCTGAAAGGCGGGAGCTCGCGCATGTATTGTTTTCTGTTATAATAGTGCAATTGTGTGTGTGTGTACGCTGCAGCACGATAGCGACAGGAGTAAGGGGTACCTCTACGTTGGCGTTCACCGTTTGCCAAGGAGAAGGAGAAGGAGAAGAGGGACACGTCTGTAAGAAGTAGAGGACGGCCACTCCCGCCCCCAAACTTGTGGCAAGTAATTAATTGCCCGCTACTCATACACACACTTGTTACCTGACTGCTCACTCTATCTTTCTTTCTCTTTCCATTCCCTCACACCCTCTCAGTCTTTGTCTCTCTCGCTCTCTACCCCTTTCTCTCCCTTTTGTTTTCTGATTCTTCGTCTTCCTGTCTGTCTCTCAACCACTCCCTCTGTTCACGATCTTTTTAATCTTTAATTAAAAAGATTTAATTAAAAATCACGATCTCCCCCTTTTTAATCTTTCCTTATTACGTTACGAGAGACAGCCAGAAATGTTTACCTACATCTGTCTCACGCTACGCCTGGACATGCCCTAGAAACGTCGCTCAGTTAATGACACCTGACTCTTACGATTTTTATTTATTTATTTTTTATTGGAGAAACATATAGTTATGGATTTTTTGCCGTCATATTTGCTGTTTAATGCCATTTCATTCTGTTTACGGCTGAAATTACAGTTTGTACTATAAAATCAATGAGGAAATATATTTGGGCTATATTTTTATAATTATAATCATACGTTTTGTACTTAAGTATATAATTGTGTGTGCACTAGATTTTTGTGTTTAATTATATAATGTAGACTGATATTCATATTTAAATGGATACTGTACTGATTCACTTCTGATACGCGTTCTTTGACTATATGTTTTAATGTGAACGTAATGTTGGCTATCATAACAACTCCAGAGTTGTTCCGTAGAGGATACTGATCGATAATGTTTTAAAGTTAAAAGTAAAAGATTACTAAACACAACAGTAACACTACTCCAAACAACATAATGAAATCAGCACATAAGAAATGACATAATCGTTATCAACACAAAAACCAATACCAAATAAAACATTTACACTGATGACATTCAACTTATTATTTGTAAACTACATGTCTGGAGCTCATTTGTAGGCAAAGATTATAGTCTCCCCTATTTACGGTCAATCGGAAGGGGTTTCCTAGCGCGTAGGGATGCATGCGATTTACGGTCCAAGCTAAAGTGACTTTACTACGTTATAGGCCTATCAGAGGTTGGTATTCGTGTAAATCTCAAGTGTTTCTTCTTTATTTTTGTTACGTATTCTGTCTTATTTAACTCGTTATGGATTTTATCAAACCTTTCTCATTTATACAAACAAGTACAGATAAAAATTTTTTCAATTTAATATACGAGCTCCGCATTGTACACAACAAAAAGTGAAGATATTAGAAAATGATCATCGGACATTACTATAATATTACCTAAACCATAAGAACATCCTACCTGTGGTGCAAATGGGTCGCTAGATTTTTTTTTTTTTATTGAGAAACGCAAACAAAGTAACTTTAATTTTGCACAATAATTTTGGGTCTTTTCCGTTGTGTTCGGAACAACTCTAGCAGCGTTCATGAGCCCGCCAAGCTCCCCCACCAACGTGGGGGAGCTTGGCGGGCTCGTGAACGCTGCGAGAGTTGTTTGTAGACACATAATGGGAGAGAGCCATAATTTGTAACCAACACTTCATGTTTTATGGTCTTTATTTATAGTTTATTCTCCTACGTTAGGAAAAACTATAATTTTAAATTAAGGAACTCTTAATTTAATGATGGGTT
The DNA here is from genome assembly GCA_034769895.1 of Magicicada septendecula. Classification (NCBI taxonomy): domain Eukaryota; kingdom Metazoa; phylum Arthropoda; class Insecta; order Hemiptera; family Cicadidae; genus Magicicada; species Magicicada septendecula. The sequence continues at coordinate 169,204,120 of CM068375.1, forward strand.
TTCTCTTCCACTAAGAGCTCACCACAGATCAATGTTATCGATTCCATGGTGCGGTCCGGAGGTCGTGTGATACTCAAGATTGTTGTAAGGCATTGAGGTTTGCACGATGGATAAAGTATAGTTTCCTATTACATCGAGTAATGCACTTTCATCGGTTCAGTATTATCTTTTCAAGTTTAAAGGACGTTTAGACGTTGAGTTTGTAGTGAACGAACAATAAACAGAATATTATTATAGGTATCTATGCTAGTATTTGTACGACTGAATGCCTTATTTATCCCGCGCTGCATTCCTTAGTGTGAGCTGTTATTTACTTCAGTTACGATGCTGACCGTTGCCTCATTAAAATTTGTCATCACCTTTACAGTATATTGTGAACAGGCGATCCTGTAATTTCCGTTTATATATCGTTTACTTGAAAGTCAGTAGGCGCGTTCGAATTTCAGAATTAAACAGCTAATTATTAGTAACCTGTTACATAAAAAGAAGTCATAAACTTAAATTTCAATAAAGTTCGGTGTATTTTTCACTATTTTCGGATCAGTTACTACTACTCTGCAGCAGATTATATCGGTTTATTGGTTTTGCAAAGTAATGTTAAGAGCTTTTGATAAGTGAGCCTCTATGAACCAACATTTGGACCGACTTTGTAAACTATAAGTCGCGTATGCGTCTTCCGTCCTCAGTTCATTCTTTGTGTAAACAAACAACGGGTGACACATGTGAAACGCAATTATTGGTCATGGGCAAACACTGTTCATACAGTAATGTGTTATTCACATGCGCAGAATGACTCTACAGTATGCGAGATTTGTCTAACCATTTTGTATTTCTGTGATAAGTAATTACCAACTTACGACGACGTTTAGTCATTTTTGTTTACGATTACGTATTTAGATCATTTTCACGTTGATTAAAAATATCGATTACGAGCAGCAGCTCAGAGTACCAGTGCAAAGTGTCTTAGTTTGTCAGTCTTACTATGTTTTTTTTTTTAGTGGTTGCTGTACTACTATACGTTTGTAATATGTACATTAATTTTTTAAAACCATTATTTGCAATATTTTGAGAAATAATATGGATTGAATAGTACAGCTAGGACGTAGGATGTATCTATTACGAAACACAGAATGAGTTAACCAATAAAAAGTGAAAAATCATTAGTATCGACGTTTTTAATAAGTTAAGTGAAAAATATCCAACTCTTTCTATAAAAGATTTAGTAGAACTTACTTCCATATTTACTGGTGTTTTTTCGTGATGAAGCTCCAAACCCTAAATAAAGTATTATTAGAAGTAAATAATGACCGCCATTTACTTCATATGGTACGTATCAGCCTCCATGAACTTTTTAAATCTGTGGGCTTTGTGTTTATTAAAAAAATAATGGTATATAATTTTAGGTAGATATGATATTTTGACTTGGCAAAGAAATCACTTGAAGTCAATCAAGAAGTTCTGAACGGAGAATCGTACAGTTTTTACTTCAGTGAAACGTAAGTTTATGAACGACACGGTACATGAACTACACGGTACTTACTTCGGAAGTGCGAAATAATGCCACAACAAAAACACCACAACAAGCTTTTCTGTCAGACCTGTCAACTGGATTAAAACCTCCACGTAATATAGGGAAGCGAATAATAGTACGTCATATCGTTAATGAACATGAGTTTTTATTCTTCGTATTGTTTAAATTAGCAGCCATCCTTACTATTTCTTTTATAAATTTGCTAGGTTTTTTAAGACCTGATGATGTCAGTGATGACGAAAAGCTTAGTCGAACAATAAAAATTATAGCAGTTAGCAAATTTATAAAAGAAAAAATGAGTTTTTAGTTGGAGGGTTATTCTTATTCGAGTCTAAATAATGATGGGGATTATCATACCAAGAGATGTGTTTGAAAAGATTGTGGCATCACTGTTTCAATAGTTTGTACTATTAATAATCAACAGTGTAATAATAATCATGGACAACGCCAAATATCATTCCTCGTTGACTGAACCTATTCCGCATAAGTGTGTGTGGCGGGAAAGCTGATATTGTCGCATGGCATAATTAAAAAATATAACCTACGTTCTGAAGAAATTAACGTAAAAACTGAACATTAAAGTTAGTTAAACAAATGGAAAACAAGTGGAATAGTTTATACTAGACGGTATTGCAGAAAATCGGGGCACGCCGTTTTAAGACTTCTTCCTTGTCCTTAGGTATTCAAACCCTACCGAATTAACGTGAAACCAGTCGAAATGATACGTTGCCGGTCACAACACAACATACATTCTGCTTGATATCAAACATTGATTGAGAAGGCGATAAACCAAAGAATTGCAGACAAGTGGCGTCATTGTCTTGAGCATGTAATAAGAAAAGAAGTTACGCTATGGTAATTCGATAACATTACAGTGGACAGTTTTATCATTAATAGTGCTGACAGTAGTGATTCAAGTTCAGAAACAGATATGGAAGGACTCGAGTTACCAACTGATAATACACAGTATACAGGTTAATAATTACTACTGGTTCTGTTTTAGTTTTAAATAAACTTACAACAATTTTTTTCATTTTTGAACGATTTTTAAACAAATTATCAAGCTCTTAACTGTTGTTATATTTCATTGTCTCTTTATAACAGTCAACAAATTTTACTTTGGACAGTAACAATTATCACAATTTACTTGTGTTTATAGGCCAACAGTATCAACTTTAACGTATGTACCCTGTCTGTACTGCTTCTGTCAATGTGGCACGCCTCTAATTGAAGCAGCAAATTGCCACGCTTGTTTGTTTACGTCAGGAATGAACTAAGAACGAAATGAGCGTACATATATTTTTATGAACATCTAGGCTAGAGACGAACAACCTGCAGCAAGCGTGCCAATGTTAAATGGCAGGTGGTAACATAAAAATTGTGTTTTACTTGAATTTATTGAATTTTATTGATTATTATTGAAATTCTTAAAAAATAAAAATAATATTTCTGTGACTATCGTTTCCAGCTTGTGGACCACTAGTCTCCAGTCTTGATTAAAAAAAGTCACTGATTGGCTCCTTCGCAACACATTAATACTGTCACCTTAGATTTTGAAAAGCAACAACAGAAATTAAGAAGAAAACATCGAAAAATATTACAAGCAGCCACACCACATATTTAATCACCACAGCACGATTAAAGCAATAGTTTACATTTAGAGATGGTTTAAGTACGGTCTAGATAATATACTCCTAATCATCAGTATAAACTTAAAGTTTATGCATATTATATAGTGTACAATTTGCACTTGTAACACACTTTTACACTTTGTCGGTACACTCATATGTTTGCCTACCATTGTGTGTGTGTGTGTGATTATATAATATGACGAATAATCCACTCAATTCTTTCACCTTCTGCCTAATTTCACAGTCATAAATGTGGCACATAGCGTAAAATATTGGCTATCACTAATTAAGCATATACACTTATAGCTACAGGTTACAAGAGAGAAATAATTTCTTTAAAAAAAAAACCTAAGTACTTGCACTAATTAAGTTTCGGTATCGTACTTTAGAAGAGAACATGGGTTTTTATCACAATATTTATCCTAACAGGGGTTTTTCCCACAAACGCTGATTCGTCACAGCTATATATTTTTTAAAGATTTTGTTTATTGACCCTACTTTGTATTATTTCCGTCTTAAAAAGTAAGGTTTGGACGTGTCCTTGTTTTTGTTTTTGTTCGCTTTGTAGTTGGCATTCGCTTTTATCCTGTAGGTTTTTTAGAAGACAGTCAAACGGCGACAGAAGGAAAAAGAACATCTCAGAACGACAGTCTTCTCTCTAGTAGCCTCCCCTCACGACTAACTACTTGTAATTAATTGTACTCTACCACTGACATACATTATTCGTTCTCTCCCCTCTCTCGCTTTCACTCTGTCTCTTTTATCTGTTTTTCTTCTTTATTTTACTGTGTGTGCACAGCTTTGTTATACCATCATTATGTTTATTTTATTTTTTTTAAAGGTGGCGTCTCACCTTCAGGACATTTTAGAAAGAGTTAATACACTTAGCTTTCGTCATGAGGGGTGGTGTCATGATCGTCCATTTTCTCGTCGTCATTTAGCTTCAATAAAATTCTATTTGCGATATGCGCTTAATCAAAACTAAAAATCATCATGAATGATTCTAAAAAACAACTGTTGAAATGATATATTTATTCATATTGCTCTAAATATTAAGATTTTACAGTAACTATGCTGTCTGTTCAGCTTATTATTTTGAAAAATAAATGCTGATAGAAACTACTGCAAAACGTAAATTATATAGTTGTGATAAAACATAATTTTAGTTATGTTAAATCCGCGATAAAATTAGTAAGCATGTTACTTTCTTTATTAAACATGTTAATAAACACGCGTGTTACGTGTTCGTTCTATTGTAATTTTTCAGTTTTCTCGCTCCCACACGTACTGTATCTATGCTGTCATTTTATTTCCAGAGAATAAAAACCATTGCTCATGAGAGTGAAAAATTTCTTCTATGGCCAGATGAAACAAACGTAACGTCTTGTCGATCGTGTTAATTGTTTTACTAGAGCCGATGTTGTGTAACATATGTGAAAAGCAGACTGTCTTTTCTCTCAGTGGTGATTTAATTTTTTTATATGTAGGCTATACACCGAGCTCTTACTCTGTACATGTACAGATTGGCCAAAATATATTAATTCCAGTTAAATGACCTGCAAATTTTTTTATCATTAATTTTGTCTAATGTGAACAGAATATATATATGGCAACTAACGTCTCAAAAGTTATGAACCGATTTTTCCGTAATGTAAACAGTAGTTTTGCAAACTATTAATTTATAGAACTGCTTGAAATTAATAATTACGTTAATTATATATCACAATATATAAGATACAACTAATTCACCTGAAATACATAAAAGTAACAGTCATTATGTGAAAGAAATGATACTTGTTTGAACAACAATGGATAACTGACTTAAAAAATGACAGCATATGTAAACTTGAAATAAAGACAAGAAATTGAAAGGGGTGATACTTTTGAAAACACAAAGTGAACGGAACGCGGTAAGAATACCCAGTTTACAAGTAGTAAAATGAAAACGTTACATCTGATCTGACGATTGATTACAGGTTGGACCCTTGTTTACCGAAAACGTTTCCAATGTAATGGAGGTGATTCATGATAAAAGGTAAATCGACTTATGATAGCCTAATTATCAAATCTCATTCATATCATGGTTATCATATGAAACCATTCTTATCCGTCTCTCCATATATTTTTCTTAAGTTTTTCCTTTGTATCGCTCAAATTCTGCGATTGGTAGAGGCAATGTTTATTTTGAAAGATGTGTCACCATCCTTACAGTACAGACTCGTGTGCAATGCAGTTTCGTTTTATTAATCTGTTTCATTTTGTATGGTCAGCTATTTACACTTGCAACCAATATAACTAACATTCCTAATATAATCAAACAAAAATCACACGAATTATTGCCATGAAGTAATAAACGGTTAAAGAGCAGTATTCAGTTCGGTAGCAATAAAGTGTTTAATTCAGTGTTCCAGATAGTGAAATAAATTCTATCTTGGTAACACCGATTCTTCTTTGGTAGGCGAAACCATTTAGTTCTACTTTTGTAGGTACATTTTCTTGATTTCTGTAATATAAGAAAGGCATACAAGGTCTTTTCTTTATTGTACACTACAATATAGCACTGCAAACATGGTTACACTATGTTGCAACTTAACACACAATTGTAAACCAATTAAATACCGTTCTTTTGTTGTAAAATAACTAGTCCCAAATGAAGTAACATTTAAAAATAGCTTCCATTTTAAATAAAATTATTTAATACACATCCAAACATTCTTAAAGTATATAATAATTTGTATGAGAATATAATTAAAAATGAATTAAAAATTAACTTTTACTTAAAACGTTTTGTCACAATGTATGCAGTATTCATTTTATAGATTTACACTTCACAGTCAGCCATTTCTCCTAACGGAGAATCGACAGGAAATGTGTTTCACTGACTGTATCGCAAACGTCCCCGTCAACTTAGTGCAGTCTAGATGTGATTCTTGAAAGAACTGACTTAGAAAAGCATTTAACTCAACGTACAGGAAACAAAGTAAAGGTTACATTGACTTTCGATAATGGAATCAAGTAGAAGAAAGTCATAAAACTAAATGATTTTGTTTGTTGACTTCGTTCACGTTTCCTGTTTCTTAGTACTGCTTGTCACAAACATCTAGTTAACTCCGTTGCTCTATAACTTATTCCATATATCTGCTTCAGCCTCATCCTTTTCCATTCTTTGACCATCTCCTCTAATACACATGTAGGCGTACTAATATAACTGAAAAATTATTTTCTCTTCCAGACGTGTAATGGATGTGCAAACGCATTCTTAGTACGGCATGGGTGTAGCGCAGAGGCAATGCTTTCATATTACAAAGCGTTCAATTAAGCAGTGTGTAACATTAAATAGCCTAAGAAAGAGCTACTTTAAAATTATGCAGAAAACTGGATAAATCAAGAATCGTCAATTGGACGTCAAATAACTATCGATATCTCACTAATAGCATGACACGTGACACTGACTACACAAACAATAGCTTTAACCCCTACTGAGATTTCCGAGAAAAAGAAACATACACTAAATTTAACAGTACTAGGCAGCTGCTTATACCATAAAAATATTGCAATATATTAAGTTTATAAGCTGGTTTCATTAATTATTAAATTCGACCGCCTAAATGTGGCCGTTATTTTGTTCTAATTTTTTGAAATGAACAGAATGGTACTGTAAGCAGATAAACAAGCAGAAACCTTTGAAATTCCGTCGTTTACTTGTACACTACGCCTTATCAGATAGAATGCTGTGGTTATACGAGCAAATGAATTGCTCGTTCCTTTTCGAATCAAAAACAAAATTAGAAGCGTATCGGCACGTCAGCTGTATCCTATCCTGTACTGGTAAAGTGTCGTCGTTCCCTTCCGTTCCGTTTGTGATTGTTGTCTGTATCAAAGCGAGTTGTTCAGTTCTCTCTGTGACAAAGTTGTGTTCCACTTACTCCGCACTCCTTCCTTGTTGGACAGCACCATCTGGTTAACTGCTTTCAAGCTTACTAGATTTTGAATCCAATTTTGAATTAAAGCCTCAATTAAGGAAGTAGTAACAAATACGAAATAAACCTCAAATACTTCTTTACTTACAAAGCGTAAATCGACAAATAGTTATTGTAGGAACGAGTCCCTCCTTCACCACCAAAACAATATACAGTAATTATCACTATAGAGTACAGAAAGGAAGTAACCTATCTGTTAAATTATTTTACCAATGCTAATCGAATTCTCACTTAAAAATTTAAAGGAATTTATCTGTTTGCTAGGAGAAAAATAGTCAAAATGTATTAAATATACCATCTCCTTTTTATTATTTTCTATCAGGCCCAAAGAATTGTTATTTTTTCTCCAATAATGTTCATTACGTTGTTTTACTTTTTTAAATCATAATTTTTTTCATTGGAATCATTTTTTCATTGCTATGCACACTGGGATTTTCTTTCCCATAATACATGATGATCCTCAAAAAAATAACTTCTGGTACTCACGTCATGCGATTCAACAGTACATAAAATTTTCCCATGTATCCTTCGTGTGAATTCGTTGTTATTGTCAACAACCCGAAACGGAGTGAGTCGTGAACCACAGTGGATACGGATTAGAGGTGTGCTAAACTAGGATTTAAAAATAACAGGTACGAACGAAACCGTTCAAAAAAAAAACACGTACAAATACCTGTTATTATATACCTGTTATACATATACCTGTATTAAATAATTTATTATAAGAAATAAATTGAAACTGAAAGTATTTACAGTGTTACTTTACACTGTGACTTTATTAAGCTGTTACTGTTCAAAATAAAATAAGAACAAAGGAATGTATAGGCCTACCTTCCTTTGGGAATACTAATTTAAGTTTTCACTAGGAGTAAACAAAATGACATAGATTTAGTATTAAATTATTGATTCCATTTTGGTTAAACAAATCAGTTGCAAGACTCAGGTAATGAAATTTAGATTGCACGAAATAGCACAACAAAGAATGTCAAAAAAATTTACTTGAGATGTGTAGTGAAGTTAAAATCATCTCCGAAATCATATTTAAAAAAGTACATGGCCTATCAACCACTCTCTAGGTTATAGCCTAACACAATATAATTCGCTTTTTCAAAATGTACCAAAATTTACTAGTATAATATATAATTTGTTATTATAATCTGTATTATAAATCTGCATAACACACGAGAATATATGTAACATCAGTATGAATTTTTTCATTTATTAAAAACAGGCATATAGGTATATCGGCCCTCCTCTAATACGGATCCACAGGGTCATGTGGTAACACCGAAGTCACACGGCAGCTGCAAGGTAAGAGCCTGTTCTTTTGCATAATTATTCCATAATCTCGGGTGTCCACCATTTAATTTTATTTGAACTGTACGTATTTAAAATACAAGACCTTCCTCGGAAAACGTGGTGTTACAAACCAAGTTCAGGTGACGACACACTGCTAACGTCACTGTAACCACTGATGCTTCAGACGATGAGAGATATTTTCGAAAGAATGTAATTTACTCATCACACCTATTAACGAGATTAAGTTTAATGTGAACACTCGTTTTTTGATAACGTGTCTAAATATCTGTATACTCTTGCCTTACAAAAATTATATGTTTGTTCGAATATGATTTTTTGTAAAGTAAACACAACTCAACGCACTGAAACGCTAAATAGTGTACTCGTTAAAGGAAAGCGAAGCTTGCATGTTGCGAAAATAATTTACGGCCCACTGGTTAGGTACATAAAGCTATCGTGACAACGATTACGTTTAAATAAATTTATTTATTCCTTAACTGTTTACTTGTTAATTCTCTCTCTCTCTATTTCTCTTTCTCCTTCATTTGCACCTCACCGTACTCTCCATATCTACCTCTCTGTCTCCCCTGTGCCTACCTCTCTCTTTTCTTCTTTCTCTACCTTCTTACGTTCTCAAATACTCTCACTCACATGCGTGTATGCATGTGTGGTGTGTGTGCGCGCACGCCCACCTTCAGACTATTTATCCTCTACCCTTGCCACCCAAAATGTACACAATCACGCTCAGTATACCTTGTAACGTTACATAACCCAGTCCCAAAAAAATGATAATTTAATTATACTGCCATAAAGATCAGAAATGGGTAAACTATAACTAGCTCTAAATTACGTTATATCACCAAACATTATAAACTATATTGAAGTGATATACAGTGTAACAAGTGAGTTATAGTGTACCCAGTGCGTAAATAAGTGACTGTGAAGGGAGCATCTTACAGACTTGTGCTGTGGATGTAGGAATTATGGATTATAATAGTAGACTGTGATGCTACTAACCAGTTATGTATATTGTTTAATTATTGTATGATTTATATTGTGTAGGCAACTAAAATTTAGTACCTAGGTTAAATTTTATATTTAATAAAATAATTATGTTTGAATATAAGATAACCCAGGGTTAAAAAATAAAAGAGTTAAATATAAGATGATCATAAAAAATAAAATAATACTGTATGAGGAAAATGGCAGAAGAAAATAGTACAGTGTAAGGATACTATAAGAGATTAATAAATAATATATAAGTTCAATTAGAGTCAATAATAATATTAAAGACTTATATCTAAAGTTATAAGAAAATAAACGAAAAACCTTTATATAAATCAAATTGGAAAATAAATCAAAATTAAAAGGAATTATTTTTCTATAAATAAAAAATAAAATTATAATAATTAAAAATAGCCTATATACTCAAAAGTAAATAGAAGCACCAATAAAAAATGATATAGAAATTATGGGTTACTAAGAGTAACAGGATAACAACATATTGTTTAATTGTAAAAAAGATTGGAAACCGTTCGGTTGAAAAAAGTAATGACACCAAAATTGTATTAAAAAACATTTTAAAGCGTTCGGAAACGGTACAAAATTGGAACAAAATTAACTCACTGTATCCACCTTATGTTCAAACTCCTTCAGATATCAAATATAACTTATTTTACCCAATAACAAAGTGATAGAAACCATTCCAAGATCTGGCCTAGCCGAACCGCACTTCGAGTTTTTAACGAGATTGTATCTGAAAGACATTCAATGAAATTACAAAACAACTAGAACGTCCACACTAGAAACCGCTCCACGCAAGTAAGAACTTCGAGGAAAGAGGTAATATAAACGTTTCTTTTAATAATTAACCAAGAAAACTTCATATCAAATCGTTGTGCAGTTCAGAAATTTCTTAAATGATTTCATGTGTCTAATAAAGAAATAACCTGCACTCGTGCGGACAAATCCGGAACTACGTACTACGAAAATAAACAAAAAAATTCGAAATTGATTATTTTTATCTTGTAAAGCGTAGTATATAATTATCCATTTCTGACCATCTCATAACACAAAGAACTTACCCTTAACCCTGGGGAAATAAATAAAATGAATTATATGTTGATTGATGTTTAATTAAAGATATAATTATAAAATCATTAAAAAATAGATTTTATGATAATTCCATGTTTACCTAACTAAATCGATACGATGTATTAGTGACTGAAAAGATCGATTATAATATTTGTATAGTGGAAGAAGAGGAAATCAATATTATACAAATAAATACTCTTAATATTTTATGTCAAAAATAAAATGTGTATTCTTTATTGTAGAGGGTAGTTGTTCTAGATTTTAGTAAGCCAAGCAGAGGACTGTACACCGGGGAGTATTACTGAACAGTGGCGTTTGGTTAACCTAACATTTGGAGGTTAATGTCAAAATCAGCTGATCTTATGGATAGCGAATATTTGAAAAAATAAGAAATTTTATACTCTGGGTGTAACCAAATTTTTCTTACTCTCTCTTCCAACTAAAATTAAACAACTTCCTTAATCTCTACCAAATCACACACGCTCGATTTCTGTTTCGTTTGGGTAAACTTACCATCCGATTTATTTAAGCATTAATACTTATAATTCATAAGTGACGATCCCGAAAAGGTACTCTGACCGCTCCGAGACTCTCAAAAGACGGAATTTACACATCAGAACGACGTTACGTTACAGAATGACGTACTAACATTGGGGCTTAATTAAGTAAGACGAGCACACAATAGGTCACATCCAAAGACTCTGCGGAAAGAATACTCAAGCGGTTACGTTGCAACCTACACTCTTGCTCCCTCTCTGTCTACCACAAAATGTACACAATGACGCTCAGTATACCTACACTCTTGCTACCTCTCTGTCTACCACATAAATATTACATACGCTTGTTCTGAAGTATGTGTACTTGCGTACGAGTAATTACATTAACGGAACTTGGAAAAATTATCAAGAAAATAATATGTAAATTATGTGGTTTCACAATTAAAATCATTTTACTATTACACAATTAGCTTCGTTTGTTATTCAATTAAACATGAAGTGAACCACATACTACCTTCTACAAGTAAGGGAAACATTAAACAACACGTTTTATGACCACTGTGAGCGAAGAAAATATCAGTACAATCATTCAACACAGAATGTTCACTTTGTAACGTGGTTTTTAAGAATGTATTATAAAACGTGATCAGATTCATAAAAAATTCAAAATTTCAATTCAGGTCCTCTAAGTCTCATGTCTACGTCTTTCTACATTTCTGGACGTCTTTATTTATAATCTTCATTAGGTAATGAATACAAAACCTTCTATGAATCATCTAGGATTCTGAGACTTTAAACGCATGCGCGCGTCTGTATGTGTTATTGAAAACGTTTTCGTCTTTTATAGGGTATGTGTAAATAATTTCATTTGTTATAATATTCGTGTCATTTTGCTTGATTTTGTACAATAAAGTTCAAGAAACTTTACGTAAGCAATTCAAACAAAATGTATACTTTGCTAGAAAAATAATAACAAAAAATATAGCGCCCACGCGCGCCCATACACACGCATATTTGTCACTGTAGTTTCACGAGAATTCTCAATAGGAAATAGCCTAATCAAAATTGTTTTATAATTTTCTAAATCAGTTATATTTACGGTTAACATAATAATGTTAGCATATAATACATCATACTTTATTAAAAAGTAAGAAAAATGTAATTCTTCCAAAGCAACGTTGGAAAGATTAGATTGAAGCCTACAAATTAAAATATGGAACCCGTTTTGAAATTTTACAAAACAGTAGCTGTTTCCTGTATTCCTGCACGCAAGTAAAACATGAATCCAAAGAAAAATTAAGAAGACACCGGTGCCCAGTTGAAGGCCTCGTCACAATGAATCGAAAAAACTTAGTATTTTTCTTTTTAGCACGCCGTGAAAAATAGAAATCTGAAGCTAGTAATCAAAGTACTATACTCTCTTTAGTAGCCGTAAACATGTTGTTAAGTAGGCAAGCGTGAATTTTTTCTTCCCAAGGTAGTATTCCAATTAAAGTGTAATAAATTTTGTTGAAGCACCTTTATTGAAACTAGCTTGGTAACCTAATTACTACTTTTACTTTGTGAGACACTTGGTGATTACGCTCATTACCTCGTTATGACACTCATTTGTCAGTCATTGTACTTTAGGCTTCCGGGTATTTTCTTCACCGTCAACTTCGATCCAAGGATTAGGCCTCAGTGGACCTGGTTAAAGAATCCATCCATCTTCTGGTTCCAGAGAGGTATTGGTTCGGTATGCCAATACCTCTTTTTCAAATAGGCAGATTCAAGACTGTCTCAATACGGTTACTGATAATATTTTATTGCACACGGGGACTAAATGTTTACACCATTACACCATATGGCTCCTGAACTGTTCTTACAAACATTCAATTATTTGAAATTTACTTGAATATATTCATTCTTCTTCTAATCTACTAAGAAATATCCTAGAATACTTTTAAAAAATGTTGTTCAATACCTTGAATTTCTTCAAGATTTTTCAATTTTTTCAACAGAAAAATGTGCAATTATATATACTAAATTGTTTTGGGTTGAATAGTATTCAATATATCTGTACTCCATACAGGTACTCTACCGCCTAAACTAGTATTCCGTACTTTGTTCTCGCTAAGCCTCAATTTACAAATGTTTAATTTAACACGGCAAACGAACACTTAAATTATATTAAAGAGCCGTTACCTAATTTTACCCTAGCTTACAAAAGTCTTGAATATTTTATACAAACGCAGAAATTTGTATTGAACACGTGACTAAATTGGAGACTTCCGGGCTGTTGTGTTGTGGTCGATTGGTTATAACGTGATTCAAATTTATGAACGTTGGATGGCTCCCGATGGGTGGCCGAAGCGTTTGGAAAAATATGAACAACGTTTCCACTGAAGAAGGCCTCCGATGGAGTACAAGAAACAACAATACAAGTATTTATAATAGTCAGTACAGGAAGCAGTTTAGATACAAGAAATCATCAGAGGACACTTTTCTATTTTTCCCTGTCATAATGATTTCTTATTATACTAAAAACATCAAAATTACTGTTACTTTAGAGAAGTTTGTTTGAAATAAGAAATTTAGTCTAGAAAAATGTTTTGTTGAATGCAACGTTTTAACATAATTGAGAACATTAGGAGTTCTGTATATATAAAAGTTCTGACGTTAAGTGCACTGCCACTGTTTTTATATTTTTTATCCTGGACGCTTTCTCTAGTTATAAGCACGTTACGTTACTTGTGAGTACCTATAATACTATCTATAATACTATCTATAATAATATCATGTTATCAATATAAGTTTATACTTTTAAAATATTTACACTACTTTTTAAGGAACACGGTTGTTGATATTAACAATAGCCAAGGAATATTAACTTACTACAGAATGTTAAAACATTTTGTCCACTAGTGTAAAGTAAGTTGGTACAACTGTTTGCTATTTATATGCCAACTATCAACCAGCTTACATTAAGCCGAGACAGTTCTAAATTATTTTAAAAACTTATTAACATACGATTAAATGCTACTCAAAAATAATTTGAAACAATCTCAGTTGTTTATAGAAAGTCCAATATAAACGTAAATGGAATGCAAAAATTCTGTAAACTTGGTAAATGATCTTACGTATATTGTAATTGCTGCAACCCTAATAACTCGAGCAGAACTCTCACAATCCATGTAGTATTAAATAATCACGTGATTTTATCCCCTTGACATTAAATCGACTGCCTGTTTTTACATAGTAACGGAATATGTTTTACTTCCATCTATTTCAAAGAACACTTTAAAATTAACTGACGACACTATATCTAAAAACAACAAATTATTATATCTTATTTTTAACAATAGACAATTCGTTTAAAGCTTAAGTCTTGTTACAGACGCTAGTAGCGGTGAACATCCAGCAGCAGTAATGAAGCTAAATGTCATGAAAAATATATGTTATATGATAAGCTCTGCTTTATAAGCTTGCTATTCTTGTCTCTTTAGGCATATGGCGGACATTGCATGCAAGAATATACAGCCTAGGCGTAGGCAATGTTGGTATTCAAAACAATTTTTGTTTTAAGCGTATCTAAAGGACACTGAATACTTCTACCGTAAGCTATTGCTGTAAACGTCCAGAATAGATACGTGATATAAAATCTTCCACGACTAGGCCATTTATGGTGACTGAATTAACAAAATTATACCGGAAAATAAAGCCTTCTTAGTCGTCTAAGAGACACCAAAAAATTTACTTTGCTATAAAACTTAATTTTTGGTATGTCTGCACTTCAAAATGAGTAGAATTTTGTTAATTACAACCCTGAGTGGATACAAAATGGAAGATTTTATATTTCCACACATCTCGACGCTACGTCAAATATTGTTTTTGCGCGTGTAGCACTAATGCCATTATCAGGCAGCTGCACAAATTATTTTAAGCTGCATAAATTTTTTAGATTAGTTGTATTTTACAGCTCTAAAATATTTAAGCATCTACTGTCATTAAATACACTATACAAGTGCCGAACATTTACAAAATCGCAGAGCTTTTAAAAGTGTAATTTTTTAGTATTACTCTATTCGGTCTTGCGAATTAGCCGGTTTTAAATTCGTTTTTAACTACCATTCTCAGTAGCTTCCATTTCAGCTAATGACAACTTATTTAAAACAGCAGTAAGTTTTTGAAAATGGCAAATCATACTATGAAATGTAGTGGTTTAATATGTGTTGTAGGCGACCAAATTTTCTAAAAGCGAGAGTCACTTACAGTCAATAAAAATCTGTCATGATTTCAGTAAAAGCCTACTAAATCAAATATATGAGTGCAGGGTACGATTTAAAATGAAGCAAAAAAAGGTAGGTGACCTACAAAAATAGAAAGAAAAACAGGGCATGTAATCAATGACATAAAACGGTATTGTATTATCAGCATAAGAAGCAATATAAAACGTGAACTTAATGAAAGGAAAACTAAAATATACGTACTTTAAAAGTGAAAAGGTTGTGGTAGTGAACATAGGAGTTCTTACCATTCTGTGAACGTGAGTGATGAAAATAATGATAACCACATTAACGACATAACGATAATAATTGTTACAATGATTTTACATACGTTAATGCCCAAACTAATTAAACATGTGCAGTTCGTTAAAAGTAAATCATTACCATTCAGCAGTAATTAGTACCATTGGGTTCATTCATCATAGCATGGATCCATGGGTTTGCATAGATATGGTTGGTTTGCAAGTTACTACTGAATATGAAAAAAAATTAGGCGTATATTTAGTGTAAACGTTTGTCAACTCTGGTTACCGTTGACAAGTTTTACAAACCTGGAAAGCTTTCATAATTTTTTATTTTGTACTATCAATTATTTTTTAATTGTCCTTAATGTAATGAAAACACTAACACTTATAAAACTCGTTTTGTCCAATGCGTTGTGTCCGGTGTTTTTGCATACAACTTTCAGACCTGGATATGCACGAAGGAAGACATCGATAAATTACCTAAAATGCGAAGTCTGATGGAGTGGTCAGGAGGAAGAGGGAATGGGCGGTGGGGAAATCCTCCGCTCTTACTGATCACTTCAGGCGAAATTTGTTTGTCGTCTTGTGAATGTAGAATGGTTTTGAGATTTTAAATATTATACAAAATTTATATCACGTTATATAGGTTTATGGTTTTACTACAAAATTACTTAAAATTTTGTCTGTTGGCCTACCTTACCGCGATGTTAATTTTTGATTGATACATAACTTACATGAATCGTGTGTATTTCAAGCTGTAAGTTACTAATAATAAAAGAACAATGAAGTGACAAACACAGGTACGATTTTATATTTGTACGTTAATGAATTTATTGTGTTGAAAATAGCGCACTGTATTTTTATAATTAGGATTATAGGTTATAGAGAAAAATTTAGTTTTGTAGTTATAACCAGTAGCAACGTTACCAGTAGTAAGTTAGTTAATTTTCATACCCACTTTTAAAAATCTGAAAATATATTCAAGAATGTAGTAATAATGGATGTACACACATAGGCACGGTGTCGTAAAACTTTATATAGTTGTTCATAGCCACGGACTGACGCGTGTAATTGAAGCATATATTAACGCTACAAAAGCACCCTTGTTGCTCTCCAGCGTCCTGGTAATACCAACTACAATATCACTCGTTCTCTGCCATCCCCTTACTCTCACTCTCTCTCTCTCTCTCTCACACACACACACACACACACACACACACACTCACTCACTTTCCCGTACATAATATCTTACACTTACGCCTTTATACTGCAGTCGCTATTATCATTAATCCTTGTTTACTGCTCACGTGATACAATGCATTTACAGACTTTATTTCGTAGTGTAGTATGGTACTGTTTCTAGAATGGGTATTAAAATAAAATCATTCTGTAAGATTTCAGATATTCTAAGAAATTCGTCTGCGAATGCCACGCCGGGAGTCAAGATCTCTTAGTATCTTAGTAATTAATGAGACTAATTGGTAAAAAACAATACTGCAAGCAAAAATAGGAAAGGTCCAGATTTAGGTAGCATCAATAATGAGTTAATTAAATATGGGCCATTAAAGTTGGCGCGACGCGATCAACATGCGATGGAGATCATGTTAGATACCAGAGAATTGGACTATTGTAAAAATTATATGTGTTCTCAACAGTACCAACAGGAGTAACCTGCGAAATTATTGGGATATAGGCCTACGCCTGCTCAGTACAGCGGTAATATTTATTGGCACTCTGATAGTAGGCCTATTACTTTGAACAATCGAACTAATATACGGAGAGGCAGGTAAACTTTGGACTATGTGTTCGTTTTGAAACGGATAATAGAAAAGGGGGGGGGGTTCAACGTATCAACGCGACTTCTTTGGTTGATTGTAAAACATATATTGACATGGTTTATTGCATTTTAGTAGAGACAATTATGTTGAAAAGGGAAATCTGGAAGTACTTGATTCAAAACGTGCAGGCAATAGGCCTATATGTAGTCATATTCAAGATCTTCGTGATGGATTGACGGGTGAGATACATACCAACATGGGGGATGAAGATGGATGTAGCCTGTCTCAGGTCTGTTTAATTTAACTTGGATAAGTTTACTCATGAGTAAAAGAGTATTGCCAGACGTGTGTTTGTGACCAATTCTTCGGTACCGATGAACGATACACATTCTGCAGAATCGTCGATGAATCAGGAGACGATTTGCAACGGGCTGCGCACAAGTTGAACTCGCTGTATCCGTTGTATAATTTAAATATTTCAAAAGAGAAGACGTAGATCATGATACTTAAACGGAAGGATTCAATCAGTAATAATAGACTGATATATGATGGGGCGTTTGATGTAGTCCCAAGTCTCATATTTTGAGTCTCTTGGATGAGATGTCAGTTACAATAGAGACCACTATGGAAGAAACAAACTGAAGATTTCAAGCTCTGACAGTAACGATTAGGGAGAATAATCAGAGAAAAACGGCGAAATACATCTATAGAAAGTTACGGCCGTCCGATGGGGACGTCGGGAACAGGGGTACTTTTGCGGCAAGAGTAACTGAGTGCGTTTCCTTCGAGGTGCCATACAGTGCTTCAGTAAAGGATCACTGTGTATGTACTGAATTGTGAACGTGCTAGTAGAGGAGAGCACAGGATAAGTGGAAATAACCAAGAGAATTAAGGAAGGAGACAACAATTTTGTCGAGGCCGGTTATAATTTACAGACTCCGAAGATAGTAGATCCAACAAACAGTGGAGATGATGGAGCAGAGGAATAATATGGAATCAGAAAAGGCTTGTAGCCTAATTCTGGAACAAGAAGAAGGAGAAGACGACGAAGAAGAAACTGCTTGATAGTAAGACTGAAAGGGAAGGGAAGTTATTGAAATTCGGGATTTTCTGCTAGTAACAGGGATCCTCTAGAATTAGTGTTGGTTTTCTTGAAGACGCACAGGAACCTGGAAGCAACTTATGGTTGTTTTGTATGGTTGACTTATAAAACATATAAAACATGGTCGGTGTTGGGTAATGGTATATTATTTTATATATTGGGTGACTAGATAATATTATCTAGTTTTGCCGTGCAATAAATAATGTAGTAAAAATTTTAAAAATAAGTAACGGCATTGGGTTTTACGGATTTGTGATAGCCAGTAATTTCGTTTTACCAACCCCATGTGCCTGGTAATTAATTAATAGAACATGTATGTACAAAAATTTACTGTTTCACTAGAAGGGTTTATTCGGACGATCGAGCAAAATAAATAATCATAATAACTACAGAAGATCGCTTAGAATGCTGAAAAAGCACTTAGAATCAAAATTCTTCTCGAGGTACACAAAAATTCGTATTTTCAATATGTCCTATTATGTGACTATGGAATCACTGAAATCACGAAATTTAATACCAGGAAAATCTATCTGCATAAACAATTGTCTACAAGAATACTGCAAGCTTTCTGGTCAGTTTACCAACACTGAACTTTGGTGAAGACTAAACCAGAAACCGGTTAAAAAATACATTCAAAGAAGAAAATGGAGGTGATTAGATCATAGCCTCATAGAAACGAAAAAATCGGTGGATGACGCCTAGCAAAAATATTGGAATCAACACAATTCTTATAGCAGAGGATCGCAATCAATCTCGCAGCAGACGATCAGACTCTAGGATTACTTCCAGAAGAATAATCCTCGAGAGACAACAACGCTGGGAAAATCCTGGGAAAAAGAAATCGTTAACAACTGGGTCAAACGAAGACGATTAGGGAACTGTGTTTTGCGACAGAATGTAGCAGCATATTTTATTTTTAACAAATGATAAGTTGTTGAAATTTTATTGTAACGTTGAATTTTTGATGAGTTAAAGTTTTATTTAAATTTTAATCTCCTTTCTGTAAGTTTACCAAGTCATGAAAAACTGATAAAAATAATAATTGGTTCTTGTAAGATTTTCTGTTTGAATGAAAGCTTTCCAAGTTGGTAAATTTATAAATTAACTAAGTGGCAAAAAACTTAGTGAGTGTACGTACGTATGGTGTATAAATAAATAAACATTTTATTGACAAGTGTGTAGTAGCGCCAGGAGTAGTTTAGTACCTGTTTGAACTGCCTGATGGCGCCATTGATCCGCAGAGAGTCGGCCGCTATCATGGCGATGCCGTCTCCTGGTTCGCGGAGTTGCCGCAGGGATGAGCTAGGCACCGGGCTGGCGCTGCCGTGGTGATGTAGATGGGGACAGCAGTGGTGGCATGTGATGTGTGTCGTCGTTTCAGGCTGCGAACTCTGTCGGATAATGCGCGAACTAGGCGACGTGGTCAGTAGTACGGGCGGCGGCGCCTGTTGAGTCGACCGGACACTCTCTCGAGATATCGATCGTGCCAGGGAATGCGACTTGCGTCGTTCACAACTACATCGCGGCACCAGCTGATAGCCGGTGATACGACACGTGCTCATTTCGACCGTACCACGACAGTGCAACTCGATGTCTGGAACCGACCGGGCCGTCGACTCCTCCAGTACGACGACCGTGTTACCACTCTCGTCACTGTTGCCCATCAGGTTGGCCGAGTGTGACAGGTTGGGCGGCGTCGGGTTTGGCGTCATCAACGTCGTACAGTCTTGGCGTATTAGCACCGGCTTCACTGTGGGAGTCGGCGTTGGTCCGCGAACCAGTAGACTCGACGTCTCGTCCCCTGAATTGTAGCCAGAATTGGCTACAGTCTCCTGAGGGTTTGGAGTACTCATCTTTGGCCATTCAATTGTACCTGAAACAGAACAGTAAAATATGTGTTAGTTCCAACAACGTTAAATATAAATTAATAGTGCATAGTTAAAAATAACTGAATCCAAGTCTATGTTACTGCTTTGCTAAAATCTTAATAGAATAGTAGTTTTTAAGCCTAACTTATGTACCCAAACTTTACAGTTGGATATTTTCTCTTTACATTTGCTCCATGAAAGTTAAGGAAGCTTGTATACAAAAATATGGTTTCAGTGTATTAATTTGTCTTAAAGTCGGTCGGTTTTCTTATTGAAGTTATCACATTAGAAAATTATTGTTTGAAACACTTCTGGTCCAAATGATAACAAGCTAAAAAAGGATAACAAATATTATGAAGTAAAGTCACACAATTTAAACAGCATTTTTATGAATGTATTATGTTGTATTACAACCTACTGTATATCGACAGTTACATGAGAACGTGTCTTCTAAATCCAATTTGGAATGGATATAAACATTGCGTCTCTAAGACAATAATTATAACTCGTTGTAAATGACTCTTTCAGAATTATTATGGCACAGGAATATGTATAATATTGTTACGACGGTCTACTCGATCGTCGTAGGTACAGTGGAAACAAAATAAGTACAAGACAACAAATTAAGTCACTAATCACACTTTAATTGTTACAGTAAAACAGTTCGTAATTAACAACACAGTCTCTACAACAAATCAAATGAAAATTGTTCACACGCAATAAAATGTCCACTAATATTAAAACTCAATTATATTACAATTATACCGTCCGATTATAAAACGCAACACTTCACTAATAACTACTTGAACATACACAGTAAGAACTCGAACCGCTCTGAAAATACTTCGCAGCTCTACTGAAAACTAAGGCCGCTACCGCCATGTACTTTTAGTCCCGCTCACACACCAGAAGCTTCCAAAATGCGTCTTATCTCTCGTGTGAACTACGTAATTAACTACGGCCTTGATACAGTCCGAGCGCCCCGAGCGAAGTCCGGCACAGTCGAGAAGATTCTCGCAAAATGCGTTTACAAGCACGTACGCCGCACGCTTACATTCTGGATCTCTCTGGAACGTTCGATAAACACGTAGATTGTTCTGTGACGTCGTAACAATGTGCAATGGAAACTTATTTAAACAACTTATTTGATTTTTCTTGTCCAAATATAAAAACATGAACCAATTTATTTTACAAATAAATTAAATTATCTTGGTAACTGTTGGTTGCTTAGCCTACTAACGTCTACAGATTCAACTTATAGTCGTAACTAACAGTTTACCTTTCACCTTAAAACTGCGAAGACTTATTGTGTTATCGTTTTACAATATGGTCAGGTGACTTCATAGAGGTAATCGTTATTATTTTATAAAGAAAAAGTGGGAAAATCAATAATGTAAACTATACTGTTTGAAAGACAAATACGCGAATCAAATTAACAATGCACGTTTGCGGCACTCACACTCAATGTATAAGACGATTACGATGTTATAAAACTGAGAACAAAATGTAACTAATTCAGGTTATATAAGTGAGTTGCTGCATACATTGAGAAATACAAGTTCTCAAAAACAACTGGAGTGAAAGATATAAAGTTTTGATTGTAAACAAACTTACTTATAATAATAACAATAATAATATTAAAAACAACAATAGCAATAATAATAATAATAATAATAATAACAAATAAACAACAACAATAACAGTGATAATGCCAAAGACTTTTAGTTAATTCTGTTAGATCAGCATTTTTTTTTTGTTAAAATAATCTGGACATAGATTCCGCACGTAAATTTTTTACCGGAACTCACATCGTTTCTTAAAAAAATAAGATATTTTATATTTTTTATGCAGTATTTTCTTAATATTTCAGCGTCTACGTATATCATCAAATCAAAAATTCCATTTTTTTAACGTTATTACCCTTTTACATAAGTACGCAGGTTAGAACCTTTTAGAGTCCATACATAACCTAGAACAGGAAAACACACCGAGTGCAAGACTGCTCAGCCAGTCTCTACTCGACAAACGCTCTCTAAAATGGTGACAACTGCGTAAAATCTGTTGAGTTAGCCTTAACAAACAGGTGAATATGAGATGGATTTTATTTTTGCTACGTAGAGAAGCGCATAGAAGTGTACATTGCCACTACATTCTCCTCCTACAATCCTAGTGCATTGTCACTAGGTATCTCCTAAAGTTTTTACGCAAATTACTTAACGTAAAAGATACATTTATTTTTATTAGATATTTGAGATGAATAAGTAATTCATTTAAAACAAAATATGTGAGTTAATTTTTAAAAATTATTTACATGATACAAAAGTCTACTAATTGTGTCATAAAATACTTATTGAGGGGCAACGTTTAAAGATATGTGTATACTGTCATAGACTTTTCATTGAAGTTTTTATACTCAACAACTCCTCCACTGTTGTGCTATGTCTTTAATGGTTTCGGTAGCAAAAGCCAAGAAGAAGTTCTCTGACAGCCGTTCTTTTTTCGGACTTGGTTCACTGGTGTCGGCACTGCTCGGCTCTCTGTTATCACTGATTAATGTATCATAATCGTAAACTAAACCTTCCTTAGGTAAAGCTGTATAGAATGGTCAGACTGCATCAAAAATCCGCCCAGTGAATCTCAATACTACCACGATCAAACAGGCGGATGCCACATGGGGACTTTATAATATACACTAGTAACTAGAACTTTGCAAAGTTGGGATGGTTTACATAACTACGCAAGTTAGAACCTGTATAGTGTGTAAGTAACCCAAAACAAGAGAACTCACTCGTTCAGGAAAATTTTAAAAATATGTGACAACTCAGATCGTACTACAACGATTTCATATTAATAGGAAATATATTTATAATAGAGATGTGGTATCGAATTGCAGGCTAAAGTGGCAACAAAATCCGATTTCTTACAAAAATCAATTAGTCGATTACTCGTATTCTACTCATCATAAAATAAAATAAAGTTTATAAATGTAGGTCTTTTTATACTTTAACACTTTCAGACTGATATTAGCAAACCTGTTACAATTCTAAATTTTATTGCTTACGATCTCAGGGTTTTAATTGGTAATAATTTATACATTAGCAGTTATGCAATCAAATTTTATGAGACTATAGTATTCAATATTTACTCGGAAGGTGCTGAAAGCTACTTCTAGTGATTAATTTCATAGGGTTTTATCTTGAAATAACAAACAAGACGTGTTTATCTGTCTACCATTAAATTTATTATGTTTAACGATTACTGTCATTAGTATCATATTTCTATTCTTCGTAACATATGATTATCAATAATTATTTTAGTAGGCTCTCGAAAACGTTCATACTTTCGTAAAATTAACAAAGTCTCTTTTAAAATAATACGCTACGAACTCCACCCCAACTCTATCGAAAATTGTGTAAAAACTCCCTTCGATCGCGTCTCATTTGCTTGTATATATTCAACGCGGGTATTTCCCCATTAGTTTCTGATTTTCAATCTGCCCTTTTCTAATTGGTCCTTTTCTCCCTAGACTTAGTAAATTCTGTTCCTAAGAACCACCTACTTCCAAAAGGTCGTTTCTGATAGGACCCTCTGTTCTCACCTATTTCTTATCTTGGGTTCATCCACCTTTTGCCATCGGTATGTCCGATGCCCATGATCGTAAATATCTCTGTCGTTTCTTCAAGCCTTTAACAAAGACAATCCTTAACAATTACTCTGACAACAGCTGGTCTGCTCAATTAGTGCATTACCCTTGTAGTAGCTTTTCTCGGACAATAGAGGAGATTCGGGTATAACGGAATAGTCGGGCAATATGGAATACTGAAGTTTCTCCTCTGTTAGGTGCTGCTGCCTCGTGGGAATATCGTACACTACTTCTGAGGGCCCCCATGATGCTCTGTAGTGAGTGTCGACCGCTTGCCAGCATTGCTTCGTTCGCTGTTCAAGAAAGTTTGTGTTTCAGTTTTGTGAAATTTCTGCAGGTAAGTTTTCAAAAATTTGTATTAACTATTAGATGTGTGTCTTAGACATTGAGATTAAGCGTAATGCACATTCAAAGAGTAGCAGTTTGTTATGCACTGGCCGTTTTTTAGTTGACGACTTTTTCTTTAGTGATAGAAAGGTTATTTAACCAAGATGGCGTGTCGGGTTATATGGAATATTTAGTATTCCATATAACCCGAATGGAATACTTAGTATTCCATATAACCCGAATGGAATACTTAGTATTCCATATAACCCGACCAAAAATATTTACTGATTTAAAATGTTTTAACGAAATAAAGAATAAAAAATCTGTTTAAAATAATCATTGAAAAGATTAAAATAAATTTCATTTACCCTTTACTAAATAAATGCGTATTACTATTTTTTATTTTTTTTAAATTTTCAATTATGAAGAACACAACAAATCCAATAATAAAAGTGTAATATTTGCCGAGGCTTTCACTATCAAAAATAGCATTTCGTTGATAGTGAAAAACCTCGGAAGAAATTAAAATTTATGAATGCTTATGTTTTCATATATGCCAAAAAGGAAGGAAGATGACGGAAAGAGGCGGAAGCTTTGGAGTCCTGCGCAGATGGCCAGGGCTATCACCGCTGTCCGTGAGAAGAAGATGGGCTCCCTGAAGGCGTCCAAGGAGATTCAAGTACCCAGAGCTTCTCTTTTTCGCCTTGTCAACAGTAAGGAACAAGATGCGAAGGTAGCAGCATCAACCACCCTCGGACGTAAGCTGGTTTTTTCTAAAGAATTAGAGCCATAGTTGCAGAATTACCTGATTCAAATGGAGGCCATGTATTATGGGTTCACCAAAAAGGACGTTTGCACTCTAGCATATCAACTTGTCAATTTTTAATAACATACCCCACCCTTTTGGGAAGGATGAAACGGTGGGAAAGGGCTGGTTTTATGCCTTCATGAAAAGAAATCCCAAGCTCTTCATCCGTAAGCCCATGGGCACTTCTTTTGCAAGAGCCAGAGGACTTAGGGAGGAGGAAGTTGACAAGTCTTTGACCTCTTGGATAATGTTTCCGAAAAGCACAACTATCCTGCTAACCGGATATATAATGTAGATGAAACTGGGTTATCAGTAGTACAAAGCAAAGTTGCACATGTAATTGATCTAAAAGGAAAGAAATAAATTGGGTCCCTTACATCGGCCGAAAAAGGGTCCCTTGTTACAATCATTCCCTGTATGGATGCAGGAGGTGATTTTGTCCCTCCTCTTGTGATTATTCCACGAAAAAATATGAATGAACAACTTCTAAGGGGTGCTCCACCAGTGACCATCGCCTCATGCCACCCATCTGATTGGGTCCAGACAAACATTTTTACAAAATGTTTTCAGCATTTTATTGCAGTCACGAAACCCTCAGCTGAGTCACCTGTCCTGCTTCTTCTAGACGGACATGCAACCCACAAGCGCAACATTGATGTTATAAATTTAGCAAGGGACAATCATGTTACTATTCTGTGCTTACCGCCGCATTCTTCACATACAACTCAACCTTTAGATAAGACCTTCATGGGCACATTCAAATCTCATTATAATGAGGAAGTAAGAACCTTTTTAAGACACAGTTCAAGTCCCTTGAGTGTTTATGACATAATGGAACTATTTGGCAAGGGTTACCTTAAAGTACAACGTGGGGACATAGCAGTTAATGGCTTTAAAGTCACTGGCATTTTCCCTGTAAATAGGAATGTTTTCTCCAGTGAAGATTTTCTTGCTGCCTCACTCACCGTTAGGCCTGAAACTACAACTGACCCTGTTCCTT
Source organism: Magicicada septendecula (assembly GCA_034769895.1). Taxonomy (NCBI): domain Eukaryota; kingdom Metazoa; phylum Arthropoda; class Insecta; order Hemiptera; family Cicadidae; genus Magicicada; species Magicicada septendecula. The sequence goes on from CM068375.1 coordinate 169,230,188, forward strand.
GTTCATCTAAGAGTTCTGATGCAACTGTTCCTTGTTCTTCTAAGAGTTCTTATGCACCGCTCCTTGTTCATCGAAAAGTTTGGTTCTACCCTTGGAGATATCACCACCACCGAAAAAGAAGTCCAATAGAGGTAGAAAAGCTGGGACATCATCTATACTAACCTATTCTCCATACAATAATCAGCTAGAGGTCGAACTAAGAGCTAAGCAACAGCCCAAAGGTAACAAAGGTTCTAAGGGCGAAAACCTAAAACGCAAAAAACCAGAAACCTCCCAACAAAAGAAGAAACAGAAACTCTTCAAGAAATTACAATTTACTTCTAAGGATGACTCAAGTGGCGACGATGAATCTTTACATTCTGATTTATCGTCTGAAATGGACTTCATACCATCTACTGTACCGGAAGACAACGATGCTGAATGTCTCTTCTGCAGACGAGGAGAGATCTGGGTGAAATGTTTGGCTTGCTTTCTGTGGCCCCACCTCGATTGTGCCGGCGCAGAGAAGGAAGATTATATTTGTGATTTCTGCAAATAAAATAAGCTAAGTTGCCTTACTAAACTTCAAAACTGTATTGCGAATTGTATTGCACATAATATATTGTCTAAGTCTCATTACATATTGTTTTTTGCAAAAAAATGTAGTTTGTTTTCTATATTTTCTAACCCCTATTCCATATTATCCGACTATTTCATATTACCCTCCATTTGACACTTTTTTTAAAAAGAAAAACTTTTGAAAATTACTTTTTGACAAGATATAACTAATCACAATAAGTTACAGTCTCTATTCGTTTTCGTTTTGGGTATTTTAATCATTCCGGTAGTAAATTATGCTCACAAATGTAAATGGTATTCCATAAAACCCCAATCTCCTCTACTATTACCAACTCTCTCCGGGGTTTTTGTATGCATCTTAGCTAAGCATCTTACAGCTGCTCCTCTATTTCGTTCATTTACCTCTGTCGTGTGGCCTTCTTGGTATCTTAACATTGTCTTCCCCTATGGCCTTTGTGTTGCCTTTCAGTAAGAGCATCCCTTCGTTGTTTCTGTCGTACAGCTGTTACGTTAGCGTTCACTCACCTCTTTTGTCCAAGCGTAAGTTTGGTCAGTTAATGAGTTTAGTCACCTGGGGTGTCGTCTCCTCGGACAATAAGCGTAATTCTTTCTGGCGTTTTTGTATTTACTTTAGTAAGACTACCCTTAGTCTCCAAGCGTACATCTGCTACTCTAGATTTATGGTGCGTCCATAATACATGTAGGTCGACGTTGAAGACAATTACACTCCTTTGTACACACATCCTCTCTAAGTGTCTCTTCATACATCACTGTCATGTCGATCGTTGACACGTAGCCCTTTCTTCAAAAACAAATTTCGTTTCTATTTTAGCGTTGTACTGTGTATGAAACTCAATTTTTTACTTGTTTTGGTAACTGAGCCAATTTGACTTGACTTGAGCGAAGCAGTATGCAATAGTATTCGTTTGTAAAAGTATGCAGCTATTTGGGTATATACATAATCAAAAGTCACTCAGTCTCCTCATAGGCAATATTATAAATCTACCTCGTTTAGAATGGCTTACAGACACGGAAACCTAAGCAAACTGCTAACTTTTATTGAGAAATGATGTACGAGGGTAGGGCGAAAAGTTCCGACCCTGAGTATAAAGTACAACGTTACCCAGAGTACCGGGGCCTGAGTATATCCAGAACAACATTTTTCTAGATTAATTTGCATTTGTTTCTCAACATAATCTCTGTTTAGCTCTATACGTTTTCAACGATATTCGAAGGCGGTTATGCCAGACTGATAAGCCGATTTGTCGATGTCCTTAAAACAGCCATTTACAGCATCGCTGACTTGATTGTCGTCAGTAAATCTTTTCCACCGAGCCATTTTTTCAAGTTATGAAAGGGATAAAAGTTGAACGGGGCTAAATCGGGAGAGTACGATGCCTTGAAGAAGCAAATCAAATATCAATTATTTTATTTTAGCCATCGCAACAATTAACGTGTGAGATGGTGCATTGTCTTGGAAGAACAGCACTTTTTTTCGCTAAATGTGCCCCTTTTTACATGATAGCGTCATTTAAAAGGTCCAGCAAGTTTGCATAGAACTCGCTACTAATTTTTATCCTCGTTTTAATGTAGTCAATGAAGATGACACACGTGCATCACCAAAAACCTGTCGACTTAACAACCAGCAGAAGGAATTGCCTTTGGCTTCTTTGGCCTTTCGCGATCAATTGTATTGACTGTTGTTTGGTGTCAGGAATGTTGTGGTGGTCCCACGTGTCATCACCCGTTATGAATCGATAGAAACATTTGCACGTATAGAGTGCCAAACAATCGCTTGAAACATCCTTTCGACACTGTTTTGGTCAAGTGGAAGCAAACGCGGCACCCATCTAGCCCACGGCTTTGTCATACATAGATGTTCCTGTAAGATACTGGTCAGACGTTCCGTTGTTATACCAGTAGTCTCTGCTATCTCGCTCTCTTTCATTCTATGGTCTACCGAAACGATTTTGTAGAATTTTTCTGGAGTAGTCACATAAATGACACTTCCAACACGTCTGTCGTCAGCGGTGCTTGCACGACCCATTTTAAATTCAGCAATAAAGTTGTTAACCATTGTATTCGATGGAGAAGAGTCCCCCAACGTTGAATCCAGCTCCTTTTTTACATCGTTAGCAGTTAACCCTTTCAAAAGAAACGTTTTCAATGACGCCACGAATTTCCAAACTGGCCATTGTTAAAACAATGCTTTAGGCATTTGCTGTGATCTACTGCCAAACTAATACTAAACATCTTATTGTCTTAAAATATTCAGCCTACAAAGGATGAAATCATATAATACGATCAAAATAGTGAACATAGTAGCGCCACCTCTGTGTCAGGCCATTTTATTCTTAACGTAGAACGACGAATTTGTTGTGATAAACTGCACTGTTTCTGACCAAATAGCTGGTGAATCTATAAAAAATATGAGCAACAAATATTCCCCTTTTTCTGTCCTTACAGAAACAGTTACAGTAATGGAGACCAGATTGGCAGAACGAACTTTAAAAAAAAAATATAATTGTACCATACACATAAAAAATGCTTCATATTTTAATGACGGCTTAGTACAACGTCACTAGCGTCCATAAATACTTGCGAATTGATTAATAATACTCGATACTATTTTATTAGACGATATGAATATGGCAAATAACACTTCTGTGTCCACGTTGTAACCATTCGTTTTAAATAAAAAGTAAAACAATCCGACTGGCTTACGTTCTGAATTAGAACAAATCGTAAAATATTTTTCGCATAATTTTACAAAAACTCATACCAAGGTGCCGTTAAGATCGATATTAGTGTTAAAAAGTCACATAGAATGAAGATATTTATTTTTAATTCTTACTACATTTATAAAACAATATACTAAATTAATAAAAACGAAATAGGAAATATATAAAAACTAAATAGGAAACTCCGATTAGAACAGTTTTTAATAGTTAATGTGATAAAGTGTATGTCATGTGCCTAAAACTTAAATTCCGGAAAACGAATAAAGGCTTCATAAAGGTGTGCGACAGTCCATCATTTTTATTGTTTTGTAACGTCTCCCTTGTTAAGACATTACAAAAGTCGGGAACCAGTTCAATTTGTTACCTGTTAATTAAACTAGCTGCCGTTGTTAGTAAACCTTACTTAATAACAAATTATAACACATTATTATTTAGGAATTAGTCAAGGATTGCATAAATTTATTCACTCGCTGGGTGTTAGCAAAAAAAATCTCTTTATTATTATATTTATGTCTCATAGTTTACTTTACTCTTAAAGAAGTACTCTAATAAATTCTGTATTTAATATTTTGAAAAAATTTTACTTCTCTTATTCTTTTTATCTCAAAAGCATTCAGCTCGATATTGTTTTAAGTACCACGGATCCGGGTCTCAACTTTGTTATGTTTTAATTTATCACAATAATTTGAAGAATAATTTTGGGTGTAAATTTTAGAATTACCTTTCATCTAAACATCGTAATGTTATTACTACTTCATTACAGAGATTACAAATATATATATATATATATATATATATATAAATCTTTAAATTGTCAAAAGCTCTTTACTGTTCTTTTGTTACTTCTCTTGTTGAAACAAATGTTTACAAATGTTATGGTTTGATATCACCTGAATATAACATGAGTTTGCTGTGGGGTCCGTGATGGTCATCTCCAGTCGTCTTCTAGGGTGTGATACACTGTTCCTCTTGATGCTCCATTAGGTTGATTGTTAACGAAAGGCAGTCTCGTTCTAGACGATTGGATTTTGGTACTAGAAGTTCATACGGTTGTTGTTTGTTTTCTTCTTCTGGAGTCGGTTGTTCACATTTTAATTACAGTTCTTATTTTAGCAGCACTAAAATCTGGTAAGGATCATATCTTACCACTTACAGTTTGTTAAGAGATGTGTCGGCTAAGTTTCCTTTTTTTTTAACATATTTCTTCACGCACTACATTATATATTTTTTTTATATTATTATTATTATAATTATTTCCACGCTACATTGGGTCAAATCGAAATCACTACAAACTTGATTGAATAGTTTTTAACGGTATACACCTACGTGTATATTGACAACACAGTAGCGACATCCTTACATGTCGAAGTTTCTCCGGCGAATGTGGGCATTGTTTAGCGGCAAGGGGTCTGTAAGCTGGCGCGGATTTACGCGCTGAGAAAATAGTTCGTTCTTTTAAGTAGTATTAATTATTCATTAATTAAATCGTAATACTTTATGTTACTTTTTAGTTATAAATTAGGAATTTCTTTATTTATTTAGTACGTCTTTTATTTAATTAACGGAATTATTATTTTTAGCTAAATAACACCGTGCTTTGCGTGTTGATATGGGACAATTTGCACGTTGATGCAGGAATCTAGGTACAGGTAAGGGGTACTCTTACCTGTTTTAAAAGCAAAAATTTCATTTGTGCTATTTAAACATTTTTTTAAATCGTCACATCCTCCTGCACCTAACGATGAAGACGTTGGGGTAATAACAGAAAATCTAATAAACACAATTACATTTGGGTACAGAACTTCATACTGAAATTTTTCTCTCTCAAATTATTTCTATCCATCAATTGATTATCTTACAATTTATACAAAATATTTAAATTCTAATACATCTACTACACATAAAATACACAAAAACATAAATCTACCTTATTTTTAAGTCTTACCTCTACTACCGGTTTTTTTTTTTTTGATTTCATCACTCGTTTTACGGAGTTATACTCATGAGTAGGTTCCTAATAATAATCACGTTTTGTAATAACAATCGAATTACTTTTAGTTTACTGCGCTAGGGATTAGTTTTTTTTCGTCAGCTGACTTCACATTCTTTATATCATTCTCGCAGGACATTAGCTAAGGTTGATCAGGCCTCGCTAGTATTCGTTCGAGGGGTTTTAGTTTATACTCACTTACGATATAGGATGTTGCAAAATCTTATCGTATTCCTGTATAAGTATATACAACATATTTTATTCTCAATACTTAAGTAGTGTTCTCGGTTTACTATCTTTCTCGTAGTCGTGCTTCTTTATTTTGACACGAAAATAATTTTTTTATTTGAGACAGATGGCTTCTGCGAACGTAATTTTCTGTATTGGGTTCATACAGTGCTACAGTAACGGGGGTGATGAACTTATGAATTTTGTAGGGGCCACACCATCGGTATGATAGTTTGGAAGTGGTCCTATCAACGGCTTTACTCATAGGATGAGTTTTATACATTACTAAATCACCTACTTTATACTCTATTCGCCTATTATTCTGCTCATGATATTTCCTCGATTTTTGTAAATTCGCTCTAAAATTTGCACGAGCTTCGTTCCATATTTTTCTTACGTTATTCGCATTTATGTCGCGGGGCAATAACTCATGAATTTTCCACTTCGTGGTTAAAGGATGGTTGGGTTTATACTTGTACAGTAAATCAAATGGTGTTGATTTATGTCCTTCATGATACGCTGAGTTGAAAGCAAATTGTATCCATGATACATTTTGATCCCAGGTTGTCTGGTCTTTAGCGTGATAAGATATTAAGGCTGATTTTAAGTTACGCAAGTATCTTTCTGCTAGGTTTCCTTGCGGTCTATACTCGGTCACTGTAATATGATTTATCCCTAATTTAAAACACATGTCATTAAATTCTTTTGATTTAAACTGAGGTCCATTGTCAGATAGGTGTAAGGGTGTACCATAATCTTTAAATAGTCTTTCTTATAGAATTTTTATTGTCGTAGATGCTAAGGCACGTCTCATAGGATACATCCATACGAATTTAGTGAAGGAGTCCACACAAATTAATAGCATAGTATTTCCGGATTTAGAACGGGGATAAGGTCCAGAATAGTCTATGTATATCTTCGAGAAGGGAGTTGTGGGTATTTCTGAGATTAATTTTCCGACTTGACTGATTCTTGCTGGCTTGCTCAGGGCACAGATTTCGCATTCTTTCACGAACTTTGTTATTTCACTGTTCATGTTTTCCCAATGGTATTCCTTGCGAATACGATGTATAGTTTTCCTAATTCCCATATGAGCCCCAATGGTCGATGAATGGTAGTATTCCATTAGCATAGGTTTGATTATTTCTGTGGCGATTATTCTCAGTAATTTTCCGTTTGCCTTTTTTAAACAAGGTACTCGTTTACTCAAGGTATATTTGTCAGAATAATTTCCTTTCTCTATTTGTTCTATTATTTTGCACAATTTCGGATCTTGTTGTTGGTGATATGCTATAGCCTTAAATGCAAGGGGAAAGTTAGTAATTAGCGTATTAACGGTAGTGGTTTCAACATTGTCTTCGCCAGATCTAGTATTGGGTAGTTGGAACATGCGGGATAGAGTATCGGCTACTACATTTTGAGTACCACGAATATGTTGTACTTTGAACTTGTAGCAATTTAATCTTAACACCCATCTTCCGATACGACCTAACTGTTTGGGTGGTTCAATAACCACGACAAAGCTTGATTGTCGGTTTCTAGTAGAAATTCCTTATGTTCCAAAAATGGTTTGAATTTTTCAAAGGCGAATACTACGGCTAAACATTCAAGTTCGTAGGCTGAGAACTTCCTTTCTTGCTCGGTCAATGTACGGGAAGCATAGCTGATCGGGAGTCTAGTATTATCGATTTCCTGGTATATTACGGCTCCTAATGCTACACTCGAACTGTCGGTCTGTACAACAAATGGTTTACTGAAATCTGCTAACTGCAATGCCGGTGGGGATATTATGCTTTCTTTAAGTGTTTCAAACGCATCTTGGTGTCGAGTAGTCCACTCGAATTTCGTCCTTTCTTTCTTAATGCATTCAATGGGGCTGCTATATCCGCTAGGTGGGGTATGTACTTGTGAAAATAATTAATCATACCTAAAAATCGAGCTATACCTTTGGCGTCTCTCGGCGGTAAGAATTCTCGGATTGCGCGTGTACGTTCGGGATCGATGCTAACGTACCTTCGGCAGATACTACGTGACCTAAGAAGGAGAATTGTTTTACTGCGAAGTTAACTTTACTCGGGTTTACCGTTAGTCCAGCTTTCTTTAACCTGGATAATACTTCACGCAAGTGATCAATATGTTGATCCATTGACTCACTATATACTACTATATCGTCAAGATAGTGATATACAAATTTAAATTTAACGTTATGAAAAATTTTTTCCAACAGTCTGCTACATACTGAACTTCCTTGTGATATACCGAATGGTACTGTAGTAAATTGATATAGATTAAATGGGACAGCAAAAGCAGTTAGATGTTTTGATTCCTCAGCTAGTGGGATTTGGTGGAATGCTTGGTTGAGATCCATTATGGTGAAGATTTTCGCTTTTGTAAAATAGTGAAACGCGCTGTGAATGTCGGGCAGGGGTATCGATTCAAATTCTATACTCTTATTTAGCTGTCTATAATCCACGACTAGTCTATGTTTGTAAGTTCCTTTTGGTACTAGGAATGCAGGTGATGAGTATGGAGAAGTTGACGGTTCTATGACGTGTTGCTCAATGAGTTTGTTAATGTGGTTTCTCATTATTTCCATCTTGGGCGGCGATAATTTGTATGGGTGAAGGCGTATTACCTTGTTGTCACTAAGATTTGTTTTATATTCGATTAAGTGGGTAATCCTAACTTGGGTGTGAGTACAGCAGAAAATTCCCTTATTAACTTTTGAATTCTTTGTCGCTCATTTCCTTTTAAATGACTCAGACTAGATTTTTGATGCTCTGATTGAATAGTTGAGGTTTCACATTTAACGTAGTTACTTAACTCGGAGTCGAACTGATATTTTCGAGTACGATCAAATCTGAAGAATTATTGTTTTGCATATATATCAAGGATTAAGCCAGTTTTACTTATGAAATCAGCGACTAGTATTAAGTTTTGTCCTAACACTTCAGCTACTAGTAGGGGAACATACCAAGTAAAATTCTTTATTTTTAATTTCACCGTAATACTGCGCGATATATTTAGGTTTTGTTTATTTGCGGTGGCACACTTTATGTTCACGTTTTGGCTACGTTTAATCAGATTATGATTAGCTAATACGGTGGCTAACTGTTGACTAATTATACTACGGGTAGATCCGGAATCAATTAAACCAAGGATATTCGTTGCTCCAAGGTCTATCTGTACGTAGGGTAGTTGGCAGATACTTGTTTTGCATGCACCAATAGAGTTGCACTTCTCAATAAATCTTGTTAAGTAAGGGTCTATGCGTTTAGTTCTATTTATTTTTACTCTATGATTATTATTGTTTTTACCTTTCCTTCTGGTGCTGCGGAAGACGTAGGATTTTTGTTCTTCCAGCTTCACATGTTTTTTGACTGGTCGGTTTTCTGTTGGTAGCGCTTTTATTTACAATTCTTACTAATGTGTCCGGCCTTTCCACAGTTATAACATCTTCTTTCCTCATTGACTTCGCTCGCATGTTGTCGGGGTTTTGATCTAGAGTATGAAATATGGGGGTAGCTTTGGGTTTTAGATGTACTTACGAATCGCTTATCGCGGTAGGTTCGGTTATCGCTTCCAATTGGTAGAGGTTGGAATGAATCTCTGCGTTGAGTCTGGGACATAGAAACGCGTCTGTTCTGGTCAGAATACCAGACGTTGGACGAATGTATACAACATAGTTCTAGTTCGGTGAAAGTGGTTGGTCGCTTCATGAGTGCTAGGCGAGATCGCTCCTCGGGAGATAGTCCTACTAAGATAGTGTCTACTAACTGTTGTTCACTCCATTTAACTTGTAGCAATAAAGCAGATTCCCTTATTTCAGATATATAATGAGCTAATCTCTCGTATGCTCCTTGTACACGAAGTACTAGGTTTCGCTTCAATTCTTCGTAGATACCGGTGGGAATGAAATGTCTTATTAGGGTGGTATGAAGTTCTTCTACAGAGTGATTATACCTTAGGGATTCTAACACACGATCTTTTAAAGGAGATCTACATTTAGGTAAAATTACTTGTAAAATCTGTTCATCTCTTAGTTGTCGCAGATCCTCTAATTGTAAAAGATGCTTGAGAAAATCTAGGAGCCTTGTAATATTCAGCCCATCAGTGGTTGGTATGTCAGACAAAATACGTTCTACAGGGTAGGTTATTTTTCCATAAAGCTCGGTAGTTAGATTTAATTGAGTCGTCATTCTAGATTTTTCCGCAGATTGATTCGTCAGCAAGTGAGGAGGTAAATCGTTGGTACGAGTCATATTCTCTAGTTCATTAGGAAGTAACGTAACGTTTACGGGTTGGATATTGTAACGCAACGTAGTTGAGGTTCCCCAACGTTACATAAAAAATTGAATGTAATATGGTCAAGGACCATACCCTGACTTAAGGTTGTTCAATAGGTCATGTGCTCGAAAAGTAACTCAAACCAGAAGGAGGCAATGACTAGTATTAAATGTATAAAAGCCAGACTAAGGAATGATTGAATGTTATGAATTGTTTGTTTTGTACTGTGGCATGTTCAGGTCACAGAGTATTTTATATTGTATGTTGAATATACTAAAAATGAAATAATGTTATTTGATAATAATACTTCACCAATAATTTTGTTTATGTTTATATTAGATTTGTATTTATATAACCCAGTATAGTTACCAATGTTAGGTACTGTACTAAGTTATCAGTATTGTATAATGTTGAAAAATACTGTTGTTCTAATTAATGTTTATAAACTGGATCAGGAGTGTGACCAGTGTTTTAAATCTAACAAGTAGTTATGACAATTATGTCATAAATTAATAAAGGGTTCCAGAACCAGTTAATTAATATAAAAACAAATAACCACCAGTAAATTAAAATTCATGTAATTAACTATGTAACCAATAATTAATTGTACAGTAGGTCAGGTAAAAAGAAAATTAAGTTAAAAACCAAATAATGTTATAATGGTTGTAAATGAATCTATAGGCCTAAATTCCATATTAGTGAAAGGAAATTAATACCTTTTTAGTAAACCCAGTCCAACGAAACTCTAGTAAAACATTTACTGTTTAGTAAGGAAGGTTAGGGGAAAGTTTTATGTGATTCAAGATTAATCCAAGCATGGAGTATTTTATTGGAAAGAAGTAGTAATATTCTATAATGCCGGCTCAAGGATATATAGAGAACGTGGTTGTTAAGGCAACTGATATATAATAAGTTGTTGATTTTTGAATAGATGGTTCTGATTGTTACAAGCTATTAGATTGAAATGAACCGATAAAAATATATGAATAAATATAAAGGAAAGATATGTCCAAACTGATAAAGCCTTTTTTGTAAAACAATTATATTTGAACGCTAATGAATCGTACAAATTAAATAACACTCTAAATTATCAATGAGTAAAATAAAAAAGAATTGAAAGCTTCTCACCTCAATCATTAAATAATTCCGCTGAATTTGGTATCAAACCAATTCATGCTATAAATTGAAGACCAGTAAAGAGTTAAAGCCTGAATTAACGGAAATATTTGGAAATACAGAAGACTCGGATGACGAAATAACCTTCATTGACAGCGTAAGCTGAGATCCTAATTCCAGTTCATTGGGACCAAGAATTGTGAAGTCGCAAAAGAAGAATCGAAGCACAAGAGTTCCTGTGGGATTACCATCATCAATTCATTGAAAACCAGAGCAGTTTTACTGGGTGAAGACGATATAAACTGGATTTTGACCGCTGTTGACAAACATTCACCGCCTAATGAAGCTTTCGTCGTTTGGGTAAAAAACAAATTATTTTCATATCATTGTATTTTAAGTAAATAATTTTATTCTTTTTGTAAATTGAACAACCTTAATTATGCGTTTTACCTGGCCTTACTAATGGTTCAAAGAACTACACGAACCCTGGTATAAGAATTAATTGTCATTATTTTCAAATATATATGTTTTTAGAGTTTGAATAATTAAGAATCGATACATGTTGGGATAGTCGATTGGATCGTCTTATTGTTTGTCTGAGACAACGTAACTTGTTAAATACCAGAGAAAAATAAATAAAGTACATTGGTTGTATTAGATAACGTTTTAATCATTGCAGAGAAAATACTATATGTAGTTGGTGTAATAATTTATTAACAGATTGATACAAAAACTCCGAATAACTAACCTATAAGTATACTTATTTCTAATAACAGCGCTCCAAGTTTGCAGCTGGTGAGACGGGAGATTACTGAACTAACTGGTTTTTTAATACTAAATTTGAACAAAATTTTGATCGTTGAGGGACTAGGGTTGAAACAAATACCACTTACATTCAGTAAATACTCCATATATATTGCTCATATTAAACAACCACCGAGAACTAAATTAAGTCTATAGAATAATACCATTATAAATTCAGGAACATAATTCTAATTTTGTGGACTTAATAATCTATGTTCTGAGGGTTTCACCGGTCACAACCGAAAGGTATATTAGTTAATAATATATTAATTAAACCAGGTGACAGCAGTTTAATAGTTACGGATCGCCACCTACAACGTATTACTTGGCGTTTGTTACACCGGAGTCTCTTATAACTAATTACACTAATAGACAAGATTTCTTTACAATTTGACGTCTCCAGCTGGTATCATACAATATAACATACGTCCTCACATAATTAACAAGCAGTTCGTTACTAAATTGATTACAACAGTGGGGTTTGAATAAGACGGACATTTTCGCTAGTACCGGCACATATTGGTTTTATTACAAATTGACGCTCGCAACGTGGGGCATCATCGTCGCATCTTAACACCTTAGATATTATATTATTACAAATTGGCGCTCAACGAGTGGGCTTTAGTTAAGTAAAAAATCATATTATTTGTTACTTAACTTGAGCAGGCAACCATTAGAGGCACAGGAATGCTTAATACCAGAGGCAGATCGAAGAAGAGGGCAGAAGAGAAGGAGAAGGAAGAAGGTGGACAGGAACAAGAAATAGAATTAATCACGGACAGTGAAATGGATCAACAGACAGGTGATACAGAAGAAACTGAAATAGTTATGGATACGGAAACGGAAATAGTGGAAGAAGATGCCCAAGGGGACCAACCAGATAAAGAGGAAGCCAGAGGAGGCCTAGATTTACAAAAATTATGGGAATTAATCAAAGAAGATAATAGACAAACTAATGAAAAAATAGACAGTATTAAGGAAAGTACTAGTGAACTTTTAAGGCAAACCATAAATGAAAATAATGAACGATTGAAGGCCGATTTTAGACAAATCAATGAAAAGATAGACAGTATAAATGAAAATTCAGAAAAGCTGGAAAATAAAATAGACAGTATTAATGAGAACTCAAGAAAACAAAACGAAATTTTGAGCGAAAATTTAATCAAGCAAATGAATAAAATTTTTGACAGGAATGATGAGAGTTTGAGGCAGATTCTGGAGAATACCAAACGAATGGATGAGAAAATTGAAAACCATAATAAGGAGTTGCGGCAAATCATCAATGAACAAGGCCTAGCATTGAGGGAAGTCATCAATGGAAGTATTATAATTGTCAATGAAACACGGAGCAAAGGAGTTGATAGCTATGAAGTGGAGGTAAGACAGCAAATAAATGAAATTAAGGTGGATCTGGAAAAGACAGATGAACCCATCATGCAACTCAGAGTAGAAGTAGAGACCAAAATTACTCAAATAGGAAACATACAAGCGAAGACCCAAGAAAAATTTGACAAGATACCAATTGATAGAACCGGAAGAATAGAACGGATTCATGATGAAATGAAGATAGTGAGAATAAGACAAATGTGTAAAAGGAAATTAATAAATACACGGGAAGAATTGGAAATGATTAAAAGGGGATTGGTTCAGCTACATAATAGACCAATTACGGAAAACAGAGAAGTAAGGCAAGTGAGAAACTTTAAACGAACCACACTTGAATTCCCAGATGGACTAGAAGGACCAAAAAGGCCAAAACTAACTAAGGAGCATGGAGGACTTATAGAATTTATGTATGAACCATCAGAAACATTAAGAGACAGTACAGAAGAATCAGTTCAAAGGACGATGATGAGCTTGACTATAAATGACAATTTTATAGTGACAAGAGGCAAGAACTGTACAATAATGAGATATGTCACAAGGACAGAAATAACTCTATACACTAGAGAGACCCGAACAACCAGTATAGAGGAAATAATGGACCACGGTTAAACAGATTCCAAACAGAATATAATGAAAAGGGACGGATTTTATGGATTCAGGACCAAGCAACCCATTGTAAATAAAACCCCAAAATTCCAAAGGATGTAAGAACAACTTACTCAATAATTATTCAGAAACAGTATGATTTAAAATAAAGAGGATAAATAACCCAAAATTCTAAAGAAACTGTAAGAACAACTTACTCAATAATTATTCAGAAACAGTATGATTTAAAATAAAGAGGATAAATAACCCAAAATTCTAAAGAAACTGTAAGAACAACTTACTCAATAATTATTCGGAAACAGTATGATTTAAAATAAAGAGGATAAATAACCCAAAATTCTAAAGAAACTGTAAGAACAACTTACTCAATAATTATTCAGAAACAGTATGATTTAAAATAAAGAGGATAAATACCCCAAAATTCAAAAAATGAAGTAAGCTCAACTTACAAACAAGTATCTAAGAAAACAATGTATGAGGTATACAAGAAAGAGAATTTTGAAAAAAAAAATAAATAACACTGATTCAACCTAATAAAAAATCATCAAAACCAAAACACAAGATGAGTTTATCTGATATAATATAATAGCGAGAAATATAATCTAGAATGTAAAAGAAATAATAATGATTGTGCCAGAAGAATATAGCTACATAATGTAATGTATAGTACTAACCAAAATCTCATAACCAGCTGTATTGATCACAAAGGAATATAAGCCAATGAGGATAAGAGAATGAAGAAGCCAAAATGGAACCCTCAAAAGGATCACAAGAAAAGAAAAAACAAATATTTAAGAATTATCCGAAAACAAAACCCAATTAATAAATGTCAATAAAATAGCCAAGTATTGGAGATGAGAAGTGTATAATAGAAGGAAGAATTAATATGAAGAAATAATATGATCTGAGTTAAAGTACAGTGAATAATCCCTAGAATATGATTATTATTTATTATTTTATTGAAGGTCACATGATGACTACCTTACGAGGTTTATTAATGAAGATTGACTGTAGAATATTCCAGCAATCATTTAACTGGGCAGAGATGATGTTCCTCTGATCCCAGAAAGTATGTAACGGACGACGGTAATTGGTTAGCCGATAGAGCACCACCGATTCGATTCCAGTTATAATGTTAGGGAGGTTTAGGAAAATTAAATATTAGAGGGAAAACTCACAAATAAATATAGAGAATTAAATAAAACCAGATCCAAAATGTATAATTAATAAAGAATGTCACAAGAATGATTATAGAAATAAGATTTAAACTTGGGAAATAATTGATTTTAAGAAGGAACGAAGAAATGATAATAAAATAACTGATAATTATGAAATATAAAAGTACTATAAATATGAAACCAATTGGCCAGATACAAAGTAGAAGTTTATTTCTTGCTAAACTTTGTTTATACCAAAATAAACTTATTTCGAAGGGGGGGTGTTATGTAACGCAACGTAGTTGAGGTTCCCCAACGTTACATAAAAAATTGAATGTAATATGGTCAAGGACCATACCCTGACTTAAGGTTGTTCAATAGGTCATGTGCTCGAGAAGTAACTCAAACCAGAAGGAGGCAATGACTAGTATTAAATGTATAAAAGCCAGACTAAGGAATGATTGAATGTTATGAATTGTTTGTTTTGTACTGTGGCATGTTCAGGTCACAGAGTATTTTATATTGTATGTTGAATATACTAAAAATGAAATAATGTTATTTGATAATAATACTTCACCAATAATTTTGTTTATGTTTATATTAGATTTGTATTTATATAACCCAGTATAGTTACCAATGTTAGGTACTGTACTAAGTTATCAGTATTGTATAATGTTGAAAAATACTGTTGTTCTAATTAATGTTTATAAACTGGATCAGGAGTGTGACCAGTGTTTTAAATCTAACAAGTAGTTATGACAATTATGTCATAAATTAATAAAGGGTTCCAGAACCAGTTAATTAATATAAAAACAAATAACCACCAGTAAATTAAAATTCATGTAATTAACTATGTAACCAATAATTAATTGTACAGTAGGTCAGGTAAAAAGAAAATTAAGTTAAAAACCAAATAATGTTATAATGGTTGTAAATGAATCTATAGGCCTAAATTCCATATTAGTGAAAGGAAATTAATACCTTTTTAGTAAACCCAGTCCAACGAAACTCTAGTAAAACATTTACTGTTTAGTAAGGAAGGTTAGGGGAAAGTTTTATGTGATTCAAGATTAATCCAAGCATGGAGTATTTTATTGGAAAGAAGTAGTAATATTCTATAATGCCGGCTCAAGGATATATAGAGAACGTGGTTGTTAAGGCAACTGATATATAATAAGTTGTTGATTTTTGAATAGATGGTTCTGATTGTTACAAGCTATTAGATTGAAATGAACCGATAAAAATATATGAATAAATATAAAGGAAAGATATGTCCAAACTGATAAAGCCTTTTTTGTAAAACAATTATATTTGAACGCTAATGAATCGTACAAATTAAATAACACTCTAAATTATCAATGAGTAAAATAAAAAAGAATTGAAAGCTTCTCACCTCAATCATTAAATAATTCCGCTGAATTTGGTATCAAACCAATTCATGCTATAAATTGAAGACCAGTAAAGAGTTAAAGCCTGAATTAACGGAAATATTTGGAAATACAGAAGACTCGGATGACGAAATAACCTTCATTGACAGCGTAAGCTGAGATCCTAATTCCAGTTCATTGGGACCAAGAATTGTGAAGTCGCAAAAGAAGAATCGAAGCACAAGAGTTCCTGTGGGATTACCATCATCAATTCATTGAAAACCAGAGCAGTTTTACTGGGTGAAGACGATATAAACTGGATTTTGACCGCTGTTGACAAACATTCACCGCCTAATGAAGCTTTCGTCGTTTGGGTAAAAAACAAATTATTTTCATATCATTGTATTTTAAGTAAATAATTTTATTCTTTTTGTAAATTGAACAACCTTAATTATGCGTTTTACCTGGCCTTACTAATGGTTCAAAGAACTACACGAACCCTGGTATAAGAATTAATTGTCATTATTTTCAAATATATATGTTTTTAGAGTTTGAATAATTAAGAATCGATACATGTTGGGATAGTCGATTGGATCGTCTTATTGTTTGTCTGAGACAACGTAACTTGTTAAATACCAGAGAAAAATAAATAAAGTACATTGGTTGTATTAGATAACGTTTTAATCATTGCAGAGAAAATACTATATGTAGTTGGTGTAATAATTTATTAACAGATTGATACAAAAACTCCGAATAACTAACCTATAAGTATACTTATTTCTAATAACAGCGCTCCAAGTTTGCAGCTGGTGAGACGGGAGATTACTGAACTAACTGGTTTTTTAATACTAAATTTGAACAAAATTTTGATCGTTGAGGGACTAGGGTTGAAACAAATACCACTTACATTCAGTAAATACTCCATATATATTGCTCATATTAAACAACCACCGAGAACTAAATTAAGTCTATAGAATAATACCATTATAAATTCAGGAACATAATTCTAATTTTGTGGACTTAATAATCTATGTTCTGAGGGTTTCACCGGTCACAACCGAAAGGTATATTAGTTAATAATATATTAATTAAACCAGGTGACAGCAGTTTAATAGTTACGGATCGCCACCTACAACGTATTACTTGGCGTTCGTTACACCGGAGTCTCTTATAACTAATTACACTAATAGACAAGATTTCTTTACAATTTGACGTCTCCAGCTGGTATCATACAATATAACATACGTCCTCACATAATTAACAAGCAGTTCGTTACTAAATTGATTACAACAGTGGGGGTTGAATAAGACGGACATTTTCGCTAGTACCGGCACATATTGGTTTTATTACAATATTTACTTGTCTATCAGTTAACCGTTCTTTAAATGGATCTATATTGGATTCCTGCAGAAACTGAAATTTTACAGTACCGATTTGCTGTTCTTGAGTAGGAGATTGGGTAGGGGAAATATTTAGTTTCGTCATTGCTTCTTCAATCTCTTCTAATCTAAACGATTCGGACCTTCGACGTAATTCGCGCATTACCTCGGGTAATTGTTGTAATGCTTCCTCCGCGAATTTTTGCGCATCCGGTGGGGTAACTTTATCACCGGGCCAATTCAACAAATTGGTGATACGGCGGGTCAGATGTTCGATTCTTTGGGTGGTGCGTAAAATTACTGCGGGGGATTTTTCATCACGCAGGGTTTGTGCGATCGAAGTGAGTTCTGTATACTTGTGATAGCATGTTTCCTTTTCACTTTCAAAATCTAAGACACTGAAACGATTTAACAATGAGGGTTTGTCCGGTTTATTTTCACGTAACGTTTTGCGAAGTTCCGCGACAGTTACATTTGAGTATGGAAGATCACGTAACAATGCTTCATAGCTTAATTCGTCCTTCAACAACAAGTCGGGGTTAAATTGAGCCATTTTTGTTAATAATGACCTTTAAATAAACGAAGTATTACGTACGACAAATCTTATGACATCTACTTTAAACACTTATAAAGCTTTAATTCATTAAACACACACACATATCTCTTATTACACATAGAATCTTATACTAATTAATCAAATTAAACTTATCTCACAACAATTCAATTTTCTGTACTGTCATGTATAATCAGTCAAAACAAAACGCTAATATCATTTTATAGTAGAGAGATATTTCACATACGAAGAGTTCATTGCTTTAACAATAGCACAAAGGGTCAGCTGTTTTGGGGAGTCTTATTGTTTGCATAGGGTGGTTTAACAAAGTAGGGTGTTCAGACACTCCTAAACACGATTCTTTCCTGTTCTGAATTGTCTGTTATGTGTGCGAGTGGCGTTTTGTATGGGATGCTCTATACGTACACAGGGTAGAGTTTACATTTCTCGACACGCATTTAACATGAAACAGCTTGTCAATACCGACAGGTTTATCATGGAATATTTACCAGCGATGACTTGTTTATTACGGCAATGTCCCAATACTAATATTATTATATCTTAATAAAAATTTACTCATTTATTTGTTCCCGATTTCAGAGTGAATAAATTTATATTCGACAAAGTTACTGTTAATGAATTATAACAATGTACACAATTTTTACACAAAAGAGCAGAGTGGCGCAATTTTGTAACGTCTCCCTTGTTAAGACATTACAAAAGTCGGGAACCAGTTCAATTTGTTACCTGTTAATTAAACTAGCTGCCGTTGTTAGTAAACCTTACTTACTAACAAATTATAACACATTATTATTTAGGAATTAGTCAAGGATTGCATAAATTTATTCACTCGCTGGGTGTTAGCAAAAACATCTCTTTATTATTATATTTATATCTCATAGTTTACTTTACTCTTAAAGAAGTACTCTAATAAATTCTGTATTTAATATTTAGAAAAAATTTTACTTCTCTTATTCATTCAGCTAGATATTGTTTTAAGTAGTACGGATCCGGGTCTCAACTTTGTTATGTTTTAATTTATCACAATTTATTTGAAGAATAATTTTGGGTGTAAATTTTAGAATTACCTTTCATCTAAACATCGTAATGTTATTACTACTTCATTACAGAGATTACAAATATATATATATATATATATATATATATATATATTAATCTTTAAATTGTCAAAAGCTCTTTACTGTTCTTTTGTTACTTCTCTTGTTGAAACAAATGTTTACAAATGTTATGGTTTGATATCACCTGAATATAACATGAGTTTGCTGTGGGGTCCGTGATGGTCATCTCCAGTCGTCTTCTAGGGTGTGATACACTGTTCCTCTTGATGCTCCATTAGGTTGATTGTTAACGAAAGGCAGTCTCGTTCTAGACGATTGGATTTTGGTACTAGAAGTTCATACGGTTGTTGTTTGTTTTCTTCTTCTGGAGTCGGTTGTTCACATTTTACATTTTAATTACAGTTCTTATTTTAGCAGCACTAAAATCTGGTAAGGATCATATCTTACCACTTACAGTTTGTTAAGAGATGTGTCGGCTAAGTTTCCTTTTTTTTTTAACATATTTCTTCACGCACTACATTATATATTTTTTATATTATTATTATTATTATTATTATTATTATTTCCACGCTACATTGGGTCAAATCGAAATCACTACAAACTTGATTGAATAGTTTTTAACGGTATACACCTACGTGTATATTGACAACACAGTAGCGACATCCTTACATGTCGAAGTTTCTCCGGCGAATGTGGGCATTGTTTAGCGGCAAGGGGTCTGTAAGCTGGCGCGGATTTACGCGCTGAGAAAATAGTTCGTTCTTTTAAGTAGTATTAATTATTCATTAATTAAATCGTAATACTTTATGTTACTTTTTAGGTATGAATTAGGAATTTCTTTATTTATTTAGTACGTCTTTTATTTAATTAACGGAATTATTATTTTTAGCTAAATAACACCGTGCTTTGCGTGTTGGTACGGGACAATTTGCACGTTGATGCAGGAATCTAGGTACAGGTAAGGGGTGGATAATACTCTTACTTGTTTTAAAAGGAAAAATTTCATTTGTGCTATTTAAACATTTTTTTAAATCGTCACAGTTTTCTTAATCGATATTTTCTCTTCTGGCTTTCTTTTCACTGTCTCAAATTATTGTTGTTTTGTTGGTTCATCCTCTTCATTCACGCACTTAATATTAGTGATAAATTGTAACTTTCCTTGTGAACACTTACGTTTCTTAAAGTCCTCGTACGTTTCGGTGTGTGAAGGTATGAAGGTTTGTAGGTTTCGTATGAAGGTACATAACACACCGAAACGTACGAGGACTTTAGAAACGTAAGTGTTCACAAGGAAAGTTACAATTTATCACTAACTCAAATTATTATTTAAACATCGTATCCCCACATTAGACGGAAATCAACGCTTCTCGTTTTTGTCCTAAATACTTCATAGTAAACCTCATAATTTTACCGTTATTAAACACATCTAGACTAATATAAGCCTGTCTTTGAATATGACCAAACTCATTTTCAGGTTTACAGGTTTCGGAAACTTTATGCTTCATTTAACCTTGTTCTTTAGTCCAAACCGTGTGGCCAAATGATTCACTGATATTTTGTCCTAAACTGTAATTTATTGTACATAAATATAGGGTAAACGACATTTATCACAGCTGGTGTAATCCATAGTTATTTTATTATTTTTTTTTTAATCCATGCGGTGGTGGTTATAACCACTTTCCATGACTCATGACTTTACAATACGTGTCAGTACCTGCTTATTTATTGTCCGTAGACGATTATAAAAATAAATTGCCCAATGTTGTGATCAAAAAATTATTTAAACCTTTTTTTAATTATAAATTATTAGAAGTTATTTTAATTAATTTACAAAATAAAATACCTTTATTTTTTAAATATAACTGAAATTTTTCTTTAGAACCATCATCAATCCAAAGATTAATGACAAACAGAATTATCACTGTTGCACACCAATATAGAAAAAGTATTCCGATTAGCGCTTTCTAGCTTCTCAGCTCATCGTCAGATCGGAAATAATCAGATTAGGTTATTTCCGATCTGACGATGAGCTGAGTAGCTTGAAAGCGCTAATCGAAATAAATTTTCTATAGTGATGTGCAACAGTGATAATTCTGTTTTTGATTATAACCACTAATACAACTCTTTTAATTAAACTTTAAAGATTAATGTTCAACAACATTGTTTGTAAACATTATACTTTCTTCAATTTTGCTGAAGTCGCTAAGGTTTCTAATGTTTGTAGATGACATTGTTTCGAAGTTAAAACTAAAGGTATGACATTCGTTATGTTAAACTCTTTGAGGCATTTTTATTTTCACACAGGTTTTCAACGTTTCCTGTTTATGCGACCACGTCGGTTCCACACTTTTATAGGCCTAAATTTACATATCTTCATCACGTATATAGACGCATTTATTTTATAGGCATCTTATTATTCCTCAGCAGTTTTATGATTTAAATTGCCTTTATTAGGTATACAAATTATTTATTAAAAAAGTTATAAATAATTTTTATATGAACAGTTTATTTTGTGAACACTGAAGGACACTTTAAACAAAAATGGTTTCATTTCATACAGCTACTTTGATGACGTAATTATTACCAATAAGTATACAAGGAATTGATACATATAAATGACTTACGAGTCCTTAATACTAACGACACTTCTACATGAATAATATATACAATTGTGCTGTGTACATGATTCGTTGGCTTTTACTCTGTCTAAAGTAGGAAAAATGTATATTTTAAAACTAGTCTAAAAACTAAACAAAAGTAAAAGATTTCAGGCAATTTCTGATGTACAAGGATAAACGATTGTCAATTACATATAATGAAACGCGAGCGCGTACATACTCATATGCGCTCATTTTTATGTGTGTATGTATGGGCTATGTATACATGTATATTTATGTAACATGTAACATAAATATGTTAAACTAGATTACTGTTTTTAAAGGCCTCAATGAGCACGCTAATGCTACCTTCATTTTATAATACATTATTCTAAATTTTAAAACGACCTACTAATTACGTACAATTAAATACATCATTTTTTATTACTAAGTTATTTAAAAATATATATTATGTACTGTAATATGGAAAACAATATTAAATTTTAGAATTCTTATTCGTTAATCTGTAGAATGTGCAACGTACAAAATGGGGAAAAACATTTTGTACAAATTTTCCACGTGAAATGAAAATTCGAAATTGAAAAATTGGAAGATATTGTATTTTTTTTAGTAGTAAATAAGAAAATTCTATTCACTTCATCTATTAACATTACATTTGAAGAAAAACACAAGATCTATGGTGCCATAATTGTTATCTGTCAATGTAACTACGTATTTAAAGTAGAATTTAACAAAGGCAATTCTTGAAAAGGCAGTTTAAATGTAGAGAGAGACCTCTGTGAGCAAGCAGTTTGGCTTCAGGTGTTGGTTAAGTCTGGTTATTGACCACTAAACTCAACTGCGCATTGAAGTTGCACAGTTACCTCAGAGATGGCGCTCACACCCCAAACACATTCATAAATTCAAAATTGCCTACTTTATGATTCTGATTGTTTCATACCATATCTAAAAATCATTTATGGTCGGTATGGAATAATAGTTATATAATAATTAAATATAATTTTTAGTCAAAGGAGAGACCCAATTATTTCTTTGTGATTAGGATATAATCGTTGGCTGAGTTGTTATACGTCTCTTATTCCTTTGCATAGCATCCAACGAGTTTGTAATCCTGAGATTTTACAATAATAAGCCACTGTTCAAGAGGGAGTTACAAGGTTGTAAACTAAACATGAATAAACAATAAACAATGAACATAGACGAGTAAAAAAAATAAGATACAGTAGAAACAGATAAGTATACAATAATTCCGCTAACAAAGTAGTTATACAAATCACTGCGACTGGAACAAATACAAGTCAGTATTGCTACCTGTTTAATTCTTGCATACTGTTTTCATTGTTTTAGTGTAGTTTTATGCAATTTATTTCATTAATAAATTGTGAATGTTTAATTAGCATGACAAATGTTTCTATGGGCCACTTCGTATTCTATATAAAATTCTGTACTTTTTTGTGTAGTGCGACAGATTTATAAGTTTACTGTAATAGAGTCATTGACACAAAAATTTGTAATTTATGCGGCACACATTTTAAATAAAAAACAAGTGATGATGTTTCACTAATCACTTTCTTGTAACCACTTTTTGCTTTTACAAATGTCTCTATAAACGTAGTAAAATTTTTATCAAACCAAAACTTAATACGATCTTACCAAAGTTATTTCAAGTTGATCTCAGACAGACATACAGACAGAAGATGCGCGGAGCGTGTTGCACTCTGGTTTGTGAACGTTGGCCAGGCCGGAGCCCGATGAACACCAATTTCGTACGGTGCAGCGCAGTCGTTCGGTCGGCACAAGGTCTTAAGCAGCCGACCACGTATGATACACACGTGTATGACGTGACTAAATGCTGTAGGGAGTAAGTAATTGACGTTCAATGGGAACTATTACCCGAACTAGAAAATTATAAGTTCCGCCAGCTAGCATTCGTGGGATTAATGTGTTCGGCGGTTTTACAAATAACAATCCACGAGATTGATTAATTGTGTGAATAATGACTCGTTTATGAGAATATATATGGTACACCCAATTTACTGAACTATGTAATACGGTTTCAGAACGTACTAAGAAATACTAATACCTGCTTGTTTAAATTTCATTCGGGTTATTAATAAAATTTAGACAGCTACCGAACTTTCCTTAATACGCCTAGATTTTAACTTTTAACGATTCTCTGATGTATTAAAATGAAATAACAAATAAAATGTTTCCTTCTGTTTACCTTATATTTTTTCCATACATGCTATATTAATAAACATTTCCAATTTTAAAAGTTATACGGAATTAAATGTGCGAAGTTTGGATAGGAATGCGTTAGACCCTCAGGTCTAACTTTAGACAGAAAACATTATTTGAGTCATTGGTTGCAAGAAAACGGTAAAATTTTGTAATAAGATGCTAGAAAATTACCATATTTACACGATAGCCTGTAGTAAGGACGATAATCGTCAAACCATTAATATTAATCCCTAATGGGTGAACATTTGGATCAATCAGTCAGCCAGCTGTGGGTTTGTTTGTTTTCACAAAACGACAGCTGACCCTGACCTTCGTAAGTGGGTGAGGCCAACGTTTCTTGAACTCAGTACTGTACACAACTGCCTCCTTAGTTAGCGTAGTAGTGTAGTAGTGCTCCCTTCGTTCATTGACGTCATCATACGCCTTTCTGCAGCACAGGCATTAGCTGTTCCGCTCCATGAAACGTTTCCATGAAAAGCAGAGATTGCAGTTTTGAACATTGTAAAGTAGTTGATAAGGATTGTTGTGAAAATGTTAGTTTTATGTATTTTTAGACTTGTATAGCAATTTTAAATGCAGTGAAATGGTGCGTAATGATACTTAGCCGCGTGTGTAGTCCGTGTGTGCAAGGGCACATAATTATTTTACAGGATATTCTTAAAAAAACACGTTAATTTGAATAACTATCAAAATATGGAAATTTTTAGGTGGGATTTATATCAAAATACTTGTAACAAAAAGACCTGCCGGATGACAATAATTGAATGCGTTAATAATTTATTAACTGATGAATGCGTTTT
The DNA here is from genome assembly GCA_034769895.1 of Magicicada septendecula. Classification (NCBI taxonomy): domain Eukaryota; kingdom Metazoa; phylum Arthropoda; class Insecta; order Hemiptera; family Cicadidae; genus Magicicada; species Magicicada septendecula. Next base: position 169,255,098 of record CM068375.1, read on the forward strand.
TTAAGTAAAATAGCCCATAAAATCGGTCGTAAAATATTTTAGGTTTTCTTGGACATGAATTGTTCTGTTCTCAAACCTTTTTGTACAGGATAATCTATTATTGGTTAGAAGATCATAAGACGGGGTGAGCGAGGAACCAATCAAATTACAAGAAATTCAGTCTCAAAAATAAGACTGTGGCATACGGCCAACCTCTCTTCGGAATCGATAACGAGTAAACGCTGCGCTGGTCCATTACGTTTTGTCTGCCAGTTGTAACGTACGCAAGTTATACAATCCCGAAGACTTCCTGGGATAGTGATTATAATTGTGTGCTATCCACGAAAGTGCAAGACACTCCGTTTAGGACTAGATAGATACTTCAAGCTAACTGGAAAGATGTAAACCTAATACACCAATTACGCAGTAACAGTATCGGTTCGCGGTGTGAAATTGTAATTAACCGTACCTGCAAGAAATATCTATATGACCCAAAGCGACCTTGGGCCGGACAGAGTAAATTGACCCACATACTTCTTCATATACTATCAACCCGTCGTCTGAAGGATCTGCGGTCTACATTAGAATAAATTAAATTATTTTATTTTATGCACACTTATAGAAACCTCTTTAAAAGAAAAATTCTATTACAAATACCATTCGTAAAGCGTTTATAATTTCGATAAGACAAAAGGAATTTTTGACAATTTCAAATCGTTTAACAAAAAAGTGGAAAATATTGAAATTGAATTCGAAATAGTATCAATAGCTTCCATTAATGTAGTATTAAAGTTTAATACTGAAATATGTAAAATAGTATATAATGCTCAAATAATACTGAAATATATATTGAAAATTCTGAAAAAATGAAAAAATACTGAAACAATATAATACTGAAATCAACCCAAGAATCGATATGAGCCAGACAGCGTGTACTGTTGCTAACAGTCTTTCTTGTATCTGCCGGTAGTTCATCTTTAGATTTACAAATCGTTTTGTTTGTTATTTTGCTACATATAAAACACGCTTTACTTTCAGTATATTCTACTTAAGTAAATTCTATATTTCAAGGCAATAAAAAAACACCGGAAGAATTAAATTGGCCATTGTTTATATTTTAGGTTGCATTGTTCCAAAAAATTAAAACACCTATAAACAAAGAGTAGTTTTTGAAAATAAAAATCTCAGGTTTAGGAAACTGCGATGTGAAAGTTTAAATAGTTAATCTTTAAGCTACAGACGGACGTTTAATGTAAATTTTTTATGTAAAATTTTTCAACTGGGTTTTATCCAATAAAAACAATTGTTAAATTACTATTTTCTTAAACTAAATTCATTGTGTTTTTACTTTTCTTTTTTAATTTAATCTTGGGAATATTTGTTTCTTGTTCGTTTAATAAAGCCACGCCTAGCTGAAAGTTAAAACTACGTGTGGCCAAAAGTCAAAACAAAACAAACTTTTAAAAGATAAACACAATTTAGTGGTTAAGTCTAATTTTTACTAAACTTTTATTGCAAACACTAACCCGCAATTATACTTTCTATAAGCGCTTTCAAGCCTCTCGGCTTATCTTCGGATGGAACACAACAACCTAGATACCTTTACCCCTTTGTATATCTTATCTACAACCCAGAAACCTCAACTTGACATAAACAAACATAGCAGGTAAACACCCTTGTTAGCCTTAGCCAGCTAACAATCAGCCGATTCACACCTCTAGTCCCAATACTTTTCCATTGCTGCCTGGTAACTTTCCATTATGACCTGATACTTTTCCAACTACTAAGTATCAAACTTTACCAACCTTTATATTATACATTTCTCTCTTCCTTAATATGTGGTAAAATATATCTTCATTATCAAATTTCACATTTGAATTAATTATACTATTTAAATCCTTTTATCTTTCATTTAATATTTCAAGTTCTTATCTCAACTTTCTTTCCACAGAATTATGTTCAACTTTTATAATTTCATATTCCTCTAACGGATTAACAAACAAACATAATTCGGTGGAAAGAGTGTTGAGAAAAGAACTTGAAATATTAAATGAAAGAAACAAGGATTTAAATAGTTTAATTAATTCAAAGGTGAAATTTGATAATAAAGATATATTTTACCACATATAAAGGAAGAGAGAAATTTAAGGGTGGCGACTCGGCTGAGTGTTAGCTGGCTAAGGCTAACAAGGGTGTTTTCCTGCTATGTTTGTTTATGTCAAGTTGACGCTTCCGGGTTGTAGATAAGATATATAAAGGGGTGAAAGTTTATATGTAGGTTGTTGTGTTCCATCCGAAGATGAGCCGAGAGGCTTGAAAGCGCTTATGGAAAGTATAATTCCGTGTTAGTGGTTGCAATACAAGTTTAGTACAAACAAACTTTCCAGTTTTCTTTTAAAAGTTCAAACCTACGTACAGAATAAAAATAGTTTTGTAAATTTTCTGGTTCAACTCTATGTACAATAATAGCTTTAGAGTGTAATCCAGAATATGAGATTTTTGATAAATATTTGTATAGAAATCAATTAAGTTTAGTCCTTACTGAATCAATAATTATCAAAATTTCATATCCCGCAATAATATCTATAGACGTTACAAGATAACGTTTATCGGTGGTCCTTAACATCAATTTTGTTTACTGAACAATAATCCGTGTAATGAAAGAATCTCCGCGGCATATTAACGTACGCGTTGGCAACAATCCGAGAGACTCTACATTCCGCGCGCACAGCTTGTAGTTGCAGTTGTATGTAGGCTTGCAGTTGTATGTAGGCTTGCAGTTGTATGTAGGCTTGCAGTTGTTTGTAGGCTTGCAGTTGTATGTAGGCTTGCAGTTGTATGTAGGCTTGCAGTTGTTCGTAGGTTTGCAGTTGTACGTAGGCTTCCAGTTGTACGTAGGCTTGCAATTGCATGTAGGCTTGTATGTAGGCTTGCAGTTGTAAGTAGGCTTGCAGTTGTATGTAGGCTTGCAGTTGTAAGTAGGCTTGCAGTTGTAAGTAGGCTTGCAGTTGTACGTAGGCTTGCAGTTGTATGTAGGCTTGCAGTTTTGCAGTTGTACGTAGGCTTGCAGTTTTGCAGTTGTACGTAGGCTTGCAGTTGTATGTAGACTTGCAGTTGTAACGTCGTTTAGTCCGTGTTTTGAGATCAGCTGTTAGGTCACTACATGTTAAATTATTGTGTTTGTTTTGCATTTTCAAAAATCTGTGTGCAGTATGTATAAGTTTTTGATTAAAAGAAAAAGGTAAAAGACAAATCTACAGAATCTACCAGGCTTGCAGGCCTGGAACAATATACCAGGCTTGCAAGAGAGTCTTCTGGAACAATAGTAAGTAGCCAGATAGTAATTTAAACATTGGATTTACAATCAGTGGGTTTGAAAATCGCCTACGCCAGAACGTACCGTGTGTGGGGAAAACAAATCAATATATGTATTGTTCGTAGTAAATTAATAGGACATTTGAATACCAAACATAATCACTTATGTAAAAGATAAGGGCCATTTTAAGTGATCGTTGGCATCGGAAGCAAAGCAAGCAAACGCTATAGTACGGAGACCAAATATTACGAAAGGGTACGAGTGGCCATTTATAAAGTTGACGACATAGAAGCGCGTAAAGCGCATAGCAGCCCCACACTACCGCTTAGGATGTTAATTTACCTTCCTGCAAGTAACTAGTAAGATCGATGTTATCATAAGGAATCCTGCCGGAAAGGAAATATCCTTGGTCAGATTGTCAAATGATACTTGTAAAAGGATTTGAGGCCTTGCAAATGTTAGTGGTGTGCAAGAACTTAATTGTGTACTTGTAGGTTTTACGGCCAAAAATAAAAAAGAAATGCGGAAGACTACTTTCAGTTAAACAGGAAACTCGTGTGTGTTTGTTCTGAGTTACAAAGCTAATTGAACTATTGTGTAAAAAACAATAAGCCCAAGTTTCTTATTAATAACACAAATGTTTTATTGTAAAGTGTAAAAAATAAATGCCCTACAAAATAAATATGTTTAACTTAATATAATATTGAAACTTTCTCTTGTGAAAACTTACTTGTCTTTTTCGTCGAACGCGTTTCCGCGTCGTATTCGCCTTCGTCAGCTTAGAAACAGACTGCCAGTACTTAGTAACGGTTGTTGCTTGGAAGGTATAGTGGGGGTGGTGTGTAGAGGAAGGGGATTGGCGCGGGGATCCAAATTATTGTTTGTTTTTTGTATGATTGTGTCAAAAAGTGTATGTGATTTATATTGTAACTGGTCGTTTAGTATGTTGTTTGGTTGTGTTGTGTGGTGTTTGTATATTTCATACTGCTCAGCTGTGTTGAGTTTTGGACCTTTGGGTAAAAGGTGTAATATTTCAAGATTAGTATCTATGTTGGTGTAGCTATGGTTATGTGTGTGTATGTGTGTGGCAAACGCAGAATGTATATTGTTGTTGGAGAGGGCCTTTAAGTGTTCAGAGTAACGGGATGAAAAAGATCTTCCCGTCTGGCCTATGTAGAAACTATTGCAGTTATTACAATTTAATTTATATACACCTGTTCTATTGTATTTGTCTATGTCCGTGTTTGTATCGTTGATGTGTTTTTTGATGATATTGTTAGTCCTGAATGCTATTTTGTATTTGTGTTTTCTGAATGTGTTGGCAAGTTTGTGTGTGTTGGAGTTATGGTATGTGAGTGTGATGTATTTATTGTGTTGTGTGTTGTTGGTATTTAGTGTTTTGTTATTTTTGTTTTTGATGCGTTCGTGTAGTTTGTTTATTAAATTGGGGTTGTAACCGTTTTTCATTGCTATGTATTTGATTGTGTTGAGTTCGTCAGTATAATCTTGTTTACTTAAGGGTATTTTAGTTAGTCTATGGAGCATATGGTTGAATGCCGCATGTTTATGTTGTGTTGGGTGGTTTGATGTGTTGGGTATAACCATGTCAGTTGTGGTGGGTTTTCTGTATATTTTGTATGTGTGTGTATTGTTAGTTTTGTTAATTGTTAGGTCTAGAAAATTTATACTGTTGTTTTGTTCAATTTCCAGTGTAAATTTTAATTTGTGGTGTATTGTGTTTATGTATTTGTGGAAGTTTTCAACTTGTCTTGTGTTGCCTCTGAATAAAAGTAATATGTCATCTACATACCTGTGCCAGTAAATGATTTTGTTGGTGTATTTGTTGTTGTTTATTATGTGGTTCTGTTCTATGTTGTGTATATATATTTCTGCCAGTATTCCTGATATGGGGGATCCCATCGGGAGACCGTCTGTTTGTGTGTATATCTTGTTATTGTATGTAAAGTAATTTTGCTCAGTTATTATTTTGGTAAGTGTGATGATCTCTTGTATGTGTGTTTCAGGTGTGTTGTTTTGTCTGAGTAATTGTTCTAGTGTTTGTTTGGTTTCTTAAACTGGGACATTGGTGTATAAATTGGTGATATCAAAAGATGCTAGTGTTGAGTTGTGTGGGATGTGGATGTGTTCAGTTTTCTTGACTAGGTCGATGTTGTTTTTGATAGATGTGTTGTTACTGAGATTAATGTTTTCTCTGATTATTTTGTTAAGTGTTTGGCGATTTTGTGGGAGGGAGCTTGTGTGTTATTTATTAATGGTCTGATGGGAATGTTAGGTTTGTGTATTTTTGGTAATGCATTTAGTATAGGGGGTTAGGTTTTATTTGTTTTAGGTACTTGGTGCTTTCAGGTTTGATTATATGTTTTGTGTTGTTTATGAATTTGTTAATCTGTTTTTGAAATTTTAGTGTGGGGTCTTTATTTATTTCCGTTATATTATTTTCGTTGAAGAAATTTTCAATTTTAGTGTTGAGTTGATGTTTGTCTATTATGACGTTTATGTTCCCTTTATCAGCTTTTAATATTGTTATGTTGTGTTCATGCAACTTTGTTTTACATTGTTAAGCTTTTATCTCGTTGTTGTGTTTTTTCGGTTGTATTTGTGTGCGTTGGAGCTTTCGTTTTATGTCGTGACGTATTGGGTCCTGGTCAATAATATGCGTGTTTTTACAGCTGTTTCGGTGTCTATAATTATGTCACGTATGTGTCACGTTTGTGCTTTTTGTAGTTAGTTGTATTGTTATTCAAATTATGTTTCAGTCCTTTGTTTAATAAATCAATTTCATCAGTTGTGAAATTAATGTTAGTTGTGTTAACTGTGCGTGTGTGGAATTTCTGTGCCGGTTTTAAAAATTCGCTTCAGACAATTTTATTGTAAGACATCTGACCATCAGATTTATATGAAACGTTTTATTAATTTCTATTATAACAACCGAACCGACTAGTTTGGTCAGTTGTTTAGAAAATAAACGTTTTGCCTTATTAACAATAAACATATCTGCGACTTACTTTGTTAATCCTTCTTCTTCTGCACTACAAGGATTAGACATTTGCCTGTTCCGTCGTCACAAATTTACGACCACCGTTTTCGTGGTCTTCCTATATCTCTTTTCCCTCTTGGGTTGTAGTTAAGTATTTTTTTTTATATTCTCCCATTTCCCATTCTATTTACGTGTGTTCCCATTTTTCTTTATATTTAGTTATTTTTTAATTTATTGGATATACATCCAGTTCACTTCGCACGTCTTCATTTCTTACTAAATCTCTTCTTGTGCAGCCTTTGACCCGTCTCAAAAATCTCATTTCTGCTGCCTGTATTTTGCTGTCTCCTGTTTTGGTATTTATCCAACTTTCACTCCCATACATAAGTACAGGTGCAGCCATCGTTTTATAAAATTTTATGCTTGTGTCTTTTCGTGTTTTGTTATTTAATGTTCTATTTATTGTGCCACATATTGCCTGGAACTTATTTATTTTATTTTCCATTTCATAATAAATACTTTGTAAATAAAACGACAAACAAGGGGCTTACACCTTTAAAAACCATTCCACCAGAAATAAAGTTTTTGCGAAATTTTTCTGAAATCAACATGCAGTTTGACTGCTTTGTTACACTAGTAAAGAATCAACACCACTTACGTCACCACTATTTTTTAAATCTTTCTAAAAATTGAAAAGCCTTCCTCATAGATACGTCTTTACATCTTGTACAACAAAACACACAACAATAATAAATAGTTACAACGGCACCTAGTAAGCCTACTGTTACTTTCGCCGCCTGCCTCCATAAATACTTATTAATGCCGTTACACGCTGGTATGGGGTTCACATGCCATCTTTTGTTTAGTTTAATACAGCTTTCGTAAGCACGAAAAAGCGTACATTCTATTACACATAATAACCTCATTTTCTAACGCAACAAGCTACGTTTTCATAAAATATAGTACGCCTGATATTTCCATTTATTACTAGCCGAATGTATTGTTACGACGGTGACACAGATTGTCATGGGTACAGTGGAAACAGAATAACTGACACCAACGTAGTCGCTAATTAGAAATAAACACATTAATAAATCAAATCTTATACAATAATTCAAGTTAAATTTGTTTAACACACAACAACAAATGTAACTGATTATAGTTTTGCACTAATTAACAAAATAATCACTTTTCAATAAACCCCAAAAATCACTGGAAACCGTACTGTAAAATCGCCACAGGTGTTACAGTACGAAGAGAGAGAGAGAGAGAGAGAGAGAGAGAGAGAGAGAGAGAGAGAGAGAGAGAGAGAGAGAGAGAGAGAGAGAGAGAGAGAGAGAGAGAGAGAGAGAGAGAGAGAGAGAGAGAGAGAGAGAGAGAGAGAGAGAGAGAGAGAGAGTCAGACGGGCAGATAGACAGACAGACAGACGGAGGCAGACACATAGACAGAGAGGGAATGATAGGCAGTCACACAGATAGACAAATAGACTTAGAGACAGATTTTGTTGCGTCTGTCAAGTAAAATATTACTAAGGAAAATAATCGCTACCCCGTATTCAAATATTTTATCTTACATTATGACGCATAATAATGTAGAATGAGTCTGTATTACTCTACTATCAGAGAAACTGCAGGATTATAGAACAAATAAGCTAAAAGCTGTTGGCGTCAGTTCGCTCTAACACTGTCCCTGTTTATCGGTAACCTAAACCATGTTAAAGGATTCTGGATCACGCTAATTTACTGACGTTAACACGCCGCCAGCTGTTTCCAGTGATTTGGCAGTTACAGGTTAGAAAATACAGATTCTATTGTGTAGATGTGACAGTTTCAGCCTTGCAAACAACTCCAATTGGTTGTTCTGTTGACACAGTTTAATCATGTAAACAGACGTGACAACTGAAAATCTGTTTTGATTGATAAATCAATTTCCACAGAAAGTGTAAAGAGAAGATAACAAATTGGGATTTGGGTATTAATTCTTATTTCAGTTTAATAGTAAAAACGTAGTCTATATATTGTTTTGTAACCTGGTGGCAACGATAAGGTGTAAACAATTCCTGTGAGTGTTAATAACTGCACATACATTTCATTTATGTAACAACTAAGTTTAGTTATCAAGGCTGCAGTGAAAAATTTTGTATAGTCATCTGTAGCAAATAGCAATATTTCACTACTAATTTGTGAATCCTCATCGCACTAAATTAAACTAATACCTATTGACTTTAATCATTAATAATTTCTTCCTGGACGTTGGACTGTAGTATCTGTTAAAATCACCAAACCTAGAAAGATGAGACATTGTATGAGCCATAACAAACCCCCACTGCAGAACAAATATCGTATATTCAACAAGGTAAAAGCATTGCTCTACTGTTGGCAAACATGTATATATTCATTTAACTTTGTGAAATTTTGACTGATAATTTTAAAGTATTATGCAAGAATCTTCTTCTTCTTCTTCTTCTTCTTCTTCTTCTTCTTCTTCTTCTTCTTCTTCTTCTGCTTCTGCTTCTGCTTCTGCTTCTCCTTCTCCTTCTCCTTCTCCTTCTCCTTCTCCTTCTCCTTCTGCTTCTGCTTCTGCTTCTCCTCCTCCTTCTTCTTCTTCTTCTTCTTCTTCTTCTTCTTCTTCTTCTTCTTCTTCTTCTTCTTCTTCTTCTTCTTCTTCTTCTTCTTCTTCTTCACGGAATAGCACATTGCCTTTACCGTCTTTGTAATATATTGTTACGACGGGCACACCCATCATCGTGTTATGTAGTGAAAACAGAATAAGTGACAACAGTGAAGTCACTATTTATAAACTTTAATTTGACACAAACAATAGTTAGAAATCAACGATGGCACTCTTGTACAATAATTCAGTTTAGATCGTTCAACACACAACAATAAATGTCATCTTCTACAATTTCACAATAATCATTTACCGCTAATCCGCAACAGTCACTTGAACCGTACTGAAAAAATCGCCAGCTGTAACTGAACTGGCCTCTCACTAAACTCGCCGCTTTGAAATCCAGTATTTATAGTCCGCACGCCTTGCATTATTGTAGTGACATAGTGTGCCTGGGTAGCGGTCGATTAGATGAGAAACGTCTGTAAGCGGTATCTTGCACGACCTAGAACGTTACGTAATTCTGACGTGCAGAATGATCTCCAAACATCTGGAACAGCATCCGGCGTTGCCGCCAGCACTATACGTGTAAAGCGACACGTAGTCAGCCAGTGATGCTGTATTATCTATTTCCAATATCTTGCTCTTTTTCTTCCTAAATCCCTTGTTCCAAATGGTCCGTACCTGCATACTACATTAGGTAGCCAACTATTCCAGGCGGTATTTTTGAATTGCTGAAACCTCACTTCTGAACTTTGAATGTGGTTTATGATCCTCTGTGTAGGCAACTACGATTCGCAACCATACCTTAACACAGGCACTGTCATTGTTTTATGAGACGTAGTCCTTGTTCCCTCCTTGCTTTATTATTTAGTGTTCTATGTATGATGCCATACCATATGCATGCAAGTGCAAGTGCTCTGTGTATGTATAAAAATTGTACAAGTAGTTGATGCGAAAAAATAACTAGGTTTACAGAAAATAGGATCTACAAAACAGTGATATACCTACTATAATTATATGTAGCAGAAATTGAGTGATTCACCAGAAGAGTGGGTTGAAGAAAATTGAGGGTACACGAAAGAAACAAAGTGAGAGGAACTTACGATTACTGAAGACACAGGATGTTGGGTTGATAAAGGAAAGAAGATAAATGGCAGAAGATTAGTGAACGAAGAGATAATGGAAAGCTAGAGATGGTTTTTGAGGTAAGTAAAGCAGAGAATGATTTGGTCATGTCCATAAAAAATAGCCTTGTGTTACCAAGATTTGATTATTCGTGCTAAGACCTCGTAGAGGGAGGTGAGAGGTCAGAGGATCAGTAATGATTTTACATGGATAGGAGTGGCGGAGAGTAAAGAGAGAATAAAAAGGATCGGTAGAGGAGAGGAAGGTGGACAAAGCCGAGAGACATGAGAAGGAATGAAGAATGCAGGGAGAACGATTTGGGGATAAGTGGAATAAAGTAGGAGTAGGTTGGTAGCACCAGTAATGATACTGTTGTGTGAGAAGAATGGGAGCAGCATACGAGCATACACATCCATGTGAGGATAATGATGATGACGACGGCGACGATGTTGGTGATGGTGACTGTGATCTCGTTTTTTTTTTTAAGACAGTACTAATTTACAATTGTACTAATTATATAAGTACATATATAAGTGATATTTGAGTTGTTAAATTTTCTTAACGAAACAAATTTTCACTGTTGCACACCACTATAGAAAAATTCTTCCGATTAGCGCTCTCAAGCTTCGCAGCTCATCGTCAGATCGGAAAATCACTGTGAAAACAGTGATAATTCTGTTTGTGATTATAACCACTAACACAACTTTCTTAATTAAACTTCTGAAACAAATTTTGAAAAAAACTTCAATATAAATTGTTCACCCGTTTTATTACAGTTATCATATTACTAAATAAAAGGAATACATTGAGAAAGAAAGGTCACAGTGATATTTAAAGAAAAGTACATAGATATAGAGCACAACTCGCTGATGTTTATTTAAATCCCGTACAACGGCTGTAAGCCTTGAATAAAGTTCAGTGTGTTGCTCAAACTTTACGGTTTTATACAACTAGCAATACAAATCCAATGAGCACATTTCACAACATGCTCGTTCATGGATGTGTAACTTAGCTTGTTTCAACTAGTTTTACAATATAACAATATGATTATATGTATAAACTATCAGTGTGGCAACAGCTATGTCAAAACTAACTTCTGTTTATTGTTTTTAAAATATAAAACAACAAATTAAAATTTTTGCTGCTACTTATTATTTTATTTCAGAAATAAACAATAACAAAATATGCTTAATAAGTTTTACCTTTTATAGCATGCGCATATTTATACTCTTAATCTCAGAACCAGGACATAAAAACAAAAGGAAAAATAATTTTACTAATAGAAAATAATGTAACAAGCTAATTTTCTGATATTTGAAACAAAAGATTATAAGTGTTTTTTTTAAAATATAAATATTTATTTAACTTACAACTTAAAATCCGGCAGCCACGTTTCCCGCTGTCCTTCTTACTAAGCACACTCCTCTCTGTGGCCTAACCAACTATTTTGTCAAATCCAGTAGTTATCCTAGTTTGTGGGGCTGTTCTCCTTACTGAGTACCCACCCTGCTTTAGTCAGGCTTAATATTTGTCTTGTTGTTAGTTTATATGTTTTAAGTAAACTTTTAAATATTAAAATTCCTTTACACTAAACAGTTTAATAGTGTTAAATTTTAATACAACCTTTTATGTAGCACAACAGTATATTATAACTGAATAACTTATTGTTTCAACTAAGTTCTTGACCAATATATGTACAGTGCAGTTTTGAGGTTATCAAATTTTTGTAGTTGAAAAATAATTCAGGGCGTGTTTGGTGTTTTAATAAGTTTTCGGTGTTTTAATCAATGCTATATTTGGATTATTCTGGCTTATTACTTTTTTTTTTTAAAACTGCTTGGTACGTTTTTACTAATAATTCCTGTACTTTGTATACTTTCTTTGGTATTTTATGTTATTCTTGCTAAAAACTTCTTCAGTCACTATTTTTCTTCAATATTTCTACTGACATTTAGTTGTAAAATTCTTATTTTTCCTATGAGATGGTTTCTGTTTGATCATACAGGAAGAAGTGAGAAATTATTGCACTTTTGAAGCGCAGACTCTTTTTCTTCCTTTCTGGTTCAGTTTCACATTATAATATTTTTCATAATGTTAAAATTTCCTGCACTATACAGTAATCTTACATTAATAACTAATTTCAGTACACTTATTTTACAATAATTTATAATATTTTGTGGTTTTACAATTATTAGTGGCTTATACAATCTACTAAAATAACTAGTTTTATTTTAAGAATGTGACAACTTGATTTTTATGTGTTGTTTTCAATTCTATGTTTTACCAGTTACTTTCACATTTAATAAATCATAATTTACAGAATTTTGAGTCTTTCAATTTGTACAAAATTTACAGAATTTTGAGTCTTTTAATTTGTACAAATGGTTTGAAAGGATTAATCTAGAGTTTGTTACTTGTAAACGTTACTTTAAATAATTTTATAAATAATTACATTTCAATTTGACAGCTTTCAAAATCCACTATGGTTGCTAATCTTGTTACTTTTGTAAAAATAAACATCCATAATTTTTACAAATTGGCTTATTTTAGCAGGATCTATGTAGTGTTGAATTTACATTCATACAATATATAAGCTAACGTAAGACGTTTTGACACGCATAAATAAATAAAGATGCAAAAACTACCTAAAATTTGATTTGGCTTGAAAAATTTTATGAAAGAAATTTCAATATTTGTTAACCACAGCGATTGTCTTTTCCCCCAAACTGTGCTGCAATTTAATTAAGCAGCTGTAGAACGCGTGCGTTGAGCAAATTTATTTAGAAGAAAATAAATCTTACGCGAGAAGGGTATCCGACAAGAAAAGAAGAGGTTTCGTGTTGTAAATAAGGAGGTTTAGTTAGTTCTTCACCACCTAGAGGCCGCCACTATTAATTAATCGCCTTTGTACAGCTTAATTATTTCTAAAGAAGAAAAGCATTTTATATGCAAATTCTGAAGACTGTTGAGAGTACGTCACTATTATTTTCTGTAATTTATTTTCATGTAGTTTCTTGTCTTAACTGGAATTTAAATTACTCGGCTACTGCTTAGAGTAAATAAAATTTATTTAGGGAAATCATAATTAATTCAGGTTTAATATGCTTTCCGTTATTGTAGTGCTTTATTTGTTCCACTTTTTTTTTAAATTGAATTTGAAAATAAATGACCAACACTGATGATTTTGTTAAACTGTCAACGAATAACCTAGTTTAATGGAAAATAAACCTACATAAGCATGTAGATACTCTAAACAATTTAGGTTGCTTGACAGGTAGGTTGTTAAATTTAGAAGTAGATAAATAAATATAGGTAGATAGATGCATAGATATGTAAATAGGTGAAGCCATACATATAGAAAGAAAAATATTGACTTTGTAAACATAAACCCGAAAGGAACTGTTTACATGCTTTTTGAAGCTTTCTAAACATGTAGATAACAAATGATTACATACAAAGATAAATAAATACAAAGATTACATAAAAAGACAGATAAATGATTACTTTTACAAAGTGCATATATAGCCTACTTTAAACTTGAACACATTTTCGTTCCATTGAAACGTCATTCTCGTTACACTGACGATCCCTACATATCAAGCCAATGAAATTCCTAGACAATAGCAGAGGAACGTAGGAAATCGTATTTATTAATAAATAATAACTGATCAAAGAATGAAGATCAAAGAATAATTTACTCGGCACAGCCTAGCGGACAGAGAAAGGTTAAAATTGTGGTTACGAATCTTAAGTTGTATAATATATATCGTATGATATTAAGAGATATATTAATATTTATGATATTATCTCTTATGAAAAAAATATAAAATCAGCGAAATATAGTGACGTTCGTACATGAAAGTATCTTATGAAAACAGTACCATGAAAATAGTAGTTGCAGTTGTGTGTGCCCGGGTGTGTGTGTATGTGTGCATGTTCCTGGAAACCACATGTTCACGCTCCCACAAGGCAAGGTCACAATGTAAGCGACATAATAGCTATGATAATTCGCCGCACAATGAAATCTAATTAGCAATCGGGATAACAGCGGCTGTAAATTGAACGCAGGATGTGTGCATGTTCCTGGAAACCATATGGTCACGCTCCCACAAGGCAAGGTCACAATGCAAGCGACATAATAGCTATGATAATTCGCCGCACAATGAAATCTAATTAGCAATCGGGATAACAGCGGCTGTAAATTGAACGCGGGATGTAACCTATGAGTTGACAAAGGAATATAAAATTCACCAGAAGTTAGGAAACTAGAGAGTTGCATAATATACATTTTAGTAATTAGAGACTTAAGAAACTAAGGTACAAAAATTGGAAACTGCATTTTCTTAGTCTCTTGGGAGGTTAGTAATTTTAGTAATTTTAGCTTTGTACGTTGCGTTGGGTCACCACTACAACGGCGGGAATCGCGTTAGTATAAGACATAATTTTCATGTGACATGTACAATGACTGTCGCTTGGTGAGAGTAGATAAACTTTGCGTTCGGAGTAGCGAAACGACTTGCAGTCGCGATGCTTGCAGTTCAGATCGCCAGCCACAAAGCCGACATCAAGGTCACCGACAAGGAGTACCGCCAGTGAAGGTTTGCAAACTGCCGCCGCGAGAACATTGGTAAGAGCTTCGTGGATCTCAAGGACGTGCGATAATACGATGGTGATCGATTGTTAAGGCATTCTCTCTCGGTGGTTTCCGTTAATAGAAACGCTGTATTTTGTTAAAAGAAACGTTTAGCCCATGCTATGGGCCTCTTGGTTTAAAGTGAAATAAAACGACATGTGTGAAACGGAAACACGCTGTTAAACCTTTGGCTATTATTGAAGCGACGGCGTGCCGCCCCCCCCTTAGTGGAAACTGTCGTTCCGATAGTCGGCCAATTGCTACCGCCTCAATGGCATTAAATACGTTTCTCATATGAAAGTACGTAGTAGTTTAAGTCGGGTTGGAAACTCGAGGAGATAGAAATGATTTTCACTTATTGCATTCAAGACTATTGTAAATCGGCACTACGACTGAGTCTTTTATGCCCCCGACTTAGAAAAGACAGTTAGCGGTAGCATCATAAATATCTCGATCGGGTCAACGGTCTTCAGGTATGATTAGAGAGACTTGAAGGTGACTCCTGCTTTTTGAGAGGTATTTACCGAGCAGGAAAGTCTATGAGTCACAGATCGTCGTTGGAAGCTGTAAAAGGCGGTTAAGTTTGTTAATTCTCAGCAAACACGGGAGGAGTTCTGCTGACCAAGTTTGCGCACCGCTAGGGCTCTAAGAAGAACTTAGGGGGCTTACATAGAGGTTGAAGTGGCCCACGCTCACGAGTCCTAATGGGAACGAAGACAACCGACTCGTTGCTAGAGGGACCCGTCAACTCGAGCTGAGAAAGATCATCCGTAGTGGACAGAGACTTGCCTTGTTATATTTAGAAAGATTTTCAACTAACGGACCACTCACCAATCGAGCAGAGATCGCGGCGTTGTCTTTGCTAACAGTCAGGGATCCGGCCGAATTAGAGCCCCAACCGCCTCCCGAATTGCTCAAGTCGAAGACGTGAAAAACGGGATAAACAGACGTTCTCTCTGAAAATTTCCCCCTAAAAACCAAAGTCAATGTTTTAATACTTTTGATGGCTGTCTAATAGGAATTGTCAATAGACTGTTCAAGAATATTATTGATAAACCCAAACTAACACCGTAAATTTGTTGAACGCCTTAGACGTTACATAATGTTATAATTGTGAAAACAGGTAAGAAACACTTGCCACATTGAATAGGAAATAATATGATGCGGTGATACGAGTTATACCATGGTGGATGCACTCGTAAGGTCAGGCATTACGTGCATGAGTACATCACATTAACATGACGGCTCGGTGGCCAAAGACCTCTACACTCGCAAGAGTAGAGTAAGGGCAAACGATTGTATTACATTGATGATACTACTACTACTACTACTACTACTACTACTTCTACTACTACTACTACTACTACTACTACTACTACTACTACTACTACTACTACTGTGGCACACCTGAGGTAGCTTTAAACTTTTTAGGAGTCTCCCCAACTACCTTAACATAAAAGGGCTTATTGGAGAGGTAGGACTGGGTATACCCTAACATAGATCCTGTAATGCCATATCAAGCGAGTTTCCTTAGCAGAATACTACGAAGCAAGATATGAAAACATAAACCTGCTTTCTATTCTCCTTCACGTCGTTTAGTTTGCGACTGTGGATCTTGTGGTCATTAAACCATGTTGACGTGAATGAACAACTCTGATCAGTGCCTTATATAGATAATCATGAATATTTTTTTTTGAAAAACCTTTGCAATTGTATTAAGTACCGACATAAGTCTATATCTCTTAATTTTATGCAGATCACCTTCTTAGAAATTGCTGACAAAAATGCAATTTTCCAGCTATCTGGGAAAACTTCAGATTGTATTTTCAAATTATACAGTCACGCTAGAACTGGACAAATAAGTTCGGCAACTCCTCTGAAAATAAAAGGAGTACAATCAACACCAGCTGCAGAACGAGCCCCAAGTGCTTTAATAGCTCTTAATGTAATGTTTCTCCTACAGTTATTACAGGGATGCCTATATTGTCAGTACTGCAATCTTCATTAGTATTTAAATTATTTCTGCCAATAATATTCGGTTTATATGCAAATTGAATATATTTTCCGAACTATTCACAAAGAGTTTCTGCATCCGACAATACACCATTATTGACTTTTTGCGGACACACACCATTGAAATCATTTAAGGAGGACTTAACGTACTCAAAGAGTGCTTGCAAGTAGCTCTTCCTCCACACACGCTGCTCTTCTTAACTTGTCTCTTTGGAGAACCATTTTGCTTCCTTTCTGAAACCAAAAACTTCTCGTAATGAAGAACTCCCGTTTTGTTAAACTTTTTATGTTCTCTGCTCTTTTGCTTTAGGCATTTAATTAGCTCTATAAAAAACCAAGTTAGATACTTCTTGTACTTTAATTTTCTTATTGGTACGTGCTTGGTAATAATGCCAGACAAAGTCTTGTTTAGCCTATATAGTAAGCTGCTGTGTCTACATCACAAGCTCTGTAAACTGTATTGGCGACAGCTGCTTTAACTGAACTATAGGTCCCGATATAACAATAATAATAATAATAATAGTAACAATAATAATAACGGTCTCCGTCTTCCAGAGAATGAAGGAGGTAAGTGGTGAAGCTGTACGCCAAGAGGCACAAAGCGATTGTAGAGAGCTGGCAGAGAGCTTGGGAGTCAGAAGAACGAGGTCGCTGGACAATAAGGCTCATCAAGCAGGTCCAGCCGTGGGCAGAGGACGTAAGGGGATATCGACTATTATCTTACACAGTTTCTGACTGGACACGGGTATTTAGATCTTACCTTAAGAATGTTGGAAGGCCGAATCTAACAAGGGTGCTTGTATTAACCTGAGTCTTCGGACGATGCCAGCCGTACCTTCTTTGCCTGTGACAGACAGAAGCAACAGAGAAGATCGTTACAAGAGGATATTGGGCAGGAAATCTTCCCGGATAACATAGTCGAAACGATGCTTCTAGTGGGGACATTTGGAGCTATGTGGCACGCTTTGAAAGAGAGAGTCTTCGGGCGAAGATGTAGAAAATATAATAGGATGAAGAACAATAGGCTTAGCCCGAAGAAATGTGTCAAACAGTTCTAGGTAAGTGAAGTGTCTTAGAAGAAGAAGGGGAGTTGGTTGTTTAGAGGATCGGGTATAATACCCAAACTCACAGACCTCGGACATCCTTCCTGATATTTGTTTAACAAATTTTTCCACCCCCTCCAAAAAAATAAGTAAGTCGTACTAGTTTTAACAGTAATACATAAAAAATATTTCAAATAATTTTTTCACATTAAAATTTACGGAGTTAATAAAAGTATATAATTGTGACAATAAAATCCATTTCCCAATAGGCTTGCGTCATTCATTTTTATATTACTGAATTTCATAAGATACGTAAACAAGCACACAAGACGGGTGTCAATAAATGTCTTGACAAGCATCTTTGAGCTAACTGCTGAAAAGATTTTGTAAGGGACACGTTTACATGGTTTGATGTTTTGATTAGTTTTGTGTCTATTCAATGGCGCCCGCACCCGTCAAACTGTCACATACTGTACGTATTCAAGCTGATACGTCTGTCACAATAAGAGGGAAAACCAATATTTCTGATACACACAATCACATGTCTTTTACATTTGTAAGATTGTGGGTGTGTGTGTTAGTTGGTGGGAAGGGGTTTTGCCTGTCCTACTGTTACGGTAACACGCGCACCCACATAACATTTGCACACAAAATACACTATATGCGAAGTTCATCGTATCGTAAATCTAGAGGAATTAATATTTACATCAATTTACTTTTACTTCAGAAAATATTCATCCTGTACCCTAACGCTACTTAATTTTTTAAAGTGGACATGAATAAATCACAACACGTGTCATTACGCTAATAGCTTTTGTCGCTTAACAAATAAAAGGATAGTCAGTAAACATTAACGAATGATTGGTAAAAGTTAATATTCATAGAATACTTTTGTACATTTTTATGTTTCCAACGAACATTATTTAATAGTTTTGCGCCCGTGCTCCACATCCGTACAAACAAACACGCAATAGCTTTAGTGTGAATGTTTTCAAAAATTTATAAGAATTTTATTACACATAAGAAAATGTTAATTATATTACATTTCTTAATAACTGTAACAGAGAAGAACTCAATAATTCTAGCCTATGTTAATTTACATAACAGGGGTTTAAAGTGAATGCCTATTTTCCGAAATCGCCTCTTATTAACACTGAATCAAACGTCTTCTACGTTTTAGAAATTAAGTAGGTCTCCTTTACATATTCTTTAGAATTAACGAAGTTATCACTTAACAACCATCATCATCATTATCTTCATATCACAGTATGAGCAAGTGTTGCCTGTTCCGCCTTCAAAGATTTGTTTTTGCAGTATTGAATTTAACTTTTCTTTCGAACTGTTTTTTATGACGTTGTTTATAACCTTTTAATTTTGTATTCACGTTATAAACTTGTAATTCTTGTCTTATAACATCATTCTTTATACGATCAAGTTTAGAGCACCTTTTAACTCCTCTTAGGAATACCATTTCTGAGGCCTGTATTTTACTGTCTTGTTTCTTGGTTTTTGTCCATAACTCACACCCAAAGGGATCGCCATAACATCGTAAAACTAATTTTGATCTCGACGTATCTTGCTTTTAAAAATACGATTGATTGTTCCACAAATCGTCTGGAGGTTACCTAAGTTAACATCGATATTATAATTCTTATCATAGCCAAAATCGTTTTCCAAATAGTTAAAACGGCTCGCCTGTTCTACAATTTGATCATTAACTATTATTTTTGTTCTTATTAGTTCTTTGCTTTGAAATGGCATTACCTTTGTTTCTGTAGTAGAGATTTTTGTATTGTATTCTTTGCAAACCTGATGAAGCTAAAAACAAATTTTTATAAAGCAGATCCTGTGATTTGAATTTAAAGCAAGTCGCCAGCAAACATTAGCACATTCAAATATCTTTCTTGTGACATATTATTACCAAGATTCACTAGATTTTTAAATTTCCTTACTATATCGTCGATATGAATGTTACAAAAAGTAGGTGATATACTGCACCCTTGTGTAACACCTTGATTGTCAGATGTTTATTGAGATGTCCTATAATTATTTTTAATAGCTGTTTTTCTTTCGTTATGTAGTTTTTATAGTTGATGTAGATATGCCCGTTTTTCTAGAAACATTTGTGTTTTGCTCCTCATTAATGCGATAAATAAAGTTTTATGAGTTAACTTCAAATTAATGGAGCTTTAAAACATTGTCGGGTCGTGGTCCGGTATATTGGCTTCGTAAGGTGTTTTACGCTCTGAAATATATCTAATAGCGTAGACTCAGTTACCGTGGCTACTTGCTTTGGTGCACAATTACTTGCTTGGCTTCCTTGTTACGGGAAACAAAATTACAAGCCATTCATCACACCGGCCAACATACCTACGTACTCCAACGCCCACACGTGACAACCCACAGTGGTCCAGTATAGTCAGTAGGCACTTAGCAATATTGTCCGAACCGAAATAAATAATCTTTCACGCCTACAAATGAAATCAAAGAAGTAATGTACGACCGTAGGTTTAAACATTAAATTCACCATCTTCTGATAATATTTATTTGTATTTGTAGGATTATGTTTGTTACCGTGAATAAAGTGCTTAAATAAATTTTGCGAAAGCACTGTGAAATATAAGAAATATGAGTTATTCGAATACAGCTGTGTGACTATCATAACACAATACACCGTTGTCTAATGTGATACTTTTGCAACAAATTCATAAAAAGTTTTATGGTACGGTTTTTTAAGAAAACAAACTTGACGTTTCCAAGTAAAGTCTGGAGCAAATAACTTTTACATACTTACGTAAAAGTTAGTTACGTAGATAGTCATGATGTAGAGTTGCATCTGACACATTACATTAAATTGAGTTTCATGATTTGAGGAACATTAGACCAGCTTTGTAGGAAAGAATCTCGTCTGAGACTTTATAAAACTATGGTTGCGCTATTATCACTTTTATATGGCAGGCACTGTTGGGTCACCAAGAAAATTAATAATTCACATACATAGATTATTTATATTATATTAAATATTTGTTTTGGATATAATTTAACTTTTGTTTTCCTTATGTATTTAGACTTATATTATACTTATTGATTCATATTCTTGTATCAATGTTTTAACATCATACGGGCGAGATTTTTAAAGATGGTGAGAAACTGCACTTATCGAGATCGTATCAAAAGTAAATATATAAGGAAGTACTCGCTGTAGGAGCGAAGATTAAAGATTACTCGTGAGCTTGGCTGAAACGTGTGCACAACATAGGGAGTAGGCCTAATAGAGCATCAAAATTGACTTTCGAATACATCGACAAAGGAGTAACAACAGTCCAGACGCGTAATTCATGTCGACGACGACAACACATTTATTCGATAAAAGTGGAAGGTTTCTTCTACAGTCTATAGAGCCACGGGAATTGGTCTCCTACAATTTCTTTCTTCTCTCGTCTTTATCAGTCATTGATACCTTCTACCCCTTCAACCCTATGTTGTCCTTGCAGGCTGTCTCACCTCCTAAAACTTCTTTAAGACCTACTCACAAATGCTTTTCTATTTTTCTACTGAAAATATTTTGAATAAAGTTTCTGAACCTGTCAAATATTACTACTTGTGATGCCCAATGTAGTGGTCTAAATTTTATAACTTTCTTTGTATATGTTTTTGAAATATATTTCTTTTGAAATACATATCTCAAACATTTCCCAGTTACCGTTTTCCATATTGCTCTTGATTTCTTTTGCATATTTTCAGTGGTTGTTCAGATCAATCAAAAGCTTTATGTACCATTCGTATCGCACGCTTCTAGATATCATTAACCTAAACATAATACACAAATTCACACAAATACAAACAAGTAACTAATTAACAAAAAATCCTATGCCATCCGTAACGAATATATTTTACAAGTTTGGAAACATCTTTATAGACTCTTCTATTTCTAGTGACTTCTAGTAGGAGGTTTCCTTATTAAAAATGATTTTGAGTATTGTTCTGATTTGAGAATCAGTTGTTGTGCTTATCAGAAGACATAAAACTAGAGGACTGTAACAAGTGTTGTCTGTATTTGTGAATCTACAATCCAATAACACAAATTTTTATTCGAATATATTTTACTTAAAAATAATATAATTATATACTATTACAAACTAGTATATACAGTAATGCTTTATCACTAATAAACAATTACGCTTCACTGCTACTGCAAGCAACGAGCTCAAATTTTGCGCAAAGCGCAATCCACAAATTTCCAGAACTTATCATACAATCCAGAAATTTCCGAAACATTAGCCAATTTATATTTCTTTCTTGTAATTTAGATTTGTAACACAATTAATATGTTTTTAAATACTAATATAAGTTGTCTTTAAATTACAATTTGCAAACTAATCTTTAAGTCTTCTGACACAAACCTATACTATAGTTTTTTTTCTTTTGTTCTTCTTCTCTTCAAACCAGACGTTGGTGGGTTTGTAATTTCTTCCTATCAATGCATCTTCTTGTAAGTTCAGTACTCATTTCTCAGTTCTCATTTCCATTCAATGATAAATTATTCTAGTTAGTATTGTTGTTGCATGTGACACAATAACTGACGATGTGATGTGTTATAATAATTTACTACGTCAGTTATATTATAAACGAATAATTAATTATTGCTAATTAGTATAAACATACAAATTATTTTAGAAAGTTGTAGATCTAGATAGTGTTATTATATTCTACAACCTTGATAACCTCCACAACAAACCCAGTTTAAAATTTTAGCTAATGTATGAAAATTATTCAGCGACTCACTGTTATAGGAGGAGAGTCTTTTTTGACATGTGCGTCCAAACGTCATGTCTAGAGCCAAACGTTTTGAATACAGTATGAAGCGATATTCCATAAATATTTTCCACAAAAAGAAATGAAAATGCATCTACTCTAATAAAAAATTACACAACTGAGCTGGAGCACTTGTACTCAGCACTAAAGTAATAAATCGTTCTGTAGAAGTACATTACAAATGTACAACTCCAGCGATACGAGTATGTAATAGAGTCAACGTGAAATAAGTTTTATTTAAAACGTAATTTCTAGCCTACAGCATTTTTCAGTTATAAATTCATAAAAAATCAATTATTTGTAAGGTTTTAATTATTTTTTTTTACCTGTTTTGAAAAAAAGATTTAAACAACTGAGTAATCTGTACGGTTACTGCCAACATAGTCAATACTGCCAATATCTGACAGAAATAGACTGTAAGATATTGTGTACCTGACATTAGGATAATAATAAAGTTACTATTATTAGTGCATGGTTACGTATAAACAATATCATTCACAAAATAGAAGGTTATTTGTTTCATTGTGTATATAGATGTTAGAATATCAGCAATACTTAAATAAACATAAACAATTCTAAATTTTGTATTTTTACAGAGAAAATGTCAGTCTATAAGTTAACAAAAATAAAATAACTGTTGAGGAAAAGAGAGACAGAAAGAAAGAGAGAGAGAAAGACAGACAGAGAGAGTGAGAGAGGCGGGAGAGACAGACAGACAGATAGGCAGACATACAGATAGACCAATAGATAGATGAGCAGATATAGACGGACTGATGGAAACAAAGCGATTAATTAGCAGGCGCAATTAACAAACAGTGTTTGTTAGTATCCTGCTCATTCCAAGTGAACGAATATCTGTGAAGATAAATTCTTCCGTCTACTGATAAACTGCGACACAATTTTAATAGGTGGAGTATTGTGCATGTTTATTATAAAAAGATAATTTTACTACTATGGCGTAATTTCTCCTTCAGCACTCCTCTGCGAATATTGTGGCTAATGACAAACTACTATCAATGCCTGTTTTACGTTGTGTTTTATTTATTCATCTGTGAAGATTGTACTTAAACGCTTTTACGTCCTTTCGCATTAGTAAGATACTGTTACTATTATCTCATTAACCATCGCCTTAAAACAGTGGAATTGACAATTTAACACCAGAGAATTCATTACTCGCAACTTTAATAAGTCAAATTCTCAGACCCATAAAAAAGTGTGGGAAGAGCCATCAGCTTGTAGAATTTTAGTCGTGTTCCTGTACTTGCTGACTTAAGGGTTCGCCTAATGGTCCCGCACACAAGGTTGAACTTATGCAACTTATTCACAGCGTCGTTGCATACATTTTAAATCTCACTGTAGCCCAGGTATTCAAAATTGCTAACTTGTTCCAGTAGATGAAAGTAATAATACAATTTTATACGTTTTTCTGGTGTTCAATAATTTATTCAATTTTTTTAAGATCACATTCCATGCAATCCTCACTTTCTTTTTATTATATTTAAACGATGCGGTTAGGTAGTAATGGATGATTAACTACTTATTTACGTGTTTAACATTCACATTACTTTCCTTGCATTAGTCTCGTTGTTCTTGAGACACTAAAACAGTCATCTTACCAAACAGTTGTGTAGTTCCACTGAGAAGCTGCTAATCATACTCTTTGTAAAAAACTGGCATTTTTTCGTATTTACAAAGCTGACAAATGTTTTAGTAATTCTTTATAAGATAATATAACTTACAGGCAATAGTGTTTTTATTTTTAAAGAAAAAGGCTTTCAAACTCTAACCATCACTAACATTTTAAAATAAAAACAATAATTTGTTGCTCACATCGCCGTCTGTTAGCAACAAATTATTTACACATTTTAACACCTTGAAAGCAAATTTATCAAAGTAAGATAATCACAATATGACCATCGCAACTGCGATAGGTGTTGTACAGTTACAAATATACGAAAATTTAAGTAGCTTTATCAAATCAAAGCAATCGAAAAATAATATTAAAAAATTCCAGCAATAGTTTTGATTCCTTTTTATATTTAATTTCAGCTGAAACAATGCATAATTAAATAAAATTAAGTAAAAATGATGATCTTATATTCTACGACATGTTTAAAAAATAAAGAAAAAATTACAGTATCCTTTCATACAATCTTTTTTACTTACTGACTCTACATAATTTTTCATCTTATCTTTTGAGTCATATATCTTATATATATATATATATAGTAATTTCTGGGACCGCTGACTAACCATTCTAGGAGAGATCGTTATTGTTTGAATGGTGGTATCAATTTCATCTACTCGTAGCTAATTTGATTTTAATAATAATTAATAGCATATTTTTCCCACTTCATTATCTATTAAGCATTTAAGATTGCATTAAAACTATTCAATTAAAATTAAAAAGTTTTCATTAAACTTTAAGGATCTGTGTCTCCAAAATTATTTAACGGGTTTCCTGAAATAAAAAAAGGTAATGGTTTCATATTCAAAACGTACGGAAGCTTGGAAGTTATTCTGAATTGCTCAGGTTGTCTGATAAACAGGGCATATCAGTGTGCGTCTTAATATCACTTGCAAGTTTATGTTATAGAAATCTACTTTGCCTACACAAGCGTTTTCCTACATCTTCTGGTTCCAACGTTTTCCATCTGGTACCAACAAAACGTTTTGTCCGAGATCGGCTTAATCCACTAACTCACGGAATCATTTGTAAGGTGATCACACGTCAACCGTTGGCATGAGCTCTAATCTAGTGAAGTTAAAGAGTAAAGATCCTACATATAATTTTTAAGAAAACTACCAAAGAGAATTTAAACAGCAGCGTGGCATCCATGTAACCGTTTGCCGACGGCAACAGTACTGGAAATAAGAGAAAATAGTATTAATTATATCACAGAATAAATACTTTAGTTATTGAATAATTTGAAATCCGAACAATATTAGTAGGGCAACTTGAAGAAAAGCATAGTATGGCTTTAGAACTGCTGGGCACTTGCACCGACTTGTGTTGCCGGCTCGGACATCGGGAATGCTTTTCTGCATACGGTCATTGACCTAGTAGTTGTTGTCAGTGTACTGACTGTCGAGGGGGAAACATACTCGTCCAGCCAATGTGTTGCCTCTGTATAAACCGACAAAACTCTCAATTAGCAGCTATGTTCGTTTTCGGAACTGATGTCCAGCAGTTACTACGTACCTATTTGCGTTTTGTTCGTTTAGTCAGATGTTTCTCTGTTTGTCTTTGTTATTTTTAATTTGATTATTTGTGTACTGATTTATTCTGTGTAAGTATAATGGAGTCAGATCCCGTTGAACTGGGACTTTCTTCTTCTGCCAGTGAATGATAGAAAATACTATAAAAAAAATATTTTGGCTCTAAAAAGATCACTTAGTACTAGAAAATGAGTTAATTTTTAGGCTACGTTTTAAGCCTATCACAATCGGCAACAGCTGTTATGTACCCACGCAACGCTACTGCCAATATACAGTAGAATTAGTCTAAGACGGTAATATTCTGCATGTCGTCACCGATCGTATGCACTACCAGATGTGTGAAAAGTCCAAATCATTTTCATTTTATTTCTGGGCTGTTACGCCGCAGTTCATAACATTCCCAACGGAAACCATCAGACGTTTCGGCTGTGTCCACGACGGCCATCACAACTGGAGCGGGAACAAAGATGTTAAACGCTCGCGTAGGACTAAGTTTAGATCAGACCAACTAGAAGCACTTATTGTTTGAATTTATCATAGCCGATCCAGTATTTACCTTAACGTGCGTTATGCAAGCTGTGAGCCAATCGCATCACAATACGCCCTCGTAGGCCGGATGTCAGCTTGTCTAAATACCGGCAACCAGTATTTATTAAGCGTCAAGGGTCGCCCGGTGGAGAAAGCCGAGTACTTGGGTTTATGTTTTGAGCGAAGGTCGCGCCTATTACGCCCATGGCTGCGACTTAGACTAACAAGTTCATAATGATGTGCAAGACTTTTTGTCTCTGCCTATCACAGTGGTGACCGAACTCATCTCTAAGGAAGACGTCGCAGATCGGCTTACTAAACTCCAGCATAAACAGGCCTGCACGGTGTCTCTAACACCCTTCTACGTTTTTCCCGGAGCCTGGAATCCGGTTCTTGGTTGCGTTGTTTAACGTTTGTGTCAGACTGGTCTACGCTCCCATGAAATATCGAAAGGCTACCGTCATAGTAACACTGAAGCAGGGAAAGGACGCTTCCCCTGCCGACAACCTCTGACCCATCAGTCTTGTATCCGATACGTCAAAGGTGTTCGAGCGACTCGCACAACGTCATGTGCGAGATCATCTACGAAACTTTGACGTTCTGGCCCCTGAATAGTTTGCTTTCAGTGTGGGCCATTCAGCCACTCATCGGCTGATTAGACCGATGAAATACACCACGGACGCCTCTGGGTGTCGGAAATAGCAAACCGTAGGCTGTCTCTTAGAAAGACTTTGACAGCGTATAGCACGATGGGCTTTTATAAAAACTCCGGGAAGTCCAGCTCCCAGACTGCTATCTTCATTTGATTCCTAGGTTTGTGATGAAGAGGACCTTTTGCATGAGATTAGACGATTCTGCCTCCTTCGTGAAACGAATCACTCAAAGAAGTGTTTTCGGTTCCATCCTTTTCTCTGCTTACGTCAACAACATACCGATGGAATCCAGATAGTCCTGTATTTTGACGACACGGCAGTATTTACCGCCTATCGTCACGTTGTCTAGGCCATCTTACGACTGCAGTGGCAGCTCGATTCACTTGTAAACTGGACCGAAAGCTAGAAAGTAGTCTTAAACGCAACCAAGAGCGACGTAGTACTATTCCCTAAGTGCCGGAAAGGCATCTTCGCATCGGCAGAACGTGATTGCGCTGGTGCAAGGAACTCAAGTACCTCGGAGTACACATAGACCATCGGTTCATCTGGCTCCCAGACGGTTCACAAGCGAGGGTCCGCTCGTCTGGACTAACTTTTCCACTAATGGCTAGCCTGACTGTGACAAAGAAATTGCTCAAAATGGTCGTCGGTGCGTACTTTGCTTCCGGCCATTACATACGCTTCGGTGTTAACGTTACGCTTAGTAGTGCCAATGTACACTTTACCCCAGGAGCGAGCAACAGCGTTCCTGTATTCACGTTCTTTGATAATGTTTATTTTGTTGCGCACTAAAGGTGATTTATGCACAAACACGGTATAAAAATTTGGAAAATGTGGAGTGTGGAACATTTTTGTAAGCTGGTAGCGACTACTGTGTCAGCTTTTCACCACACAGATAACTTCTATTGTTTCAATACGTAAACGATTTCGCTTTTTCGTCTAATAACGAGGGCCAGATATTTACAATGGGAATACTGTTTACACAAAACGAGAGTAAAACGATAGTTTACACAGTATACATATATGAATACTTTTTCTTTCTATTTTATGGTTATAGTTTCTGAACTACTAGTCCTCCGGCTAAATGTAATTTAATACTTTGAATTTAATACAAGTGGATTTAATACATGTTACTTGTCTCAACGCACCAAAGCAGTTGTTACGATAAGGCAAACAACCCAAAGTAAAGTCACTTGAAAATTTTTACGCCTTTATAAATTGACGAAAAAATAATTAATTAGACCTACGTACAAAGGATTTGTAGAAAATTTACCGTTAATTATTACAATAAATAATTTGAAAAAGTTTGTGTTTCTTACTAATTTAGATTTTTACTTTCACAATACTAATTACATCCCATTGATTTTTCTGTATGAGCCACTGTGGACTACGTTTGGTTTAACTGATTCCTCCCTTGTTCTCCTCTCTCTTCCTCCTCTTCCACATCTCCTTCATTCTTGATCGATGTCTCTCCCTCCTTTCGTCAGTCCAGATGGCACCTGTCCTCTTCTTGGGTTTTTTCTGAAAACCTTGGGCGTTTTTAACTTCTTTTTGAGTGGCAAGAATTCTTCAATGTCTTCTTGAGTAATCTGGAGTTTTCTGTCTTTTTCTGTTTCAATGAACCACGTATTTGACACTTTGAGCTTTCTGAAATAGTTAAAAAGCTTCCCCGTTAGTCTGTTAGGATTAATTCTTTGAACAGAAGTTCTTTGTCCGTAGAAAGTAATTCTTCTTTTTCTAATTACGTCTGTGATTTTCCCAAAACGTGTGCACAGCTCATTATTATCCGATTGTTTATTTAAATTATTATATATTTTGTTAAGTGAGTACATGCTGAAACAAGAGTAGTTTACCTTAAAGTTAAAGAGTATTGCAATATAAAGGGTGTTTATAAATTTTATGATAGGAGTGTAATCTACAACAAATACAGTGCAAAGACAGCAACGCATTCTATAGTAAGTCAAACCTACAATATATTGCCCTTCGTTACAATACAACTTATTAACTACGAAACCACATAATAATGTATACTTAAATACAAACGTAGGCCTACATGTAAGCAATTTTATTCTATAATTATCACAGTTTATCCGTAACTAGCAACAATCAGATGAAGCAAACGGATGAAGCAATTCACTTACGCGGTCGAAATTAAGAAACATTTCACGACAGATTCCGACAGCACCGCTTCCGCTAAATGGTGCAATAACTCATGTGAAATCCTGAAGCACAACATTTTTTTAATCGTCTGCAGTTAAGTAACGTGAGGCAGTATGGAAAACAAATTAAGTTACTTAAGAATGTTTTAGTGGATGGTTAGTGAGGATCGGTCAATAATACAAATTTTAGCTATTTTGCGTCGACGTTTCGACAATATTTATTGTCATCTTCAGGACCTGTGTATGAAATACAATAGAAATATCAAACATAACGAAACAATTAAATATTTGGGTGAACGTGTTGGTGTATGTGAGTGTGCGTGTGTGTATGTATGTATCATTTTATATGTGAAGACTTATGATAGTTGTTTACATCTTCAAATTATCTTTAAGAAAACGAGCAAATTATAGTATGAGAGAACTTAATTTATACAGTATTACAATTTAAATTACTAAATGTAATGATATATTAATTAATTAAACAAACAGTAATCAACAATTGGATATTAGATTGGTACATAAATTGTTTATACCTACAGCAGTAAAAATTAAAAGATATTTTTACCATGTTTCACTCCCTACTGGTATTAACAAACAATCTTAATTTAGAAACATACAATTTACACAATAACTGTAGAACATTACGACTTACATCAGATAGTTGACAAAGGTTACAAACAAAAGTTTCTGGTAAATTTTACAAACAGGTTAACTTGGACAATAATTGTAATGCAAAAATAACTTTTAATAATTATGTAGTGAACATCCCATAATCTGTTTTAGTTATAGATAATATATTACTTTGCTATATGTTCACTGCTGTAGGTATAAACAATTTATGTACCAATCTAATATCCAATTGTTGATTACTGTTTGTTTAAACATCATATAGCATTTAGTAATTTAAATTGTAATACTGTATAAATTAAGTTCTCTCATACTATAATTTGCTCGTTTTCTTAAAGATAATTTGAAGATGTAAACAACTATCATAAGTCTTCACATATAAAATGATACATACATACGCACACGCACACTCACATACACCAACACGTTCACCCAAATATTTAATTGTTTTGTTATGTTTGATATTTCTATTGTATTTCATACACAGGTCCTGAAGATGACAATAAATATTGTCGAAACGTCGACGCAAAATAGCTAAAATTTGTATTATTGACCGATCCTCACTAACCATCCTCTAAAACATTCATTCATTGACGGTCACTAAAAATTTAAGGATTTAAGTTACTTAAGAAAACACTAAAAAATTTAATAATTTACCTAATTAAGCACGGCGATTAGCGCACTATTTACGTATTACTGGAACAATAGCGCGTAACCTATTCAATCATAGAAAATTGATTTCCAAGGAAATAACTGCTGAAACCCTTAAGTTGCAGAAGTTTGTTTCCTCAAAATAAAACGACACATTCCTATGTAGCTGATTCTTTAAAGTAACAGAAGTAAAACGTTATGTTTTGCCTTGAAAACGTTAGATAGGTGTAATATAAGAAAAATAGCTGATCGATAAATGATATAACAGATAATTAAAGGCATACGGCATACTGAAAGGTTAAAGCACACGGTAAAGCTAACATGGCGTGGTACAGGCAGTATCTGTTTGTGTGTGTTTCGGTTATCAACATAATCTCAGTGAATCAGTGACAGCAGTGTATTATGTGGATGTCACTTTGGTGAGTCAATCTATAAACAACATCGACGTTTTAAATGGACCACCCTTTAAACGCACGTACACAATGGATAAATGTGTGTGTGTGTGTGTGTGTGTGTGTGTGTGTGTGTGTGTGTGTGTGCTTGTGTGTTTCCGAGCGGGTAAACGAGAGGTTAATATCTTTTTGTAACTTTAGTAGATAAACACAAAGATGAGACTTTTACGCTGTTACGTATTCTCGCTCCTCTTCTACGGTGTAGAATCTTGGACTTTGACTGAAGCCACAACTAACAATTTTGAATCTATCGAAATGTGTCTTTAACGTAGAATACTAAGCATTTCATGGACAGCACATACAACTAATCTTGAAGTTCTTAGAAAGATGAAGAACTAAAGGGAAGTTATTAACACAGTAAAAATAAGAAAGCTTCGGTATCTGGGACACCACATGAGAAATGAACAGAGATTTTACTTATTGCAGACCATACTACAGGAAAATGAACTTGGAAAGAGAGGAGTTGGGCGACCGGGAATATCATTCCTGAGAAATTTAAGGATCTGGTTTGGTATGAATACAACTGACTTATTCCGTGCAGCAGTACAGAAAGATAAAGTAGTTTGTATGATATCCAACATCCGGAACGGACAGGAACTGTCAAGAGACGAACTTTAGTTGCTTTCTACATTTACCTCATCGCAGTCAAAGTGACAGTATCTGAGATATTATAGAATTACATTACTGCGTAGAGTCACAATTTTATTTTAAGTTAAATCATTTTGCACTATGTGGATCATGAGAGTACAGAACTTTATTCACCATGTTTAATCATAGTTGTAAAAGTAGTGAGAACAATCAAACAGTCTTTCTTTACGTGTTTACACAACCTAGAGTCAAGAGCATTTAATATTTGTACATTTTTTTAACGATAAAACAATTCAATATTACTGATACTATTGAAGTATAAAGGTATTGTTTCTATAATGCCTAGTTTTTAGCAATAAGTTATGAAAGTTTATAAGATTGTCTCCCATCAAAAATATCTTCGTCGAGCAAAAAAGCTGTTTTTGCTCCTTTTACACATGTAATGGGAGAAACACGTTTGAATACAATAACATCCGAACCTTAAACAGCAATTGCTTTGCTTTATGTTTTTTGCACAAAACGAGCATGACGTGAACAAACTTGTAACAAAACGTTTAAGTTATTGACGTTAAAATTAGATTATGCTTTGTAATTACTAACTGTTTTTAGTTCATCCACAGTGGACACAAATAGTTACAGTAACCGTCGTGAAAGAACTGTTAGTTTATTAGGCATTAGTGTTTACAAATTCTGTTTTCCAACTCTGGAACAGGTAGATGCTAAATTTTAATAATAAATTTTTTACCTGAGGTTTTTTGTTATATTACAAGATAACAATGGAACTCCCAAAGATGAACTAAAAGAAAAAAAATATCACAAAACGGCAATTATGACGACGCGCGCGTGTATAGAATTACTGAAACGTATATTAAAAATTCTAATACAAAAATATGTTCATGTTTCTTACTCCAAAAGTTTAGTAACCAAGTAAAATTAATTTGTAAAATCAAAAAATATTAATGCAACCAGCTAAAAATAACAGTAACATATTGGCTTAGAAAAACAGAAAATTGTTTTATATTAAACGCTAAAAAACAATACGTCTTCCATCAGTTAGAAAAATTATTACAATTTTGTAAAATCACTCAACTGATAAATATAGTATTATAAAAATTGCTGTGCTTCCATCATGATCGTTCTCCACTTTATAATGACATGAAATAGGCTATTAAAAGTAAAATTTCTCACTTTAAACGACCTGTGTAAAACGTTTTGTGTACAGTAAACATTTATTGAGAACCATTGTTTATTTTGTTTGCATGGCATTTTTACCATTAAGAGTGAATAACATCAATTTTTTAACTTAGAAATATGGTAAACATTAAAGCGGCCAAATTAGACCAAAATGATTGCATAAATGATTTTATACAAGCGCTTTTGAAGGAAAATTTAACCCAAAATTTGTATTTTTTAGCAAACTGTTTTAAGTTTGGTAAATAATGATAGTGGAAATCTCTAGGACGAAGGAATAGAGAAGGACCGCGACTGTTTGAAACGAAGGGAAACAGAAATGCTGTTAAGATTCAAAACCCGAAAGAGAAACATGACTTAATTATTGAAATTAAGACCCGGGATGTAAGGCTGTGCTGTCTACTATAACTACCATGCTGACGGATGTTATTATTAGACTTTCGGCCTCATTTCTGGCGGCCATCTTCAGTGAAACTGTTTTGAATGGAGGCTTTGCCACAGTACTGTGGTTTCACTGACGAATACTTTGTCAGTTCTATTCAAACCCGTTTTTAGTGAAGATGGCCTCCAGATGTGAGGCCGAAACGTCTGATAATAACATCCATCAGCATGGTAATTAAAGTACAGCTCGGATCTTAATTTAAATAATTAAGTGCCGGCCGTGAAAGCCTTAGAAACATGACTTAGTTACATCTGTCAATTCTTTAAACTAAGTGTAATTAATAATTGTAGTAATTTGTTATATTAAAGTATATTGATGGACGACGGAAACCAGTTCTTAGTTTTAACTGGACCGCTTGGCATTTTTCTATCTATCTCTCTATTTGGGGTATGTCTCAGGATAAATCTGGAACGCATTAACCAATTTCATAAAAACATGGAATGCGTGTCCATACTTATACCTTACAGAACTCTCTTGTTTTTGAGATTGGATATCAAAGTATTTTGAGAAATGCAAAGTATCAAATTAAAGGAAATTTTAGCCAAAACAGAAACATTGTGTTGATATTAGAAAATTTTAAAATTTTGACATAGCAGAAGCCTTAGTGGGTAAAAATTTTGATTAAATCGAAAAATTTATGTGGGGTTTCATATTTAAAGGAATTTTAACTAAAATCTGAATGCAGTGTTAATTTTTGGAAAAATTGAAATTTTGGGCGACAGAGCCCAAAAAGTGGGGGAAAAGTTTGATAAATTGCAGATTCCATGTGGGATATCCAACTGAAGAGAATTTTAACTAAAATGTAAATATTGTGTACAGTTTTGGAAATATAAAAATTTGTTGACCCCACAGCCCAAAAATGAGATAAAAAATTTGAAAAATTGTAAATATCCTGCCGGCTGCAGTCTAAAGGAAACTTTAACACAAATCCGATTGCTTGGAATGTTTTGCTTTTATTATATAACTAGTGTACGATGGTTACTTTACTAAACATAAAATAGTAGGATAATCTGAATATTGTAACGAATCCTCTGTGTTTCAAATTCTAAATCTGTTCTGGTCTTCTTCCTTTTTATTTAAGCCCCACTGTTGGGCTTGCCAAATTGTAACTAAACGTGTATCGTGTAAATAGTATTGTTGTTGTGTTACAAAATATATAAATATGTGTTCTTGAAAAAAAATAAAATTGTTTGTTAAAAATTTAAAAAAAATTTATTTATTTTTTGATTAATTAATTAAAAACAATTAATTAATTGAGTTTCGTGAAGTTCGGAAACGTTTCTCACTTATTTAGAAAATTTTATAAGCTTTTGTGTATTTATGAAGAAACTCCAACCACTTATAGGATTGTCTCCAATTACAATCGATCTTTGTTTACGTTCGTTTTGGAGGTTATCTTCCTTCTGGTGGTGAAATTCTTGTAGTATATTTTGTTTAAATTAAAGTATATTTAAATTGCTATATTTATGAATGAAAGAACTGTTTTAATATGAAAGGTATAAATTATTTTATTGACAATTGTTTATTTGGAATCTTGTCGATTTTTAAATCGATTCTCAGGGTATCGACGTTATTACAAATTTTTATATAAAATACAAAGGTTCTTTGAACAGCTATTTATGGGAAAAGTCAGAGAAATCGGGCAAAGATTAAAAAGTATAACGTTACAAGATAAATTCTTAATACTAAAAGTACATATATTCAATTGAAAGAGTAGAATAAATAAATAGGTTGCGAACCGTGTCGCAGACAAACACTAGATGGCAGTGTTCAGTTGAGCGGTGATGAAACAGTAATGGCCGCCGTCGAAGTTGTAAATCGTCCCTTCGTAGTTTTGGCGTCCCAATAAAGATGTTTTCCTGTCGAATTTACGTCCTGGTGTCTGCAAATCTTCCTTCTGATGTTGGTGTAGTGTCCCTGGTTAAGTTTCGGTGTTGTATTTGGAAAAGTGGTGTATTTATAAGTCAGTTTCACTTTTGTCGATCAGGCACTTTTGATGGTTAAGTTGTATTACTGTTTTATTGAGTTTAAAATGTTATTTAACTGTAGTTTTGTGCTATACAATGTTAGTTAGGCGTTTGTAGGTTTTTATGTCACTGTGTTGAAGTTGTGAAATGTTTTTTGCCGCCACTCGCGATTTTCACTCTCGGATCATACTATTAATCGCCATTACGGTATTCGAAACTAGGTTAATACGTTTTAATTGCTCGTGTCAAGTGTCCCGTACAACGTTCAATAATCAACTCTCTTACTTCCTTCACCTCCGACTAAAACCTTAGCCAAAGCAATATTATTCCTTACATTGTTCGAATTTTATTTTGCATCCTGTGCATGTAATAAAGTTACATTATATATCTGCTTATACTTTGGTTATTATTCAAATTTATTAGCTAGTTTTACTTAATTTTATCCTTCAGTTCATTCGGCGTATTTTGATATCGAATAATGCCGTTTCATTAAGTTTTTTATCTAAAATTGGTAATTTTACCTTGCTTTTGTATATTGCAAATTTTAAAATATCCAGCTTCCTGTCATTATCCAAATTCTACCATTATCAAGTTATATTTATGATTATTAAATCTCATATTGTAATAAAAGTTTTATATTCCCTTAATTTCTTGCAATTGTATGAATTAGTTAAGTTTTAAAATATTATGTTGGAATATATGACTCCCCTCTCCAAATTTTTGAGTTCTGTCATTTCCATTTTTATTAATAATCCTGGCTATAATTTTACAAAATCTTTCTAAGTTATATTTCTAATTATATGGCTTTGTTTCTGGTTTACCTTATCTAAATCCCTTCAGTTTAAATGTACTTAAGTACTTAGTTTCTCAGTTTTGATGATGTTTAGTTTTCATCATTTTGCCTAGATTCCTAACAATTTTTCCATACAAATTTGTATATAACCAACACATATTGAGTTATACCCTCTCTGACTTTTTAACATTGCAATACAAATTAAACATTTTTTCTATTATACAAAATAACAATTAGTATCTGTTAAAAATAAAAGTACGAACTTATACTTTTAATATCAATGATTGTTCTGCACGGTTGTTCTAAATTAATTATTTATATTATAATGCTTTCTTCGGATTTGATGTTATTATATTATATTATTTTAATGATCATTTCGCCATTCATTTTTATGTGTTTATCTGTCACGCTACAGATTGCTCTCCTCCAGAAGTAATTATTTCAGACTTGTTTATGGATGAAATAATTTCTTATGATAATTTCATTATTTTTTATATTTCATTTTCCTCTCCATTTCTATATCGACTTTTTTTATAGTTGAGTTTAATAAATTTTACATATATAGTCACTTATCTGACTTTTGATCCTTCTTGGATAGTTAGTGTCTTCTGAGATATATTATTATTATTATTATACATTTCCTTTCTTTATAAACTTCGTGTTGCATCCTTGGGATATTAATTCTCTAACATTCCCTATCACGTGGGCTGGGGCAGTTCAGAGGGGCACTGTAGGCTTCACAACTCTGCTGGCCATACACCACTTCTAAAATTTTAGTCCAGAGGCACATTCATCTCTGCTCAAAAAACATAATGCTGCTGGAATTATCTTCAGTCAGTCATCGAGTAAATAAAATAAAAAGTAGTCTCATTTTCGACTAATAAAAATATCTTTGGATTCTTCACTTCGTAGTTTCTCAGATTATTTCACATTTTCTATCTTAATAAATCTTCTTAATTCTTATTATACTCATTATATATATATTTTCCTGAACTCTTAACTCGTCTGATATATTTATTTTAATTATGGTTGAAAACTTCTCTTAATAATTCTTGTTACTAGTTATAGTGTAACTCTTTTCCTTCTCCATTTGAATTCTCTTTACACTTCCTTCTGGTTTATTACAGTGTTAGCATGGTCTTTATATATAGTATTGTGTAGCAGTAAAATAGCTCAATACTTTGTCGAAATCAGGCCTGATCAACCTGAGTATTGTTATCATTGCTGTGCATGCAAACAATGTCGATATCTAGAGCACAGCTGTTACGATCTACCCAGCCGGTCCGTTCTTATCAGCAACTGATAAGACCCCAACTCGGTAGGAAGCCTAACTATGTAGGAACCCAAGATTGTGGCAGTCTTGAAATGAGTCATTGCTGGTCAAGTTCGCCTACTACTGAGAGTCAACGTTTCGAGCGCTGCAGTACAACCCTTTCCTCGACGTGAGGATCTATGCACTTAGCCAAGTGCGAAAAGGTAAGGCAGTTTACCGAAAATATCTTAATCTATTTTCCATTGCGGGAAAAGCGAGTGTAAATTGTTCCAAATTATAACTTTATGAACTTGTTTAAACTTTGCCAATCATGTATGGACAGTACTGTTTGTCAACCTCACAGTGTAATGTGCTCACAGAATATCTCAAGCCAATTAATTGAATTATTATTATATTTACATTTTAACTTCAACTTATTAATAAATTATTTGTAACTAGAAGCTTAATTTATGGTTAATATCGTAAGTGTGGGACGCCACATGCTCCCTCAATTGAGAAGCACAATATCTTGTCTTTACATGAAAGTGTATTCCTCATTTGTACAAAGTAAACTTTTAATATTGTAGTATATCTGTAGGAAGTAATTTTGTAAATAGTATTACCTATAATTTAATATCGTTGTAAATAATGTTAATCAAAAGGTAACAATTACATTGTGAACCTTGAGTTCAGTAGGAGTAGCGACGAAAGGCACGATCAAGTAGGCAGTGCCGCCACAGCTGTTGTAACTAAAGCTAACAGCGACATAATTACCGGGCTGTGGTCAGAAATTTAATGTAAATATTGTAGTTCGAATTGTTGTGCCCAGATAATGTATTGTTTATTTCATATCACACTTTATCTAAAGCAATTTCATAACTAAACCATAAATTTTATCTTATTAGATTAGTTGAATGATATAAACACTTGGTCACTAAATATTATAGCTAGGGTTTCGAAACAATGAATAGTAGTTAAATACGATGTTTTGAATTCCATGCAAACTACTTCATTGTGTGGACAAGCGTATAGCGAATCTATGCAGCTAAAGAAATTATTGAATCAAATTATATTATTATAAATTATTATATTTATTACTCAATTCATATTCCTGACCAATTATAATTAAAGGTTGTAGATAATGTGAACTTTTTGTTATCTGTAAATGTATTACTAGTTAAGTGGTAACTTTTCCATGTTTAGAAACTTACCTTTGAAGTTTTGAGTGTAAATTTAGTAACTTGCTTTTGTACTTTGAATATTTAATTGTATTTCGAATATTTTGGTAGATAAACTTGGTGGGAAAAAAAAAAGTAAAACGCATTCTTGTGAATGAATTAGTGTTCAATGTTTGCATAGGAAGATGTTATATGCACAATACTATTATTTAATGAATTTACAAGGTTTTAATTTTGATTCCTGAACTGTCTGGGACCCTGATTGCTGTTACTTTGGAGCATTTTCACACCTGGGGCTTGGTGCCGTCATCTGGAGACTTCTTTCTGCCGTCGCGGATTTCCGCATTCCGCCGCCGCGTTCCGCGACCGACCTGAACTTCCGATACGCTTACTGTTCGATTGTGCGTGCATTACGCGGAGAACTTGTGGTGAGTGTATCTTTTCCTTGATTAATTTCCTAAACTGTGCCACGACGGGTGTTTCGACACGGACTTGCGGAGAGTTACTCTTCGAGGGATTATCACTTCTGCGCCACATAAATACTGTATATATTAGTATAGCGTATTACATAAGTTACTTAGATTTAAGTTGTTGTCAGTTTAAACATTTATTATTATTGCGGCATCAGCTAATGATATACAGTCATTTACTCTCATTGTTATTTGGAGATACAAGCAAAACTTAATAAAATAGAATATGATTTCTTATTTTGTATATTTTGTATGCCTTACATGATTGGTATAGTAAATTTGAGCAAACTACCTTATCAAGTGGTTTAGTGGTCCACCTTATTGGGACGGGATTGAATCTCCGTGTTCGCCCGTTGGTTTTCCCTGCACAGAGTGGCGCCCTTAAAAAAAAAAAAGAAAAAACTATATATAAGTGAATTGGATTTCTGGTTACCACTCTCACTTCTTGATACTGACGTAGGTGGTGTTAATATCTACCAAGGAACCCCACCCCTTCTCCACTAGCTAGCCTGGGTAAATTCGGTGGGTAGCAATTGTCTTATTCATTATTTGAATGGTCTTATTTTATTATATTTAATTTTTAAATTCGTATCTTTATATTAGATATTCAGGTTGTTATTTTGATCATATTATTTAAACATTTTGTTCTTTCCTTTCTCTTAGAAAGTTATTAACCCGCCTTCGCATTCATTAACATTAATTCATTTATATTATATTTCATGTGGTACTTCTTCTCTTTGCATTTCATATAGGTCTTATTATTATTATTTGTTCAAAATCATCTTCTCCATATGTTTGGTATGAGTTGTTCTTCTTTGTTTCTTCAGAACTGAGTAATATCGTATTCCTTTTTCTTGATTAACTGTTTCCGTTATCGTTTCATAAGTAGTTAGTCATAGGTTGTTCTCATTATTATTTTATTATTTTTCTTTTTTGGATTTTTTATAATTTATTATAATAACAGATTCTTCTCTTTGTTTCCAAATTATTGCCTTCTCTTGTATATCACACTCTTTTTTGTTTTTCTTCTCTACTCCTTCAAATGCTAGATATTCACATTTATTCTGGATTATATTTAATTCTTTTTTCTGAATTAATCATATTATTTTCTTCTAAATTTAATTATAAATGGCACATATTTATTTTTAGAACTTTGTTAGTTTTCTGCAAAATTCAAACTCTTCTTTTTATTTAATTCCATAACATTTCTCATAAATCATTGTAATAAGTTGATCTTATTTTGTTTCAAAGTATCGACGTTTTATCAAAATTCAAATTCTGTTTAATTCATTTATTCCCAAAATTGTTTCCTTCAAAATTGTTTATAGTAAGATGTGCTTACTTCATTTTTAATTTTTTGTTATATATAATTCTAAATTCTAATTCTTCCTTTTTAATTATTCCAAATGGTTTCTCTTCAAAATTATGTGTAGTAAGGTGATCTTACAATTATCTTTTGAATTTGTTGGTATTTCTCTAAATTCAAATTCTTCTTAAATAATTACCATAAAGTTTTTTTCACAAAATAAGTTATAGTAAGTTGGTATTATATTCAAAATTCTTTCTTTTATTTTGCCATAAAGTTTTTTCTCATAAATATTTGGTAGTAAGATGTTCTTACAATTATTTTGGAATTTTTTTGTATTAAATTCAAAATTCTTACTTTTATTTTGCCATAAAGTTTTTTCTCATAAATATTTGGTAGTAAGATGTTCTTACTTTTATTTTGGAATTTTTTTGTATTAAATTCAAAATTCTAAACTCATTCTTCATAGTACTTTTTCATGGACGCTTGGTTGTACACACCTTTAACTCTTCCGGAAACTATTTCTCTCAGTTCATACGTATTATTATGATTATCCTTTACAACAACATATGGTCCGGTGTAGAGTAATAATAACTTTTTGGTTATCCCTTCTAGGGTGCTGGGCAGTTCTCGATTTTTTAATAGAACTTTCTCACCCTCTTTGTAGGTTATTATACGCCCTATTGCCTTTTGATATTTGGCTTGCCGTTTCTCTTGGTCTTCAGCCACCTTGTTATAGAATCTCACCTGGTCAAACTTACGATCATTGTTTGGTGGAAATTCGATTATTTCTTCAATTTCTCGGGGAGTTGGCTTCTCATACATGGCGGAGTAAGGGGTAATTCCTATAGCTGGATGGTGGGCGAAATTTAGGAATTTCTCTGTTGCTGCTAAGTACTCTTGCCACTTTTCTGTTGGTTGTGACAGTACGTCCGCAAGTTCCTACCCACTTCTCTCAGTACCCTCTCAGCCGGATTACTACTTGGGTGGTAGACTGACGTCTTATAGGTTTTGATCCCAAGTGATAATAACGTCTCTCGCCATTTTCTTCCCTTAAATTGAGTACCATGGTCGGTAAAAATTGATGATTGTCTACCGATCTCTGGCACATACAAGTCTGTGATTACCGCAAGAACTTTCGCTGTGGTTGCCCGATTAACCGGATATAGCTTTATGTACTTCGTATAATGGTCCCTGATTATTATTAGGTACTTGTACCTGTGTCGACCGCCGCTACGGGGAAATGGCCCGCAGATATCTAAGAACACTTTTTCTAGTTTTGTATTTGATGTGATAGGTATCATTATACCCTCTTTCTTCTCATTGTTTATCTTGACACACTGACAAATATTACAAGCCTTTAGGTAATTTCTCACCTTTCGGTTAATATTCTTTATTTTGCAGTTTTCTTCTAAAGCCTGTATCACTTTTAGCGCTCCCATATGGCCATACCTGATATGATAATCTATTATAACTTCCTTTTCGATTTGGTGTGGAATTATCACCTTCCATGTTTCTTTATCCAATGCCGCTTTTACGAATAATATTCCTTTATTGAGATGGTAGTATTTGGAAACGGTGTCATCGTCGGCTTCCAATCGACAGATTATGTTTTTCTGTTTAGGGTCAGACTGTTGGTGGATTCGGATGTTTATTAATAGAGCTTGTAGATCGGATCTGGTTTTAAATATGTTGTAAATTTTAACCAAGCTCTCCTTCTCTCCCTCGAAGGTCTGGTCTTCCAAATTTATCCGTGATAATACATCTGCTACCACATTCTTTTTTCCCGGAATATACTCCCATTTCAAATCATATTCTTGTAGGGCGAGTACCCATCTAGCCAATCGGCCGTGACTCAATTTGCACCTACGTAGAAACGAGATGGATTTATGATAAGTACGAACAGTAACTTGATACCCGAGAATGTATGTTCGGAACTTGCTGCATGCGAACACCACGCTAAGCAATTCCTTTTCGGTTACATTATAATTCTTTTCGCATTGATTCAGTGTGCGACTAGCGAAGCTTATTACCAGATGTTGACCCTCCTCATCTTCCTGGTATAAAGTTGTTCCTAAGCTTATGTCGCTAGCATCGCAATTTAAAAAGAATGGTTTCTAAAAATCCGGGTGACGAAGTATAACGCTCTCCAAAAACTTTTCTTTTATCAAGCGGAAGGTAATATCTTGTTCCTCACCCCAGGTCCATTTGTTTTTCGCAGACAATTGTGGTTGAAACTTGGCTGTCAACTCGGAATATTTGTTCTGGAACTTTCTGTAATAGTTACAGAGTCCGAGGAAAGATTGTAACTGTTTCCTGTTTCTTGGTTGCGGGAACTTCTGAATTGCCTCCACTTTCTCTGCTGACGGGGTAATACCTCTATCGTCTAGGTTGAAACCTAAGAATTGTACTTTGCGCGCAATGAACTTGGATTTCTCCAATTTCAAAGTTATGTTGTTTTGCGCTAACTTTCTGAGTACATATTCTACTCTATAACAGTGTTCCTCCCAGGTTTCTGACATAATGAGTAAATCATCTACATAGACGGTGGTAAATTGGAGTGCTTCTTGTCCAAGTACTTGGTCCTTACATGCCACAAAGATGGCGACAGAATTTACAAGTCCGAAGGGCAGTCTCTTGAACTGGTAATTGCGCCCTTCGAAAATGAACGCCACGTACTGACGGCTTTGTGGATGCAACTCCACTTGCCAATAACCACATACAGTGTCCCAGGTACTGATTAACTTAGTGCCGTGAAAACGTTTTAGTATCTCCTCTATTTCACCGGGTGAGGTTCGGTCATTCACAATGGTTTTGTTCAGCTCGCGCGCATCTAAACAGAGCCGGACTTGTCCGTCTTTCTTGGGAACAGCAATAATTGGACTAGTGTAAGGAGATTGACTAATCTCAATTATGTCATTGTCGATCATTTTATTAATTTCTGTTCTCACGGCCTCTTTAAGCGAATGCGCGATTGGATATGACCTCCGGTTAAACTCCACGTTTTCTTTGAATTCAAGTTTGCACTGATAGTTTTTAACCTTACCTGGCTCGTCTGAAAACACTGCTTTTTATTTCTCATATACACTGAC
Source organism: Magicicada septendecula (assembly GCA_034769895.1). NCBI lineage: Eukaryota > Metazoa > Arthropoda > Insecta > Hemiptera > Cicadidae > Magicicada > Magicicada septendecula. Next base: position 169,298,202 of record CM068375.1, read on the forward strand.
TAAACGATCTGCTAAATGTACAGGTATTTTTTCGTTATTGGTTCCGCACTGGAAATCCCGTATCTCTTGTATCTTTACTGACCATAAATCCTCTCCTCCATTGTTGTATACAATTGGTTTATGAAGGGGGCTGTTCCTTATGAGATTTATTTTACGAAGTTGTTGGTGTATTGGGCTGGGAAGTATATTTGCGCCTCCTACCAAATTTGCGGTCCATGTTATTCCGTCTGGAAAAAGTGACACTCTCTCTTGGTTAAGGTCGATAATGGCTGAGTACCTTCTTAGAATATCGCAACCTACCAATACTGGTATTTGTTAGTTGATATACATCAAATGGTAATCCGGTGGCGATCAAAAATTCCATGTCCAAAGCTATATCACGGCTAACGACACTTAAGGAAACTTGCTTCCTAATAGTTTTGTTCTGGCGGCCAGTTGCACCTATTAAAACAATGTTATTCACTGGTAACTTCGGCAAAGTTTTCCCACAGTCTCTCTGGATTCTTTCCAGTTCATTTGCATTTATAATGGAAATATTTGCACCGGTGTCAATCATGATTTTTGCCGGAATTCCTTCTACCTTCGCTGTTATATATAATATTCCATTATTATTATTATTGAGGCTCTTTTCGTTCTCCTCTAAAAGTTCGGTTCTTATATCTTTCAAATAATGGTTACTAATTATTGTGATGTTCTGTGAATTGGTTGCTTCTTGCAACTCATCTTTATAAAACCCAGGAAGTAGAAGCAGCAACGGGTCGTAATAGTTAATTACTGCCTCCTCCCGTTTAAAGTATTGTGGTCATCGTTAGGACTTGGATTAACCGAGGCATCGTTCTGGAAACTCTGTGTTGTTTCCTGCCGCTCTGTACCCTGTTCGAGGGTTATTTCCCTGTTTTGTTGCCGGCCAAGATCCTCCAGGCGGTACTTCTTCTTCCTTGTTCGTGGCGTGGACCGTCCCGTTCCGCACTTCTCCATCTTCGATCTCCACCGTGGAAACTGTTCCTCCGTTGTTGGTAGTACCTTCTCGGACCGCGATCTTCCGCTCTTATAAAATTAACCCTCTGGCGTGAAACTCTATTATTATTATTATTATTATAATTATTGTTATAATAATTTCTATTAGGTTGGTAATGTCTTTCATTATTACCGGGGTAGGGATTTCTCTGACTATACGGGCTGTTAGGGGGCTGATAATAATTGTTCCGATTATTAGGATAGGCGTTGTTGTTCCTATTACCGTTCGTGTTGCCATTAACATTGTGGTTATTACGCGGCGGGTTATTATTGCCGTCGTAATTACTGGGCTGGTTTCGGTTTCCGGGATGGTTATTGCCGTTACTAGGGTACTGATTCGTCCTCGCCTGCGGTCGCTCATTCCTCCTCCTGCTCTGGCGGTAGTACTCTTCATTCTCGTACCCTTCTAGTAACTCCGTCATGGCCTGCACCGTCTTGATTTGGCTACCTCTCCTTGCCCTGACAATATCTTCGTCGTAATGATAGGACAGTTTATTTACCAGGCACTCTTCGGGTATAGCCGGCTCGAGGTGTTTCGCCATGCACACCTTCCCTAGGAAATAGGCTGCCATGCTATTGCCTATTTGGGCCCTGTATCGTCCGTTGCAAATGTTGTCTCGGATCAGGTTCTGTGTTGTTTCAGACCAGTATTTTGATTTGAACATTCTCCTGAACTTCTGGTAGTTGGCAATCTCGCTACGGTTAGCCATCCACCAATTATCAGTCATCTCCCTGAATGACTCGTCCAGTATCTCCCGGTTATGGCTCCATTGAGTTCCTCTATGTTTGGCCAAGCACTCCTCTATCCTCGCCAGGAACTCCATTGGTTTCCGCTTGTACTGACGGAAGTTGAGCCATTCTCGGCTTTCGTTGATGGGTAATCGGGTGAAATGAGTGGGCCTATTCCTCAAAGCTTCCATCTCTTCTTGGCTTTGCCTTACCTGACCTGTGATATTGGTCATAGCCTCTTGCATCCCATCACACCGTTCCGCGACTTGGCTCCGTACTCTCCCGAATTCTTCTTGGGTCTCCTTCCGCTGCTCTTCCACTTTCCTGCGGCTATGCTCTTCTATATTCCTAAACTTGATGTTTACTACTTCCTTAAATTCTTGTACTTCCTTTTCGGTCTGGTTGCATTTTCCGTCAATTTCTCGGATCTGTCGATTCACCATTATGTTTTCTTCTTCTAATTTTTTATTCATAGCTTTCTTGTTCATGTTGATTTCCTTGTTCAGTTCTTCTCTTAACAATTCCATTCTTTCGTCAAGTTTGTCTAGATTCTCCTGATTGACCTCCATTAATTCTTCTCTTAAAATTTGGTTGTCCTCTCTCAATTCTTCCAATTTCTCCCCCATCTTCTCTTCCATTTTCTTGTTATTCTCCTCCAATTTGTCTTCCATCTTTTGCTGGTTTCCTCCATCTTTTCATTGGTTTCGTCAATTTTCTGTCTCAAGGATCGGTTGTCCTCTTCCATCTTCTTACTGTTTTCCTCCATTTTGTCTTCCATCTTCTTACTATTTTCTTCAATTCTCTTATTTGTGCTTTCAATTTTATTACTCAATTCTTCCTTGGTTATTATGAATTCTTCCTTCAACGATTGGTTGTCTTCCTTCAATTCTTCTAACTTCTTCCCCATTTCTTCTTCCATCTTCTTATTTGTTTCATCTACTTTCTTACTCAAATCTTCCTTCAAAGACTGGTTATCACTTCCCATTTTCTTACTCAAGTCTTCCTTTGTAGAATCCAATTTCTTATTATTTTCGTCCATTTTCTTGTCCATTCCTTCCTTCATTTGCATGAACATTTCCATTAATCTGTCCATTTTTGTTTCTTCAGTGGTCTTGGATTTCCCTACCTCCTTTTCCTGGAGATCGACTTCCCCTGTCTGTGTGGGCATCTCCGGTTGTTCCTCTGGTTGTGCAGGTTGTTTAGACAATACTGGTGGCAATATCTTTTCCATATCTTCTACTGGCGTCGCCTCTTTATTTTCCATATCTATCTCTACTTCCTTTTCGGCCTCCGCCTCCCGTTTCTTTGAGGTTGCACGTCGTTACATTTTGCCCTTTCTCTGGCTTTATAGCTGCTGCCAAATTCCAATTAGTGATTGGGCAGATTGTAGTGGCCTTTCAATCACTAATTAAAGCCCCTCAGTTGTGCGCCAATTTGTAAGGAATTCTCTGTGTTTCAAATTCTAAATCTGTTCTGGTCTTCTTCCTTTTTATTTGAGCCCCACTGTTGGGCTTGCCAAATTGTAACTAAACGTGTATCGTGGAAATAGTATTGTTGTTGTGTTACAAAATATATAAATATGTGTTCTTGAAAAAAAAAAAAATTGTTTGTTAAACATTTTAAAAACAATTTTTTTTAATTGATTAATTAATTAAAAACAATTAATTAATTGAGTTTCATGAAGTTCCGAAACGTTTCTCACTTGTTTAGAAAATTTTATAAGCTTTTGTGTATTTACGAAGAAACTCCAACCACTTATAGGATTGTCTCCAATTACAATCGATCTTTGTTTACGTTCGTTTTGGAGGTTATCTTCCTTCTGGTGGTGAAATTCTTGTAGTATATTTTGTTTAAATTAAAGTATATTTAAATTGCTATATTTATGAATGAAAGAACTGTTTTAATATGAAAGGTATAAATTATTTTATTGACAATTGTTTATTTGGAATCTTGTCGATTTTTAAATCGATTCTCAGGGTATCGACGTTATTACAAATTTTTATATAAAATACAAAGGTTCTTTGAACAGCTATTTATGGGAAAAGTCAGAGAAATCGGGCAAAGATTAAAAAGTATAACGTTACAAGATAAATTCTTAATACTAAAAGTACATATATTCAATTGAAAGAGTAGAATAAATAAATAGGTTGCGAACCGTGTCGCAGACAAACACTAGATGGCAGTGTTCAGTTGAGCGGTGATGAAACAGTAATGGCCGCCGTCGAAGTTGTAAATCGTCCCTTCGTAGTTTTGGCGTCCCAATAAAGATGTTTTCCTGTCGAATTTACGTCCTGGTGTCTGCAAATCTTCCTTCTGATGTTGGTGTAGTGTCCCTGGTTAAGTTTCGGTGTTGTATTTGGAAAAGTGGTGTATTTATAAGTCAGTTTCACTTTTGTCGATCAGGCACTTTTGATGGTTAAGTTGTATTACTGTTTTATTGAGTTTAAAATGTTATTTAACTGTAGTTTTGTGCTATACAATGTTAGTTAGGCGTTTGTAGGTTTTTATGTCACTGTGTTGAAGTTGTGAAATGTTTTTTGCCGCCACTCGCGATTTTCACTCTCGGATCATACTATTAATCGCCATTACGGTATTCGAAACTAGGTTAATACGTTTTAATTGCTCGTGTCAAGTGTCCCGTACAACGTTCAATAATCAACTCTCTTACTTCCTTCACCTCCGACTAAAACCTTAGCCAAAGCAATATTATTCCTTACATTGTTCGAATTTTATTTTGCATCCTGTGCATGTAATAAAGTTACATTATATATCTGCTTATACTTTGGTTATTATTCAAATTTATTAGCTAGTTTTACTTAATTTTATCCTTCAGTTCATTCGGCGTATTTTGATATCGAATAATGCCGTTTCATTAAGTTTTTTATCTAAAATTGGTAATTTTACCTTGCTTTTGTATATTGCAAATTTTAAAATATCCAGCTTCCTGTCATTATCCAAATTCTACCATTATCAAGTTATATTTATGATTATTAAATCTCATATTGTAATAAAAGTTTTATATTCCCTTAATTTCTTGCAATTGTATGAATTAGTTAAGTTTTAAAATATTATGTTGGAATATATGACTCCCCTCTCCAAATTTTTGAGTTCTGTCATTTCCATTTTTATTAATAATCCTGGCTATAATTTTACAAAATCTTTCTAAGTTATATTTCTAATTATATGGCTTTGTTTCTGGTTTACCTTATCTAAATCCCTTCAGTTTAAATGTACTTAAGTACTTAGTTTCTCAGTTTTGATGATGTTTAGTTTTCATCATTTTGCCTAGATTCCTAACAATTTTTCCATACAAATTTTTATATAAACAACACATATTGAGTTATACCCTCTCTGACTTTTTAACATTGCAATACAAATTAAACATTTTTTCTATTAAACAAAATAACAATTAGTATCTGTTTCAATACTATTAACATATAAGAAATAATTTTAAATAATGATTGCCTTCAAACTAATTAGACATTTTTTATACTTACAGCTTAATACTAATACATTTTTTAAATTCTTATTCTATATAAACAAAACCTTATTTCTATACTCTTATTCTCTATTCCTTATATTAATGTTAATTAGCAGTTTTTAACTGTTTTTTAATATGGTTTTTGGGTAATTGTACCCTGTCACTTTGTGTCTGCTTCTGTTTATATTTATCATTTAAATAAATGTCATTTCAAACAGATTGACAGCTCTATATTAACGTATGCATTACACTCCCTCTGTACAAATAATAAGTCACTCAAAAGTTGTATTTTTTCATTATTTACACAGTTTGTGAATGCCAATGATGAAACATAAGGTTTATTTTTTATAATACACAAACTAGCACTGGTTCACTTTACACTCCTTGATGCTATTTCTAAATGGTTATTTAGTCTTATTAACATCAAGAGATCTGTTTGTGGGTTACAATGAAGATTTGTTCTTTGGTATTATATTATTGTTTCACCTTGGTCCACTTGCAACTCTTACTCTATACACTTTTAGTCTTATTTCTATTGTGCATGTGATTTTTTTCATGAATACTTCGTTATACTTTTTATTATTATTGTTTTTATTTATTTTGGGATATGGGTGTTTTGTAAAAAGAGCATTCCTTCTTCTTGTGGATGCTGTCTTCTTCTTGTTTCTTCAACGATGTCTTCTTTTCTTCTGGCTTCTTAGAATTGTATGTTCTTCATCTTCTTCTGGATGTCATCGGGTTTTTTGGGGTTACTTCTTCATCTACTCTTCTGGTTTCTTTAAATGCATCACCTTTTATGGTGGATCTTGCCTTGTTCTGGGTTTCTTTTTTATTTATTCCTTACCTTCGTTGTGGGTTTTTTTAATGTTCTGGGCTGCTTCCTTATCTACTCCTTACCTTCCTGGGTTATATTTTTTCACCTAGAGTTATTAAACTGGTTTTGATGATTCATCACTAGTAACATTTCTTTTATACGAACTTATACTTTTAATATCAATGATTGTTCTGCACGGTTGTTCTGAATTAATTATTTATATTATAATGCTTTCTTCGGATTTGATGTTATTATATTATATTATTTTAATGATCATTTCGCCATTCATTTTTATGTGTTTATCTGTCACGCTACAATATTCGTAATTTTTATGACAATTAAAAATTATAAAATTTTATGTTTATCCAGCAGTAAATGCACTTTTTTGTATCGGCCATCTGAGGACCACAGTCCAATTTTAGTTCTTTATTCCTTGTTTTTTCTTTTTCTCCAATATTCTTTCAACTTTTCACTTTTCTCTTCTTCCTGTCTTCATTCCACTTTGAACCTGTATTTTTCTCTCTCCTACCCTAGACTTCTTCCATTTTTAACATTTTTTCCTTTAAAATGCCTCTTTCAATTGCTTCTTCTGCGTTTATACTATTTTTTCTAAAATCTTTTCGACTTCTTTAATCCAACACGATGTTTACTTCTTTCCCCACAGATATTTAAAGATCTGTTTTGTTATCCTATTGTCGTCTATTCTATATAAATGTTCAAAAAATAATAGTCTTCTTTTTCTCATTATTTCTGTTATATTTTCTATATTTTGATATATTAATTTCATAATTATTTCTTAATTTCCAACCTTCTGAAGTTTTTCGTGGGCTTAATATTTTCTTAATAATTCTTCTTTCCAATATTTCTAGTTTGTCTAGATTATAATTTAATGATAGACATTCACTTGCGTATAGGCATTCTGGCATCACTACCGTACTGTAATGCCTTATTTTCGCATTTTTAGACATGCACTTTTTATTGTAAATATCGTTAGTATATGCTCTTTCTATTTTATGAATTCTTTCTTCTATAGCAAATTTTTCTAAAACATTCTCTTGAATTATTTCCCCTAGATACTTAAATTTTCTAACCCTCTCTATTCGTCCAATATCTGTTATTAGGAAATTTGGTGAATTTTAATGTACGTGGGAAATTTGGATCTTTCTGCAGAAATTCTTAAGTCTATTCTACTAGCTATGTCCTCTAAAACATTAACGTGATTTACTGCAGATGTCAGATGAGTTCATGCACTTTCTTCATTACACTGCAGCAAGTATGTGAACAAGTTCTGCAGTTTAGGGAGCTAACTAGTATAGTATGGGTTATTATGCACGATTCAGACAATGAAATTGTAATTTATGAAATATTGTGTTTGACGATTGAAAATAGAATTTGACTGTTTTAGATTTGACTTCGTCGATTTCACCGAATCCCTCAAGCAACATTATCATACACACGTACGTATACACAGAATAATACATACCAGCTACTCTCGACGTGTTTATTGTTTTATAAATGCACTAGTTTTCATTCGCTATAATTCTCTGTAGTCATTTATGTCTTCCTTACAAGATTTATAAAAATATTAAGGCTCTACAGCTTGGTAGCCAGTGATTGGATGATAATAATTCACAGTTTAGAAGTTATTCCACTCCAATGTATTAACAACAATATAATCCCTAATTTACACCCTTATCGGTAGCACGACGGTACAGGAAAATGTCAGTAAATCATCCCAAACATTTATCAAAACAGGTCACTATTTCACTGTAAATTTACTTGCATTACTTCTCAGTGTATTCCCAACTCTGCTTTATCAGTCCCCCTCTTTCAATTGTTTCAGTATTTATCATGAGTTCTACATAACTGAGTTTGTAACACACGAGTTATTTCCGTTGTATGTCTTCTATTACGGTGTTTTACTTTGTCCACTGTCGTTAGATTTGTTTGTGAACACATGAAGTTAGTTTCTGCCGACAACACGAGGTGGTCCCGAACGTTCCAAAATTTATTTTTGAAAAATCATACATACACTTTCGTAAAACATAAATTGACTTCTTAGAAGCTAATAAATTTTTAGCTAATTTTTAGAAGCTAATTTTTAGAAGCTAATTTTAGAAGTTTATATAAAATATAATTGTTATGTAGAAGCTAAAACACAATTTAACACATTCTTTTTGCTCACTCTAATCAGTGAAGTCAGTAAGCGCAAACACGGCAGACCTAACCTAAAAAAAAACCCGATTTTAAACACGACTACTTCCCGTGGCAATGATGAGCACTGGGCTGGCTACTTGATGATACTGGTGTGAGGCACTTACCGGCACAATTATGTACTACATTCTTTTTAAAAACACATTTCAATTTCAGAAACTTTTGGGTTGTACCGCTTAGTTCCACTCCTTTCTTTATTTATGTCCTATAATTCACATTAATGTGTTTTTTGTTATTGTTTAATTCTTAAGTGTAAATTTTAATCCTTTTTACTATAATCTTTTGCCAAAATTGTTTAGGTCGCCAGTAGTTTTTACTGCTGACTCTTGCATAGATTATTTCCCTACATGTTCCGTTTTTATCAATTTTTGTCTCCAGGTATGTAAACTCTGTACACTAATCAACCTTATAACATTGTTCAGTACCAGATCTTGATTGTTTCGTTTGCGACCATATATCTAATTTTATTCTATTTGATATTCAAGCTCCATTTTCTATATCCTTCCTGATATTTCCTGCAATATATTCAAAATCTTTGATATCCTGTGCTTGGACGTCTTGTCTATCGGCATATAATGCAATCGTGAAAGTGCCGTGTTGCCAAAAAGGATGCCCATTATCCTACATTTACGTCCGTTTTCATTTTATTAAGACAGAAGTAAGGTATACACCTGAAGGGACGCTAATTCCTCGTCGGAGCCTTTTGGTTTTCACGAAGGGTTACTAAGTATTTCTTCACCCTTGCACCACAGTTGTTTTAGTATATAATACTTTAACGGCGTTTACAGTTCTGACAGTGATGAGAGACTATTCTAATATTTAGAATAATCTTACAATCGGGATGTTGTTGTAGTCTTTATTAAGGTCTGCAAATAACAGTTGAGTCTTTTTCATGACAGTCTTCCGTTTTTCTGTTATCTGTATTCATTCTATTATCTATCAGCACGAAACCAGACGCTGTTTGGCTGTTAAATGACGTAATCATATGCAAATTAAATTAAAATTTATAAGAAAACACACTTCCTTGATCCTAATTTATAAAATTAAAAATTTTGTGGCGCGGCTGGGCACAGTAGTATCGTTGGGGACTCATAATCGTAACCGCAACAACTGTGCTGCGGTTCAAGGTTGGTAGCAGGACACTCCCTCAATATCCAGCACATCTGTGGACCCTGCGGCAGGAGTTATATTTGAAACTCGGGACGCAGCACACGAGAGGGCGACGGGCATGCCCTTCGTCTCGCACAGCCTCTCACTCGCGCTGCGGTCGAGTGTTCAAGGTCATAACTCGGTCTGCCTATCCACCCCTGTTGGCGGGGACAAATAATACGACGGCCCCATCTCTCATGGCTGGTCCAGACAAGTAACACACACACACACACACACACACACACACACACACACACACACACACACACACACACACACACACACACACCGTAGGCCTAATGCTTAAGGGGAAAGAAAAAATTCATTAGACTTATATTAAAATAGAAGTACAACTCTCATGATGAAATTATTTTCCAAATGTGAGAAAAGCCTTATTCATCTAAGATTAGTAACTTGGAAAACTATAATTATTATGTGCCATTATACTGGCGAATTTAAATATACGCTAGTCAAATAAAGATTTCCTTTATTCTAAATTTAAATTTATATTTAAAGTAAAATGAAGTAAGTTAAACTTTAAAGAAAATTTAAACTTAATTTATAATTTAAAATTCTAAGGGAATTAAAATTTGAATTATTATTTGTTATGTAAAAAATTCAACGGGATGCAATTACAACGTAATTATAAGAGCAAGAAAATAAAAATGTTTAGTGTTGACTGATTTATTGCTCACTAATTAAATGTACATTAAGACCGAGTTATTAACAGCAAACCGGTAAAATCAGTTAACATAGCGGTCTTCACGTATAAATTAACATATAGCTTTTAAGTTATTATGTTCTAAGGAAATAAAAATAGTGTAGAGAAGTGTATGGATTACCAAAATATAAAAACGTACATATCAAATATAATCGTAGTATCTGGAAACGCGCCATGATTATACAACACAAATAAATATATGTGCGAAGACGTTGAGTACACGAAGCACAACCGTTTGCTATACTAAACTGTATCTTTCTAATTAATCGAGTTTGTGGCTACTCCTCCGTTGGATAACCAATTTGTTTCCATTGAACTTTTTAATTAAAATACACGGCATTAATTAGTACATGCATTTTTAAATTAAATATGCAAAACAGTGACACAGTTAATGTAAATTGTAAAAAATATCAATAATGTTTTAAAATAATAATACCACCCCCACCCTCCCTTTAAAGTAATAAAATCACCATACAGTAAATGAAATATTGAAATAAACGATAGGACTACCTGTCAACGAGGAAAATATGAACATCGAAAATATTTCAGTCTGACGTAATCAGTAAACGGCTGTATTTTATAGATTTTCAGCGGTGTTCGCGTTTGTGTGACACCTGTCACGTAAATAGAACAGGTAATACCAAATGAACATAGACAACGAGTCTAACCCAGCACTTGATGTGTGATATACCCACGTTAAAATATAAATAAAATATTGCTCACGGAAGAAAGATCTGCCTAGACACCGTGGATCTATCATGTGGTGAGGAATTTTAAATATTTTATTACTTTAACGTAATGTTATTTTTTCAGCATAATTGAGGAAATTCTCTGTTGACACTCTGTGATTCAATTTATGAAAAGTTTTTGTTTTGAGGGTTTTTTACAAGTCAAGCCCTACTCGATTTCTTTGCACAGTGTTCTCAGATATGCCAACCATTTTTCTAAAATCCTCCGTTTGTCATTGGAGCAAAGTTACAGAATCTTCTCAAATGCTGTTTCTTGATTCTTGCTTGTTTTTTCTGTAATAATGCAATTGATTCTAATATACATGGATACCTTTTTAGTTATATTTAGCCATTCGTCCGTAATAAGAGGCCGTACCATATAATATTTTCGGCTATATATTAGATGATTGTGTTGTTACAAGGAATGTTTGATCATACCTCACAGTTTAATTATTTAGTTTTTACATCAAAAGCTGAAAATTCGAGACCAACCTAGAAAAATTCTAGTATACTTGTGGTATCACTTCAGGGCGGAAAGAAGAAGACTACGTAAGTTTTAAAACTTAATTACAATACCACCTGTATTAATGTACGGAAGAAGAACATGAAAGATCACGCAAATGCTTTCAAGATGACTCACAATGATATCAGAAAAAGAAGTGAATTTTTTTAGAATAATGCATTTGGGTTAATGTTTTTTTGAGTTAAGGTTTTGCATTATACGAATGAATATGAAGAGAATTATACTGTATATTTGCAATACCAACGATGGAATATAAAGAAACATATAAAGGTTGAACGGACACGTTTTAAAAATGAACTTGTCACAAGAGTGGATATTATCTGAAAAATGGATATTATCACATTTGAAAAATAAGTGGCAAGAATTGGTTCTATAAACTACAAAACAGACAATCTAAAGAGTTTTAAGACTTTTCTGTAATCCACAGGATGCGAAAACGATGGCGGAAGGCAATGGAATACTGGCGTGGCAAAGTCTAAACCACGTAGTGCGTACAGAGACGACGACGTCTGTCTAAGATGAACTCCTGATTTGGACATTTAACTTCCTGATTTGTTCGATATTTTAATACTTATGTTCTAAACGATTCGCAATGCCACTCCAAAGGTATACTGTAATAATCCATCCCTATAAGGCTTGAATTTGGTTGTCTTTTATTTTATTTCTTAGTTTTTTAATGGCTAATCACCAGTCTGGATTTTACAAACACACAGTAATATAAGTCAAGTAAACCGCATAGTCAATCAAATTAGTAGTGGGTTCGAAGAGAGAAGCTGCTACTTTTCAGTATTTCTGGATACAAATAAAGCCTGTTTGAAGGAAAACCTAACATGGTACTATTACCTCATTCTAAAATCTATTACAATAGATATTTTATAAACTTTAAACTGTATACTCATACAAATCTTTATAGTCTAAATTGAGGAGTCCCGCAAGCAATGTAGCTAAGTCAGAATAATGGTAAAATTCACAGATGGCAGCCATTATGGTCTTGCATGGAGTTCTGCTACTGCCTCTAAAGCGTAGAAAACACACGAACACAATCCAAAACTACTTAAAGAAATAGAAAATAAAGGAAAATAAATCTTAAACAAAATCTTGTAACATTTATGTCAAGGTGAGGTAACTGCCCGCCTGTAACACTAAAATATTCTCCAGTTGCCACACACAGAAGTCTTGCCAAGCACTTCGACGGGCGTCTTACGTGACGGAGATGCATAACAACAAAAAGCAAGTTGCGTTTACGTAACTTCTGATATATAATACATGGGACACAGAATTACTACGAAATAGTCTACAGAAGAGAGGTCTGTGGGAGGAATGCATTCTCGCTTGACCGCTCTTAATTTTACTTGTATGTATGTAAAATACTTACGTGTGTGTAAAAATGGACAAACAGATTACCGTAATATTAAACAATTGAAAACACCTTCTAATTTTACAATTTGTAAAAACAATTTTTTCAAGATTTACTCTTAACAGAATGGTTTTCTTTTATTTATAACTTGTTTCGCTCCCCAACAACTTATTTATATGAGGAGACTATAACAATTTTCCTTTACAAATATATTCATTATATCTTCACTTCTCCTGTCATACTATGTAAATGATGCACCAAAACTTAAAATTACTTAATATTTCGATTACCGAGGGCCAATCCCGTACTTTGCACATTCCACTACTGCCGTATCCACGTGTAGCAATTTAAACTCGAAAGTGTTTTTAAAGCAGTCTACATTCTATATTATTACGTGTGACATAAAAATATTATTGTTATTATTAATTCGGGGTCAGAACGCCCTAGTACGTTGGGTGATGCCTAATCTCCATTGAAGTCTGTCGTTGTAGTTTTCGTCGTTTAGTGCTCATTGACCTTCTTATGCCCTCTGTCCAGGTTTTCTTGGGTCTGTCTTTCTTTCTCTTCATAAAAATAGAAATTCTGTTTTTCTTATCATCAGTAAGAGTTTTTATTAATAGAAACCATCATACAGAACCTTTAATGTATTTTCATAACACAGACAATTTTATTTTCATCAGATCACCAAAACAATAGGAAAAGTAAAAATTAAATATCAGATGACCCCGTTTGCTGAGATTTATCTTTCTGTGTGTATTGGCTGCTTATAACTTGGAAAATAATGATAAAGGGAGTATAGAATAATTGACATTTATTAACATCTATGTACCATTCAAAGAATGTCATATCGTTGCTTACAATCGTCAGGTAAATTCAAAGTGTTTTTAATTAGAAAAGTTTTCTCATTTACGTCTAAGCTTAGAGTCACGATTTTATCAGGTGTTATGCAAATAGCGTTTTTCAGAGTGACTATTTACCTTTATACACCAGGTATTTGAATTCTTTAATTATCCGTCTAGCTGATTATATAAAATTCATTCAAAATAGCCATGTATATTTATATATATATAAAATTTATTAAGATGTCAGTGATTCCATAGTGTGGCTTATGTTGCGTCTTCAACTTTTGTTTTTAGACAACCTTAACATTTTTCTAGTAAAGTTTATTAATAACTATTTTCCTTTGCAATTACTAAAATCTCCTTAGCTTTCTGTATTTCTCATTCTCTCAAATTAGATGTTAATACTATTGTCTGAGATGATTTCCTTGAATTATCTCTTACTGGTTCGTCCCCTAATTACTTGTTACCAACTGACATTATTTACATAAATTATTGCAAAACCAAGTAAATGTGTTAAGCGTTCCAGAAATGTGTGCTGGGGAGTCCCGCTGATCGGAGTGTGTTGCTGCCGCTCGCTCTGTGTGCTGTGACGCGCGCCGGCGATCCGAATTCGTACGAATCACGATCTCTTTGTAAAACACCATAATTTGTTAATGTGTTTTCGTTTCGTTAGTAACAAAATAAATGAACGTATTTTTTTATATAGTAATTTTTAAAAGTGAAGACGGATTATAAACAGTTAAACGCCTTTTCGTTAACAGTTAAAACGAATTCTTAAACATTGTAAACAAATAAAACATTTCGTTGTAAACAAGGATAAACGTGTAACATGTTCTTTAATAAACAAAGCTTTTATTCAATTGCGTGAATCTAATTTCACCTGCCTTATTAAACAAAATGTTTTACAAATTTTGTTACAAAGTTTTACTTGTTTATTGGCAATTAAACAGAATATTTACGGCAAACATAACAAATGTGTTTATCGAATCCGACTTTTCCGGTTTTACAACACGATTCTTGGAATATACGTCAGACATAATTCTGGGAGTCACCTTTAATTTTTAAGGCAGATAATACAAATTTTAGTGTACAGTTTGTGTTCCAACAATTTTAGTGTTGCCTCATTTTCCGTTTCCTCTACTATTGCTCGAAAACATAGCGTCTCTAAATAAATGTATATTTAAAGATTTTCCTTTATTTTAACAAATATATATAATTTTTCTTGGTTCACAGTGCCTCCTCCTCCCCCACACAATTGTATATATGTAGATGAATATATAGTGTAACTGCTGATAATAAAGCCATTTATTTTAACGGTTTATTTTGTTCAATATCCGGGAGACAGCAGCACCTGACAACAGTGTGTTTGTTATGTGAGTTACTTTACTAACGTATCTCCATGGACAGATATCTGGAAAAATACTTCAGGTAGATCTGAGGACTTGAAGGAGAGAAATGCATGTGTGAATCAGATCAACCTGAATATTCAGGTTTGCTTCTCAAAGTAAACGTCACATTGAAACTGTTAACTTTTAACAAAAATCATTTAAATTGTTATAATTTGATGAATTTTATAAATTATTCTACGTAAATAAATGTTCTGTACTTTTAAACCGTGTGAAAAAATGTGGGTAGATTGAAGACGGCAGTTGCAGGAAATAATGCCATGACGAGTACAGGTAACACCAATTGCAATCAAATCAGTTCATTACGTTAAATTTTATATTACTCGGTTAAAATATTTTTTCTTATTTAAAGATAGTAATTTACTGTATTTGTAATTCTTTCTTTATTTGTGAAATGTTAATTTTCAATGAAGGAAAGAGAAATTAAAGTATCGTTGCTGAAGAAAACGTGTGTCATATTTAAAAAAATGTATTAATAATAAACAATAAGTACAGATATTTGACTACAGCATTTAATTTGTTATTTTCGTTATTTCAATTGCTGAAATGGGGAAAATTTGCAAATGTATAAGATTAAAGTAGACGAGTTAAGACCTACGTTATGCTGTTGCTACGACTAAAAACGGAACACGCGTTGTAGTAGCAGCGAGAATTCTTCAAGACAGGGTTAAATAAAATGATGAACATAATCCTGTCAAAATCTTGGTCATAACACTGCATTTACCACTGAGTTTTAAAAACAGTGGAAGGCGAGAAATATAAACTTCAACAGGTAGATTCGACGTTACAAAAAAGTATCTGTAACAAAGCAATAGAAATTTACAAAACCTTGAAACTAAAATATTTCTGTTTTAAAGGCAAACTGGTAATTATTAGTTTGTAGGGTTTTGAAACGTAACTCTGATATCGTACTGAGAGAAGGACGAAACCTGAGTTATGGTAGACTTATGCGTTTTAACAGATAAATAGTAGATCACTTCGTTTCACTGTTACGTTCTGCTTATAGAAGTACAAGTGGTTGCTACTTATACAAAAACTAAGTTGCAACCATATTAGACTTACAATGTGTACGAATCGGGATTACAACTGTATGTTGGTGGTAATGATAAAGTTTTGACTCTAAAAGGAAGCAAACAAGTGCACGTAGCGACACACTGGGAAAGTGTTACATTAATTACAGGCACTGATGCTATTGGTTCTTCCTGGATTCCTCCAATAGTACTTTACGAGGTGGTGTATAGAAAAACAGAATTTGGTTATGACCTTCAGGCAGTGAATTTTGCATGTCACCAAAGGGGAATATAACAAAAGAATAAATATATATTTTGTTAATTTTTATCATTATCGTACAACAGGTAGCTGCGTGCTCATACAAGATGGTCATAAAAACCATATGGATGAAGCAATTTTGAATATTGGTAAAGAACTTGGCATTCAAATATGTTGTTATCCTGCTCATTGTAGTCCTGAATTGAAACCATTAAACAAGACTTTCTTCAAGCCTTTAAAAGTGTATTGGAGTCAAGCTCTGGGTACTTTCCTTATAAAAGCTTTTCACTGAAGCATAGTATCGCGCCTCAACTACTGCAAATGCAATTTGTGGGTACCAAGCCACTAGAATATACACGTTGAATCCGGATATGTTTCCAGAATTTCCATTTGCATCAGGCAGAAACAAAAACCCCGAAAATGACGAAACATAATTCACACAGACCACTACGACTAATCCTCTGTCTTCAACTAGGCCAAAGATGTCTTCGATTGAAACTTTTGTTTCAACACCCAAAAAAGTTAAAAAAAATCGGTTTCAAGAAAGTCATTGCACATGAGTCTGTACTAAGTAGAAATCTTTGCAGTCAGGATGCTCCAACAACAAATGGAAATCCTGTCAAACAAAATAAAAGAACGTTATTAAATAAGGACAAAAAAGATCAGTATTGAGGTGACTGCAGCGATTATTATTAGGACAAGGGGTCAACAAGAAACTGGATTCACTTGTTTGGATTGTAAAGTAGTTCAATGGAACATTTGGCAAATGTAGTGTACAAGAGACAGGAGTATGTTCATTGTGTGAAGTCGATCGAATAAACCGTATAATCCGAATAAAAATGTGTGTGCATTCAAAATTCTATGACTTAAATGTTATTTCTTACATTCTTATCAGATTTTCTTCCAGTCAGGGTATTAATTTTTTTTTGTAAAGAATAAAATTTATTTTAGACAAAAACGGACAAAAAAGATTTTTAATATAAAAGTTTGCGTTTTTCATATTTTAGCTATCCTTATATTAAAAGTATTTGTATACTGTAATTTTACTTTAATTAAATTACATTTTCTTGAATAAAGTAAAGAAAATAAAATAAAATGACGACATACATGAAGGTAGTAATAATGATAGTGTGTATTTGTTTAAACTGCCTTATTATATCTGTCATTAATATCTTTTGAAACTCCTGAATAAATAACGTATGCCTTAGAAATACAATAGAGAATATTTTAAAACAACAACAGGTGTGAAAAATGAAAATTTAAGCGAGTTATAGCAAATTTACTGAATTTCTGGCGTTATTACCTTAAGTCACTATGTATGTGATAATGAATATATAGGGCTATAGAGGATTCTTCAGTAGTATTCGTTTGTTCAGTGAGTCCCGCTTGTTTTCTACGTTATTGAATCTCAACATTGTCAAACATCGTAGCTTGTCTTCTACGTATTATATCGCAACATTATAAACACTTACGTACGTAAACCTATACTGTGTTATCAAGCTTATATTTCTAGTAACATTATTGTGTCTACGCAAACATTAACACAAACAAATAGTTATTAATACAGTACATACATTCATACACGTTCATAACATGTGTATATACAGTATAGTATTAAATAGTGATTCCTTGATAAATGATAAACATTCAACTGTGTTACATTTCAGAGCAGTTCAGTGCTTTTTCAGACACTGATATACAATTTTAACAGAAAAGCCATACAATTTTTGTGTAATACACAATCAGTTTGTATAACTGAATGTTAATAGTTGTAGGTCTTGAAAATATTGTTAAAATATTGAAACAATAACAATCATTATGTTATTGTATAAGTACATAATGAAAATCATTATTTTTCAGTGCGAACCGTAATGTTTTATTTAACGTAATTCAACTAAGCAAAATACGTAGGAAAGGAAAAATGAGTTACTTTCTTCTTTGCAAGAAAGTTTATGTGAGAAAAATCTGTGGTAGGTAACAACTCCAACGTACGTCAAAGAGAGACGGGGAGTGAGAGAGAGTGAAAGAAAGATATAGGTAGACAGACAGACAGAGAAGGACAGAGACCGAGAGAGAGACCCAGAGAGACAGAGGCAGAGAGAGAGAGAGAGAGACGGATAGACAGACAGACAGGCAGAGACAGAGTGACAGACGCAGAGAGACAGAGGCAGAGAGAGATAGAAGGATAGACAGAGAGACAGACCCAGAGACTGATAGACAGAGAGACAGAGAGGATAATAAGTATATTAAAATTTATTATTGGCACAGGAAATTTAAATGTATGGCGTCGTAGTATCATGGTTGAGTATAATAATTCTATTAACTTAGAAAAAGAAGGGTTTCACGGAAGTTTATTGGCATATATAGGATAAAATATGCAGTATAAAAATAATGAGATTCATTGAATATTGTCGCGATTTGCACCAAAAGTAGGAAGATAAATTTCAAACTTCGTTCATCCATACACATCGATGGCTTGGAGTTTTGAAGTTGTACATACATTTACGTATAAGCATGCTTAGACGCATAGTTGACAAGGAAATGTATTAAGAATAACTCTTTGTAACAAAATATCATATTTGGTCAAGAAGAAAGATTAGGATGTTTTCGACATTTTGGTAAAACGTGTATGCCAAAAATATTTCAAAACAGAAGTTTCTGAAGTATTTGTAGGGTCATGGTAACAAAGAAACAAACAAATTGATTTTTTAGTCATGTACTAAAATTTTCCGTTCCTTATAGTCATTCGAAGTTAAACAACATCAGTGAACATTGCAAAGTTTATTATAAAGTAATATCACTGTTTGTTTAGATTACACAAAAGATTAAAATGTTCGTTATTCACTTTTAACTGGAATTTACAAAAATTAATGAATAACGTGATTATTATTTATGAATAATGCGTACTTGAATATTGTATTTAATTAGAAGAATTGCTGAATTAGTGGTTATCTGTGTAAAAGTGATGTTTTCGATTTCTAGTTAATTTCAACATAGTATTAAATTCGATATAGATAAAACACTATTTACAGAAGTACCTATGTTATACGAAAGCGTTGCAAATATTTATAAAACTTAATTGAAAGAGTCAAAGAAGGTGTGTATATAAAATAACGTCTTTTACGAAGTCATTAACGGTGGAGCAGAATGTTCTGCGCATACTTTACCTAACTCACGTTGGATTCAGAGCTGTTTCCCACACTCACTTTCTCCCGCCGCGGCGCCGATTCTACCCTCGTTTTCGTGTTTCCAACAAGGCTTACGCTCCATTAGAAATAATGGCTTTGCACTTTCCTACCATATGCATTTATGTTCCCTACAATTTTCAATGATTTCCGCTTTGCTGCACTCCAGAAACAACCGAAATGTTTTCATAGCGTGCAGGCAGCCAAACGAAGCGATAAGGCGTATATTATAATGGTATTTGAATCGTATGGTTATGAATTTTCTGAACGCACGATTTTACGACTTTTAACAACAAAGTGGTAATTGCACCCTTACGCTATTTCAAATGTTGCCTGCACGATATGTAGATATTTACACATTCACAGATTTAAATTTTGTTACTCAGTTCCCTGAGTGAATTTATATATTTTATGTACAATTAACATTTTCTGTTCAGCTTATATAAATTAATTTTTTATTGTTATGCCCTGTTTTTATGAATATTCGTGCCGTATTGATACAATATTTGCCGTCGTCATGTCGAATGTATCGATAAATCAGTCGTTTAATTATACCTCCTATGTTATTGCGTGTGATTGGGGCAAGCGGTATAGAAAATACTATTTAAATCCCAAAATTAAGTGTAATACAAACACAATATGGAAACGATCGTAGACCTATAAAGTAATAACAATTTTAATATAATTGTTCATTCGTATCGTCACATACATGCATTATATGCAATAATCTAAACAAACAGGCCTATTACATTCTAATACATTTTATAATGTTCGCTGGCGATGTTTAACAATTGTGTATGATTACAAGCAACAAAAAGTTTTAATGTATCACTTACTAAATAAATGGTAGAACTAGATCTACACCAGACAGTTAAAGCAATTGCCTCAATTTCCCAAGGGCACAAACCAGCTCTTCAGTAATTTTAGAGGTCAAAGAATTCTATGCTGCCATTTTAAGCAGTACAACAAAAGCACGTGAAAAAAACCTCGACGTGACCAAAACACACACACACACACACACACTACATTACTGTTTTCATTTAACACAATAATAAGGAAGCCATTTGAAGAATGATGAGACATCGAGAAAGTAGTTGAGACAAGAAACGGTCATATTACAAAAAAAAAAAAAGAAAAATACAGCAGCTCAGAAAGTATAAGGTGCTGCAAACATTCTAAATAGGCAGACACACTCTCAGATACAATGCGTATAGGTACCATACATGTATTTCTTACGCATAACATATTCGTGTTTAGTGCTATTATATTATTTTACATGAAATAAAATGTTTACAACGACGGCAAAGGTAGGATATTTTGAATCCATATTCAGGGGTGAAAATTTACATTGTATTTTTAAAATGACTAATGATAATATACGTTGCACATTAAGATGCAAGTGTTTATCTTCCACATTCATATATCCGGAATGTATTGATGTCTCTGAAATTTGAATGTTATCTGAAGAAAAATATGGTTTCCAAGCGACTCGTTTTACTATATAAAATTTATTAATATATTTATTATTTAAACTGAAATTACCTCAAGATATTTTGTTTTCCTAACTAGGAACATGTTTCGAGAGTTATTGTGCTCTCATCTTCAGCCTTCGCGATTCCGCGTCTAGTAAGTACCTATGTGTTGGTCTGTCGCCATTGTGGTCTTCTGTTGGTTTCTGGTATCTCAGAGTGGTATTTTTGTGTGTGATTGTGGTGTATGTATTAGTATTTTGTGTATTTTCGATGTTGAGTGCTTTGAAAATTGTGTCTTGTTTTGTATTGATTTGTATTTGTTGGGGTATTAGTTTGTTTTGTGTTTTATGTTTGTATATTTGTAAATTTTTCCAAATGTTCATTATGGTCCCTTTGTGTGGTATGTGTTTTATTAGTGTCATATTGGTTATGTCTGGGAATTCATGTCCTGTGTTTATTGCATGTGTGGCTAAATTGGATTTATATATTTCTGGTTTTTGTATGCTTTTAGATGTTCAAAATAACGTTTTGTTTCTTGATTATATAAATCAAGAAACAGACTGTAGCAAAAAGAGTTTGAAAATGTATTAAAAATGAATTTTATAGTATTGTATAGTTTTATACTATTGTACACTTCTCAATTCTTTGAACTCTCCCCCTCAACCAAGTTGGTACGTGACAGAATCTCAACGATACGTTTCTAAGTACCAAAATTGTCACTTTAATAACATCCATCACTTTTGTTTAAATGATAACAAAACGAATCGTGATTTTATCAAATGGTAACGTAATTTTACCTTGTCACGTAAAATATAAAAAATGTTTCTATTGACAGTCGCATATTATACTGATACTAATAACAGGAAATCGCTGAAAATGAAAAATAATCACAGGTTTCTAGACGGAAATACATTGACAATAAACACATTTGAAGGTACCTAATCAGCAGCCGTTGATGGCTGTCACAGATAAAAAAAATAAAGAAAACACAAACTTGGTGATACTGCAACGTCAAAATATAAATAAATAAAAGTGACTGCGTAATATAAGCCTCAGATTGAATGCTAAGAGTGACAGACATTAAGATATATTATTCTTTCGACAGTTTGCGATGATACAAATATTGTTTTTGACAGGACTGAGGGAAAATATGTCAGAATTCTACCAGTTGTACATAAGATATTCTACCAAAGAAAATCATCACTTTACAATCAGTACTATATGAATATTATTTCACATTCTTGTGAAGTAAAAGTGTAGGTTTAGTTGTTCGGCGGGCGTATCGTTATTCTTAATGGGTATACAATCTACACTTTCTCTGTAAGTAACATCAATTCTTATTACAAAGCAGTAAAATTTAACCTTAGCAATCCTATACGTTTTAGAGAATATCAACTGTCAGTATATTATTCTAATATTTTTTGTAAAAAGGGTAAATAACTGTAGAATATAGAATAATTTGAAATTTTCATCACATGTGTATGTTTACTGACTGTTGGAACAGAGTGAGTAAACGTTGTGCATAAACACACGGAGTTAAAATAATATACGTTTTATAAATCTCTGCAAATAGTAAAAATATACAGTCAATAAAAATGTTATGCTGTCAAAATACATTTTTGTCTGTTGAAAGGTAAGCGAAAGGTAAACTTTTTTTTATTGGAAATGTGTTAAATTTCTGTCCAAACTTATACCTTATGAAATCATATAAATAGCATTGCTTTTGTTTTGTGTTTATCTTTAAAACAGTTTTTGATAACGTTTACACATTCATCTCCATATTACTAAAACAAAATTCTGCAACAATGTATGTAATGCACAAATAAAACAATCATATATACCTATATATGCTATAAAACAAATATAGTTTAAGAAATAACTTTATTAACAAGTTACCTCGTTTCTCGCTTAATTAGATATATCCGATGAGTATTTTAATGGTTGTTTCATTGGTATAGTTAATTAAACAGTTTATAACAACTGTTTGGTATTTTGAGGCGTGTAAATTATTACGTAGAGCATTTCGATTAATGAGTGCTGAGATCAAGTCGCGCGCCCTGCCGAATGTTTCTGGAAAAGCAATCTATAGTCAGGATCTAGACATCTACCAAGCAGCACATTTGTGGCTCTCTTACCAATTCATGGCCAGCATACGAGCAAACTAAGAGTCCTGGAGCATATATTCGTCTCCCGGATCGTCAACAATTGTCTGTCTATACTACTGTGGAGGTAGGCCTAATACATGTTATTACATCAGTACTTTTACTTTTATCCTAAATGGACCTACTTGCCAAAGCACGGGGCTATACGGAAATAAATGATTTTGAATCTTTGTATTCAATATTTTAAGACAGTTTTTCATTTGCTCTAGTCTCACTGGAGGGAATAATATTTAAAATATAAATTTTAACATTACCCATAGTTAAATGCGAAATACGTAAAAATTCACGTAATTGTTTCGTAACACACAAACCCCCAAACGCTTTCAATTACTCATTTTTATAAAATGCTGTCGAAGACAATATGAAGTTAGTAAATATCATTTCCCCTCTTTCCTTTCCCTAAAATAAGGAAGCATAGATTACAGCTTGTACTTTACAACCTATTATGGAAACCAGTGGCAATATTAACGCAAGGCTTAATGATTTCCCTACGACAACTACTATATTATCATAGCAAAATCAAGCAAGATTATATTATTATCTAATATCAGTATTACAAATCACGATAAACAAAAGTAAAACAAACAAAGGTAAAACAAACATACGCTAATAGCATATTCGTTTATTACTGCATTCTTAAAAATTTTTAAATTTTAATTGCACCTGTTGTAAAGTAATAAATTTCGCTATATGTTTCCTAATACTAGTTGCACGGCATGAGACAGAAATCAGCAAACCCTTAAATAAAAATGTAAAGGCTATGAGTTATTATTTGTTTGGCATGACGATTATTCAGCACTTGGCTGCTTCTCTAATTCCACACTGCTCCAACTTTGTTTAAGGATTCGTATTTGATCAGGATACAGTAACATATTACCTTTCTGAGTTTGTTACTCTCGAAATAGAGTGTTTAAGACGCTTTCACTTTGTATCTGATAATCAATTTTGTGCATACTTTGTGTATGATTCCACTGTTAATAGTCAAGGCACCCATGTATTAGAGGGAAAGAATATTTAGAACGTCCTTGAATATTACGGTCTCATAAATGCCAGTTTGAACAATGGAACCGGTTTTAAGTAAATCCAATAAAATTGGCAAAAAATTCACATTGTTTTTTGAATTTAAAAAATTCAAATTTACTACGACTCAAGCATAGGTTTCTCTAGGCACTTTAACCTCATCCTGGAAAATACATGATATTGTGTATACTTTAATTTTTAATTCTTTAAAAGTCTATTTTAGTAACAATTCGACCTTGAAAGCTCCTCTTCATGCTTATCCCACAAAGTATAGGTTTAAACTACAAAAATAAACGTATCTAAATTACTCAATATGCCACATAATGAGGAAATGTAAATTTCAAGTTTTCTGCCCAGATTTCGTTTTTGGTATTCCATGGTCTGTACTTGTAAAACAAAATATACAATAATTGAGAAATACAGAGAAACACATTAGTAAGTAAGATGTTATTGTCTCAAAATAAATAAGTTTTACTAATACTAAAATGGAGTAATAATGTGTAGGAATTTGCCCCTACTCAGAGTGTAAGATTTCTATGAGTAAACAAACAAACGTAGAACATGACACATTGTAATTTTCTTGAATTAATCAAAATGTGTGAAACCAATAAATTTTAATTTTTATATACTTACACGATTACTAATATCTTATAGATTATGTTCTTCAAAGAGTGGTAAAAAGTTACTTTATGTTGTTTAATGAGTGGTGTAAGGAACAGCTTAAAAAATTATATGAAAATGTTGATCAGCATATTTTGTATATAGTACAACGTCTCTGTCCACAAAGAGCTTGTATCTTACTTTTGAATGAAGAAGCAAAGGGTAAACATTTATTAAAACATACCAAACAGTGTTTACTTCACTATACTTTCAGAAATTCTTCCTAAAATATAAAATTTCCGAGCTTATCAAACTCCAGTACTTTGAATACCTTCCAGTATTGGTTCATTGGTTTTGTCGTAAAAATGTAGCAGTATTAGAAATCTTCGACTTTCTAAATTCTTGATACAATAAAAAAACTCCCTGTGCAACATCACAAAGAAATTGCTTTGAATGTGATGTATTGTTTCCCAGTAAACCAAATACTTGAGTTAACACTGAGAATATTTTTACATTTATATCACAGATCAAAGGTAGTCCTGCTATACTTATTTCTATCTACACTCTGATGGTTTTACTATTCTAATAATTTGAAATAAAAGCCTGTGTTTAAAGAGCTTGAAAGTAATTCCCTGTGTCTACTTGATTTGTAAATATCAAATGTTACAAAAACTACATAATTAATTCTTTGCCACAGTACTGTGGCTACTGACGTACACCGTGTCAGTTATGTAGAATCGATTTATCACTGAGGATGACTTCCAGGGGTAAAGCCGAAACGTCTGAAAATAACATTTTTGAAAATAACAACCTTAATAGACTACGGCCCAGTAGACCGGATTTTATTTTCAACACAATTTTTACGCAGGTCGTGAACCCTTAGAAATTGGCTACATCATTAATTTCTGTCAGAAATTCTATAGCATTCGTACTTTAGTATTCAGGTAAACAGATTTTATGTATGATGTACGCTTAATAAATAAATGTGAGTCGTACTCACAGTGGCTTGTATGGTCAAAATGAACAAATGGCTGTCATACGTAATGAGAGGTATATAATAAATTTGCAGATACAGAACTTGCTATACGTTTTCTCTGTAGATAGACAAAGTAGCCTAACGCAAAGCGAAACTTAAAATGAACAAGGTGTCGAACTGTACCCGTAAGTCGTGAAAAGTATTGCAATAGAAACGTTGAAATACGGTTAACTGATATGTAAAGAGAACTGGTAGATTTTTAAATAAACATCTGGAAACCAGAAATTAAAACATTTCACTTTTTAGTAGCATCGGTAGGCCAGTTAATGTTTTCCTGAATTGAAAGCTTCCAGTTTAATCAAGCACTATTGGTAACAAATAAAAAACAAAATAATAACAGAACTTTCAACACTGTGAGGATTTAAATATATTGTAAATATAGCATGTACATTATTTACTTCTAAGACAGAGTATTTACGCAAATTACACACTCTCCATTTTCAAATAATATTTAGTATTGCGCATTAAAATGCACATAAATATTCGGTTCCTTATTTATAAATTTTACCTCATAAGACACACAACTGTTTATAGTCCAATTAAAACACAAGGTTCTGTAAATAGCAAAGTAGTTTGTCATTACATGTGATAATTGTTTACGTATTGTTACGTATATGGGACTCTTTACACCCCTTATGTAAGCAGTTCGATGACGCAACGCTATCGCAAGTTCTCGCAAGTTTCAACGCAATCCAGGTGGTGTGTGATTATTTTACGGCAACTGGAAGACAATCGCAACCGTTAGTAAGTCATAACTGGTCTTCCCAGCTATAAATACAGCAACTCACATTGCAGTCAGTTGCGTACAGCGAATTCAAGCAATTAAGCGTGCTAGTTTTTGAGTCTTAAAATTCAGTTTGTGTTATTAGACAGCAATATTTAAGGTAAAATAGTAACAGTCAGTTATTTTGTGCAGGCATTTGTAATCTACGACATGTAACACTTGGGTATTAGGCAATAGTAAACTTGGAAAGTTATTGCAGACGAGTATTTTTATTAAAACTGTTAAACTGTTACTAAAGTTGTGAGTTACAATACTTCTATTGTTCAATTATTTAATAAAATACTTCTATTGTTCAATTATTTAATAAAATACTTCTATTGTTCAATTATTTAATAACTGAAAGAACTCAATCCATTCGATTGTTGTTAAAATATATTTTTGCGTAAGTGTATAAAGTAAAAGCAATTTAAGTGTACTTATTAAACGTATGTTCTAATGTTTACAGCAAAACGTACATTGATTTATGTACAACGATTTTGTTAGTAATGTTTTGGCAGTATATGAGCTGTGAGTTGTTTAATAACTTGTGCTTATGGCAACTGTGAAAGAAGGTAACACTTTTCGGTTATCTTCATTTTCTCCAAGAAAATCAATTGCGTATGTGTACAGATACGTATTTACGTTGTGTATTGTATCCAGAAACCATAGGAAAGTTTGTATCTTAGTAGGTTTTTGTCATTAAAGCATAAGAGATGTATTTTGTAAAATTATAATGGTTACTTAGTCATTCAAACGCATTAAAATTTTAATAAATATCACCATCCACATGAAGACAGCAGTTTACAAAATGTAAACTTAAAGATTACTTATAATTTAAATTTGCATTAAATTTAATGTATTTGTATTTACATGGATATTTATTTTACAGCCGTTAAATAAAAGTTTAGTGAAATTATGAGCATTTTTGGATAAGCCAATTAGAAACAAAGAGAAGCTTAGTGTGTGTTGTGCAGACTTTTGGACAGCACCGAAATTACACAATGCAAACGAAGTAATTCTTTAGAGAATTGTCTAGATCCGGCTAACTCAATTTAATCTCTATGGAAAGTTTTAACTTATATAATGTTACGTCATATGTAAATTCCAACCACTGCCACACACAAAAATTTTACAAAATGTCAAACTCTGCCTATGACATGCATTTTTAGGGTTTCGAGGTTTTTGTACTGGCACGTATAAAGCAGGAATAAATCCGCACATATAAAGATGACTTACATACTGGCAAATGAATTTCCTAGAAGACAGAAATTTTAAAAATTGTGTGCAACTGGTATTGTAGAGATGAACAAGGTTCACAGGAAACAGTAGCCTACAAGTGTAGTACAGTAAACAGTACAAAGCAAAAGTATTATGTTTTGCTGAATCAAACGGTCGTGTACACACACGCGCGCGCACACGCACACACGCACACACACACACACACACACACACACACGACACGACACGACACGACACGACACGACACGACACGAATCCATTTTTTAGAATACCCTTTCTAGAGAAAAAGAATTGTAAATCAGTAAAGAATTTTTTAAGAAAAAGGGTCGAGGTATGAACCTGAGAAGGATGGAATATGCTAATATTATTGCCATTAAAAAAGGAAAGCTTGTAAGAGAATACAGACAAAGATCTTTGATATTACCATTTTGACAAAAAATGTAGGGGTTGAAGATAATGCAATTCGTTGAATTTCACAAAACCGCTTCGGAAGTCAGATATAAAGCTATAATTTATATTTTACCAGACTGTAGTTCTTTTTTAAATTGTTATTTTTTTAAATGGAAAATATTTTAACCTAACAGCAAAAAACTAATATCTTTATTAAAGTTAAGAAATTAATAAATATCTTTACAAAGAAAGTATTTTCTAAATACATCTGTAAAATCAAATCCTAAACTCCGACAATTATGTTTTACTGTTGTAGCATCACAAGATAATACAAAAAAAAGAAACTTAATTTAATCATCAAAATTTGTAGTCAAACTAATAAAATAGATAAATATAATGTAACTGAATGAGGAATGCAATAAAGAATGAGTAATCAAATGAGAACAACCAAAAATAATTATATAAGGGATAATCATAATAACTAAAACAATAAACCATGAATAAAAAATAAGTATTTTACAGATGCATGAATAAATTAAAAATAAGAATTAGCTTTGTAAACAAACATAATAAATAACTTTACAAACAGACATAATAAAGGACTAGACTGGACTGTGACTTTGACATACTTATTACCCAATAGATTAGGTAAGTGATTTTGTATATTTTATTATAATATTGTAAATAATAATGTTATAGTATGTAAGTAAAAACGTATTTAGAGTTAAGCAAAATCATTTGTATACCACAAGCCTAAAAGTCAATTATGTCTTTAACCTAAGACTGGATTTGTAATTAGCTCATATTATATATAGTGTTATGGTAAAGACAAGGTAATTATTTTCATAATTGTGTTTATTCGAAAAACATACAAGGTGAGATAAGTGAATAGAAAAGTAAAAAATAATTATGAAACAGTGCAAATGACACAGTGTAAACAATGATAAAAATATAAACTGTTTTGAACCTAGTATAGCCAAAAGGTGAGAATGGCATGCATTTTGTATAAAGTGACCATATAACAATAAAATTAACTTCATTAGTGTGAATGACAATATAAATTTAAGTGAAATAAAATCATAAACGTGATTATGTAAAAATAATCAGGAAAAGTAAGGTTATATTAAAAACTTATATTTACTGGAGGCGGATAAAACAGCCCTGAGACCGAAAAATACACCAAACAAACCAAGACCTCTTATAAATGAATCTAAAGCTGGTTTTACAAGGAAGAAAGGATTTTTTTTTCTAGTGTGGGCTTTCAATGCAAAAAGAACAAACTAAATCAGTTGCCAATCCAAACAATATTAGAGAAGAAAATTATAGTAGAAGACAAGTTAAGTTATAGGAGATATCAGTAAACTAACGAACAATATGTATTCGACCAACCTGAAGAAGGAAAGCTGAAAATAATATCCTAAAATGGAGTACTACATCTTCGAATTTGGTGAGACCGTTTTAATACTAAAGCCATCTTGACAACTATCAACGTTTTACACAACACTTCAATACAGACTAAATAACGAACACATTTAATGCGACTACATTTGTGAACATAGTCTATGATATACAAAGTGAGTGACACAAACTTATTTGAACAAACAAAAGTGTAGAACTCATATAATTTTTATTAAACACTCAGTAGTGTGTATACAACTCAATGAACATGGCGTCCCTTGCTTTATTTAACTGTTACTGAAAGGGGACACCAGCGTGCCATGTTGAGAATTCATGAACTATGAGCTATATAATAGACAATTATTTTTAAAAGTTTTTCTCTTGTCAATTGTAATAATAATGTCTAATTATTAATTACTTCAATTGTTTCATTAGTTTTATATTTCTTATGTGTAATATTAAATTTGTAAAATTAGTTGAATTAATTTCTTTTGTATAATCACAAGAACTCACATCCAAACAATCATACACAAACACCAATTAATTACTACATATTAAAATTTTTTTCTTCATGTATGTTATTAACGTAAAACTTGTTGTAGGAATTTATAATTTTACTGAAGACGATTGTTAATTTGGTTACAACCCTGATATAAAAAATTTGTTCATGCATCCGAGAGCTAGATGGAGCAGGAACCGTAAAAAAAGAAAATTTGTTATTAATTAATAGAAGAAAAGAAAATTATTATAATAAGAGAATTAAGGAATAAAAATTGAATGATTCAGAGCAGCAAAAGAAGTGTGTTCTCATTTATAAATAAGTAGTATTATTAAACATACATCTCAGAATATTGCTGAGACTAATTGAACATTTATACTCATTTACAATAAGTACAAATCAAACACTGTTAAACTTTAAAAATTTTTTCAAATAGTTTTCCAGATGTTTGATTCACTAAACAATTAGATTTCAGCTTACCCGATTATCAAAAACACTACGGCTAAACCGAGCCTTAGTCGATACACAGTTCAAATAATTTACAAAACAATAATGAATCTTTACCAGGGCACCAAACACAAACATTGAATAAAATTCATCATTTTTGTAAGAATAAGTTTTGAAATGTTAATAAATACTAACATTTTAAAGAGTAATTAGAGCAAAAATGTTTGGAAAACAAATAAGCCATATACTTACAATGTAAATACTAATTTCCAGATACTCTTATTACACTAAATGTCCGTAATAAACAATCAACAATAAACTTCCGCACTGAAAGTGTTAGGAAAATCTATTATTATTCATTGTCATTGTCATAATGGGTTTTCTTTCTGGTTTATAGGATTATCAACTTTATAAATTTAGATCCACAATAATTTAGAGAAAGATAATAAATATGTTACTTCACTCAAAACACTATTATCACTTTTAGTTTTGAATAACTTAATTATTTTTAACACACATCAGGAATTTTTGTTATTGCCTGTCACGCATTTTTCTTTAATGATATTAAAATGCCTAACCCAGTCAAGTGAATCCGTACAGACTTGAGACTTGAATGTCGTTATTTATTTTTAATAATTGTAGTCATTCTTTGTTTAATCTTGCAAGCTTCTGTTTAATTAATGTCAAAATACCACTGTAAAAACAACACATACACATAACATTTATACACTGGCATTTGTGGATGCATACACACGTGTGCGCCCGTGCGATTTAAATTAAAAACAATTATTATTCCTTTCGTTCTACTTTGTT
Organism: Magicicada septendecula; assembly: GCA_034769895.1. Taxonomy (NCBI): domain Eukaryota; kingdom Metazoa; phylum Arthropoda; class Insecta; order Hemiptera; family Cicadidae; genus Magicicada; species Magicicada septendecula. Next base: position 169,329,476 of record CM068375.1, read on the forward strand.
TTATTTTTAAAATATTAAAAGTAGTATTTATAATACCGTCATATAGTAATGATTATATAGTTCAGCCTTTTAATACCGTAATACAGTTTTTAAAATATTCATGTAATTAAATTCAGTAGTAATAAAATTTGAGTTTGAATTGCCTAAGATGCACTGACAGGTCTCATGTGTTACAGCTAAACTGGATTTTTAGTACTTCGATTTTACGACCTTCTTCGGAAAGAACTAAAACTGTACAGTGTTAACAGATAGAAAAAAAACACCAACTTTCATAAAACTGAATTCAAACTATTTTCACGAACGGCTTTTGTCTGCAACGCGCTTTTTCCAATAGAATTTAATATAGTTGGTCTATGTACAGTACACGTTGTTTTCTTTTTATAACATTGCTTCATCTGAGAATTACGTAAACTAAAATTTACGACATAATCACGTACACTTATCGTACACGTCTTGAACAATAACATTGCATTGTGAATTAAAAAAAAAACGAATATCTGTACAGGTTTTACCAATTATAATTATTTTTGGAATAAATGTGTTGGACAGAGTAATGGATAATAACACAGAGTGTTGGATGGGTGATGGATACCTACAGTAAACTAAATAAGGTACTGAAGAATTATAGGAGTCACAGTAATTTAAAGAAAAACGGTGTCAAAACTTTAAAAACTGTATAAATTTTACAGAATTAGAGAGAATAACAGCAAGAATGTCACTTTACGGAATAAATATAACATTTTATAAAAGTATTTTTATTACTTACAGCAGACAGAAAACAATGCTTTTAGTATAGAGTAAGATTATAGATAACCCTAATAAACATAGAACAATGATAGAAATTTAGAAAAAAAAAACAATTATCTCATTACTGGTTAAGAATGTATCAGTATTCCTAATATTAAAAATGCGTCAGGCGTCATGTGGATAGATACAAATTGACTTAACCTACATGTTATTCTTGAAGTGATTTTGGATGTTTTACCAAATCTTCTATTTTATGATATACACCCTACAAAAAAAAAATCGACTCTCAAACGCACTCTCACCACGTGTACCACAAACTGGGCTCACGAACTACAAGTCACACCAATTTATATAGTCACTGTTCTCTCACACAAAAAAAGCATCCCTTAACAAAGCAAGCGGGAGACAGATGAATCATGTAACTGTAACCGTGAATAGGTATATTTGTAACTGCGATTTTCCATACTTTCTTGTAGTTCGTGATCTGATGTGGAGCGCTCAAAGCATTGATCGTAATCGATTTCGTTTTCGTTGCGTGTATAAGACGAATTGAGACACTAGAAAATTGACTACTGAGAGCTATTAATAAAGTGACGTACCAACACAAAAAAATAATACAAAACAAAGTAGACGCAATACGATATTACCAGAAAACGATCAGAGTATACCGTGTGTAAAACTTCATATGTTTCCTCAGTGTGCGTTGTTTGGATTCACTCCTGTCACTCGTCTACCTTACATTAGTATATTGTAAAACGCTATATACAGGGTTAGTATACGTTTTAACTATTTCTGTCTATTATTATATTACAACATTTTAACAAATCTTAACACGATTGTAAGAGTTTATGGACGCTTCTCAGCTCAACACACTTGCGCGGATGGATGGAACTAATTGTTTTGTTTAAGAAATTATCAAAAGACACTATTATTACATAATCTGTTATGCATGCTTTCATATAACAAGTAACTCCCGTTAATTTTACATTATGTAATATTTCTAATGTGAAATATGTAACTATTATTGATGCAGGTGTTTAGTCCAAAGCATAGTGTCAAGGAGACACAGACGAAAAATAAAACAATATAAAATCATTATAAGGGAGAAAATACTACAAAATCAAGATCTCAGAAAAGAAAGATGGGTGACCATAAATTTTAATAAAATAGGAAAAACAACTACAAACAAACCTAATGCGAGTCGAATTAGGAAAACAGAGGAAACATTAATTGAATTAGAAATAGATGAAAGAAGGCGAAGGGGCCGATCCAGAATGCAATGGGATCGGCTTTAATTTAACTTTAATTCAGAGATTTGGTAAATAGGAGAGGAAAGAATTACAGGAATAAGGCAAATGCCAGGACAGAGGTATAGGACCGTACAGAAGATAGACAAGGGGACAGAATCACGGAAACGTGTGAATGAGAACGACAAGAAGAAGTTCAAGAAGCAATTATAGATACTAACCAAATATATATACGTGTCGAGGGAGATGGGTGACGTTGATTTCAAAAATTAAACTTGATGAAGTTATACTATCAAGTTAACAAACAACTAATAAATTAACAGACAATAAACTTTAAGTAGATCGTTTTACACTATTGTATAGTTATCAAAGAACTTTAAAGCATCTGTATTTAACAAGAGTATACTGTACTTCACTATTAAAACAATGACTGCAATACAGACGCTCTCGCAAACTACCATGCACTTAATGTTACACAAGCACAATAATAGGTCTATTGTAAAAGTGTATATTCATATTTGTAGTTAAATTAGAAAGCAGGGTAAATAAACATTACAATTGTACAATAAATTAACCCAAGTATAATATTATTTACAACAAATGTAAATGTAATACTACATATAGAACTACATTAAGAAACTTGTTATTATTCTATTTATAAAATATATTATACAACAACTACAATAAATGTGCAGGATTACAATAATAATAAGCTACACGCACATACAAAAGCATGTTTATAAATATATTCAAATGATTAATAAATATTTTTATTTTTGGTTATCACAATTTCATTACCATTTAATGACATTTGTTAATAAAGTGGCATGTTCGAGTGAAATAATAAAAAAAAATACGGAAACGCAATATAATACATTATCTAACTATAAAATAGGTTTATTACCTTCTGTCACGCTTCTTAAAATCCAATATAGGATGACTCGAGTTTCGACACCTATGGTGTCATCATCAGCAGATCTATTGTGAATAAAATTAAAACTTCATTTATCAATGTATATACATCTCGTCAAATAATAAAAAAATAATAAAAAAACAACACATATATAGTACAAAATAACAAATAATTAACACATATTAAAAACGAAGTAACAACGAATGAAAAATGAACACAAGCGGCCGCTATGAACCTGTACAGGAACGCGTTACACGGTAAAACTAACCGATATCGATTTGACCTTTGATCAACTTTATCGATCTGACACAGCTAATTTCTCGTTCATATCATTTACTTTATTGAATAATATATTATTTTTATGTATTGACTTTTCGTTTAGGATACGATCGTAATTCTCTTTAGTGGCTTTATATATTTCGAAACGTTCGAGAGTGTCCAGTTTAAGTGACTTCTTGCATTTATGTAATATGTCCAAACTCTCACTAATACTTTTTATGTTGTGATCATGTAAGCTTAAATGTTCAGCAAATGTAGATCTTCCTATATTTGACTTAGAGCTTGGGATGTGTTCTTTATAGCGTAATTTGAACGAACGACCCGTTTGTCCTATGTAGAATTGTGAAAAATCTGAACAATTGGGCCTATATACACCAGTACCGTCATATTCGTCTAAAGATATATTGTTGTTTTTAAACTTAAGTTTGTTCTCGATATTATTATTTGCTTTTGAAGCCAATACAATATTTTGTTTTTTTAAGGTATGATGTAACATTTCGCTATACTCTATTGCAATATATTTTACTTTTTCTTTAGGTCCGTCAATATTTATTGGTCTATTTTGTTTCTTATTTATTATTTTATCTATTATGTTACTTTTATATCCATTGGCTGTCGCTATGTGTTTAATAATGTTAACTTCACTTTTATAGTCTTCTGTGGATAAGGGTAATGACATCAATCTATGTATCATGCTGTTGAAAATGCCATCTTGTGTGAAAAAGGATGATAAGACGAGGCATGAATAGCATGATCTGTGGTTGTCAGTTTTCTATAAATATTAAAGCGAATTTTGTTATGTATTTTTGTTAAAGTCAAATCTAAAAAATTTATTTTATTATTCTTTTCTGTTTCTAATGTAAATTGCAAACTGTTTGTTATGGTATTCAAATATTTATTAAGCAGCTCTAATTGTCTGCATTTGCCATTATAAATCACTATTGTGTCATCCACATATCGACGATAAAATAGGATTTTTTTATAATGTTTGTTGTTAGGTGATAATATTTCGTTAATTTCGATGTGGTTTAAATAAATTTCAGCCATGATACATGATAGTGGGGATCCCATTGCTAATACATCTCGCTGTAAATAATATTTATTATCAAAAGTAAAATAATTTTGTTATAATACTACTTTTGTCAAATTAATAAGCTCATCTACTATTTCGTGGTGTAATGTGGCTTTTAATAATAATAACCTTTTTGTTATTTCCAAAGTTTCATTAATTGGTACATTAGTGTACAAATTAACTATGTCGAATGAAGCAAAGGTGTGCCTTGGTTCGATTGTAAGTTCTTTTGTGAGATCCACCAATTCTAAACTATTTTTCAAACTATAGTTCTTAGTGAATACTATATGTTGTCTTAAGATTTCATCAAGTTTTTGGCAATTTTATACGATGGTGCAGACGTGAAATTTACTAAAGGACGGACAGGCATATTATTTTTGTGTATTTTTGGAAGGGCTCTAAGTCTAGGTGCTTTAGGATCAATCATTTTTAAATATTTTTTCTCTTCATTCGTTATAATATATTTTATTTTATTTAACACCGATTTCACATTATTATTAAACCTATCGGTGGGGTCGCTCTTAATTTCAATGATGTTGTTTGTGATAAATTCTTGCATTTTACATTTATAATCCTCGTGAGTTAAAATTACGAGTGTCTGGCCTTTGTCCGCTTTGGTGACGATGCCGTTATTGTCTATAAATTTCCTTTTTATTTCATTAAATACTTTGGTTTCTTTATTATAACAAGTTTTTATATTTTTGGTTTCCAAAACTTTCTTTATTTTATTATCAACAGCGTGTCTTACAACAGTTTTTGTTTCCTCATCGGATATAGAATTTATTGCTGTTTCAGCGTTCAAGATTTCATTTATGAGTGATTGTTTAAATCCATTGTTTTTAAAACTGTATTTTAAGCCTTTGTTTAAAAGGTTAGTTTCATTGTTATTAAAGTTAATATCGGTAAGATTAACTATACGAGGATAAAATTGATGACTTATTGTATTGTTCTTTTGAAGGTCGTTCTGTTCTTTTAATAGGTTATTAATTTTTATATTTTGTGTTTTCTTTTTTTTAATAACGGTTTTGTTTATTTGTTTTTCTATTAAATATGTTACACTGTCGATTTGTGATGCATGTAAACTCTGTAACAATTCGAGATGTTTTTTCATAAGCAACGTATTAAGTGAGCTATTTTTTCTATTTAATTGTTTGATTTTATTTTTGATCCATAACTTTGTAGCTAATTCTTTAGTTTTTCTAGCACTATAGGACTTAGATAATATTCTTATCTGCACATAATTCGGTACGATCCGCAAATCTAAACATTTTTTGTTGTATCTGATGTTTAGTGTTGTTTTTAATAGTTTTAACCTAATATTCATATATTGATAGGCAATTTTTGCCTGACTGGCTTCTAATTTAAACATTTTATTTGCCTCCAAAACCGGTTAAGACTATAAAATAGGTTTATTACCTTCTGTCACGCTTCTTAAAATCCAATATAGGATGACTCGAGTTTCGACACCTATGGTGTCATCATCAGCAGATCTATTGTGGATAAAATTAAAACTTCATTTATCGATGTATATACATCTCGTCAAATAATAAAAATATAATAAAAAAAACAACACATATATAGTACAAAATAACAAATAATTAACACATATTAAAAACGAAGTAACAACGAATGAAAAATGAACACAAGCGGCCGCTACGAACCTGTACAGGAACGCGTTACACGGTAAAATTAATCGATATCGATTTGACCTTTGATCAACTTTATCGATCTGACACAGCTAATTTCTCGTTCATATCATTTACTTTATTGAATAAAATATTATTTTTATGTATTGACTTTTCGTTTAGGATACGATCGTAATTCTCTTTAGTGGCTTTATATATTTCGAAACGTTCGAGAGTGTCCAGTTTAAGTGACTTCTTCCATTTATGTAATATGTCCAAACTCTCACTAATACTTTTTATGTTGTGATCATGTAAGATTAAATGTTCAGCAAATGTAGATCTTCCTATATTTGACTTAGAGCTTGGGATGTGTTCTTTATAGCGTAATTTGAACGAACGACCCGTTTGTCCTATGTAGAATTGTGAAAAATCTGAACAATTGTGCCTGTATACACCAGTACCGTCATATTCGTCTAAAGATATATTGTTGTTTTTAAACTTAAGTTTGTTCTCGATATTATTATTTGCTTTTGAAGCCAATACAATATTTTGTTTTTAATTGGTTTTTTAAGGTATGATGTAACATTTCGCCATACTCTATAGAATGGCGTGATATTGAATGTTTGTTTTGTTTAACTGCTGTTAGTTTAGTAAATTTTATAGTTTTACTAAATGTTATTGTTTATTGTAAATACTGCATAATGCATTACTGTATTCGTGCTGTTGAATAAAAGTATGATTTGAATAAAAAAGTAAGAATAAAACGAATGGGATTTAGTTGTCTCCTGTTCACATTTCCTCCGCTGGTATTTTAGGCCAATTACAGGAGTTCGCTGTCTAACAATACGCTGCTGTATTACGTTACAACGTGCAAACACTGCTGGTGTACGAGATACTGTCACACTCCGTAACTGACCTCGGAGACTAATGATTTACCGGTTTGAAATTATTACACAATGCTCTAAAGGGAACAAAATAATCCCTAATTTACTCTCTTATCGTAACTACACTTGCACAGCAAAGTTACACTAAATTATCGTAAATAGATTACTAGAACACTACAACGTTTTGTTGGAAATTGAATTATATCTGCCGATTATTGGAAAGCTGACACGTTAATTTTTGTCTCATCATTACTGTCAGTTTTTATTATTTATGACACCATCTATTGAAAACTTAAGAAAATATTTTCAGCAATCTCATTTTTGTTTGTATATACACTGTACAAACGGAAATGTCCGATTCTGTTATTCTGCAAAAATATGACTTGAGAATAAGGGATATTTATTTTGCCTTGTGACATTGAACCAAACAGATTTCTATTTTTCTATTTCTCTACACGTTTACAGATGTTCTTCTGTTTACCCTTCTGTTTTTCTATAATTTGTGACTTACAACGATATACCATGGACGAGAAAAACGATGCTGATTATCATTTACCGAAGAGCAGCTATCAGTTCCGTATATTCTTCGAATGGTAACCTGTATTCTGTCCTCAACTCTCAAGTTATTCACAGGATTCCCAGTATTCCTATTGTTTGTTGGTCCCCAAAACATAGGCGCGGTTAATCTGATACCGTATACTTAGTGTTAATAATATGTTTATTTTAATCGTATTTAAATATTAACCACTTTTTGAATAATACTTTTACCCTTTATAAAAATACACACTCTTACTTCATAGGCTCCCCGAATTTCTCTACGGGTCTGATAATTGGACTGGAGTTTAACAAAATCCCAATCCAGTCGTATCTAAGCGCCGAAATGAGATTTCTCAGGTACGTGGCAGGGTATATTCTTCAAGATTGCAGAAGAAATGTAAATGTATGGCAGGAACTGAATATTATGAGTAGGCCTATACTTGATAGGACTGTACAGTATCGGCTAAAGTGGTTAGAATATCTTAACCGCGTGGATGACCATATTTCACCAATATATTAGGTACAGAAAAATACATCGCCAGAAATATGCTCTGACAAACGTGGTATCTAAACTTGTACGTGTCCTTCCATCTATCAGAGATCTAATCTGAAAACTTTTTGGATGACCAAACACGCTTGATAAATACTTAAAAAGCAGATTACTTAGTATACAAGTTGTTAAGCTTTCACAGCCGGCGTGAAGTTGCCACTATTAGCCGGGATGTCAAGCCGTGGTCTACAATTCTCGTTGACTAATGTTTCGGTACCACGAAGCGCAGCGTCCGCACCCGAGCTGGTGAACACAACCGTGTTGTCGTTTGAGGCAGCCGGAGAAGCCTGCGATGCATTCTCCAACGCTGATCATCGCGTTCTCTTTGAGGAGACCAAGATCTTGCCCTCGGAGTGTGCCTACTACCCTCGGTTGCACATGGAGTCCGTTGAAGTCTCCAAACATGGTTCCGTCGCTATCAATCGAAGGGGAGAAAGCCTCCTAATAAATACGGTTTGGCATGCTGTGTTCCCAAACCAATCACATAGCACTTGATGCTGATTCGTTGGTCCTGTTTTCCAGTTTAGATCGTGCTGGTACTAAAGTTTATATAAGTAGGCCTTCTTAGGTAAAATACATAGTCTCTACCTCATGTCTGGGGTGAATTGGCGGATACCGTGGTAATCGTTTCAGACACTGATGATGGGGCCGAAACGATTGTCAACAACAATTGTGGTCCACGGCCTAACAGCTCGGCTAATAGTAGCAAATTAAACAGATTATTTAATAATTTTTAAATTGTTTATTGGAGCACCAGAACTTTAGTTTTAATTTGATAAACACCGGCACATGTCTTACGTGAGTTACATTTTCGCGTATAGCCTACATAATCAGTGTGTGAGTGTTTTCGCCTACAAAGTGAGGCTACTGCAAAGATGCATGTTCTCTTCCTATTAAGTTATACAATTCTGCACAGTAAAGAAACGTGTTTTCGTTCAGCCCGACTAGTAGCAGTGACTGGCTAAAAGTGACTCCATTTAAAATAAACAAGTTTCCTACCAAGAAAAGTGCAGTTTCACGTGTAGGAATGCATTTATAGGGTATACTATGTACATTTAAATATTTATGTATACATTTGTAGCAAACTAAAAACTATAAAGGCGCACGAATGTTGGATTATTTTCTGTAAGTAAGTCAACAGCGTTAACATATTTTGGACAAAAAAAAAGTTTTTACATGTATTTGTGAACATAGAAATACACAGACTACAGAATAGAAGCAGAAAAGAAAGTCCATAATTGACTGTTAACGTACTAATATTTCGACACTTATTGCAAATAAAATGTTATGTGTAGAGCGTTGCTTTATATGGTGCAGACATGGACATTGAGGAAGGAGGATGAGAAAAGATTAGAAGCATTTGGAATGTGGGTTTGGCAAGCAATGGAAAAAGTGAGGTAAGTTGATAAATTAAGGAATGATGAAGTTGTCTGAGGTACAGGGGAGGAGAGAAGAATCCTGAAGGTAATAGAAAATAGGAAAAAGAATTGGTTAAGTCATTGTTTAAGAAGAGACTGCTTGCTTAATAATAAATATTAAATAAATATTGACTTCATTCTTCTACTCCCTCTTCTTTTTTCTCCTTCTATGACACCCTCCATGGCAGTTGTAAGCATTAAAATTAGAGGGTGTTACGAAGAAACGAAAAGACTGGCGTGCGATAGGAAAGCTTGGAGAGCTTTTACCATTCGAAGACCTGCCTTAGGGCAGAACACCAAACAAAATTGCAAATAACACCCAATAACATTTTATAAAAGATTAACGAGTAACGTGTTTTCAAATGATTCTTACTAAGTGAGAAAATTATAAGGAGATAAAGGATAATTTACTGAGAGGCTTTGAAATTTGGTTCCGATTTCAGTAAATTGTATTTAAACACGTTTAAAAAAGTACAGGGAAACGTTATAATGGTGGAAAGTACAGGGAACAAGTTATAATGGTGGAAAGTACATGGAACAAGTTATAATGGTGGAAAGTACAGGGAACAAGTTATAACGGTGGAAAGTACAGGGAACAAGTTATAATGGTGGAAAGTTTGTCTTGTTCACGATGTTTAAAACATTTTTTGAACAAGACATGGAAATTCTATCCTACAAAAATAAACGGTAGTTACAATATTATAAACATATTTTTAATTTCTAGTACGTACCATTACCTCTTATTAATTTCTATATAACATCAAACAGATTAGTAAACAATCTTTATTGTGTAACAATAACATAAAGCATAGCGTAATGTAATGTATGGTAATCTTATAACATAGTAAACATATAAATATATGTTACTAACAAAAAATGAGTAACACTTATGTAGTTCTGGCATATCTGTATCGAAACAGAAAGAAAATCACATAAATATAAATCAGTATATCATATACAATGAAAACTCTGTAAAAAGGTGACTGTTGACATACTTGGTTGACATACATATTATAGGGATTATGTTAATGTGGCTCGATAACGAGTTATTGCAGTCAAGACACAAAGACCCATAAGACCTACATTATAAATTCAATGTGGATCACGTTTCTAGAGCATATATCTTTCTTTAGCATATAAGATATGGCTTATAGTAACACACACACTCTCTCTCTTTCTCTCTCTCTCTCTATCACACACACACACACACACACACACACACACACACACACACACACACACACACACACACACACACACACAATTATGTATATTATTCAATATCATTTCTTCTGCAAGTAGTTAAATTTCGTTTATGTCGTTTCAGTTACCTGACGTACGTTTCACTGAAACACATCAGCATCATCAGAGGTTTGTAATGAATTAACGTTAATCGAAATAATTCTATTTTAATATACAAACTAACGAATAATTAAATTTGTTTAGATTTCAATATGAAATATCCCATAATCGATTTAATTCTATTAAATAAAGATTGTTTTAATGTTTATTTACTTAAGCAGCTCTTTGGACGATTATATTAGAAATATTTTTTGTTTATGTTTTATTTATTTTAATAAATTTATAATTTTAAATGGATCATCTTTTTTTGTTTTTATTTGAATTTGTTTTTTAATTAATAAATTATTGTTATTGTGTTTGTAAATATTAAGATTTTCCCAAATATTAATTTTTTGACCTTTTTCTATGTTGTTAATTAACTTTATATTTTCAATGCCTGGAAATTGGTGGTTATTATTTAGACAATGCGTGCCTAAATTAGATTTACAAATATTTGACTTTAAAAAAGCATTGCGGTGTTGAAGGAATCTATCCATTTTTTTCTTAGTCTGGCCTAAGTAAAATATATTGAAATCAGGACATTCTATTTTGTATAATCCATTTTTATTGTCAATATTGGATTTAGTTTTAGGTTTAATTTGATGAAAACTATATTATATGTGTTACAAGATATTTTTAAATTTGTATCTTCAATTATTTTACTTAGTTTTGTTTTATATTTCCGTAATAAGTAAAGGTTGTGTATTTTATATTATCATTAATAGGTGGATTTTTAGATGTGTAGTGTTATCGGGAATTAGATCAGTTAGTTCCTGTTCTATTTTATTTTATAATTTTTGGATAGTTTTTACTTTTTATCTACTTTTATCTGATGTTTGTTGGGTAATATTTTTTGTTTTTTCTTTCTCTGTCGTTTAGTGAGATTTTCAGGATTCCGTTAATCATGGAATTAAATATTGTCATTTTACGTTGGGGAGGATGGTTAAAATTATTTGGTATTACCAAATCTGTTTGAGAAGTTTTCCTTTTTTGTTGAGTATTCAAAATCTATTTTGTTCATTTTTCTTTACTGTTATGTTTAAACAATTTAATTTATTATTAGATACTTCCCGTAATGTGAATTTTATTTTGGAATGTAAATCATTAATTGAGTTAACTATATTAGTTATGTTTATACCATTGTTTTGAGGAATGTATAAAGTATCATCAATGTATCTAAAGTAACATTCTAATAGGTGGTTCAACTTTATTATACTTATTATTTGTTTACTGAGTTTTTGTAGAAAGATTTTTGATATGATAGCGGAGGTTGGGGTTCCCATAGCAAGGCTATCTGTTTGATAGTATAGTTTGTTGTTATATTGAAAATAATTTGGTTTTAAAATAATTGTTAATTATTAATTAATTGTTTAATGGATGTAGCATTTTCGTTATTTGATTTCAGTTTATATATTACAGTATTTATAGTTTCGTCAATGGCAATATCTGTATACATGTTTGATATGTCAAAGGAACATAATTTTGCATTTTTGTTTTAGTTTTATGTTTTTTAGTTGTTCCGTTAGTTTGATACTGTTTTTTATATTGTATTTGGCTAAAAGTTTTATTTTTTGGTTTAAAATTTGTGTTATTAATTTAGCTATTTTTAATTTGTTGTTTAAAGGCTAATAGATTTATTGATTTTGTGTTATTTTATTAGACATATTAAAGCAAGAATGAGTGAAAGGCATTTCTCTTCTTCTGTCAATTTATTTAATCAAGCGGTAGCTTTAAATTGGCAAAGATAAGTTGCCCAGTGAGTGCTTCCATCAAACTTTAGGTCTTTGAGTAAATTGGCCCTACTACATTTAGTAGCGCTTTATCATTATTCTTATTCTTTAAATCTTCATCAGCGTTCGTTAATGCTCTTCCTTTTTCAACAGTTTCTTGAAATAAATATTCGACTTCAAATTTAATTTGTTTTGTTACATCTGTAAAGGAGTCTTCTATACTTGACATATCTGTTTTCATACTTGACACAGATTTTTCTACTTCAGATATTTCTATCAATGTGTTTGTTCAGGTCACCTCGTAAGAGACCGAGTTTAGGAGTCGTATTCTCTTGTACGAACTCTTTAAAGTGTTCAGCTTCACTGTTAAATCCTTCTTTTTGCTGTTTCTCTGATGTTTCATTTTCACACTTACGTTTCACGTCTTGTTGTTCTACTGCTTCTTCTTCTTCCCCTTGGCATCGTTCCCCAACCTGCAGTAGAAGCGCTTGGAATCTTCCTATAATCTGAATGGTATCCATTTTTTTTTCTATTACCACCCGCACTAATCTTCTACGTAATTTTCTCTGTTTCCAATTTTAAGAAGTCCTATCTCACTTCTAATGTCACTGTTACGACGGTCTCACTGATCTTCGTATTGTATAATGGAAACAAAATAACAGACATCAAATATAACCACCACTAACCAAATTTAATTACATACAATCAGCAGTTATAAATCAAGAAAGCACTTTTATACAATCACTTAAGTTAAATTTGTCCAACAATTAATGCCACTTTATTATAGTTTTACACCGATTAACATAATGAACACTTCATACTAAACAGCAGCAATAATCTTAAACCACACTTGAAATATCGCCAAGTATAACTGAACTGCTTGGCTAGCCGCGGACGCTTATATATACACCGCAGAGGATCCAGAATAATCTTCCATTTTCCGGGCGGCGCGGCAAGCGTAAATTGTGTCGCCTCCAGAACAATCTGGAGACTAGGTTTATGTCCGACCTTGATCACAACGTGCTAGCCGCATGCGGTAGCTATTTGCAAAACGTGTGGAAATGCAATATCAAATTACCAATTACTACAGCCAATTCCTACAGGCAGTAGAAATAAAATTCCTCAGACCTGTAAAGGGGTGTAGAAGGAAAAACAGGATACAAAACGCGGAAATAAGAACGGAATTGCGAATATACAGTTTGCAGGATAAAGTAACAGAAAATAAAAGAACGTGGGTGGATCAGATGAACAGAATAGACAATGTAGAGATGGGTATCATAACAGGCAATACGTATTTATGTTTAATACTTAAAGTCCAGAAGAAGAAGAAGAAGAAACTTTTTAAATTTAAATTCAATAGATGTTTCCGTTACTCAATTGTTTGTGTTCGCACCATTCACTGAAGCCGAGAAATATTCTTCAAGAGAGTTTCTATTACAAAAGCATGCTGTTAGATTGTATCAGCAATAGAAATTAAACAGCATATTGAAAACAGTGTCTATGAATTCGTATATTTATTGATTTATTTGAAATTTCTCCGTTGAAATATTTCATTTCAAGTTATATAAATTCAATACTAATAAGAGTACACACACACACACACACACACACAACCTATGCATTTTGTATTTCCTGTCAAACACATGATAGCATGTATATTGTATATTGTACTGATACAATATAATAATAGTTGTATATATATATATATATATATATATATATATATATATTGTAACGGTACATATTATCATGACCACCAAGGTCCAAAACAAACACTAACCAATTATAAAAAATCATAAGAAATACCACATTTAAATTTCAAAATTAAGTACAGGAAAAAATTAGGAATTGATCCTAAAAGGAATATAGAAGACAACTTTAACAAACTATAAAGATGATTAAAAAATAAAGACAATGACCATAGACTAGACGTAAAGTAATTAACAACTATCCCAATAGATTAGGTAAAGTGAAAAAGACACTAGACAAAGATTAATTATAAGCCATGAACGTAGGAATAATACAGCAGCAACAACAGCCAAATTCAACTTGCAACAAAGAATTAAATATGAGTAAATAGCTAATATCATGAGAAGGGATAAAAACCCCAAATTATTATGAAAATAAAAGTAGGTTAACCAAAACAATCACTAGGAGGAAGAACTAGATAAATTATATAATTGATAAAGAGAAAAATAGGAGTTCCAAGTGAAGTAAATTAACACTCCAATGACTGACTAGACAGACTGAATAAAAATGACTCAGACTTAGAATGACAAACACCCAACTAGATTAGGAGAATGAAAAAATAAATAAATGGGTGTAACTAATATAATAAGACAGACTATAAGAGAATAACAATGTATTTTAAATATTAACTATGACAGTGATGAAAATCCTAGAATATCAGAAACGACTGATTGCTAATTAAAAAATGTATGTAAAATAATGAAGTAAAACTGGATAATAACAACCAGGAGTATAATTAAGGAGTAATATTGTATATGGATGATTATAGTTTAAAACTATAACCAGTGAAAACCAACAATGTAAATTAGACTTAGTCAGAGAAAGGGAAAGTGAGACAAACTAACCTAGCAACCTATAAAAGCACTCTTATAAGGATGATAAATGTAATCAACAGGATATAAAACTGTTGTGCAGTATAACTAAATGAAAGTAAATAACACTAGGATCATTCTGATCAGTAATACAAGACAACTAGAAGGTTGTATTTATTATAATTAGTGAAATGTACTTGGATGAAGTAATGCAGAAGTGAGGTACATACATTGTACAATACACACCAAATTAAATACTTAATAAAAATGAGAGTGATTACTATCAAAAGTACCAGTAAGGAATAATCTAACTATTGTAATATAAACAAGGTAATACCTACCACTGGTCAAACCATGAATTATGTATTTATAAGGAACATGACTGTTTGTACCTAGATGTAAGATCGATTATGTAAAATCAGTAGTAATAAAGAGGACAAGATGGTTGGGGCATGTGGAGAGACTGGAAGAGGATAGAATGAGTAAGAGAATGATGCAGGGAAGATTATATTGCGGAAGACGAAGGGGACGGCCAAGGATGAGATGGTTGGATGAGGTGTTGAAGGATCTGATGAAGTTGGGAGTTCGAGGATGGAGAGAGAGAGTGGCGGATAGAGATGACTGGAGGCGGATTGTTGAAAAGGCCAAGGCCCACCAAGGGCTGTAGAGCCGGAGAAGAAGAAGTAGTAATAAAGAAAATTAAGCAGAGACAAACTGTCATCAAACTGCATAGTAAACCTCATGTTTGATTACAGATAAGATGTTAATGAAAATAATAAAGTCTTATAAAGAAACGATTGTAAATAACAACCATTTCATAGTACAAGAACCTATGTGTTTTTAATGACAAAATACCAGAATAGAATCATATCACTAACAATAATATGTAAACCACAAGTAATAATAATAATTGTAATATGTAATATGTAATATGTATATGTAATATGTATATGTAATATGTATATGTAATATATTGTATATGTAATATGTAATTATTGGTAACAGTAATCAATAACAAATAGAAAGAATTGACAACACTCTAAATAACCTGAGAGTATTATACAAATATAATTAATTCATGATGTTACAGAACCATGAACCTAACAGGAATTATTGTAATTATTTTTATAATTAAGGGTATAGAATCTTAGCTCACCACAACAAAAGGCATTGTAGGAGCTAAATTCGACAGAAACCGTAGGGAATTGTAAATAAATAGATAGTAAGAAATAGTTTAATAAAAAATTATTGTAATAAGATATATATAGAAATAAGGATCTTTGTTATTAATGGATGGAATTATATCATGAGAAGTGTTAAAACGTGCATCATTGAAAAAGACAAATAATGGTGAAGCCGTATAAGAGTTTACTTGTGGTATAAAAGACTTATGTCCATTAGAAACTATTTTAACGATTTTCAGTAAGAAAGTTGGCGTCGGTCTTTTAATCTCCACACCAGCCACCCACGCCAATAATACAACTAAATTATTTTCTAAATGAGAGGGAGGATGACTTCTGATGGAATGGCATCAATTTCAACCAATCGCAGGGCGTAAAACGACCGAACCCAGAGGTAGTGCAAATTGGAACAGCGAGTCTAAGCGTCACCTGAACGACACTTTTGATGGAACCACGATGCTATAGAGTTGACGAATTTCTACCGATCAAATTGCCGCATTGTTACCCGGCATCCTGTGCGTCTAATGTCAACAAATGTCTAACCAAACTAGTGCAGTTAATAAAGTATTGTAATTTATAATCAAATGAAGTGAAATCAAGTTAAAAGTGGTTAGGGAATTGCCTGGTGTATAATAATTGGCAATTCAGGGAAATGAAGGAAAGTATTGTGCACTTATTGTTACTTACGTGTTATGGTATAATCCATCCAAGTAATTTGAACTAATGACACTTTTATGAATAATTCCATTAATCGAACACTAAAACTTTATTAAAAAGATCACTTTTTTGTTGTACAGTTGAAAGGTTAGGTTAAGAATAAGTTAAGTTTAAGAATGGTTCAATTTGCTTAACCGATTAACCTAAAAAATAGCGAACCTATTCATACTAGATTTGTGTTATAATATTAAGAATTTACAATTGCAGAATGTAAGCACTCTCCTATTTAGAGATTTTATAATGATAATTAACGTTTTATAGTTAGTATTTTGCAGTTTCAAAGAACCTACTTATTTAATTTTACTTAAGACTATTCTCGTCTACTAATGTTTTATTGTAACAAGATGACACCCTGAGATTAGAGTTTTTCGAACCATATTAATTGATTGTTAACCAAATATAAGGGAAGTGAATGTATTTAACTGTGATTCAATATTACGTAACGCTGAATAAATTATATTTGTTAACCATTAATAAAGCATCAATTCATTTGAATTGTATAATAACCATTTGATGAGTAGCGCACAGGTTATGTTTACTTGTGAAAATGTTGGCAGCACTTCTAGCCGCCAAAAGTGAAAAGATTTAACCATTACTTTTTTATTCATAATCGTGACTTTCTTAAATAGGGTAGCACGATTGACAACACTGCATTCAAGAAAGTAATTATTTGTAAGACTGACACGATTACTCCAATTATATTTTAACCTATTTAGAGTCGACGTCAAGTGAAGATTACATCGGACGATGCTCCGCAACAGCATTAACTTAATTACTAATCAAATTACACCATACCACGATCTACTAGTAACCTACTGTTCCATTAGTGATGGTGTTTAAACAATTAGCCAATAATAAATTAAATAAACAATTTCAAGAAAGAAGACAAATCAACATTAATACAATCAGTTAAATAAATAAATTAATAAATCGCAATAAATCTAAGAAACAACCCCTTAAGTTAACGGTTTGTTACAATAATTGACACAACCAAAGTGTGGATTTTAATCCATTAAACCATATTATTCATACGGAAGAGAATAGTTACAATATATATATATATTATATATATATAGTTATTATATATATAATAACAAACAGTAGTATATATATGTACTGGGATTAAATGGCTTCGATCCCGCCAGGTTTTCTTCACAAAACATAGACCTTCTCAAGAATTGTAAACAAGACTTTACAATGGTACACACATGCATTAAAGTGCGCACAGATAATATACTTACAAAATTATATTTATTTTATTCTGAGGAGGTGTTCTTCAAAACCATTCATGAAACGTTTCCTTCCTAACGCTGTTACGATAAGTCGTAAATTTGTAAGGGATTGAAACATGCAGATTGTTGAAGCCTTTACGTGGCAGCCTGTAAAATTGAAGCTCTCTCAGAACTAACGTTTTATACAATAGAGTATCGTACTCAGAAATAGAGTACTGACACAATTTTTCATTAGAACGAAGGTTTTGACCCACAAAGCAGACATGCTGTGTCGTGACTGCATAAAACGTTTACTGTATCTCCTTTCATGTTTGAGCTAAAAAGTTTCGTTCAGATAACTTGAAGCGTTCTACAAAAAAATAAAATATATTAGTAATTTTTTATATAACGATTTGTCAGGATACAGACTAAACTCTAACGTGCGTTGTATGCTCTAAAGAGTGGTTATCTGTCGTCAGCAACAGATTATACTAAAATAATGGCAAACATACTTAGACACTTAAGTCCTTAAATAGGTTTGTTTTGGGTGCACTGTCTTGAACACTTACTGAAACACTTAAATCCCTAAACGACATGTTTTTTCTCTCCACTGACTTAAAATATAATAATATTCCATGTAGGCCTACATACACGAGCACATGTAAATACAAAGATGACTTAAATACACACATAATACAAACACACAAGCTAGAGCATAATTTGATACATGAAACGAACTGTTGTTAGTGAAAAGTATACAAATATCTATAAAATTATTGCTTCGTCAAGTTAAAACACAATTAGTACGTAGTTTGAGTTGTACGACAAGTTTAAATTGCTTGTGAGGTTAAAATGTAAATCATACGTATTCACGTATTCACGGTATTCTCTGAGATGTTGAAGAACTTCAGAATTACTTTCCTCTAGTCGTATTCAGATAACTAATGTATAAATTCCTTAACTAGTTTATTTCTCTCATAAAACTCATTTATTTAATTCTTAAAAACTCCGTGTTTTTATTATGATTACAAACATATCAGTCAATGTGCAGAGTATTTCAATTTAAAATTGCTTAAACCTTACGTCTTTTTAATCTGAGCTCTATGCTGCATCTTACCAAACCAGCTCTGTGAATAGATCATGTATATTAAGGCCTGCTACTACAAGATTAGAACATTATTAAATTCTGCGTTTTACTCTACTTCAGTCTTAATCTTTGCTTTTAGTAATATTATCCATAGTATAACACTTATACTTAACACTTAGTATAGTAGACCTTTATTCTTGTCTAAAAACAAACAACAACAATGAACTTCAGTAATTTAGAATTAAAAATGTAATTGAATTCTGTGTTTTGATATTACAGACTTTCTAATAAGCTCGTATTGTATTATATTTTTACCTAGACGCATATTTTATATTGACCTATACAATTTAATTACCTATAGAATTTTTAGGTAATATACGTATTAATCTGAACCTGATATTGAGTACGTGCCGGCGGTTCCGGTCTGACGACAATGTGTATGACGCTATGAAAGGTTTAAAACGCCTCCAAACCGGCGAGTCGAAAGGGGATGGCAGTAACAATTTACGCTAAGTACACAAGCTGTGAGAGGTGGCTCCTTTTGCACATGGTCTTGACATGGAGTCGAGAGCCTACGAACAGTTATAACTCACGACGAAATTAGCCAAACGAGTCTGAGGATCATCGAAAATCTTGTAACAAAGTGTTTTGAGTATGAAAAAGTAGTAACAACATAGATAAAAATATGTTACGGAATTTAGTATATCCATTTATACAGTTGATATAGGTGAACCAAAAATACGTAAATACCATTCAAACCGTAAAACAGATGACAAAATATGGAACACAACAGAAGTTTTCCCACACCGGTGGAGCAAATACAAAAGTCGACAAAGATGTGGAAAAATCCGGGTGATGGTGGTGGCGATGGTGAAAAGTATATGTGAAGTTCATCGTCCATTTGAGATGAATTTGCACTTCGTCGCGAAAATTCACAGTATGTAGTACGCTCGCTGGAAAGTACATGATGTTGCTGGGAATCTCGACTATCTTTAATCCCTACTCGACCGCCCCCGTCAGGTAGAACGAGTATAGAGTATAGAATTTGCTCGTTTCGTCTGTTCTTTTATGAAACTTGCGCTAAGTTATACCTTACCTCCAGAGCTTCAACTTTGTTTATATTTACAGGTGTGTGTAATGTGTGACGTGTGTAATGCATACGCTTCTAACTTGGTATTATTTGTAAATCCCAACAGCCCCCATCCCGATCACGTGTTCGTAAAGCTAATGTCGATGCAAGTATTTATAGTTAAGGGCTTCACAGAGGTGTCGATGTAGGTCGATACGCTGGAAGTATGAAGACAAAAAGATAGCCTTGACTTGTCCATGGACCCTGGATGTTAACAAAAACAAAAACAAACTCAAGAAGCGAAATATGTGTACGTACAGATCATTATATATGGATATTATGAGTTGCCTAACGAAGTATTCCATACATAAACTATATCTTAGGCTGTCAGGGCCGGCGTCAAAATGGTTCAGAGTAGGCTATCATTAGCAGGGCTGTTAGACGATTGTCTATAGACGTCAAGTGCAAACGTTGCGGCCTTGCCATCAGAGGCCATATTCAATGAAACATTTATTTTGACTTTTGACAACTGATCGCCAAATAACCCCAGTACTGAGGTGGCTACTTGGCGAACAGCTGCCGAAACAATTGTTGCACTGAAGATAACTCCGATGGCGAAGCCGAAACGTCTGCACTTAGTATCAACAGACCACGGTCTAACATCCCGGCTAATCACACTTTCGATAATATTCCACAATTAGTTTATTACAATCAGATCTGACATATTTACAGTTTGTACAATCCACTGTATTATAAAACTGTATGAAGAACTCAATCGCAAAGCAACACAAGTTATTGCAGGAACACGCCGAACAAAAAATGGCAAACTTTTGTACTGTGTTGAAAATTGTAAATTGAATTAATTTGGAAATTTAAACGTCCAAGAAAATATTACGCTAACATTGGTAAATTCCAAAACTCTTAAAAACAAATGGGTTTGCGTAATCAATATAGGCCTGCACTTGAGCGTATAAACGAGATAACGATATCGCCGCGTTTGCCGTTCATACAAAAGTAGAAGTCTGACAAACATAGAGTAGTTAAACTGGTAAATATATACCTACTAGTAGCTGAATTTGGACATTATTCTGTTTGAACGTTACAGAGTTGTAAGGTGTTACATATCTACTCTATCATAAGCCTATGCTAACCATTTATAGAAACTAATAAATAAATATTGGTTTTTGAAAATTTCGGTCCGTTTGCTAACACATGTAGACCTATATCAAAGAGAAGACTTCATTGTATTAATATTTGTTAATAATTCTACCTTGTGGAATTGTCCATATTGTTTGCCTTCCACTGTAAAATATCGGTATGGTGAACCATACATGACTTCCAGGTTCTAAGATTTATATTTAAAATACTTTTCGAAATGAACTATTTCCATAGAAACTACTTCTTTCTTCAGCCTTAACCACAGTACTGTGATCACTAACGTATACCACCTCACGATAGTGGACTCAATTTTCACTGACGATGGCAGTCGATAGCATTGCCGAAATGTCTGGTTTTGTAGAAAACATTGGATCAAGCCCAAACAGCCCAAGAAGGAATTTTAACAACAAACTACTTTTTTGTTGCCGATAACGTAGTACACATGACATATAAATAAAAATTATCCCCTCCCCTTCAACTATAATTTTCATTTATAAAAAGTTACCCCCACCCCGTTCAATTATCCTCTTCATTTATAGATATTTCATCTGCGTTTCTACAATGGATTATTAAGATCTTCTTATCACGATACTTTATTTATCAAAATTAAGTACTTTACTCTGTTATAACAAAAAAATGTTTCTGGTAAACTACCCTTTCCCCGTAACCGATTTTCACCAAAATCAATAAGCCTTGAGCCCTCTACAACTCAGGCACATATGTAAAAAATTATTTGATTCTGTTTGAATTTACGGCAGTTATCGTTCTTCATGAAAAAATTTCTCTTGTTACAACATAAAATGTTGCTGGTAAACTACCCCTTCCCCTTAACCGATCTTTACCGCAATCAATAGGCCTTCAGAACTTTATAATTCAGGAACGTATGCAAAATAATATTCGATTCTGTTTGAATTGGCGGCTGTTATCGTTTGTCATAGAAAAATTTACCGTTGTTAAAACAAAGTGTTGCGGGTAAACTACCCCTTTCCCTTAACCGATCTTTACCAACATCAAAAGACCTTGAGTTCTTGAGTACTCTACAATTCATGGCTGTATGCAAAAAATTATTTAATTCTGTTTGAATTTGGGGCTCTTATCGTTTGCCATAGAAAAAAAATCTACACACAGACAGACAGACAGTCAGACATACACACAGAACTTTTCGAAAAATGACTTTTTTATGTTTTGAGGGTAGTACAATCAGAATCTGCAATTATCTCGAACACGATTTTTTTTGCCATCACCATAGTACTACCATTTCCTTATGGAACATGGAAGTAAAAACGTTTAAACAAAACGTTAAAAATATTTTATTTATATTTTAGTTTGCTTACATACACAATTTAGCCTATTGTTGTTTTGTTATAGTTATGAATGCTTCCGCTAAAAATCATTTATACATCATTATTTGTCATAAATGTTTTCATTGCACAGTTTAAAGTTTTGTTGGCCATAGAAGCTCCTACTGAAACATCTGCATTATAGAGGAGTTAAGGAACCTTTCCAATCTAATATTTCTAAAACAGTGAATAATGATAGTCATATGTAACGACTTACGAATGTGTTGAAAGTGTTACAAATGTATTAACTACATATTGACAGCAAATAGTACCTACTACACAATGCAGAGAACATATATAATAATACTGTACTATCCTTATAGTATCTGGACTTGTTAATGTCAAAGTTTATATTTTAAGATATAAATTACTTCTTTCTAAATATGTACGCACTTTACGCTAAATTTTTTATAATCGAATCGTTGAGATGTTTGTATACTTAATAGGGTTTTAATTGCTTAGTGATTACTGTAATTATTTCAGTGTTTAGTGTTTTCATTGATTAACAGTCTAGTAAATAGCATAAACTTTCTGCATAAGTAGGTCTTTGTGCAAACAGTTGGACAGCATAACCTTTGTGCGTAAGTAGGTCTTTGTGCAAACAGTTGGATATGAAAATGGTAACTCACTTATATTACTGTTTCCCACTTATGCTTTAGGCATATTTATCTTGTATTATTTGTGTACATTCTTCCAAATCTCAATGAAGCATCAGTGAGCTATGCTATTTCATATTTTATCTAACTTTCCCTGTTCTGTTTTCATTGAGTTTACATAATAACAAGCTGCTAATCATATATAATACTGTTCTGAACTTATACAACACACTTTACTTATGCGGCACACTCGTTTATTTATCTTTTTTTACAGTAGCGAATCCCTTAATATTTGTTTCAGAATCGGTTGCAAATTATTTTTTAAATTCCAATTTTTTTGATTTAAATATTTTTTTGTAGTTTTTCAATTTTTATAAAGATTTTTTTACATTCCTAGAATCTTAAAACAAGACGCATTATTTGTTTACAAGGACTGAGAATACAGCACAGATTTTGCTACACTGTTCACAAATATTACTTTTAGTATTTTTAAAGACTACATTTCCTATTTCCCCAAGGTTTGCCACCTCCATGGCTAGATACAAGAAAAGAGAACACTTGTAAAGTTACAATCTGTCTGTAAGTTGCATTAAAAAATTGTTTACTGTTGCCTTCGACAGTGTTCTTAATGTGGTATAAGGTTACATACTACGTATTATGATAAGAATTAGCAAAGTCTCAAGCGCACACTTGCTGTCAGAGCTTCATCGACTTCTACCAGCAACATCTAAAGACTATTATACTTTAATGCGACATCAACAAATTACGGTACGTAAAATGAGTTAACAGAAAATAGTTTTAATGTAGTCGCCTACCGTACGCCTTCCAAGATTGTTTGAAATGTGTTTAATCCTATAAATGATTGTTATGGTGTCAAGAGTCAGTTATAACGTAGAAAGCAGTTAAAACAAGGCATGTTTAAAAGGTAATAACGTAACGAAAAACTCACGATTATGACATTACCAGTCAGCAACATTAAATTTACTTAAAAAAATTAAAACATTTTAATTATTCTTACACTATAAATGTATGAAAACTATAAGCCTCTTTCATTAAGCAAGATGCATATTTGTTTTACATAATCCGGAAGACTGAAAATATTTTGTTTTGAAATTTTAAATTGAAGACGTTTTACTGCATTATTATCACTATTTTTATAGTTTATACTAGCTGTTACCCGCGGCTTCGCACGAAAATGTTTGACTTGTAATAAGTATTTTATATAATTTTTATTGTCTATATCTATATGGCGTTCTGTCAGTTCGTATAACAATTTCGTACTCGTTAGTCAAATTCTCTCCAAAGCTGTTTTGAACCTTGTAGAAATTTATTATATAGGTGCAACAGCCTTTGCAGAGTCAAAAGTACCCGTTTATAAAGCCTTTGGAGATATTTGTAAAGTACCCGTTAACCCAAAAACCGTAGGGTCTTTATTTTAAGTGTTACTGTGTTGTAAGCATTGTATATAACATTAAATATTATGTTTGCCTCAACCATGGCTTTTATTTATTTCAGCAGTAAACTAGAAACCTAAAACCGTTGTCACCTAAAATCACAAATGAAAACAACACGTATTTTTCCTTTGCATTAAGAAACAGAACAATTTACAATTAGTACACTTCGTCTTTTCCACATCGTAATACATCGATACAATCGCATATAAAATATCGAAAACGTACTGTAGGAACGGATAAGGGTACAGTTCCTATGCCGCTAAATAGCTTTTGTTTATTTACTTGTTACTTTGGTAATTAATTCTGGTCTACACGGTGTTTTTGACGTCTTTATACGCGCCAAAAAAAGCGTATAATTAAAAGGCCTAAATCGTGTGAACGGTGCAAAATGTCAAAATTCCAAGTTAGACAGTGTTTTCTGCCGTGTGTCAAATGTTACCTATGCAAAATTTGGTGGCAATCGGTGTATCGGCGTAGATTTGTATTCAGTACAAAAAAATCCTCAGATTTTGAGTTTTATATATATAGATTAACACTCTAAAAAGATTATGAAATTATGTGTGTGTGTGTGTGTGTAATTAATGTAAAAGATACTATACATATTCAACCTAATGGTTTATTCACATTAAACTCATAGAGATCAGGCACGTGAAGAGGGGTTAGATTTTTTCTTATTCTAAAAATAATGTATTGCTCTACTTTCAAAATAAACATACACATTTTTATTAGCTTAGCTACATGATCCTCAGTTAACTGATAGACTTTCAAGTTACAAACACTCGATTATACTTCCTTGATGATGGCAGTTGCCTTTGGTTGTGACTACAGTTTTTATTTAATCTAATACACACAGTAAACAACCACTGAAACATTTAACTATATAATTTATTTAATCATATTCATCTCTATTTAACGTAATATGTATTTAGCTGTAAAAATATTACCTTTCTACTTTATTAATAAGCAGATATCTCTTGCCTTTGTAACATAACATTTTAGTTAATCGTTTCCTACATTTTCCTTATAACAGTGGTCTGAACAGTATTCCCTTTGCGTGTCTATGGCTTAGAAAGTCATTTACATAAACATTTAATTAAAGTAAAGCAATTTAACCATAATTAATAGACCGAGTGTTTTAAGTATATATAAAAGTTCAAATGGTCATAGTACAGGTCTACATTATAACCTCAATAATACGCTTACAGATCTAAACCGTATACTTTTTTGCTTATATTCTCTAACTATTGTTTTGTGTATAGTTAGTCTTGCAGTTTCCCGTGTTACGTTTTATACCACAATACCTGATCCATCACAGAAGGTAGCTTCTAATGTTCTTCTGACTAAAAATTTGACCATGTTGAGTAATATACCTATGTCATGTCTCGTGAAAGGTCAAAACTCGTCAAGTAGTTTACACTGTACGTTTTGCTTATTCTGATTTATTATTTATAACACAATCTATTATTTGTTCTAACGCTGTTCTCAGAAATCGGTTGATGACACCATATGTAAAAGTCAGAACATGAATGTTTATTTAGTAAAATATAGAAAGCAATCAGCACTTGGTTTTTTTAAAAATTGTTGTAAGTATTTAAAAATAACTTGCCGTTACAATTTTTTGAAATTTACATACATATTCTGCTCCTTGTGTAGTTGTGTGGTTAATATGAAATTTCTAAACCTATACACTTTTATGAATGTCAAAGCTGCGCTTTGTGCTCTAGACAGATCTTAACGCAACCAAGCGAAAAATTAATTTTTGTAATTGCATGAAGTACAAAAAACAATTACAGAAAATGTAAAATATAATTGTAAATATGCAACCAGTGGTTCATGTCATTTTTTGCAGAACACAGATTGTTAAAAGCGAACAACGTTCACTATTAAATAAAATGGAAACTGTTCAACAAAGAAAAGTATTACAGTATGGAAGAACGTAAAAACGTTTAGTCGATTTTTTTGAGGTTAAATATGTTCTAGAATTAAAAATTGTTTACTAATATCTTAGAAACCTAAATCTATTCTCGTCGTAGTATCCATTTAATGATAGACGAGAAGGTCCAAATTTGGGCTAGGGTCCTAAATTCAGGCTAGCAGGCTTTCGAGTACTGTAAGGTGCTGCAGTCTAGCGGAAACAATGTAAAAAACGTTGCTCAATGTCAAGCGAATTGCCGTCTATTAGTTTCAAGTTGGTGCGTGAGTAGATGACGCTGTGGCCCAGCAATTCTCATTTTTAGTGTTTACAAAACTATTTCAGGTATGTATTCATTATCATCTTATGAGGCCGACACGCATAACTGAGTAAAATCACTTATAGCTGTCATGTTAAGGATAACTGGGGCTTTTATATTTGTTTTTTTTTTAAACGGTTACGCAACACCTTCGATTTTTAGTTAACCTCATAATTTGGAATAGGAATGGTCTAAACCCGGGCTACCATGCATGGTCTAAATTCGGGCTGCTAGCCCAATTTTGGACCACGTTATCAGAGAGCTAATATTAAGCCTTTTTTTGTTCCAGAATGCCTAGGAAAAAGCCGAAAAATATTCCTAAGAACAAAAGAAAGAAATTGAATGAGGGAGATATGGTAAAAGCAATTTGTGCTGTCCGAGAAAAAAAAATGGGGACTCTAAAAGCAGTAAAAACATTTAACGTACCTCGTAAGACCTTACAGTCCCTGAGCAAAATAAGTGACATTTCTCCTTCTAAAGCGGTTTTAACGAAAATTGGAATAAAACCTGTTTCAGGACATGAAATTGAAAAACAGTTAGTAGCCTACTTACTTAATATGGAAGAAAGATTTTTTGGATACACGCGTGGAGATTTGCGCCGAATGGCATACCAGTTAGCTGTTCGGAACGGCAAAGAACACCCATTTAAATCTGAAGAGGCTGGTAGAACTTGGGTAGATCTCTTTCTACAACGCCATAAAGAACAATTATCTTTGCGAAAACCATGTGGAACATCTTTTTCACGTTCCTTGCGATTTAACAAGGAAAATGTTCACACCTTTTTTAAGCTATTAGAAGAAGCCTATGCGAAACACAAGTTCCCTGCTGAAAGAGTCTACAATGTAGATGAAACCGGGCTAACAATTGTCCAAAGTAAAGTTCCTCAAGTCATCGGGAGGAAGGGAAAGCGGCAAATTGCTGCATTAACATCTGCAGGGAGAGGTTCGACAATCACACTAGTTGCCTGCATGAGTGCTTCCGGACATTTCGTTCCGCCATTGGTTGTTTGTCCCATAAAAAACGTGAATAACCACCTCATGAAAGGAGCTCCTCCAGGGACGGTTGGCGTTGTTCATCCCTCGTGCTGGATTCGGTCCAACATCTTCACCAATTGGTTCTCACACTTTGTAGAAAAAGTGAAGCCTTCATTGCAATCTCCAGTGTTGCTTCTTTTAAATGGCCATTACAGCCACGTCCGAAATGTTGACCTCATTGAGTCAGCTAGAGAAAATTATGTAATGATTGTGTCATTGCCACCGCATTGCTCACACAAACTCCAACCTTTGGATAAAACATTTATGGGTCCCTTAAAGAGCTATTATAGTGAAGAAATAAGGCAGTGGCTCCGTCATTCACAAGGACCAGTGACCCCATACGACATGATAGAGCTCTTTGGTAAGGCCTATTTAAAAGTGCAGACAGGAGAAATTGCAGTTAATGGTTTCAAGGCCACTGGGATTTATCCCCTAAACAAACACATCTTCACAGATGCTGATTTTATATCATCAGAAACTGTTTCTGCAAAGACTTGCAGCTCTAACATTAGGCCATAAAAAATCAGCGAAGAGCATTCTACTTTAACATCTAACCTGGCCAAACCCGGAACGTCCAAGCAACCAGTCACCTCACCTCCTACGCCTCATGAGCAACAGGCAAGGACTTCAAAAACTGTGAGTCCTTATCAAATCGCACCTCTTCCTACAATTAAAAAGAAGAAGAGTAACAGAGGTCGTAAGGCGGTAGGGTCTTGCATTATAACTGGGACTCCATACAAGAACGGGTTGACTGACTCATTGGAGGAAGCAGATACAAAAAAATCTAAAGCAAAGAATGTAAAGAAGAGATTGAACTTTGAAGAGAGCACAAACAATGACTCAAAGAAATCTAAGAAAATTAATGTTGACAACAAAACAACAAAATTCAAAGGAAAAGGAGGGAACAGATCGAGTTCAGATTTAGAAGATTCTCAAGGTGTGACTTCTGAACTCAACTCTGTAGATGGCGATGTAAGTGACTTGGATATCCCTGCCAGTCAAAGGAAACCGGAAGATAATGACACTGTTTGCATGTTTTGTGAGGGACGTTTCTTTAATGACACGAGGAGGGAACTGTGGATAATGTGTTTCATGTGTTCAATGTGGGCCCACAACTAGTGTGCGGGTGCCGAAAAAGATAATTATATCTGTGACTTTTGTATATAAATTGGATAAGGCGTCTTTTCAAATAACTTAAAGTTAAGATTTAGGCTAGGGCTACTGCATTTTTCTGTTTTTTCTTTTACAAGTTAATGAGTTTCTTTTTTGATTAGCAAAACCATAACTCTGGATGTGAGTAAACGATCAAATATAAAAAAAAGTTTAAATATAAAATTTTAGTCTACGTATAGTCTGATTTGAAAGTAAGTAAAATATTTAATTTAGGTAATCTTTCTAGTGACTTAAAACGGAAATTTTGTTCTTTTTACATTTAAGTTGATAAAAACACTTCGAAAATACTTAAAACGTTAAGTATAAGTTCTGTACTATACTATGAGTTGCATTTTTTTTTCAGAAAATAAAGCAATGTACTCAATAAATATAAGTTTATCCAGTTTCAAGTGTTTTCTTCAGTGTTCCTGCAAATTTTTAGTGGTAGCCCAAATTTAGACCACACTTGCAAAATCAGCAATTTTGACAACACTTGTTTGAAAAATTGTTTAAAAAATATTATTAAAAATTTTGACAAAATAACGATGGAATCTAAGAGAAAACCTTCCAATCTGGGATTTTTGTAATGGGTTTTATGAAATTCACTTTACTAGAATATGATATATGGTGGAAAATATAAATGGTAGCCCAAATTTGGACCTTCTCCTCTACTATTTGGTTGCAATAACATATTTGTATAGCTATTGCACAGTAATTTTATACCTTTTTGACAAAGTTATGTCTTTGTCAGAAATTATATTATGATAATGCAACTTTATATTTTGTTGACGACATATCGTTATAAAATATATGTTTAAAACAGTGATGGTATTATTGCTCGAGATTATGAGGTAAACATTATAACAAAAAGAAATAATAAGTATAGTGTAATGTAAAGTAAAAATGTTGTATACTGTCGGGCGTTACCTCCGCGCACTTTTTGTTACTTACTGTTGACTGGATCCTCTGCGGTGATGTAGTCCTGTAACACAACTTAATACTATGTTTTTGTGGGCGCCACTTGGAATCGTTTGTTCCAAGAATAAAATGTGATTATTAAAGAAATTAAAATTTTTAAATCTTACTTCTATGAAAAAATATAAACCAGTCAGTTTAGCTTGAAAAAATCAGGTAAGTTTAATGATTCTTCAAAAACAAACAAATCGTCTGAAGGACTAACATTCATAAAAAATTATACAATTGCAGAGTTACTAAAGGAAAAAAATTCACAAGTTATTATTATTATTATTTACAATTCTATTTATCCAATCAAGTATCGGCTAGTATTTTCAATTTTTTACTCAGTTGAAAAGCATGAGTTTATTACGTGAAAAAATCTTTACTCTCAGGACGTGACTCCTTTGAACTACCAAGACATATCAATAAGATGCCTTACAAGAAAAATTAAGTGATTTGAAGGTGTGTGTGGCGTGTGTAGTACAACAGTGTGATAAATGTGACCAGGTAAAAAAATGACTTTAATTTTGGTAACTCACGTTCCAATGGTTAATTAATCTCGCACTGGACACTCCTCTCGGGTAGTTTTTCAATCTCGCCTCTTCATGTGTGCACTGAATCTATTTTAAGTCAAAATTGCGATCATTTACAATTTCCGCACTTTTTGTGAAAACGTTTGGCAGTAGATTCTCGTTCAAACCCCGCCACTACAAATCAGCTGCTCCGCGTTGATTCCCAAATTGGCCGCCACAGCGCTGATTCCCTTGCAGTATCGAGAAAGGCTTTGTGTTTGTTTGTTTACGTTAAGGGGGTTATTGTCAAGTTAGTCTGTCTATGCGAACACAGCAGAATTGGTTCTCTATTTAAAGTTTTGGTCCATCCTGGGCCGTTGACGTTCTAGCTGCGTGTATTCTATTAAAATTTGCCGTGTTGCTGCTCTATTTCAGCAACACATTGGCGTAGATTCTTGTAGAGGTTATGTCAGTCTGTTTGTCTATGTACGGGAAAAGCCTTTCTTCGGGTCTTGTCGATTTCTCGCCTCTCGGTTTCGCCTTAGCTGCGTTGATCAGTGTCGTGGGAGATGCATCTGTTCTGGAGTTCAAGTTTCAAGTGTTTTTCGGGTCGAATTTGGTCTCTCTTTTATACTAATTCAGGCTGATTGTTTTCATCGACTTCCGGTATATTTGTGTAAAAATTCCTTCTAGATTGTTCGAGAATAAACGAAATGGAACATCATGGAACAAATTTCATTTCCGTCGAAGCTTTTAGAACAAATTTCTTATTCTTCATACTAAGGATATTTCCAAAATTACTCTGGTATTTATCAAACAGTTTTACATTAGTAATCACAATTTGTATGCCATTATTACATTTATATTCTCTGTTTTCAACTGAATCTAGTGATACTAATTATGATTGGTTTTTAAATAAATTAACTCTAATAAGTAACACAATATACAACTCTCACCTTGGGTTGTTGTCATTGAAATTCAATTTTTTAGAACAAAAAATTGTTGTGAAACTATTATGTTTCTTCCACAATCTGAACATATAACATTACTATCTTCCTATAACAAAACAAACAAATTTTAACATATATAATACATAGATAATTACAATTTTACCTGGCCCCTGTCCATGGCCTAGGTTTTTGTCAATGTTATAACACAATAATTAGTCTCTTTCTTTAACATATGTAGTATTTCACTAGTGTACACTCAGAGTTTATTATATTGTCTGTCTTTTGTGATACCTGGTTACTCTTTACACATATTATTTTTATTACAGGATAACATAGCATCACATTGATTGGTCTTGAGATGTCCTTCTTCATGGTGTGACAAATCTCACTCTTATAAGTTAAATTCTTTCATAATTGATCTTATTTTCAACTGAGTTTGTTCGTTTTTAAGGTATACTGAAGTATTGTACCATTCTATTTTATTCTTGTCAACATTTTGTAAATATTTAGCCAGATATGACTATTTTTGTACTGTTGATTGGATCCAGCCATACATGGTATAGGTAAATATTTTGCTAACTCGATTATTACAATGTTAGTCAAATATATTAGTATAGTCGCTTTATATTATATTTCAACTTTCTAATGCAATTTGGTTGCATTTTGGCAACATTAAATCCATAAATTATACAATATTATATGCCTACCACATGTTTTTAGTTAATACTGTTTTTGGCTATTTTGACTGACTTTTATTCATTTGACAGCTTTCTCTGTTTAAGATAAATTGTTCACTTTTGTCTGCTTGACAATGACATATAGTTTTTATTTCAATCTGATAATAATTAATTTTTTCATGAAATCTGAGTGTTTGGTCTCAAATCCAACACATTAATATTTTTTGTCATAACAAATATATAATTTTTATTTTCACTTAGATTCTTTCTAATAATGTATTTAAGTCATTTAATACATTTATTTTATTTACATTACATAATATAATAATGGATCATGTCCATTCATTCACAAAAAATAGTTCTTAATACTCTATTCAGAGTTATAAAACTTAATAATTAATGAATGTTTTAGTGGATGGTTAGTGAGGATCGGTCAATAATACAACTTTAGTTATTTTGCGTCGACGTTTCGTCAATATTTATTGTCATCTTCGGGACCTGTATATGAAATACAATAGAAATATCAAACATAACGAAACAATTAAATATTTGGGTGAACGTGTTGGTGATGTGAGTGTGTGCGTGTGTATGTATGTATCATTTTTTATGTGAAGACTTATGATAGTATGTTTACATCTTCAAATTATCTTTAAGAAAGCGAGCAAATTATAGTATGAGAGAACTTAATTTATACAGTATTACAATTTAAATTACTAAATATAATGTTATTTTAATTAATTAAACAAACAGTAACCAACAATTGGATATTACAGTAGATTGGTACATAAATTGTTTATACCTACAACAGCCAACATATAGCAAAGTAATATATTACCTATAACTAAAACAGATTAGGGGATGTTCACTACGTAATTATTAAAAGTTATTTTTACCATGCTTCACTCCCTACTGGTGTTAGCAAACAATCATAATTTAGAAATATACAATTTACACAATATTGTAAAACATTACGACTTAAATCAGATAGTTGACAAAGGTTACACAAAAAAGTTTCTGGTAAATTTTACTAACAGGTAAACTTGGATAATACGGTAATTGTAATCATATTGTAAAATATAGTCAAGAGTACTATAGAATATGTAATTTATGTATGTGTCCACAATCACCCTTCTCTTTCACCCATGCTCCCCCCGCCAGTCACCCAGCCTCTCACTCTAACCTGAAATCGATCTATCACTCACTATCACCCCACTCACTCACTCTCTCTCTCTCTCTCCCTCTCTCTCTCTCTCTCTCTTCTACATCTCACTCACTGTCTCCCTTCTTCCCTCTCTCAATCTTCCACCCTTCGTTCTCACACTCTCTCTCTCTCCCTCTCGTTATCTCTCTTCATTCACTCAAACTCTCTCTCTCTCTCTCTCTCTCTCTCTCTCTCTCTCTCTCTCTCTCCCTCTCTTTCACACACTCTCTCTCTCGGTCTCTCTCTCTCTCCCTCTCATTTGTCATTGTCCACGATTGGCACTCTAAAACACTCAC
Source organism: Magicicada septendecula (assembly GCA_034769895.1). Taxonomy (NCBI): domain Eukaryota; kingdom Metazoa; phylum Arthropoda; class Insecta; order Hemiptera; family Cicadidae; genus Magicicada; species Magicicada septendecula. The sequence goes on from CM068375.1 coordinate 169,363,203, forward strand.
CATTTTTATTACACTATCATCCTCATATAAATAGAGAATTTATGCACACGATAACAGAAATGATTTACCAACTTGTATTAAAGGGTTACAGACTTTATAACACAACATTATAGATAACAGACTATTATATGAAAATGGTTATTACTTAATATTTACATTTTGGTCAAAGTTATTTACCTGGAACTTGGTCTATACAGAGTACCATAGTCAATGAAGTTCAAATATAGGTCGTTCATAATCTCTCTCACATTCTCCCTCAATCTCTCTCTCTCTCTCTCTCTCTCTCTCTCTCTCTCTCTCTCTCTCTCTCTCTCTCTCTCTCTCTCTCTCTCTCTTTCTCTCACTCTATTCTAAACAGATATATACCACAAATCTAACACGTAGACGTGTACATGCACACACGCTAGAATTACACACACACACACACACACACACACACACACACACACACACACACACACACACACACACACACACACAACAAAACAACCTCACAAGTCAACTACACATTCGAGAATCCATACATAAATATAAACTATTTTATTCACTTATTTTTATCATCTAAGTGTAAATTATGCACAACGGAGATGCCCACTGTACTGAGTTTAAAACTGATCGACTATGTGTCTACAAGAAATGTTATATGTTTATTAGCTAATACTAAATAATATGATCAGTGAGACACTTACAATTGTTGCTGACGCCAAACACACAACTGTAAATTTTCCCTAACCAACACCTTATTATAAAGCAGAACAGACGACCCTTGTACATTTGTAGGAAATTAAGTAACATGTGTTCAGAAGACAGTTGAGAAAGATTTGCACTAGGGGGGAGTGTGACACTAATTAATATCCAACGACAAGCTGGCCACTAACGACCAACACATACTGTAGGGAGACTACTGAATATTTCATCAAATTCATGTTTTGACGGTGTGTATAAGTTGAGCATAACTGGACGAGAGGTTTTGAGTATCAGTGCGAAAATTAATGGAGTGAGGGTCACTTTTAATTTGAATCATTTCCAGTACGCACCTTTTGAAATAATTATTTTCGTAATATTTAATTTGGGTGTTGTTGAAGTCAAATTCATGACCGGTGTTTAAATGGTGAGCTACTAAAGCTTTGGGATTATCATTATGGGTTTTTTTATGGCAATCATACCTGTGTTGATAAATTATCTTATGTAAATATTGGGACGTAATACCAGTGTATGTGGCTGGACAGTCATTGCATTGGATAGTGTATACGACATTAGATCGTTTATCTTTGGATGTCGGGTCTTTGAGGCTTGAGAAGAGAGATCGAACAGTATGTTGGTTTTTGAATGCTAAAGTTTTTTGAATTTTTGATAGGCATTTTTTAAGTTTTTCAGAAAGCCCTTTAACATAAGTTGTAGAAAAGTACGAGCCAGCGTTGGGCTCAGGTGTATTAGATTGGGCAGATGTAAGATTGGGGCTCAGCTGATTTGCGCGATTTTTATGAATTACCTGTTTGATTATGTGGTCTGGGTAACCATTGTTTTTGAAAATCTTAAATACTAATTCCGTGTTTGTTTGATGAAATGATTGATCACTTAGACCGGTGGCTCTCTTATATACCGAGTGGATTAAGTTAGTTTTTAGATGTATGGGATGGTTGGAATTAAAATGCAGATATCTACCGGAGTTGGTGGGTTTTATGAACCAATCAGTGACTATAGTACCATCTGTCTATCTAATAACCTTGGTATCAAGAAATGAAATGGAACTATTCTGTTCGTGCTCTATTGTGAACTGTATTCGTTCAAAGCCCATTAGTTTGGAATTGAACAGAGATAAGATTGTGTCGTGTTGGTCATATGGAATACATGTTATAATATTGTCCACGTATTTATATAGGAAGGGGAGATTAAATGGTAGCGTAGGGATAACTATGTCAAGAAACTGGTTCATGGTAATGTCAGCTAAGATGGGCCCAAGACTGCTACCCATAGCAGTGCCGTAAGTTTGTTTAAAAAATTGTCCCTGAAATGTGAAATAACCATTATTGCAACAGTGCGACAGAAGTTTAAGGAAATTATCCTTATCTAATGTTGTATGTGTGGAGATGCAGTTCCAATTTTTGTTTAAAATGTTGATCACTGTTTGGATATTTACATTAGTGAATAAGGAGGAAACGTCTAGTGAAATTAAAACATGATTGGGAGGGATTGTGTGTTTCTTTATAGTTTCAACAAAGGTAAAGCTATCACTAATGTTGTACTTTTCAGAAGACGCATTTTTTAGAATATTTGCTAGCCATTTTGATGTTTGATATGTAGGGGAGTTTATAAATGAGATAATAGGTCTAAGAGTGTTGTCACGTTTATGAGTTTTTACTAAGCCGTAAATTTTAGGTGGAGTTGGGGCATGGGGGACTAAGCGTTTATAGGTATTGTTGTCAATTTGTCCGTTTTTGAAAGCCTCTTTGAGTATTGTCACAGTTGAGTTGTTTAAAGAAGTAGTGGGGTCCCTATTAAGTTTAACATATGTTTCACAATCACCTACTAATGAATTCATTCTATCAAAAATTCAAAAAACTTTAGCATTCAAAAACCAACATACTGTTCGATCTCTCTTCTCAAGCCTCAAAGACCCGACATCCAAAGATAAACGATCTAATGTCGTATACACTATCCAATGCAATGACTGTCCAGCCACATACACTGGTATTACGTCCCAATATTTACATAAGAGAATTTATCAACATAGGTATGATTGCCATAAAAAAACCCATAATGATAACCCCAACGCTTTAGTACCTCACCATTTAAACACCGGTCATGAATTTGACTTCAACAACACCCAAATTAAATATTACGAAAATAATTATTTCAAAAGGTGCGTACTGGAAATGATTCAAATTAAAAGTGACCCTCACTCCATTAATTTTCGCACTGATACTCAAAACCTCTCGTCCAGTTATGCTCAACTTATACACACCGTCAAAACATGAATTTGATGAAATATTCAGTAGTCTCCCTACAGTATGTGTTGGTCGTTAGTGGCCAGCTTGTCGTTGGATATTAATTAGTGTCACACTCCCCCTAGTGCAAATCTTTCTCAACTGTCTTCCGAACACATGTTACTTAATTTCCTACAAATGTAAAAGGGTCGTCTGTTCTGCTTTATAATAAGGTGTTGGTCAGGGAAAATTTACAGTTGTGTGTTTGGCGTCAGCAACAATTGTAAGTGTCTCACTGATCATATTATTTAGTATTAGCTAAGAAACATATAACATTTCTTATAGACACATAGTCGATCAGTTTTAAACTCAGTACAGTGGGCATCTCCGTTGTGCATAATTTACACTTAGATGATAAAAATAAGTGAATAAAATAGTGTTATATTTATGTATGGATTCTCGAATGTGTAGTTGACTTGTGAGGTTGTTTTGTTGTTGTTGTTGTGTGTGTGTGTGTGTGTGTGTGTGTGTGTGTGTGTGTGTGTGTGTGTGTGTGTGTGTGTGTGTGTGTGTGTGTGTGTAATTCTAGCGTGTGTATGTAGACGTCTACGTGTTAGATTTGTGGTATATATCTGTTTAGAATAGAGTGCGAGAGAGAGAGAGAGAGAGAGAGAGAGAGAGAGAGAGAGAGAGAGAGAGAGAGAGAGAGAGAGAGAAAGAGAGAGAGGGTGAGAGCGAAGGGTGGAAGAGTGAGAGAGAGAAGAAGGGAGACAGTGAGTGAGATGTAGAAGAGAGAGAGAGAGAGAGAGGGAGAGAGAGAGAGAGAGTGAGTGAGTGGGGTGATAGTGAGTGATAGATCGATTTCAGGTTAGAGTGAGAGGCTGGGTGACTGGCGGGGGGAGCATGGGTGAAAGAGAAGGGTGATTGTGGACACATACATAAATTACATATTCTATAGTACTCTTGACTATATTTTACAATATGATTACAATTACCGTATTATCCAAGTTTACCTGTTAGTAAAATTTACCAGAAACTTTTTTGTGTAACCTTTGTCAACTATCTGATTTAAGTCGTAATGTTTTACAATATTGTGTAAATTGTATATTTCTAAATTATGATTGTTTGCTAACACCAGTAGGGAGTAAAACATGGTAAAAATAACTTTTAATAATTACGTAGTGAACATCCCCCAATCTGTTTTAGTTATAGGTAATATATTATTTTGCTATATGTTGACTGTTGTAGGTATAAACAATTTATGTACCAATCTACTGTAATATCCAATTGTTGGTTACTGTTTGTTTAATTAATTAAAATAACATTATATTTAGTAATTTAAATTGTAATACTGTATAAATTAAGTTCTCTCATACTATAATTTGCTCGCTTTCTTAAAGATAATTTGAAGATGTAAACAAACTATCATAAGTCTTCACATAAAAAATGATACATACATACACACGCACACACTCACATCACCAACACGTTCACCCAAATATTTAATTGTTTCGTTATGTTTGATATTTCTACTGTATTTCATACACAGGTCCTGAAGATGACAATAAATATTGTCGAAACGTCGACGCAAAATGACTAAAAGTTGTATTATTGACAGATCCTCACTAACTATCCACTAAAACATTCAATGATTGACGGTCACTAAAAAAATTTAAGGATTTAATTAAGAACTGAGGTTATTCAACAACAAACATGGGATTCTACAGAGAAATATCGGACACATACGGACAACCAGCATGCCGACTCCTAAAATTATGGGCCAGTGATAACAGGAAACTCGCTTCTCTCATTAACCAACGTATTTTTCTGCTGAAGTGTCGACAGTTCAAAGTATTTCCTGCGCATATAGAAGCAATGTTCAACTTTAAACGTGGCACCATGGAACAACAAATGTACAATAATGTTGTGAACAGTGCAAATAGATTTAAAAGAGACTATCTTAATAGTGTAACGATAAGAATTGTTGTTGTGACGTGATCTGTGTTATTTAAATGTTAAGCCTCACTTCGGGTCGTCAACTTGTAACGATAAGAATATTTCGTTACGTACAATGTTATTATGAATAGGTTACTTGTATTTATGTCGTGTGCACTTGAATTACACCGCCCGTTGGAAGTGTCAACTTGTAATATAGGTAAATAATGTAGCGACAAACTCGCACTGGAGTCGTCAATGTGTAATTATTAATGTGTTATGTTGAACGGCGTATGGTTTTGTAAATTGCCGCTTGCTCCCACTATACCGCACGTTTCCGTGACGTCACTCAACGATGCCAACTGTCGTGTCCGCTGCAATCTGTGAATTTTATTTCCTAAATGTAACAGCAATAATAACGACACACATATACCATCAAACATATATCCTTACAGGAATCCTTTATTCGGAAAAAACACTGGTTAACTGTTTTAATAAATTTGAACAGGATAATCGCAATTGTAGCGCAAATTATAAATCTTCTTTTTACCAGTTGGCAGCAGTAGCCAAACATTCAGTATTTCTTCGAGACCAAAACAATGCTCTTTTTAACGTTTCTAATAAAATATAATTTATCTCAGGGCGTATATGGTTCGGGGATTACAATTAAACAAAATATTACGCTATTAATCAAAATACAAGTTTTACAATTAAAGGATATTACAATGTTAGAGTGTAACGTGCACACAGGCAGTTGTATAGTGGTTACCAATTCTAAAAGGTTATGTTCAGTTTAGGCTTTAATAATTATTATGTAAATCAAAGGTTCTTGTTGTGTTTGAAAAGGTGTCAATCTTAAATAGTGTTATTAGTGATTGTTCTTAGTGTTTGTGTGGTATGGTGTCTGTAGCTTTAGTTGATTAGTATTTAAAAAGTCGTGTATACAAATGTGGGTGTTGATGCACAATATAATAAGTTGTCAAAAATCACCAAATCCTCTTCTTTTATGGTTCTTGTCGAATACAGGGTCCTCGTCCACTTCAGATCTTCTTCCTGGTTCTTGGGTCTTCTCTCTCATATAATTGTTGTTCTTCTCTTAGTGTAAAATGTTCGTGTTGTTTACTTCTAACAGTATTAATATGTTTGTATCGTTTTTTACACTGTTTATTATATAATATGTCGGACGTTTTACAAACGCGTCTATCCGCTAAGCTCGTTGTCAAAGAAGTCTCATTTTATTTATCCGAAATTTCTGGTTGCTAAGGGTAAACTTGGAATCTGATTGGCTAATTCGGATATACATTGTCATATACTTTCATTATTTCAAAGTCTAAAATTTGTTCAAAATCTTTAAATTAACATAACTTTTCTATACTGAATGGGAATTTAAAGCCATTATCAGCATTATTTTGATCTTTACATTTGTCACATTTAGACACTAAACATGCCTATATTTACTTAAGAACTACAGATGTTACAATTTTGTTATATGAAATTTTCTTAAATAACTTGATATGTATTATTTTGTTTCTATATTCGTTGTGTACACTATTACCTATAAATATATTTATCCTTTCACCTTTGTTTTACAAAATCTCTAACATTATTATTCAAAATTTACAAAAGTTGGTTTAACCTGGCCTATGTACTGGTGTTATTTTCATCACCATGTTTAAAATCTTTTCAGTTTAATTATCTTTTAACAATTATAAAAACTGTTTAACACATAATATTATTTTATCAAAACAAAAGACATACTATTCTATTATTTTAAATTCATGCACACATGGCTATGATTTTACTGAATCCTTGAACAAATTAACTGTTTTTTACATAAACTGTATAATTGTTTGACACTTAGCCATAACATCTTTTATAGTCTATTCTGCTTTGCCAAATCAATTTATTACGGTTTAGCACCAGTTCTATGGTTATATTTGTTAACATAAAACATGAAATTAATATCATTTAATTGATATTCCTTTAAAATAACTGTTCCACCTGCTACATACAAAAAACAACACAAATACTATGATAATAAAACAATGTGCTTAAACCTAATAACATGCACATTTATAAAAATAATTCTGTACTAACTAATTAGTCTTTTGCCAGTTAATTTAATAATTACTCTGACACTGTCTATGTTATGCTTCACTCTTGTTATAACTGTTATAATGAACATGTCATTATTTGTTGTTCACTGGGCAATCTTATGAACACTATATGTTACAATTATTTGTATGGTTTATGTATCTATAATAAGGTATATTTATATTTTCATCACATCAATTAACTTAATTATTTACCAATATTTCTTTTACATAATATTACATGTTTGGGCCTATTATCCCTGAATTTGTATTTTGATTATCTAGATATTATGATACATTAAATGAAACCATTTGTTTCTTTATAGTACTGGTTCATAAGCCGTCTGTCTTTATAATTCTTTATTTGGTCAATACTGAAAATTCATGTCATAATTGGGGTTGAAGGTATTTTGCATCACTTAGCCTAAATCATTAATTTGGGTACGGTCAGTTGTCTTACTAGTCAGTCTAAAATGGTTACTCATTCCTCTTCACTATCATCTTGGAAGATATTGTTCTCCTTGTTAGCTTCTTAACCAAAGTCTTCATTAAATCAGGTACGATATTAAGTTGTTCCAAATGTAATGTTACATACTACCCTGCCACCAAATTTGGTCAATTTAATAAAATATTGTTTTTGTTGAAATTATCAATTATCTTATCTTTCACATTGTCATTTGTTATTCTTATTATGATCTGGTATACTTGTCTTTAATTATAAGTGTTCTATCCCTGGAACATGTTACTTCCCTAACAAATTAATCACCATATATTCTGGAATCAGTCGGGGGGCTCTCTTGACCTAATACCCCGCTGTCCTTATAGTACATAATACATCAATAATATCGATTGCTGGAGCTATCTCATCAGTCAATCACATTTAATAATCACTAGTCTATTCACGACTAAATCAAATAAAAAATAATATAATATATTCTTGGGATTGTTCACTAAGTTTAACTTCTCAGATCTAAATATTTCTTTCCATTGATTCTTTCAGATGTTTATTTTCTTGTGGCGATATTAATAACATTTTTTATTTTCAATTGGTACTATCTTCTTTCCTTCTTTATCAGTACTGCTTAATCTTCATTTTTTCATTCACTATTTACATTCAATTAAAACCTAACAAGTATCTGTATCTATAGTTGTTGTGGATTCTCTCACAGTCATGATAGGTTATTTGTAATAAATTCGTTTCTAGTCTTGTCTTATTTCCATCGTCGACTGTCTACATTTGTCCTTTCTTATTCGTTTTATAGCACTTTGGTTTCTTCTGATTTATGGATGTTGCGTCTTTCTTTTATATTCCAATAATAAGTTCATAACTGTGTTTAATAAGAGGTGCTTATTTTGTTTAGAATTTGGAAATTTATTCCCAGTTGTTTATCCGCTTGATTCATAATAACATTATCAAACTGTACTGTAAGTTGTCCTTACTATTCATCTAAATTCTGAGATATTCAAATTTGTTTATTTGGCTCCATTTAAAATTATATTCTGGATTATCAAAATTGGCAAGATGAGCTTACTATATTCTTTGAATTTTGTGGTATTATAATAATAAATTCTTCAGTTCCATATTAATTCTCATAAATAATTATTTGTAAGTTGTTCTTACTATTTCTTTAGAATTTTGTTGGTTTTATAATAATAAATTCTTCAGTTCCAATTTAATTCTCATAAATAATTAGTTGTAAGTTGATCTTACTATTTCTTTAGAATTTTGTCGGTTTTCAACTTTGTTTATTAGGTTCATAATACATTTTTAAGGAAACTTGGTTGTATGTCCCCTTAATCTTTTTTGTTTCCACATCACTAATGACATAAGTATTATTGTTATTGTTTTTTATAACAACATATGGTCCATTATACAGTAATAATAGCTTTTTTGCTATTCCTTCCTTAGAACTTGGCAATTCGCGGTTTTTTAACAATACTTTGTCTCCAATCTTGTACTGGATCATTTTCTGCTGAATTATTTTGTATTTTCTCCTTCTTTTCTCCACTTGTTCATTCAGTTTGCTGTGGAATCTCACGTTGTCGAACTGGTAAGCTGGGTTGTTTGGGAAATTGATTATTTCACTAATTTCTCGGGGTGGTAGTCTTTCATGCATTATGGTATATGGAGTATCTTGTATTGCTTCATGGTAAGCTAAGTTGATAAAGCTTTCTGTTTGTGTAATGTAGTCACTCCACTTCTGGTGTTTATCAAAACAATATGTCCTGAGTATACGGCCGACCTCCCTCAGTACTCTTTCCGCCGGATTGCTATTTGGGTGATAGACAGATGTTTTATATGTCTTGACACCTAAGTCTAACAAAGTCTCCTTCCAGACCCTTCCTCGAAACTGAGTTCCGTGATCGGTAATAATTGATCGTGGAGCTCCTAACTCTGGTATGTATTGTTGGATCACTATTTGCAAAATCTTTTCTGTAGTTGCCCGATTAATGGGGTATAGTTTTGTAAACTTGGAGTAATGGTCGAACATGATTATAATAAACTTATACTGTTTTCTCCCTCCACTACGAGGTAACGGTCCACACACATTTAAAAATACTGTCTCTAATTTACCAGTTGATGTAATAGGTTGCATAATTCCTTCTGTTTTTTCGTTATTGCATTTTGCCAATTGACAGATGTGACACTGCCGAATAGATTCTCTAACTCTTCTGTTAATATTCTTAATGTAAGTGTGTTCCTCAAGTGCCTTCATTACTTTTAATGCACCCATATGCCCATATCGACTATGGTAGTCCAGTATTAATCCTGTTTCTAACGCTTTAGGTATCACCACCTTCCATGATCTTTGGTTATTATTTGGTTTGTAAAATAATATGTCTTCATGCAGACAGTAATATGCAGTGATTTTTTCATCCTGTTGTATCAGTCTTTGTCTAAAATTGTTGATTTTGGTATCCTCTGTTTGTTGTTGTGCAATTGATTTCATGATGTTTTCCAAATCTGACTTGTTTTTTATTATAGTATATACTTTGATGATTGTTTCTTTTTCCCCTTCAAAAGTTTGTTGTTCTATGTTAATCCGGGACAATATATCTGCAGCAATATTCTGTTTTCCTGGAACATACTCCCAATTTATATGGTACTCCTGTAGTGCGAGTATCCACCTTGTCAATCTCCCATGGTTAATCTTGCAATTTTTTAGGAAAGATATTGACTTATGATCGCTCCTCACAGTTATCGGGTATCCAAGAATGTAGGTTCTGAATTTCCCACAAGCGAATACAACGCTTAATAATTCCTTTTCCGTTACACTATAATTGCGTTCACATCCACTAAGTATTCTGCTTGCAAAACTCACCACCTGATGTTCTCCCTCACTATCTTCTTGATATAATACAGATCCTAAACTTATATCACTGGCATCACAGTTCATGAAGAAAGGTTGATTGAAATTGGGATGTTTTAACACAACTGAACTTAGGAAATTATGCTTGATGATTTGGAGTAAATTGTCTTGTTCCTGTCCCCAGGACCATTTGTTCTTAGAGGATAATTGTGGAGAAAACTTTGCTGTCATTTCAGAATAATTTCTCTGAAACTTCCTATAATAATTGCAAAGTCCCAGAAATGATTGAAGTTGCTTTTTATTTTTAGGACTTGGGAACTTCTGGATAGCTTCAATTTTTTCATTGGATGGTGTTATTCCTTGTCTTGTTAGGTTAAAACCCAGGAATTGGACTTCACTGGCGATAAGCTTGGATTTTTGAAGTTTTAGGGTAACGTTATTATCTGATAGTTTTTGTAATACTTGTCCTACTCTGTCACAATGGTCTTCCCAATTCACTGAAGTAATCAACAAGTCATCAACATAGACTGTGGTATATGGAATAGTATCTGGACCCAACACCTGGTCCATACATCTTACGAATACAGCTACTGAGTTTACCAGTCCAAACGGTAGTCTCTTGAACTGGTAGTTCCTTCCTTCGAAAATAAAGGCGACGTACTTTCGACTATCTGGGTGTAACTCCACCTGCCAATACCCACAAACCGTATCCCAGGTGCTAATAAATTGTATGCCATTGAATTTTTTCAATATCTCCTCAATCTCTCCGGGAGATGTTCTGTCATTAACTATGATCTTATTAATCTCTCTAGCATCCAAACAGAGTCGTACTTTGCCATCTTTCTTTGGAACGGCTATTAATGGACTGGTATATGGGGAACAGCTATATTCAATAATATCTTCTGCTATCATTTTGTCTAGTTCAGTCCTCACTGCTTCTTTTAATGCATAAGCAACGGGATATGATTTTTTATTAAAATTTACAGGCTCCTTGAATTGTAGTGTAAATTGATAATCTTTTACTTTGCCAGGTACATCAGAGAAAACATAGCGGTATTTATTATATATTGATATCAGCTTTTCTATTTGTTGTGTAGTTAAATTACATTCATTTTGTTCTGACCGAAATTGTCGGATCTCTTCTAATTTTTCCAACCATAAACTGTCTTCACTCCCAAAGTATTCCCTTCTTACATTCCATGACTCATCTTGATTATTATTGAATTTTCTTATACTATTGCATGAAGGTATATTTATTTTCTACTAATTTTGCTGTCCATTCTATATTATCCACTTTTAATGACACTATGGCTTGTCTCATGTCAATTATTGCTGAGTATTTTCTCAAAATATCACAGCCTATTAGTAGATTAAATGGTAGATTACTAGCTATTAGAAAAATCATAGGTATAGCTACATTTCTGCTGGTCACTGTTAATGATACCTGTTTTCTTATTGACTTGTTTTGCCTTCCAGTGGCTCCGATTAAAATTATATTTTGAATTGGTAAAATTGGTAAGATGGCCTTACTATATTTTTGAATTTTGATGTATTCATTATTGTCGATTAACGACACGTTTGCGTCCGTATCTATCATGCATCTTGTCTCTAGTCCATTCACTTGGGCGATGATATAAACGATCTCATTATTTGAATTATTTTGCGTTATCGTGTCTTCGTTCAGTAGTTCTTCTCTAACATTTTTTAAGAAATGATTGTGCACTATTGTCAACGTATCGTCAGTCGTTTTGTCTCGTCCTAGTAAGTACCCAAATTGCCGGTTCAGTGATGGGACCTGGTAGATTTTCACTGCCGCAGTTCGTTTAAATCAGGGCTGATCTCCTCAGTCCTGTTGTCTGATTGATTGGGTCTGTCTCTGCTCTGCGACTCTTGTACCTCAATGGCGTTATTATTGAACGTCACTGAGTTTCGGTTATTTCTGTTGTCGTCGCAGCTTCTACTTCGCCGATGTTCATCGCGGTAGTGCTGGTTACTCTCCTCCTGAAAACTTCTTCCACGGTTCCCATTATAATTTGCTCGTCCCTGGTACCAACGTCTTCCCACGTCTCTATCGTCCACGCTTACATAATTCACTTGTCTTCGATATGTTTGATTTTGATGGTTATTATTGCCGTTATTATTATGCCTATATCGGTTATCGTAGTTGCTGTTATAACCTCGGTTGTTCTGGTACTGGTGTTCTCTGTCATTGGCACGCTGGTATCCATTATTGTTATTATTTGTAGGAGGGCTACGGTAATAGTGGTTGTTGTTATTGTTGTTATTATTCGCGTTATTTCGTGGATAGTTATTAGTGTTATTTTGGTTTTGGTAACCGCGCTGATAGTGGTTACCGTTGTTGTTATAACTATTGTTCGGTCGTTGCCCGTTGTTTTCATATGGGGCGTCGCGGCGACCATTATTTCTATTTATTTCATCATTCCTTCGTCTATACTGGAGGAAGTTCTTCTCTTGTTCCATCTCCGCCAATAATGTTGACATCTCCTCGATGGTTTGTATGCGTCCATTTATTCGGCCTCTTGTAATTTCGCCACCATAGTGGTAAGCTAATAGCCGCACTAAACATTCTGTAGGAATTGCAGGCTCTAAATGTCTGGCTATGTTTATTTTGCCGAAAAAATATGCGGTTGGAGTTTGCTTGCCGTGCAGTCATACCGGCCCAATCCTATGTCACTTCTTATCATGTGTTGCGTGGCATCAGACCAATATTTAGATTTGAATTGCTTTTTAAACTCTTGGAAGTTCTGTATACTCGGCCGCATCGCCGTCCACCAATTGTCATAGACCTTTCGGAACATCTCGTCCAGCATGCTCCTTATCACAAACCATCTGTCTTCTCCGGTTTTGGCTATCTTCTCTTCGACTCGTTCTAAAAATGGCATGGGGTTTCTTCTATAGTTTTGAAAATCGATAACTTCCCGATTTTCCTCGCATGTTGTATGGGCACCGGTACACTGTCTGTTTTTTAAGGAATTAATTTCATCTCTATGTGCAGTTGTTTGGTCTTGCACTCGATTGAGACTAGCACTCATACCTTCTAACCTTTCTCCCATCACTGCTTGGGTTGGTTCTTATATTTTCAACTCTCCCATTCGTTTCTTCCCGGACGCTCAGTATCTCTTGATTCATCCGCTCACACTTTTCCTTGGTCTCGGATTCTACCCTTTCAACTTCAGTCAACGGTCCTTCCATCTTCTTGTCCCATTCTTCCTGCAATTGCCGGTTATTAATTTCCATCTTATTCTTCCACTCTTCTTTTAATGACTCTTTGTGTTCGTCCAATTTTTTCATGGTTTCCTGGTAATTTTCCTTCAATTCTTCCCTCAATGCTTTATTATTTGCGTCTATTTTCTCCTCCATTTTACTACTATTCTCTTTCAATTCTCGGCTAAATTCCTCCTTTGTTTGTTTATTATCACTCTTAATTTCCTCCATCTTCTTACTCAAATCTTCCTTCAATTCTTCCTTCAATTTTTCTAAGTTCTTATTACTCTCCTCCGTAGACTGTTTACTGTCCTTTTTACTTCCATATTCCTTAAGGAATGGAAGTATGGTGATGGCAAAAAAAATCGTGTTCGAGATTATTGCAGATTCTGATTCTACTACACTCAAAACATGAAAAAAAGTCGTTTTCCGAAAAGTGTCTGTGTGTCTGTCTGTCTGTCTGTGTGTCTGTCTGTCTGTAGATTTTTTTTCTATGGCAAACGATAACTGCCGCAAATTCAAACAGAATCAAATAATTTTTTGCATACAGCCCGGTTTTGCAGAGTTCTCGCGACCTATTGTTTTTGGTGAAGATCGGTTGAGGGAAAGGGGTAGTTTACCTGCAACGGTTTTTTTTTAGCAAGGGAAATTTTGTTTGTTTGGCAAACGATAACAGCCGCAAATTCAAACAGAATCAAATAATGTTTCGCATACAGCCCTGAATTGTAGAGTTCTCAAGACCTATTGTTTTTGGTGAAGATCGGTTAAGGGAAAGGGGTAGTTTACCAGTAACGTTTTATGTTTTAACAAGGGTATTTCTTATGGCAAACGATAACAGCCGCAAATTCAAAACAGAATGAAAAGATTATTTGCATACAGCCCTAAATTGTAGAGTTCTCAATACCTTTTGTTTTTGGTGAAGATCGGTTAAGGGAAAGGGGTAGTTTACCTACAACGTTTTTTTAACAAGGGTATTTTCTATGGCAAACGATAACAGCCGCAAATTCAAACAGAATCAAATAATTTTCTGCATACAGCCCTGATTTGTAGAGTACTCAAGACGTATTGTTTTTGGTGAAGATCGGTTGAGAGGAAGGGGTAGTTTACCAGCAACGTTTTTTATCATGCGTATTTTCTATGGCAAACGACAACTGCCGCAAATTCAAACAGAATCAAATAATTTTTTGCATACAGCCCTGATTTGCAGAGTACTCGCGACCTATTGTTTTTGGTGAAGATCGGTTGAGGGGAAGGGGTAGTTTACCTGCAACGGTTTTTTTTATCAAGGGAAATTTTTTTTTTTTTTGGCAAACGATAACAGCCGCAAATTCAAACAGAATCAAATAATGTTTCGCATATAGCCCTGAATTGTAGATGTCTCAAGACCTATTGTTTTTGGTGAAGATCGGTTGAGGGAAAGGGGTAGTTTACCTGCAACGTTTTTTTAACAAGGGTATTTTATATGGCAAACGATAACAGCCGCAAATTCAAACAGAATCAAATAATGTTTTGCATACAGTCCTGATTTGTAGAGTACTCAAGACCTATTGTTTTTGGTGAAGATCGGTTAAGGGGAAGGGGTAGTTTACCTGCAACCTTTTACGTTTTATTTTCTATGGCAAACGATAACAGCCGCAAATTCAAACAGAATCAAATAATGTTTTGCATACAGCCCTGATTTGTAGAGTACTCAAGACCTATTGTTTTTGGTGAAGATCGGTTAAGGGGAAGGGGTAGTTTACCTGCAACGTTTTTTTATCAAGCGTATTTTCTATGGCAAACGATAACAGCCGCAAATTCAAACAGAATCAAATAATTTTTTGCATACGTCCCTGAATTGTAGAGGTCTCAATGACGTTCGATTTTGGTGAAGATCGGTTAAGGGGAAGGGGTAGTTTACCTGCAACCTTTTACGTTTTAACAAGAGTAAAGTACTTGAAAATTTATTTAAACTTTTTGAAACAATGGTAATTGTTAAAAATAAAATAATTTTGTTGCCAGGCAATAAAATTATAATTTTTTCATTTTAATGTAATATAATATTTTTCATTTAATACAGCAATAAAAAGGCAGGTAAGACACAGCCTGGCTGTTTGGCTGAAAATGATTTTAAATATAAATCTTAGAATATGGAAGTCATGTATGGTTCTCCATACCGATATTTTTCTATGGCAAACTATAACAGCCGCAAATTCAAACATAATCAAATAATGTTTTGCATACTTCCCTGAACTGTAGAGTTCTCAAGACCTCTTGGTTTTGGTGAAGATCGGTTAAAGGAAAGGCGTAGTTTACCAGCAACGTTTTATGTTATAAAAGGGTATTTTTATGGCAAACGATAAGAGCCGCAAATTCAAACAGAATCAAATAAGTTTTTGCATACAGCCCTGATTTCTTGAGTACTAAAGACCTATTGTTTTTGGTGAAGATCGTTTAAGGGAAAGGGGGAGTTTACCTGCCACGTTTTTTGTTTTATCAAGGGTATTTTGTATGGCAAACGATAACAGCCGCAAATTCAAACAGAATCAAATGATGTTTTGCATACAGCCCTGTATTGTAGAGTTCTCAATACTATTGGTGTTGGTGAAGATCGGTTAAGGGAAAGGGGCAGTTTACCAGCAACATTTTATGTTTTAACAAGGGTAATTTTTTATATGACTAACGATAACTGCCGTAAATTCAAACAGAATCAACTAGGTTTTTGCATACCTTTTTGAACTAAAGAGAACTCAAGGTCTGTTGAATTTGTTGAAGATGGGTTAAGGGAAGGGGTAGTTTATCAGCAACGTTTTATGTTTTAAAAAGGGTAATTTTTTTATGACGAACGATAACTGCCGAAAATTCAAAGAGAATCTAATAATTTTTTGCACACTTTCCTGAGTTGTAGAGTGCTCAAGAACTGTTAATTTTGGTGAAGATTTTTTAAGGGAAAGGGGTAGTTTACCTGCAACATTTTATGTTGAACCAAGAGAAATGTTTACACGACGAACGATAACTGCCGCACATTCAACAGAATCAAATATTTTTTTTGCATGCCTCCCTGAATTGTAGAGGACTGAAGCCCTATTGATTTTGGTGAAGATCGGTGAAGATAAAGGGGTATTTTACCTGCAACGTTTTATGTTTAACAAGAGTAAAATACATAATTTTGAGAAACAAAGTAACCTGATAAGAAGCTCATAATAATCCATTGCAGAAACGTAGATGAAATATCTATAAATGAAGAGGCTAGTGAATGGGGTGAGGGTAATTATCTATTAATGAAAATTATAGTGAAGAGGGAGGGGTGAAAATTTTATATGTGTACTACGTTATCGGCAACAAAGAAGTAGTTTTTGTTAAAATTCCTTCCCGGGCTGTTTAGCCGTAGTCCAATGTTTTCTGCAAAACCATCACGTTTCGGCAGTGCCATCGACTTCCATCATCAGAGAAAATCGAGTGCAAAAAAGTGAGGTGGTATACGTTAGTGACCAAAGTACTGTGGCTAAGGCTGAAGCAATAGAAAGAAGTAGTTTCTATGGAAATATTTCATTTCGAGAAACGGCAAACGGTAATAGTCGCAAATTCAAACAGAATCAAATACTTTTTTGCATGTAGCTCTAATTTGTAGAGTACTCAAGACCTGTTGATTTTGGTGAAGATCGGTTAAGGGAAAGAGGTAGTTTACCAGCAACATTTTATGTTTTAACAAGGGTAATTTTTACTTCCATATTCCTTAAGGAATGGAAGTATGGTGATGGCAAAAAAAATCGTGTTCGAGATTATTGCAGATTCTGATTCTACTACACTCAAAACATGAAAAAAGTCGTTTTCCGAAAAGTGTCTGTGTGTGTGTCTGTGTGTCTGTCTGTCTGTGTGTCTGTCTGTAGATTTTTTTTCTATGGCAAACAATAACTGCCGCAAATTCAAACAGAATCAAATAATTTTTTGCATACAGCCCTGATTTGTAGAGGACTCGCGACCTATTGTTTTTGGTGAAGATCGGTTGAGGGAAAGGGGTAGTTTACCTGCAACGGTTTTTTTTTATCAAGGGAAATTTTTTTTTTTGTCAAACGATAACAGCCGCAAATACAAATAGAATCAAATAATCTTTTGCATACAGCCCTGAATTGTAGAGTTCTCAAGACCTATTGTTTTTGGTGAAGATCGGTTAAGGGAAAGGGGTAGTTTACCTGTAACGTTTTATGTTTTAACAAGGGTATTTCCTATGGCAAACGATAACAGCCGCAAATTCAAACAGAATCAAATAATGTTTTGCATACAGCCCTGAATTGTAGAGTTCTCAAGACCTATTGTTTTTGGTAAAGATCGGTTGAGGGAAAGGGGTAGTTTACCGGCAACGTTTTTTATCAAGCGTATTTTTTATGGCAAACGATAACTGCCGCAAATTCAAACAGAATCAAATAATTTTTTGCATACAGCCCTGATTTGTAGAGTACTCGTGACCTATTGTTTTTGGTGAAGATCGGTTGAGGGGAAGGGGTAGTTTACCTGCAACGGTTTTTTTTATCGAGGGAAATTTTTTTTTTTTTAGGCAAACGATAACAGCCGTAAATTCAAACAGAATCAAATGATGTTTCGCGTACAGCCCTGAATTGTAGAGTTCTCAAGACCTATTGTTTTTGGTGACGATCGGTTAAGGGAAAGGGGTAGTTTACCTACAACGTTTTTTTAACAAGGGTATTTTCTATGGCAAACGATAACAGCCGCAAATTCTAACAGAATCAAATAATGTTTTGCATACGTCAGTGAATTGTAGAGGACTCAAGGCCTTTAGATTTTGGTAAAGATCGGTTAAGGGGAAGGGGTAGTTTACCTGCAACCTTTTACGTTTTAACAAGAGTAAAGTACTTGAAAATTCATTTAAACTTTTTCAAACAATGGTAATTGTTGAAAATAAAATAATTTTGTTGCCAGGCATTCTGAAAATTTCAGATTTTGTCCCACAAAATCTGAAAAGATTATACGATAGTTTATGAAATGGTTAATAATACGTCAGTGGAAGGTGTAATGAGAAATTAGCAGAAATGGAAACCTGGGGAATGTTAACTGTTCTGTAGATACAATTTTGTCAGAATGTTTGGAAATGATCATCAACATTGAAGAAAAAGTAAGCATATTAAGAAACATATGTAAGTACTTATTATAAAAAAATAATGTTTGTTTTTTGATAAAGTCATTTTGATTATAAAATATAAATATTTACAACAAGAAAAGAATTTTCAGTTTTCAAAATTTAAATATATTTTTATAAAACAATGGGTTCTTCATTGAGGTGGGGACCATGTCACTCACTCCATCTCAAGCCTCCTCTCCCATTTTGCAGAAAAAGAGGACCCTGTCAAGGCTGATACTTTGACGACAGTGACAGGGCTTTCCACCAAATTCAGCAGAGTGACAGGTAGGCCCAACTCTGATTGGCTCCTCAGATTTCCCCAGCGTTAGTAGGTTCTATGAAAATATTTTATTTCAAAAATGATTTTAAATATAAATCTTAGATATGTTTTATAAATCTCATGTTTTATGTTTTAACATGGGTAATTTTTTATATGACGAACCATAACTGCCGTAAATTCAAACAGAATCAAATAATTTTTTACATATGTGCCTGAGCTATAGAGAACTCAATGTCTGTTGATTTTGGTGAAGATCGGTTATGGGGAAAGGGCAGTTTACCTGAAACATTTTTTGTTGTAACATGAGTAAAGTACTTAATTTTGATAAAGTATCCTGATAAGATCTTAATAATCCACTGTAGAAACGTAGATGAAATATCTATAAATGAAGAGGCTAGTTGAACGGGCTGGGGGTAATTTTCTATCAAAATTATAGTTGAAGGGGGAGGGGATAATATTTTTTATATGTGTACTACGTTATTGGCAAGAAAGAAGTATTTTTTTGTTAAAATTCCTTCCCTGGCTGACAATGATTTTAAATATAAATCTTAGAATATGGAAGTCATGTATGGTTCTCCATATCGATATTTTAATTCCTCTATGGACTGTTTATTGTCCGTTTTTAATTCTTCCTTCAATTTTTCTAAGTTCTTATTACTGTTCTCACTTAAATCTTCCATCTTTTCTTCCGTTCTCTTACTACTCTCCTCCATTTTCTTACTGAAATCTTCATGACTCTGTTTTAAATATTCCATAAGGCTCTTCAGGTCAACGCTCTCTGTAACTTTGTCCGGTTCTTGTCTATCTCCTTGGTCCTCTCTTATTATTACTTCTACCTCCTCGACCGGTGTCGCTTGTCAAAAATCACCAAATCCTCTTCTTTTATGGTTCTTGTCGAATACAGGGTCCTCGTCCACTTCAGATCTTCTTCCTGGTTCTTGGGTCTTCTCTCTCATATAATTGTTGTTCTTCTCTTAGTGTAAAATGTTCGTGTTGTTTACTTCTAACAGTATTAATATGTTTGTATCGTTTTTTACACTGTTTATTATATAATATGTCGGACGTTTTACAAACGCGTCTATCCGCTAAGCTCGTTGTCAAAGAAGTCTCATTTTATTTATCCGAAATTTCTGGTTGCTAAGGGTAAACTTGGAATCTGGTTGGCTAATTCGGATATACATTGTCATATACTTTCATTATTTCAAAGTCTAAAATGTGTTCAAAATCTTTAAATTAACATAACTTTTCTATACTGAATGGGAATTTAAAGCCATTATCAGCATTATTTTGATCTTTACATTTGTCACATTTAGACACTAAACATGCCTATTTTTACTTAAGAACTACAGATGTTACAATTTTGTTATATGAAATTTTCTTAAATAACTTGATATGTATTATTTTGTTTCTATATTCGTTGTGTACACTATTACCTATAAATATATTTATCCTTTCACCTTTGTTTTACAAAATCTTTAACATTATTATTCAAAATTTACAAAAGTTGGTTTCACCTGGCCTATGTACTGGTGTTATTTTCATCACCATGTTTAAAATCTTTTCAGTTAAATTATCTTTTAACAATTATAAAAACTGTTTAACACATAACATTATTTTATCAAAACAAAAGACATACTATTCTATTATTTTAAATTCATGCACACATGGCTATGATTTTACTGAATCCTTGAACAAATTAACTGTTTTTTACGTAAACTGTATAATTGTTTGACACTTAGTCATAACATCTTTTATAGTCTATTCTGCTTTGCCAAATCAATTTATTACGGTTTAGCACCAGTTCTATGGTTATATTTGTTAACATAAAACATGAAATTAATATCATTTAATTGATATTCCTTTAAAATAACTGTTCCACCTGCTACATACAAAAAACAACACAAATACTATGATAATAAAACAATGTGCTTAAACCTAATAACATGCACATTTATAAAAATAATTCTGTACTAACTAATTAGTCTTTTGCCAGTTAATTTAATAATTACTCTGACACTGTCTATGTTATGCTTCACTCTTGTTATAACTGTTATAATGAACATGTCATTATTTGTTGTTCACTGGGCAATCTTATGAACACTATATGTTACAATTATTTGTATGGTTTATGTATCTATAATAAGGTATATTTATATTTTCATCACATCAATTAACTTAATTATTTACCAATATTTCTTTTACATAATATTACATGTTTGGGCCTATTATCCCTGAATTTGTATTTTGATTATCTAGATATTATGATACATTAAATGAAACCATTTGTTTCTTTATAGTACTGGTTCATAAGCCGTCTGTCTTTATAATTCTTTATTTGGTCAATACTGAAAATTCATGTCATAATTGGGGTTGAAGGTATTTTGCATCACTTAGCCTAAATCATTAATTTGGGTACGGTCAGTTGTCTTACTAGTCAGTCTAAAATGGTTAGTCATTCCTCTTCACTATCATCTTGGAAGATATTGTTCTCCTTGTCAGCTTCTTAACCAAAGTCTTCATTAAATCAGGTACGATATTAAGTTGTTCCAAATGTAATGTTACAATAGTGAAATTAAAAACTCCATAAAAAATCTTAATTACACAAAAAATAGGATACATCAAACCAAACTCAATAGTTATCAACACTTACCAGCTTCCATAATAAACGAATTTTCAAATAAACAAAACAGTGCGTTTCAACACATGGTAGAAAAAATTCGAAACAAGCAAATCGCGAAACTAAACCGGATAAAACAACATAAGGACAACCTTCCAAAATTCAATCCGGACTGGCTGATAAATCTCACTGACATCGACATTCCTCTCGATATAAAAACATTACTTTCCCTAGGACCAAAATTTGCCTTCCCGGATAATGATAATCGCATCCCCACCGAGAAAATTATCACCGAAGTAGAACACGTTCTTCACAACCTACCTGAAGATAAAAATCCAGAAATTGTCAGGAGTGAATTTATTAATATTATCACTAATCACATTAACAAAAATAAAACAAATAAAAATAAAAAACACCAAAACAACCAGCTGGCTACTGTTTGTAAAGCCACCAAACACTTCTTATCAGACAATAAAGACATTTTAGTACTGCAAGCAGATAAATCTAACAAGACAGTTATCATGTATATAACTGAGTATTTCAATAGAATGAATTCATTAGTAGGTGATTGTGAAACATATGTTAAACTTAATAGGGACCCCACTACTTCTTTAAACAACTCAACTGTGACAATACTCAAAGAGGCTTTCAAAAACGGACAAATTGACAACAATACCTATAAACGCTTAGTTCCCCATGCCCCAACTCCACCTAAAATTTACGGCTTAGTAAAAATTCATAAACGTGACAACCCTCTTAGACCTATTATCTCATTTATAAACTCCCCTACATATCAAACATCAAAATGGCTAGCAAATATTCTAAAAAATGCGTCTTCTGAAAAGTACAACATTAGTGATAGCTTTACCTTTGTTGAAACTATAAAGAAACACACAATCCCTCCCAATCATGTTTTAATTTCACTAGACGTTTCCTCCTTATTCACTAATGTAAATATCCAAACAGTGATCAACATTTTAAACAAAAATTGGAACTGCATCTCCACACATACAACATTAGATAAGAATAGTTTCCTTAAACTTCTGTCGCATTGTTGCAATAATGGTTATTTCACATTTTAGGGACAATTTTTTAAACAAACATATGGCACTGCTATGGGTAGCAGTCTCGGGCTCATCTTAGCTGACATTACCATGAACCAGTTTCTTGACATAGTTATCCCTACGCTACCATTTAAACTCCCCTTCCTATATAAATACGTGGACGATATTATAACATGTATTACATATGACCAACACGACACAATCTTATCTCTGTTCAATTCCAAACTAATGGGCTTTGAACGAATACAGTTCACAATAGAGCACGAACAGAATAGTTCCATTTCATTTCTTGATACCAAGGTTATTAGACAGACAGATGGTACTATAGTCACTGATTGGTTCATAAAACCCACCAACTCCGGTAGATATCTGCATTCTAATTCCAACCATCCCATACATCTAAAAACTAACTTACTCCACTCGGTATATAAGAGAGCCACCGGTCTAAGTGATCAGTCATTTCATCAAAAAAACACGGAATTAGTATTTAAGATTTTCAAAAACAATGGTTACCCAGACCACATAATCAAACAGGTAATTCATAAACATCGCGCAAATCAGCTGAGCCCCAATCTTACATCTGCCCAATCTAATACACCTGAGCCCAACGCTGGCTCATACTTTTCTACAACTTATGTTAAAGGGCTTTCTGAAAAACTTAAAAAATGCCTATCAAAAATTCAAAAAACTTTAGCATTCAAAAACCAACATACTGTTCGATTTCTCTTCTCAAGCCTCAAAGACCCGACATCCAAAGATAAACGATCTAATGTCGTATACACTATCCAATGCAATGACTGTCCAGCCACATACACTGGTATTACGTCCCAATATTTACATAAGAGAATTTATCAACATAGGTATGATTGCCATAAAAAACCCCATAATGGTAACCCCGACGCTTTAGTATCTCACCATTTAAACACCGGTCATGAATTTGACTTCAACAACACCCAAATTAAATATTACGAAAATAATTATTTCAAAAGGTGCATACTGGAAATGATTCAAATTAAAAGTGACCCTCACTCCATTAATTTTCGCACTGATACTCAAAACCTCTCGTCCAGTTATGCTCAACTTATACACACCGTCAAAACATGGCATTTATATATACATATATATTTAAGGATTTAATAATTAATGACTTCATTTTGGTTGATTCTGACATTATTTGTCTCTCTTATATGGTTTTTTTACTGTTATTCACTTTAATAATATATATGGGGTTTGTATCTTAGTCACAGTCTGGTCGTTTTTCATGTTAGTAGTAATAACTATTAGACAATATTACACAATTTTTTAGGACTACTTGGGTTCGATACTGTTCACCTCACCTTCCTCTTATGATAAATTGCTATGTAAATGATTTCCTTTATGGAACGTTCTGTGACGTTACATATGCCTCTCCGTTAAAATTGATAATTTTTGAAAAACATATCTTTGGTTTTGATGAAATTATCATCTCTATATTAACCCTTTATTAGCTTCTTTATATTTCATTCTTTTATCTTATAATTAAATTCCTGTACTGCTCCTTTAATATATTAATCCAACTCAATACTCCTATTTCGTTCTTTGTCGTATCACCTATTCCTTTCTTTTTTACCTTGATGTTAATTAATTAATCTTTGATATAATTCCCTATCAATTCCCTAACTTTCATAAAGGGTTGGGAGTCAGAGTGGCTCGCTATGGCATACATTCTCTGTCCTTCCCTATCTATAACTACTGAAATCAGAGGCAACACATCCCTATCCAGAAAATAATAATTGCACCTTTGCAACAAATAATAATAATAATAATAATAATAATAAAAAATACAATATTCAAAGATCATAGGCTCCTACACATAAATTCCCTTTCTTAAACTCTTCTGATTAATTCACAATTATATTAATATATCGTTCTCCGCAGGTAAAATTATCGTTTAAAATCATTCAATGTTAATAGCTATATTCATATTCATCATTACCTCCTTATGTAACACACTGTTTTCCTTTTTTTTTTCATTTATCATTTCCATTTAGCATCAAATATATGACAGTATTTCTCCTTTTTTTTCTCCTTTACTAAGTGTCCATCTCGTAATATTTATTAATAATAATCTCTCTCCTTCTCTAAGTACGGGTAAGCTGGTAAATATACGTTGACATGGCTATTGGAAATAAATCTTGCCAATGGTGGAATGTGTCCATCTCGTAATATTTAATAATAATAATCATTATACAATAATATTTATATTTATTTAATAATCTCTACCTCCTTTCTAATTGTGGGTAAGTTAAAAAATTCACGTTAACATGTTTAGTCAAGGTACCTTCTCAATGATGCAGTATTTGACTTTGGTTTTTGATCATGGTACTTGGTCACTGATTGACTATTTGACTTGTGATTTTTAATCATGGTACTTTTTCAATAATGTTTGGTTATACGTACCTTTTACTTTGTTACTAACCGTGTCAGTTACTTCATAGGTATTGTTTTTATTGTCTCTGGTGATCGTGAAAGGCCCTGTATATAAGAGTAGCAATTTCCTCGTTATGCCTTGTATAGCACTGGGCAATTCTCTATTTTTAACTAACACCTTTTCTCCTACCTCATACTTAATTGCCTTGGGCTGTGATTTGACATATCTTTTCCGCTGCTATTCCGTTTTTTCTAACACCTTGTTATAAAATTTGGTTCTTTCAAATTGGTATGCGGGTTCGTCGGGAAAACTAATAATTTCTTTTATCTCTCGTGGTGGGGGTCTTTCGAACATAACTGTGTATGGCGACACTTCAATGGTATTGTGATATGAGAAGTTGAGAAAATCCTCGGTTGATGCTACGTATTCATGCCATCTTTTCTGCTCGTTATGGCAGTATGTTCTCAGTAACCGTCCTACTTCCCTTAACACTCTCTCGGCTGGGTTACTATTCGGGTGATATACAGACGTCTTGTACGTTTTTATTCCGTGTTCTCCCAGGTTTTCCTTCCAAAGTTTTCCCCTAAACTGGGTACCGTGATCCGTAATTATAGAATACGGTTGGCCTACCTCCATTATATATCGCTCTATTATGATGTCTATTATTTTCCTGGTCGTTGCCCTAGTTATTGGGTGTAGTTTGGTATATTTGCTAAAATGGTCGAAGATGATTACGATAAATTTATATCGGTGTCTCCCACCGCTGCGTGGAAATGGTCCGCAGATATCGAGAAATACCTTTTCCAATTTTTCGATGGATGTTATGGGTATCATGACCCCTTCTTTTCTCTCGTTATCACACTTTACTTTTTGACAAATATCGCACGACCGTATCGCCAGTGCACCTTCTTATTCATCCCTTTGATGTATGTTTGCTCTTCCAATGCCTTCCTTACTTTGAGGGCACCCATATGTCCGTACCTATCGTGATAGTCGATTATTAGCGGTCTCTCTATCGCTGGTGGAATTACTAATTTCCAATTCTCTTGGTGCGGGGTATTCCTTATAAACAAAGTGTCGTTGTGTATACAGTAATATCTATTTATGATCTCATCGCCTTCCTGTATCCTTTTTCTAATATTTCCTAATTTTGGATCGGCCTCTTGTTGTGACGTTATATCGTATAAAATATTTTTTAAATCTTCGCTGCTCTTAATAATGTGGTAAACCTTTGCTAATTGTTCCTTTTCGCCGTAGAAGGTTTGGTCTGGTATATTGACGCGAGATAGGACGTCGGCTGCTACGTTCTGTTTGCCGGGTATTTATTCCCATGTGATATTATATTCTTGCAAGGCCAAAACCCATCTCGTCAGCCTTCCGTGGTTCAGCTTACAATGCTTTAAAAATGATATAGATTTGTGGTCGCTTCTAACTGTTATGGGGTACCCTAATATATATGTCCTAAATTTACCGCATGCGAAAACTACACTCAACAATTCTTTTTCGGTAGTATTGTAGTTTCGTTCGCAACTGTTCAGCACGCGGCTAGCAAAGCTAATTACTAAATGGTTACCATCCTGATCTTCCTGATATAGGGTTGCACCTAAACTCACGTTACTGGCATCGCAGTTTAGAAAAAATGGTTTTGTAAAGTCGGGATGATGCAACATTACTGTTTCTAAAATCTTTTCCTTTATGAGATTGAGCACTCCATCTTGCTCTGGTCCCCAAGTCCATTTGTCTTTAGCTGATAACTGCTTTTGGAACCTGGCAGTTAGTTCTGAGTAATTGGACCGAAACTTTCTGTAATAGTTACAGATTCCTAAAAATGACTGCAGCTGTTTCTTATTCTTTGGGGTGGGGAACTTCTGTATGGCCTCTACCTTCTCTTTGGATGGAGTAACCCCTTGTTCTGTTAAATTAAAGCCTAAAAATTTCACCTCATTTGTAATGAATTGGGACTTGTCTAATTTGAGGGTGATATTATTCTCTGATAATTTCTCTAACACCTGTTCAACCCTATTATAATGGTCGTCCCAATTTGCTGAAGTCACCAGTAGGTCGTCGACGTATACTGTCGTAAACTTCAGTACTTCCTGCCCCAATATTCTGTCCATTATCTTTACAAACACCGCCACAGAATTTATTAAGCCAAAGGGTAACCGCTTAAACTGATAGTTTCTGCCCTCGAATATGAATGCCATATATTTCCTACTATCAGGGTGGAGTTCTACCTGCCGGTAACCGCGTACCGTATCCCATGAGCTTACATACTTGGTTCCGTGAAACTTTTTCAATATCTCCTCTATCTCCCCAGGTGATGTGCGGTCGTTAACAATCATCTTGTTGATCTCCCTAGCATCGAGACATATACGTACCTTTCCGTTCTTTTTTGGCACCGCTATGATTGGGCTGGTAAAGGGCGAATGACTATACTCGATTATGTCGTCCTCTATCATCCTGTTTAATTCTTCCCTGACTTCGTTCTTTAGCGAGTAGGCGATCGGGTACGATTTCCTGTTAAATTCCACCGGAGTTTTGAATTTTATGGTACACTGATAATCTCTGGCTTTACCTGGAGCGTTTGAGAATATGTGTTTATACTTGTGGTATACAACCTCGATTAATTGTTCCGCCTGTGTTTCGCTGATCAGGCCCTTTGCTTTCGTCTTTTGGAAATCCCGTATTTCTTCTAATTTTCTAACCACAACTCTGGGTTTTCCTCCTGATATATAGGCATGTTTATTGGACGATCGGCACAAAAATAATGGTTCACCATCGCTTGATAAGGTGTATTGTCTGTACCATTTCCTCGGACATCGATTAAATTATTGGTCCAAATTCCCTTGTTAGTTTTTAAAGTTATCACCTTACCTTCCAAATCTATTACTGCATTGTATGGCCTAAGTATGTCGCAGCCTATTAGGATACTCATGGGTAAATTATTCGCCACTAATAACCCTATTGGTATCGTTACCCCATTACTAGTCATCTCTAATGACACCTGTTTCTTTATTGATTTATTTTGCCTCCCCGTTGCTCCGACTAAAATGATGTTATTTATAGGCAGAGTGGGTATTGTTAAATTACTATTTTGTTTGATCCTCTCTAACTCAACACTATCGATAAGTGATACATTTGACCCCGTGTCAATGAGTAATATTGCTTCTATGCCATTGATATTTGCTTTGATCTGCACGATACTATTATTCCCTTGGTTACTATTTTTAACGATATTGTCACCCTCTTCTAATAACTCCTCTCTAATATCCTTAAGATAATTATTTATTCTTAATATCATAGTCCCGTCTTTGTCCTGTCTATGTTCGTAACTAGTCACCCCATAATATTGGTTCAGTGAAGGGCGGTTTTCCTTTTCCACTGCCGCATTTAGTTTAAATGAGCCACGGTCTCATTGGCCCGGTCTCCCGGAACATTGGGTTGCTGACCCGTCTGTGTTTCCTGCCTGACCTCGGGATTACCATTAATAGGTTGTCTATTCGTCGTGTTACCCTGGCTACCTGGCGCCTGTAGTGGGTAAAACATGTAAGTGAGTACGTTGGGTGGATATGGTCGTCGGTTATCGGCCATTGTATAGTTTACCTGTGGCCTATATTCATTTTGGTTTCTCCTATCTCCTCCTCCTTGGTTTCCCCCGTTACGATAACCATTACGTTGACCATAATTATTTCCCCTATAGTTATTCCCGCGATAACTGTTTCCCTGATGGTAGTTTCTACCGTAATTATTCCCGGTGTAATTACCTCTGTTTGTTCCCGGATAGTTGCGGTTATTTGGACCCTGAGTGTTATCACTTCGGCCATTTGGTGGGGTATTATTGTTCTGATTATTTGTGTTTAGGTTATTACCGTTTCCACCTCCATTCCGGTTTGGTCCGTTATTGTTGTTATTGTATTCTACCTTACGATTGGGGGGTTGGTAATCCTGGAATCTTCCAGTGGATTCACAATTTTCCAATAACTTGGCCAGATCGGCTATTTTACTGAGCTGCTGGTATAATTGGGCATCTTTGATACCATAGCTGTAATGTCCAGCTAACTGCCTTACCAAACATTCCTCCGGGATTGGCGGTATCAACTTCCGTGCTAAATATACCTTTCCTAGGAAATAAGACGTCGGGGACTGTCCGTTGGACGCGTCGTATTTGCCATAGAATATGTCCATTCTTACCCTGTTTTGTGCAGTCTCCGACCAATACTTCTCCTTGAACTGGCGTTTAAACTCTGCTAAATTCGTGATTTCGGGTCGTACCGCTATCCATCAGTTATCCCTAGTGTTTTTAAACGTCTCGTCAAGCATCTCTCTTATCCTGTCCCACCTTGTTTCTCTATTTCTCCCAATAAACTCCTCCATTCTCTCTAAAAATTCCATTGGGTTTCGTCGATAGTCTTGGAAGTTGATTACTTCCCTGTTTTCACCATGACACGTATGAGTATTTAACACAGGTGTGTCTCTCAGCGCCTTTAATCTTTCCTGCAGGTTCTTCTCTCTCTGGTCTATTTCCAGTATGCTATTTTTGTTAGTTTTTATTTGTTCGTCCAGCCTGTTAGCGATGTCATATGTTCTCTGCATCCTCTCGCTAACGTCTTTCTGGACTTCTCCCACCTCCTGCATGATGGCGTCTTGGTTCTGCCTTACCTGGTTTTCGAGATTTCTAACATCTTGTTTGGTCTCTACTGTTTGTTCCTCTAGATTTTCGAAACGTGTATTATTTCCCTCCTGTAGTTTTTCCAACTGTTTCTCCATGTTTTCGACCTTCCTGTCACTATCGATTTTATTATCCTCGATCTTTTTGTTTACTGTTTCGTACTTTATGCTAATTTCTTTTTTCAGGGACTCTATACTTTTTTTATTCTCCTCCTGAAATATCTCCAGTTTTTTCCCATTGTCATCTATTTTCTCGGTTATATCCTTCTTTAAATATTCTATGTTTTTGTCTAATTTCTCCTTATCTTCCAGCCTGTTTTTATTATTCTCCTCCTTCAGGGATTCTGTATTTTTGTTCATGTCCTCCTTCAGGGATTCTGTATTTTTGTTCATTTTTTCGTTTATATTTTCTTCCATTCTTTGGAGCATCGCCATCATCATTATTATATTCGTGTCAACGCTCCCTGTTATTTTTTCTGGTTCCGGTGTCTCTGTTTGTTCTACCATTTGTATGGGTTCTTCTCCCGTTTGCTCCTCTAATTCGTCTGCCGTTTGTATCGGTCTCTCCATTTCTAGTGTGGGCGGTTCTAATTCCGTTTCCTCCATTTGTACTGCCTCTCCGTCTTCCACACTTAACTCGGGTTCCACATTCTTCTTTACCTTTTTTCCCTTAGGTTGCGGCATTTTGATCTGTTGGTAGTTGACGGGCTTGTTCCGTTTTTTTCAAGCCTCACGTTGGGCGCCAATTTATAACAAAAAGAAATAATAAGTATAGTGTAATGTAAAGTAAAAATGTTGTATACTGTCGGGCGTTACCTCCGCGCACTTTTTGTTACTTACTGTTGACTGGATCCTCTGCGGTGATGTAGTCCTGTAACACAACTTAATACTATGTTTTTGTGGGCGCCACTTGGAATCGTTTGTTCCAAGAATAAAATGTGATTATTAAAGAAATTAAAATTTTTAAACCTTACTTCTATGAAAAAATATAAACCAGTCAGTTTAGCTTGAAAAAATCAGGTAAGTTTAATGATTCTTCAAAAACAAACAAATCGTCTGAAGGACTAACATTCATAAAAAATTATACAATTGCAGAGTTACTAAAGGAAAAAAATTCACAAGTTATTATTATTATTATTTACAATTCTATTTATCCAATCAAGTATCGGCTAGTATTTTCAATTTTTTACTCAGTTGAAAAGCATGAGTTTATTACGTGAAAAAATCTTTACTCTCAGGACGTGACTCCTTTGAACTACCAAGACATATCAATAAGATGCCTTACAAGAAAAATTAAGTGATTTGAAGGTGTGTGTGGCGTGTGTAGTACAACAGTGTGATAAATGTGACCAGGTAAAAAAATGACTTTAATTTTGGTAACTCACGTTCCAATGGTTAATTAATCTCGCACTGGACACTCCTCTCGGGTAGTTTTTCAATCTCGCCTCTTCATGTGTGCACTGAATCTATTTTAAGTCAAAATTGCGATCATTTACAATTTCCGCACTTTTTGTGAAAACGTTTGGCAGTAGATTCTCGTTCAAACCCCGCCACTACAAATCAGCTGCTCCGCGTTGATTCCCAAATTGGCCGCCACAGCGCTGATTCCCTTGCAGTATCGAGAAAGGCTTTGTGTTTGTTTGTTTACGTTAAGGGGGTTATTGTCAAGTTAGTCTGTCTATGCGAACACAGCAGAATTGGTTCTCTATTTAAAGTTTTGGTCCATCCTGGGCCGTTGACGTTCTAGCTGCGTGTATTCTATTAAAATTTGCCGTGTTGCTGCTCTATTTCAGCAACACATTGGCGTAGATTCTTGTAGAGGTTATGTCAGTCTGTTTGTCTATGTACGGGAAAAGCCGTTCTTCGGGTCTTGTCGATTTCTCGCCTCTCGGTTTCGCCTTAGGCGAGACCGTTGATCAGTGTCGTGGGTGATGCATCTGTTCTGGAGTTCAAGTTTCAAGTGTTTTTCGGGTCGAATTTGGTCTCTCTTTTATACTAATTCAGGCTGATTGTTTTCATCGACTTCCGGTATATTTGTGTAAAAATTCCTTCTAGATTGTTCGAGAATAAACGAAATGGAACATCATGGAACAAATTTCATTTCCGTCGAAGCTTTTAGAACAAATTTCTTATTCTTCATACTAAGGATATTTCCAAAATTACTCTGGTATTTATCAAACAGTTTTACATTAGTACTCACAATTTGTATGCCATTATTACATTTATATTCTCTGTTTTCAACTGAATCTAGTGATACTAATTATGATTGGTTTTTAAATAAATTAACTCTAATAAGTAACACAATATACAACTCTCACCTTGGGTTGTTGTCATTGAAATTCAATTTTTTAGAACAAAAAATTGTTGTGAAACTATTATGTTTCTTCCACAATCTGAACATATAACATTACTATCTTCCTATAACAAAACAAACAAATTTTAACATATATAATACATAGATAATTACAATTTTACCTGGCCCCTGTCCATGGCCTATGTTTTTGTCAATGTTATAACACAATAATTAGTCTCTTTCTTTAACATATGTTGTATTTCACTAGTGTACACTCAGAGTTTATTATATTGTCTGTCTTTTGTGATACCTGGTTACTCTTTACACATATTATTTTTATTACAGGATAACATAGCATCACATTGATTGGTCTTGAGATGTCCTTCTTCATGGTGTGACAAATCTCACTCTTATAAGTTAAATTATTTCATAATTGATCTTATTTTCAACTGAGTTTGTTCGTTTTTAAGGTATACTGAAGTATTGTACCATTCTATTTTATTCTTGTCAACATTTTGTAAATATTTAGCCAGATATGACTATTTTTGTACTGTTGATTTGAACCAGCCATACATGGTATAGGTAAATATTTTGCTAACTCGATTATTACAATGTTAGTCAAATATATTAGTATAGTCGCTTTATATTATATTTCAACTTTCTAATGCAATTTGGTTGCATTTTGGCAACATTAAATCCATAAATTATACAATATTATATGCCTACCACATGTTTTTAGTTAATACGGTTTTTGGCTATTTTGACTGACTTTTATTCATTTGACAGCTTTCTTTATTTAAGATAAATTGTTCAATTTTGTCTGCTTGACAATAACATATAGTTTTTTATTTCAATTTGATAATAATTAATTTTTTTATGAAATCTGAGTGTTTGGTCTCAAATCCAACACATTAATATTTTTTGCCATAACAAATATATAATTTTTATTTTAACTTAGATTCTTTCTAATAATGTATTTAAGTCATTTAATACATTTATTTTATTTACATTACATACTATAATAATGGATCATGTCCATTCATTCACAAAAAATAGTTCTTAATACTCTATTCAGAGTTATAAAACTTAATAATTAATGACTTCATTTTGGTTGATTCTGCATTATTTGTCTCTCTTATATGGTTTTTTTACTGTTATTCACTTTAATAATATATATGGGGTTTGTGTCTTAGTCACAGTCTGGTCGTTTTCCATGTTAGTAGTAATAATTATTAGACAACTAGCGAGATCCCGGGATGCGTTGCAATGCCACTCAAAGAAAGATAGTGTTTGTATATATATAATATATAAAGACTTCGTTCGCGTGGTCTTCAATTTAATGCGATAATATATTTAGAACAGAATCTATTCCATTGGGCTGCCATAGTAACCAGATCTAATAAGTTAGTTCTTTAAGACTCCAAAGGACCCCCCAGAGGATATATCGAAAAAAAACACCTGTCCTATGTTGGTTCTCCCGTTGCGTAAAATATTTGTGCCAAGTTTGGTTGAAATCGGTCCAGTGGTTTAGGAGGAGATGTGGAAGACCCCAAAGAACCCCCAAAAGAACCCCATCGAAAAACACCTATCCTATGTTGGTTCTCCCGTTGCGTAAAATATTTGTGCCAAGTTTGGTTGAAATCGGTCCAGTGGTTTAGGAGGAGATGTAGAAGACCCCAAAGGACCCCCCGAAGTATCATATCGAAAAAACACATATCCTATGTTGGTTCTCCCGTTGAGTAAAATGTGTGTGCCAAGTTTGGTTGAAATCGGTCCAGTGGTTTAGGAGGAGATGTGGAAGACCCCAAAGAACCCCCAAAAGAACCCCATTGAAAAAACACCTATCCTGTGTTGGTTCTCCCTTTGCGTAAAATATTTGTGCCAAGTTTGGTTGAAATCGGTCCAGTGGTTTAGGAGGAGATGTGAAAGACCCCAAAGGACCCCCAAAAGGACCCCCGAAGGATCATATCGAAAAAACATATCCTATGTTGGTTCTCCCGTTGGGTAAAACATTTGTGCCAAGTTTTGTAGAAATCGGTCCAGTGGTTTAGGAGATGTGGAAGACCCCTAAGGACCCTCCAAAGGACCCCGTCGAAAAAAACACCTATCCTATGTTGGTTCTCCCGTTGCGTAAAATATTTGTGCCAAGTTTGGTTGAAATCGGTCCAGTGGTTTAGGAGAAGATGTGGAAGACCCCAAAGGACCCCCCAAAGGACCCCATAGAAAAAACACCTACCCTATGTTGGTTCTCCCGTTGCATAAAATATTTGTGCCAAGTTTGGTTGAAATCGGTCCAGTGGTTTAGGAGGAGATGTGGAAGACCCCAAAGGACCCCCCAAAGGACCCCGTCGAAAAAAACACCCATCCTGTGTTGGTTCTCCCGTTGCGTAAAATATTTGTGCCAAGTTTGGTTGAAATCGGTCCAGTGGTTTAAGAGAAGATGTGGAAGACCCCAAAGGACCCCCCAAAGGACCCCATCGAAAAAACACCTATCCTATGTTGGTTCTCCCTTTGCGTAAAATATTTGTGCCAAGTTTGGTTGAAATCGGTCCAGTGGTTTAGGAGGAGATGTGGAAGACCCCAAAGGACCCCCCAAAGGACCCCGTTGAAAAAGATACCTGTCCTGTGTTGGTTCTCCCGTTACGTAAAATATTTGTGCCAAGTTTGGTTGAAATCGGTCCAGTGGTTTAGGAGAAGATGTGGAAGACCCCAAAGGACCCCATCGAAAAAACACCTATCCTATGTTGGTTCTCCCTTTGCGTAAAATATTTGTGCCAAGTTTGGTTGAAATCGGTCCAGTGGTTTAGGAGGAGATGTGGAAGACCCCAAAGGACCCCGTCGAAAAAAACACATATCCTATGTTGGTTCTCCCGTTGCGTAAAATATTTGTGCCAACTTTGGTTGAAATCGGTCCAGTGGTTTAGGAGGAGATGTGGATAACCCCAAAGAACCCCATTGAAAAAACACCTATCCTATGTTGTTTCTCCCTTTGCGTAAAATATTTGTGCCAAGTTTGGTTGAAATCGGTCCAGTGGTTTAGGAGGAGATGTGAAAGACCCCAAAGGACCCCCAAAAGGACCCCCGAAGGATCATATCGAAAAAACACATATCCTATGTTGGTTCTCCCGTTGCGTAAAATATTTGTGCCAAGTTTGGTTGAAATCGGTCCAGTGGTTTAGGAGGAGATGTGGAAGACCCCTAAGGGCCCCCAATGGACCCCGTCGAAAAAAACACCTATCCTATGTTGGTTCTCCCGTTGCGTAAAATATTTGTGCCAAGTTTGGTTGAAATCGGTCCAGTGGTTTAGGAGAAGATGTGGAAGACCCCAAAGGACCCCCCCAAAGGACCCCCTCGAAAAAACACCTACCCTATGTTGGTTCTCCCGTTGCATAAAATATTTGTGCCAAGTTTGGTTGAAATCGGTCCAGTGGTTTAGGAGGAGATGTGGAAGACCCCAAGAACCCCCCAAAGGACCCCATCGAAAAAAATTCATCAACCTTCGCGGGCGTGCGCACAACAACTCACCGAAGTATCATCGCAATCGGATGAATGGTATAGGAACGCATACGGGACAAAGAAAGAAACAAACATTCATTTTTATAGATATAGATATTACACAATTTTTTAGGACTACTTGGGTTCGATACTGTTCACCTCACCTTCCTCTTATGATAAATTGCTATGTAAATGATTTCCTTTATGGAACGTTCTGTGACGTTACAACATATGGTCACATATATGTCTTAAAGTTTTGAATCATTAATAATAATAATAATAATAATAATAATAATAAAAATAATAATAATAATAGCGTATTATTGAACCTTTTTACAGGGTAAGCAATTAAGTTCATCTCTTGAGCTTGTATTTTTCTCTTGTATTCTTTTCTTGTAACATAGATTTTATTACCGTATAAAAGGATGAAAACTGTTTTAAGTTTTATAAAATTTCAGCGTAGTCTATTTATCTTGTTTTATTTTACATACATGGGCTGATTGTAATGAAAATGTTATTAAAACCTCCTCACTTTCGGTAGCTTATAGACTTTTACTGTTATCATAGGAAATATCGCACCTTAAATACTTGAAATGGATTATCCGCTCTAATATTTTGTTTCTAAGACAATGATGGCTCTTATAGGTTCCACACCTATCAAAGCCATAATTTTTGTTTTAGGGACTGATATATTTGGCTTATTTGTGTGTCTGATATAAGCCACTTTGCAATTCATGTTTCGTGTTTTCGCTCACGGTCAGATCGTCAGCGTATAAAATTTAGTTAAGTATTGTGTTACAAGTAGCTTCTCTATAATTATCTCTTCGATTTCTTACAATATGGTCTATGTAAATATTGAATAACGTAGGCAATAATCTGCAACCCTGCCTCGCACCCTTGTTAGTGTATAAAGGACTGAATGTTTTACCATTTGTGCTGATAGATATGACTGTTTCCCTGTAAAGAGTTCTTATTAATCTTATGAGGTACGGTGGTTATACGAAAGATTACAGTGTTCAAATTACACTATGTAATTTAATTAGAAGAAATTTTGGTATTCTCGCATTGTGAATCCTGTACGGAGTTCTTTAACGTTTTGCATTTATCATAACCTGCCCATACCAAGTAAATTTCAAGTTTTCTGTTTTCGTAACGATTAAGCTTTATTATGGACTCAAAATTTATTATTAATTAACTTTAGTAAGCAATTCACGGCTAAGTTAGATAAAGGAGGATCGGCCATGTTACTCTGATTCTGATTCAATCGAATTCTATGAACGCGAATTTGTCTCTGCCGTTCGTGTTGTTTTCCAGTAAAGTTTCATGTGTTTTATAACTCTCTAGAGCTTGTGTTCTTATTTTCCTTTTACTCTCCGTACGACGTTTTTACACACCATGTTTATATTCCGCGATTTATACTACGTTTACTGTAACGTGTCTTCACATTTATAGGTTACCCCTTTGTTATTTTTCCTAACCTCTTTCCTAGTTCAAACCTCAATTTAAATTCTGTTTCCGACTTTCCCTCAGCCTATTCACATTTCTGTGTGTGTGCGTGTTCGCGCGCGCGCACACACAAAATATAATAATAATAATATTATTAATATTTAAGCGACAATGGTTACTAAATTTAAGGGAAATAATTTTAATGAAAGTTAAGTATTCACATACTTATAAATTAAAAGGTAATATTGAATGGAATGAGAGTATAAATTTGACAAAAGATACATACCGGTAGTCAACTATGTATGACATATTATAGTCAACTAATGATGTAATATAGTTGTTTGACTAATTATGTAATTGCGTTTTAATTTTTATTGTAATTTTGGTTCAGAATTTTGAGAATACCAGAATTATTAATGTTTTACAAGTTAAAAATAACTGCATTACGGATAATACGGATAACTGGCATTTCTCAGTTATGGATAATGTGTATGCATGTGTGTTTGTTTGCATTGTTCAAGTTGGTGGTTGTAACACTCAACTGGTATTTCACATTTGTTATAATGTACAGTAAATTTCATTATCTGTGTTCAGAGTTAAGTGCACCTTCTAATGCAAATTGAATATGATAACATTTTAATCAATAACGATAACAGTTGTGTGTTTGGTGTCAGCAACAATTGTCCTGATGATGACAATAAACATTGTCGAAACGTTGACACAAATAAGTTAAAATTTGTGTTATTTTTTTTTAGCGATCCTCACAAACTCTTCACCGAAAAAATAATAATAATAATAAAACATTTCTTCTGCGTATCAGTGAATAATATGTCTTATTGCACACGTTTTGCAGAGAAAATTTGCAAACGTCTGAGATCATAATTAAGTGAAATTGTTTTCCCATTAAAATATTTCGCTTGTTGTAATGACTGTTTACGCAGACATTCGTTTCTCCATTTAAAAAATGTTTAATGACTATATTTTTATTTTTATTTTAATAATACTTAAAATTTAAATATACCATAACGTTGAGTTTTGGGTTTTATTCGTTCCTTAACTAGTAAATTAATGGTTTATATAGACTGAAACTTTCCCGTATATTCATTTTGAGAATTTTGGTGTACATTTTAGAATTATGTTTGACTGTCTGAAACTCGGTGTTTCTTATTTAGACACGTATGCCTTAAGTGAACTTGTATGTAAGTAGGTTTAACAAAGCGTTGCAGTTCTGAAGAAATTCATGTTGTTGTACTGGTATAATAATAATAATAATAATAATAATAATAATATTACCGTAGTAATATTGGTCAGAATAATGTTGAGTCACGGTATTATAAGCAAATTTTTGTTTTAATTACAGTAATATATATGCTGTTGGTAAAGTTAAATTCACAGAGTTTATGATCTTATTACAAAAGATATAAGAGATTTGTATAAGCATTTGTGAATTTAAATAATCAAATGTTTGTAAGATCAAAATACAGTAACAATGTCCGGATCAATCACCTCTCACTTTTGTCGCAATAAAAACAAAGTTTTGGGGATACACTGAAAAAGAGAATTTTTTGGTCTTTACCGATGTTCTGCAAATGCGTGAATATTATTTGGTTTTTCTGCCCTAAGGCAGGTCTTTAAATGGTAAAAGCCCTCCAAGCTACCCTATCGAATGCCAGTCTTTTAATTTCTTCGTAACACTCTCTGATTTTAATGCTATCTATTAACTTCATTCTTCTACACCCTCTTCTTTGTTATCCTTCTATGACACCCTCCATGGCAGTTGTGAGCAAGCAGTCTTCTTAAACAATGACCTAGCTAACTCCTTTTCCTATTTTCTGTTACGGATTCGGGATTCTTGTCTCTTCCCCTATTCTTCTTACAACTTCATCAGTCCTTACTTTATCAGCCCACCTCACTTTTTCCATTGCTCGCCAAACCCACACCTCAAATGCTTCTAATCTTTTATCATCCTCCTTCCTTAGTGTCCATGCCTCTGCACCATATAAAGCAACGCTCCACACATAACATTTGGCCAACCTTTTTCTTAATTTCTTAATAATTTTTCCACACAGCAGTCTTTTTTTCCATTAAATGCCTCTTTCGCTATAGCAATTCTTGCTCTAATTTCACAAGTGCACGACATATCTTCACTTATCAACCTTCCAAGGTAAACAACTCCACCTGTTGTATTTATGTTTGCCCTTTTTTCCTCCTCTGCTAATCACTATTAGCAGATCGACTGCTAATTACCATGCGTTAATTAGTGACACGAAATATATAATTGAGAAAATGTCTGGTAAAATTTTATAGAGGTTGCCAGTCAACGGCAAGAAGTCAAATCGCCTCATATGCGCCAGTCACGAATTGTAATAGGGAAACTGAAGGGAAAACGACTTCCGGTTTCAAACTGGTTGTAACAGATCTTCTGCCCGTGATTTGGAGAATATGACACGACATACGTAAGAGAAACAACACAATATTAGGAAAACTTAAACTCAATAACATCGAAGAGATAGACGACTGTTTGTTGTTTAAATGATGTCTTTAGTAACCAACAAAGGCGGATGCAAACCGGAGGTAAATAAACCCACTGAAAGAACACAAACGTTTAATACGAATTCAACTTTTGCTATATACACCTTTCAATGAAGTATAACCCTTAAAATTAGGAGGAAGGTGACTGGGATATACATAATGCCCTAACACAGTTTCATTGCAGACTTTAAGTCAGTTGTGTTAGGTTAAGTGC
Organism: Magicicada septendecula; assembly: GCA_034769895.1. Taxonomy (NCBI): domain Eukaryota; kingdom Metazoa; phylum Arthropoda; class Insecta; order Hemiptera; family Cicadidae; genus Magicicada; species Magicicada septendecula. Next base: position 169,402,829 of record CM068375.1, read on the forward strand.
ATGTTAGGTTTACGTGTATGATTTTCAGACTTCCAGAACGTATACAGAAGGCATCGATTGCTCAGAACTCCCGTACTAAACAAATATTTGTGGTTTATAGGCACAAGTTGTTACAATGGTGAAAGTTAACTACTCTGAGGATAGTAAAAATAATCACTGTTAACACAATCTCACTACTAAAACGTTATTTAACAAAGTCCTAATTTAATGTTATTCTGAATTTTATAGATGTTTAAACACATAACATGAACACAGAGTGACAAATACTAAACCTTAAACATGAAGTAAACATTTTTTCGTAACACATTTTAATTATAAAATATATTACATTTATTCGTATCACCAATGTTTATGTGTCAATAATATTAAAATTATTGGTTATACGTTGGTCATACAATAATTACGTTTGTAAAGTTCATTATAAATATTTAACTACGAATGAAGACTGTGTGACAGCCACTATGTTATTTGAGAATGGCACGGCAACTATGAGATCCGTTAAATATTAGTACTCTGTAGCGAGGTTAGGGGTGGCATCGTGTGACAAATTATTCACCCGTGGCTTCGATCGTGTCGAGCCAGATACCGTGACACCCCACACCAAACTCAACAATCTATCCTATTCTTTGCAGTACAGACATGGTAAATTTATGAAAAGTTAAAACATTTTTGTTTGCGTTTTTTTAATTTTAAGAATTGTTTTTACAAAAAAGTTAAAGTAAATGTTAATTTCTACTTCCTCTGAAGAATACGCAATCCTTAAATTAGGGCAAAATAAAAATCGTTGTTACGTTCGCTTTAGATATCCGTATTTAAGCACTAAAAAAGAACAAATGTCAATGTAAATTTGTATGTAATTGAGGAAAATAATAACTAATTCATTTTACTTAATCTTGATCTGCTTTTTGTTAATCCTCTTTGAATATAAGCGCATGCCTCGTCCATTAAAGCAAACGAATACTTTCCTTTCACCTATCCTGGGTCGACCGACTCCTCCCTTGCCTCTCGATTCTTTGTTCCTACAGACTTTAATCCTTCAACCCTCCTCCATTCTCTAAATGTCCGAATTTCCTTCTTCTCTTTTCCTTATTATTCAGCTTCCAATTTTGTCCGGCTTAAATTTTTCTCTATTATCTCAATTTCTTTCTCCATCTGTATTGCCTTTCCGCACGTTTTTCTTAATAATTTAATTAGTAATTTATTTATTATCATGCTAGACAATTAAATTTTTAATGAAACGTAATAATACTACATATAAATCATATGCATCAATATTAAGAACACGACTAAATGCAATAACGGAGACCATGATTTCAGAGGCCCAGAACTGTTTCAGGAAGGGCAGATCATGTTTAGATTGCATATTTAAAATAGCCCAGCTCATTGAAAATAGTAGAGAGTATCTCACATGTGTCCACACATGTAGCTTTCATCGACTTCAAGAACGCGTATGACAGGGTGAATCGGAGAAAACTATGGGCAGTAATGGCAAGGAAAGGGTTCTCACATCTAATTAAAGCTATACAGAGTCTTTATGTGGAGAATTGAAAGAGGGAAAACGAGGATAGCTCCTAGGATTGGCCTGATCAATTGTGGAGTACGACAAAAGCGTCTATAATCACGTTCTCTTTTTAATTTATATATTGACAACGTCATACAAAACTGGCAGATGTGTCTTCCGGAGCATTTTATGGTTGTCACTCTGCAATTGACACTTGTTGTTTGGGGACGATCAGGATATTCTGTCAGACTCGTAAAACAGGATGTAGGTTGGTATACATTTGTTAAATCGAATCTGCAAAGACTGTGAATTACAAATATCCACGCTTAAGATGAAGGTGATGGCTTTTCGTGGGACTATCCCGTACGGGCAAAAATTGTTATAGATGTTTCTGTCCTGAAAGAAATCGGAATTTTCTAATACCTGGGCTACAGTGTATCTTATAAAACAAGCAACGACGTTGAGAATAAGTTGCATAAGTTCAATCTTTTGTGCGGGAGGATCACGCGAACTCTTAAGTCAGCAAGTAAGGGAACAAGTAAGCTTAAATTCTACAAGGTTATGCCCCTTCCAACACTTCTTAATGGGTCTGACAATTGGACTTTAACAAAAGGTCAGGCCAGTCGTATCCAAGCGGCTGAAATTATACGTGGATACAAATATATGTATACATAATTTTTCTCAGGCACGTGGCAGGGTATATTCTCCACGATCATAGAAGAAACACAGGTATACGACAGGAAATGAATATTATGAGTATAATCGACAGGATTACAAAGTATCAGCTGAATCGGTGGGAACATATATCCCGAATGGATGACCGCTGCTTCCCCAAACAATTATGGAAATATAAGCCATATTTCGGAGATGTGTGACACGTCCGAGGAAGCGCTGGAGTAACCAGATCTAGACTGCCTGTTTGAGACCGGAACAAATCATCCTTGGGTTAACCCTTACAGTTGATGATGATGATGATGTCGATGAAACATAATTTATTGTAGATGACTTTACATAACACAATTATAAAGTATACACTGTAACGTCATATGCGTATAGTGTTCAAAAAGCTTTAGTCACAGGTAGTAATAATGCCATAGATTTGCATCGGAAGACAGTTGTTAAGAACACTGCTAATTACAAAAATGATTTTTTCACGAACCGGTATAATAATAGCAGCACAATCACATAAGTCTTGTAACGTGTACAATGCGGAAATAAATGCATTGCTAAAATGTCATGTGGGATGTACAATGTAAAATATTATTTAATTTACTGTCCTTATTAAACAGTAACATCACTATTCTGTAAACATGTATTCAGGTAACAGTATGTATCATTACGGTTGTTCATTAACTGGTTTTGTATAGAAAAATAACAATAAACTCTAGTTTTAATTCAAAATCTACAAAGTTTAAAAACATTCTTCCTTTAGAAAAATAAATATATTTTTATTTGAAGACAGTATACAATAAAAATTGCCAAAGCTATTATGCTAATTACACCACAATGAAAAAAAATAATGCGGTATTGTGCTAATTACAATGCACAATATAGTTGCTTTAAATAAGCGATTTCACGCACTGTTCAGTAAAGTACCACCCAAATTTTTTCAATATCAGAACCCTTGAAGATGCCTCATCGTAGAAAGGGTAAAACGTTTGCTGCTAAGAAAGACAAAACAAAAAACAGGTTTACCATTCATAAATAATAAATCACCATAAAATTTAAAGTGCCAGTACAACAATCGACAAATAAAAAAAATCGCTTACAAAGCAACTGAAATTCTACTGTCGGTCCCGTTAAGCTTCTCCAGATCATTGATTACATGCAAAATTATCTTGGTGTCCTTGGAAGAGCGTTGACTGCTGAAGCTCGCCAAGCAAAAAAGTTTAGGTTTGTGCACTGTCAGGTTTTATTTACGTTGACATTAACTTGCTTAACGTCACTAAGTTTCAAATTCCTTTTCTTCATCCCTCATCTTCATCCGTTGTTACGCCGATCTGCTAGGCAACATGTGTGCTCACAAGACACTTGCCACTTATTATGTAAGCTGCAGGATTACGTAATTGTCTCACAATCTGTGTATCGAATTATCTCGGCCTTAATAGGGACTGTCTAATTATTCTTCAGGCATTTGCAAAACCACGCGTTATTACACCAAACGGCTGCCCCTGTATGCTAAGTAAGGACAACACTGCGCTAAGTAGTTATTTGAGACTTGACTTAATAAAAATTACTACATATACGGGGAGCGAGTTGCCTTATTATAAAGTACTAATTGATGGATAGATTATAATAGATTTTACATCTTATTATTTAAATTAGCAGTCTTTGTAATTCCAACTTTGTCATCTTTACTTGCTCACCTGCTATTTATCACGTTCCGGACGAGGTCTTTAAGTATTTTCATCCAGTTTTTCGTGGTTTAGGACTTAAAATGGTGGAAACACTGAAAGGTCTCGTCCGGAACATGACAAAGAGAAGTTAGCAAGTAAACACGACAAAGTTGAAATACATTGTACCTTAGTTAAGAAAATTTTTCTCCTACAGTTATACTGCATCTTTAGGATATAGTTTTTAATTCAGTTCAACAGATCACAAAACTCGTTGGTAAAATAGTTTTTATATTTATTGTCATCCACTCTAAATCTGATAACTCCAAATCTGTGAAAGCCGACGAATATTTTCTGTTGCAAGTTTATTTTGTGGATACAGATCTGCTATTCTCTTCCTTCATTTACTTTCTCTTCTGAAACGGATGCTACGAACAGCAGCTTCTCTTTTTCAGTACTGTTGTTATCAGAACTCAACGCCTTTTGTGAGCGCCATAACTAAATTTACTTGGAAAGATGAGGAACATAGATAATTCTTTCTTAAAGGAGAATAGGAACCAAAGGTTTGCCTATTTTAGCTTAGCAATGAGCATGAACCAAACAGACAAAGTTTGTTGCAGCGTTCAAATTTTACCTTAGCTGAGCTTAGCTTTCAAGTCGTACGACAAAAACATTAATCGTTACTTACGGAGGCTTATTAGTTAGTATAGTTGACTAAACACGCCTTAAGAAACACTAAAGAATAATTGCTCTTTATGACGACGTAAGTATTTTGCACGTTATAATTTTTCGTTCACGCTACAGTGAATATGGTAAAGTAATTTCTGTAAATTACACTGCATAGTTCTGTGTAAATTAATCGACCAAATGTGTGACAAACGCAATCTAACGGAAAATGGTTCCAATTCTGCTGCAGGGTGTGGTATCGCTATTCACTAATTATCCACCTACTCTTAGGCGTTAGCATAGGTAACTGGAAAATACACGCTATATTGTAAACTTGTACGTTGTAGCGTCACGAGATGGTACAAACCAGGAAACACAATTTAATTAACAAAAATATAGGGAAACTACTCAAATAGATAAATACTATGTAACCGAGTGAGGAGTGCAATAGAGAATGAGTGGTCAAATGAGAACAACCAAAAATAATTATGTAAAGGAAGAATTATAATAACTAAACCAATAAACCATCAATAATAAATAAAGAATAAGTGTTACAGATGCATGAATAAATTAAAAACAGGAATTAGCCTTGCAAACAAACATAATAAATAACTTAACAAAACAGACATATAAAAGACTAGACTGGACGGTGTCTTTGACACAAAAATTTACCCAACAGATTAGGGAAGTGATTTTATATATCTTGTTATAATATTGTAAATAGTAATGTTTTAGTAAGTAAGTGAGAAATGTATTTAGGGTTAACAAAAATCATTTGTATAACCAGCCTAAAAGTCAAGCTAGGTCTTAAACCTAAGACTGTATTTGTAATTAGCTCATAGATAGTGTCATGGTAAAGACAAGATAATTATTTTTATAGTTGTGTTTATTCGAATAGAAAAGTGATAAATAATGATAATGAAACAGTGCAAATGACACAGTGTAAACAATGATAAAAATATAAAGTGTTGTGAACCAAGTATGACCATAAGGTGAGAATGGCATGTATTTTATATGAAGTGAACAAATAACAATAAAATCAACTTCATTAGTGCAAGTGACAATATAAAATTAAGTGAAATAAAAGCATAAATGAGATTATGTAAAATAATCAGGAAAAGTACGGTTATATTAAAAACTTTTGTTTACTGGAGGCAGATAAAACAGTCCTGAGACCGAAAAATACACCAACAAACCAAGGCCTTATGATTATTTACTAAAACTTCCGGGCTGAAAGGCCGTGGTCGAGTGCTTGATCTACTGTAGCTAAACGCTTCGGCCACACCACCGGTGGCCATCTTCAGTAGCAAAAATGTGTTCGAATAGATGACGCGCCGAACACGTCTCCCAATGAACTGGGAACAAGCAACAGTTACGGCTACGTTGCCTCTATTTATAACTTTTTGGCCGCTTAAGGTGTATCACGCGGACCAACGAGAAGCCAGCTCGTCATTCTCGATTCTGATTGGCCATGGAAAATAAACCATGCCAGACACTATTTAAGGAGATGCTTTCACCTCGGCGGTTCATAGCGACGGACGCATTCTTAGAAATATGGATGGACTCCAGATGCAGGCGAGTGAAGTAACCCCGGACAGAAGACAACACGCGGGCTTCATCAAACATCACCCGGTGATCGTCGTGGGAAAGAGAGTGTTCAGCAACTGCGGACTTTTCCGGCTGGCCCAGGCGGCAGTATCTCCGATGTTCAGAGAGGCGCGTCCGGACACTACGCTTCGTGGTGCCTATGTAGACCTGGCCACACGTACAAGGAATACTGTACACCCCGCACGACGAGAGCGGATCCCTGGCGTCTTTCACCGGTCGCAGGAACTGTTGGATCTTTTTGGTTGGCTTAAAGATCGTCCTGACGCCCCGTTTACTCAGCAACTTGCCGATGTGGTCAGTCACGCCACGGATGTAGGGCAAGACAGCAGAGCCAACAACCTCAGGCGACACCGACTCGTCCGGCCTACCAGATCTTCTCGGCCGGGCAGCTCTCCTAACCTCCTCAGCAGAATATAAACTTTATGTCCCAAGCTGCCATCGGTCCTTTTTAAGGACCGATGGCAGCTTGGGACATAAAGTTTATAGGAAGCCCACGCACACCGACAGATATCTGCACAGGTCCTCCAATCATCATCCTAGGCAGAAGAGGGCGGTGCTGAAGACTCTGGTAGACCGGGCAAAAAGAATCTGTGAGCCCCGGTATCTCGAAGATGAGTTTCGGCATCTCGAGGAAGCACTGCAGTCCAACGGCTATTCTGCTGCGGAGGTTAGGAGAGCTGCCCGGCCGAGAAGATCTGGTAGGCCGGACGAGTCGGTGTCGCCTGAGGTTGTTGGCTCTGCTGTCTTGCCCTACATCCGTGGCGTGACTGACCGCATCGGCAAATTGCTGAGTAAACGGGGCGTCAGGACGATCTTTGAGCCAACCAAAAAGATCCAACAGTTCCTGCGACCGGTGAAAGACGCCAGGGATCCGCTCTCGTCGTGCGGGGTGTACAGTATTCTACATAGGCACCACGAAGCGTAGTGTCCGGACGCGCCTCTCTGAACATCGGAGATACTGCCGCCTGGGCCAGCCGGAAAAGTCCGCAGTTGCTGAACACGCTCTTTCCCACGACGATCACCGGGTGATGTTTGATGAAGCCCGCGTGTTGTCTTCTGTCCGGGGTTACTTCACTCGCCTGCATCTGGAGTCCATCCATATTCATAAGAATGCGTCAGTCGCTATGAACCGCCGAGAGAAGTCAGAGCTGTTGGGTTGCGCGTCGTGAGACGACCCAATGGTATCCTAGTACCAAGCCTCCTATGAGGGGCTCCTGCCTAGTGGTCCTGTCCAGACGGAATATTGATTAATTTAATTTTTAATGGTCGTTACAACGACATGCTCGTACTAGGTCGACTAGTACAGTATTTGTCGAGGCCGTTTCCAAGATTCACCTGGACGTATTCGGTACTTGCCAAGGCCAGCTATGAGTGGGTTTGTCTGGGTCCTCGCAGCTCGGACGTAAAATTTACGTGCAAGTCGCCTTGCGGTGTCATCCAAGGAGCGGACACCGAGTCCTCTTCTCAGGAGACGAGAAGAAAACCGATAGGGGACTTTGGCCGCTAGCCGAAGCCCTCTATCGAGAACGCTTTGCAACCTTCTTTTATGAACGGTTGCGAGGTAACCCCAGACGGGAAGAGCGTAGGTAATGATCGGCAAAAGATACGCGTTGACAATCAACTTACCCAGCTTGCGGGTCATAGCCTTGTTGGCAAGTATCGGAAACAGTTGACCGAGACGAGCGGACGCTTTCTTTCGCATCGTCTCAGCGTGGGTACGCCAGGTGAGCCGACGATCAAGGTGGACACCGAGGTACTTAACTTCCCTCGACCAGGGCAGGTACGTTCTACCGAGTCTCACTCGGCCTCGTGGTTCTTTCCGGCGCTTAGTGAATAGCACCGCGGAGCTCTTGGTTTCGTTGACTGCAACTTTCCAGCTTTCCGTCCACGTCGAATACGCATCGAGTGCGCGCTGAAGTCGTGGGATAGCAAAGTCTGCGTTCCGATCGGCGGTATAGACCGCCATGTCGTCGGCAAACAAAGCCATCTGGACTCCAGGCTCTCTGGGTGCGTCGTTGACATACACGGAGAACAGGAGAGGCCCTAGCACGCTACCTTGAGGTACCCCGGCTGTGATACGTCTCTCGGAAGAGACGTGGTCGTCTATTCGCACGCAGAAAGTCCTCTCCGTCAGAAAGCTAGCAATCAAGCGAAGGTAGCAATCTGGGAGCTGGATTTCCCGGAGCTTGAACAAGAGCCCGTCGTGCCAGACACTATCAAAGGCCTTTTCCACATCTAGGAAACAGGCGACAGTCTGCTCTTTCCGACACCCGGCGTCCGTGATGTATTCCACCAGTCTCATCAGTTGATGAGTGGTGGAATGCCCCACACGGAAGCCGAACTGTTCGGGGACCAGTACATCGAAGTTTCTTAGATGATCTAGTACTCTCCGTTGTACGAGACGTTCGAGGACCTTTGACGTGGCTGACAGTAGACTAATTGGCCGGAGGTTGCCGGGACGGGAAGCGTCCTTTCCCTGCTTCGGGATCACTATAACCGTCGCCTTACGCCATTTCTGGGGAAAATAGGCCAGTCTAAGACACGCGTTGAACAGCGCGACCAAGAAAAGTACTCCTCGCTCCGGAAGTCGAGTAAGAGCGGCGTTCGAGACGCCGTCCGGGCCAGGAGCTTTTCTTGGCACGAGTTCAACGAGCCGATCTGTGACCTCTTCCCTAGTAATGGGTTCAGGCTCCGTAGTGATCGGAAGAGACAGAAAGTCTTCCACTTCGTTCTCGACTTCTTCGTCGAAGTCCCAGTCCATGGGCGGGTTAGGTGCGAACTGTCGCTCAAAACACGCGCCCAAGTACTCGGCCTTCGCCTCCGGGCGAGCCAGGATTTGACCGAAAGGTCCAGCAATGGCCGGGATGCGAGGCCGGCGCCTCTTCCCTACCAACGCCGAAGGTATCCGGTAAGGGCTACTTTCGTCCGATCCGTCCCCTGCCTGGGCCACGGCGAGTTCCCAACAGCGTCTCCGGTAGGCCTGCATTTCACGACGTAAAATGCCGGTCGCCCGGTTGTACGCTGCCTTGTCGGCCGGATCACGGGTCCGCTGCCAGCGTCTCCGTAGGCGATTTCTCTCGCAAGCGAGAGCACTCGTCTCCTCTGGGATCCGCTGCCAGTGGGGCGTGACGCCAGGCTTCATTCTGGAAGACGCGTCGATCGCAGATACGACTGCCTCGTCAAACGCGGCCACTGCCTCGTCGACTTGGCGGAAGGTTTCGAGTGGTCCCGCGTCTGGCAATCGGCGACTTAACGCCGGGCCATAGCGATCCCATTCTACCACCTTCCTGACATCTCTGCGCACGACGTGCTGGGTAGCGACGTGTATCAGGATGGGGAGATGATCGGACGATAGTTCCGTTAGCGCGGACACATGGACCGGACAGTCAATTCCTTGAATCACCGCTATGTCCAAGACATCGGGAGCCGCGTTGCGTTGTGAGGGGTAGAACGTAGGTTGGGTAGGCCCAATCACTTGTATCCTGCGAGAATCGGCAAACCTGCGTAAACGTTTCCCGTTTGGGGCAGTCAAGCGACTGTTCCAATCGCGATGTTTACAGTTCAGATCGCCGGCCATGATGACCCTCCTGTGTGCATCGAACGCGACAGCTAGATCGGGGTGAAGGAGCTCTTTTTGCGGCGGTTTATACGCCGCTACCATCTGTACACCGCCTAGAGTGTTTAACAACTCCACAGCGGTGCCTTCGAGGTGAGTCATTGCAGGCAAGACGACTCGGTGATGCTCGAGAGTGAGCCTCACCGCGACGGCAGTACCGCCACCAGCAGTGCCCGGTCTGTCGTTTCGATAGCACACATAGTTGGCCAGTCGTAACCGACTCGCAGGAGTCAAGTGGGTCTCATTGAGAAGCACTACATCGGGTTTGAGTCGGGCCAGTAATTCTTGGAGTTCCTGGATCTTGTTGGACAACCCGTTGGCGTTCCAGGAAAGAATCGAGAGATCTCGTTTGAGGACCCGACTCATAGAAGACCTACACAAGTGGCGGCTTCCACCAAGAGCATGAATCTCTCAGTTATGTCAGCAGTCTCCAAGCGGGAGCGGATGGACCTGAAGGTCTGGGCGACTTTGCTGAGATCGAACTCAGCAAGGAAGTCTTTGACGACCTGGTAGTCGTCAGGAACGGTTCTTGAAGCAGATTGCCCGGAGACTGCGTGCGCATAAGAGCGCCGAGGCTTATCAATCGGGGGATTGGTGGAAGCCAGGGGTTTCTTGGGGCCAGGTGTAGCACCTCGAGCGGAGGTGCTAGGAAGAGGGACAGATGCGATTGCGTCGGACTTCGCGCGCTGTGCAGGCTGTCTGGACTGTGCGGCCGGGTTGGCAGGAGCCCGGGATCTAGCGCCACGGGGCTTTCTATGCCGCTTCTTTTTGCCTGCGTTGGGAAACCGCGGGGGCGGGAGGTCAGACGAGGCTGCTTCTAAAGCAGGGGCAGGATTCTCCGTTGCTGGGGGGGATTGAGAAGTCTCAGGCTCCACAACCGAGATGTTTTCTGTTGGCTGGATGGTCTCACTTTTAGATGCCACGAGGTTACGGCGCTTTTTCGCCTGAGGCGGGACAGGGGCCTGTGAAGGAGCCTGAGATGGAGTTGCCTGTGCTACAGGTGTTTGCTTCGGGCCTTTAGATCGCTTTTGTTGCCTGTTTGAAGCTGGGGCGGAAGACACGGCAGCCGTAGCAGGAGGCGCAGGGCCTGGCTGCTCGGTTGCAGGTCTGGAACCAGCTACCGGATGCCTCGGTGGTGGCAGGCGCCCTTTCGGCTTTCGCCTCAAATGAACCGCCGAGTCCAGAGTCCAGAGTTGAACGGAGCAGCAGCTAGTCGTGCTCCGGTGGTCGCAGTGTCCGGGTGATACCCGATGACTGCATGTTGCCTTGCTGTTACCTTGGCTAGCGATCTCGCGCTTTGAAAGGAATGGGACCTCCATCAATTTTATTTTGGAGGGACAGGATGTTATGATTTTACTTGGACCCTGGGACCTCGAAGAGACCCGTGACGGCAGAATGGGGGAGACCTCGAAGACCTTTCGCGTGAGAAGCAGGAATGACCCTCCCACAACGGGTAGGGCGCCCCTAGCCGCTCAGGAAAAGTCGCCGAGGGCTGCCAGGCGGCAATGTCGGCGCACGGGAGAGAGCGTAGGAGGAGGCAGCGTCCACCAGAGGTGGCACTAGGCACACCTAGGGCGAGCGCAGACCCCCCTCTAGTCTGTCGCCGAGCGCCAGCACGGACATGAGAAAGAAGGAAGGAGGAGGAGCGTGAAAATTCTCAAGGTCGGGGGGATGGGGCAGATGTTCTGTAAGTGCTTATGGGGGGTCGTCGAGCAACGCTCGGGGGCGTTTGTGGCGTCTAGGTGGTGGGCCGACATCTGTGCTTAGTCGACGGATGTGAGGATGGGTCGAGACATAGGCTCGGGAGAATAGTTTGAGGGCTAGGGACCGAACGAATTCGGTAAGTGAAGGAACCTTCAACCCTCGCCTGATGGCATCATTTCTGACAAACCAGGGAGAGTTGGAGATGTAGCGGAGGGTTCGGGATTGGAAAGCTTCCAACCGGGCGACAACGGATGGGCTGAGTAGTACCCAAAAGGCGGGGGCTGCGTAAGTCAGGATTGCCCTAAGAAAGAGCAAGTAGATGGTGAGTTTAGTGCGCACAGGCACTGAACCCCGATGAGAGAGAAAGGGAAATAGTTTGGCTCTGACGCCTCTGGCGCGCTGGAGACTCAGAGAGACATGAGGTGCAAAGCTTAGGCGTCGGTCAAGAGTGACGCCCAAGTACTTTACAGTCCGTTTCCACTCGATTGGGCTCCCTTCAAGGGAGAGGGACTGGCAGCGGGAAGTTAATTTACGAGAAAAGGCGATCGCCTCGGATTTCTCCGCATTGACCGCCATCCTCCACTTCCTTAGCCAGTCCGGAAGTACGGCGAGCTGACGTTGCACCAGGCCAGCTGCGAAATCAAGACTCGCTGAGCTGGCGTGGTACATAGCGTCATCCGCATAGAGCGAGAGAGTGACTCCAGGCTGAACAGGCAGGTCGTTCGTGTACACGAGGTACAGAACGGGGCCAAGGACAGATCCCTGAGGTACGCCTGCGGCGACTGGTCGGACGGATGAGTACGACCCTTCGACGCATACCCTAAAGATACGATCGCACAAGTACGATCGGAGAAAATGAACGAATGAGGCAGGGAGTGGGGAGTGGGCCAGTTTGTAGAGAAGGCCTTCGTGCCAGACTCGATCGAAGGCCTTACTCACGTCGAGCAATACAGCGACGGAGGACAGATGCTTGTTGTAGGCGTCCGTCAAATGGGTAACAACCCGGACGAGTTGAAGCGTCGTCGAGTGCTCTCTGCGAAAGCCGAACTGCTCCTGCCGAATGAAACCATCCAGCAGAGGCGCGTACCGACCGTGCAGGAGGCGCTCGAGTACCTTCGATATGACTGGCAACAGTGAGATGGGTCGATGGTTTGAGGGGTCAATACGCAGCTTGCGAGGCTTGGGGATCATGATGATTTTCGCACGCTTCCACAGGCTGGGGAAATAATGAAGCCGGAGACATCCATTGAACAGCTCGTGGACCAAGTTGATGAGGCTAGGGGGAGCGTGTTGTAGCGCCGCCGCTCCGATACGATCATCGCCGGGCGCCCTCTTAGGGCGAAGTCGACCAATAGCCGAGACAACATCGGCCCGGTCGAACGGGTCAGGGATGTCAGCTGGAGGGCGGGAAAAATATCCAGATAGGAAGTCTGCGACCTCGGCCGAGTGGACGGGGTCGCAGACGCCTCCGTGGACGGTGAATTGCTCCTCCATGGTTGCGGCAAAGACTTCAGCTTTGCCGGCCGCGGAGTACACAATGCCGTCCGGTGATCTGAGGGGATGGCGGGTCCTTTTGTCGCCAGTAAGTCGACTCGCAGCCTGCCAGACAGACTCGGGCCGGACTTCAAGAGACTCGAGATACGAGTCCCAACGATGTGCAGTGGCATCAAGCAGAAGCTGCTTGACAAGGTCAGATTGGGCGTTGAGCCTGCGTTTGATAGCAGGATCCCGGGTTTGTTGCCATCTCCGGCGGAGTTGGCGCCGAGTTTGGATGGCGAGGAGCACCTCTTCAGGTAATTGAGACCGGCGATTTGTCTCTGGGACAAGATAGGTGTGTGTGTCCATAGCGGACGTAACGACTTCTTGAAGATAGTCGGCCATACGGTCCGCATCAGCCGTAGAGGCGATGGGGGCCGGGGGGTCAGATGGCACTGTTCGTTGGAGTTCGTCATGATAGGAGCGCCAGTTGACTCTCCGTGGACGAGAGGGGGGTTGGAGAGGTGTGTCCAACAGGGGACGAACAGTGATAAGTATCGGGTCGTGGTCGGACGAGAGGTCCGATACAGCACTGACAGTGATAGGAATGGCCAGGTCCTTGACAATGACAATGTCAAGGACATCCGGAAGGCCCCTAGTGGGCACGTGGGTCGGTGAGTCAGGACCAATAACTGAGACCTGCAGATGACGCTGAACGTAGCTGTAGAGCGAGCGGCCACGCGGGTTCGTGACACGGCTGTTCCAAGAGGGATGCTTGGAGTTGAAGTCTCCGGCAGCTATAGTAGGTAGTTCGTGGTCGAGGAGGGCGTCCCACTCCTCAGGCGGCGGAGGCCCTCCGGGCCCGGGAGGAAGGTACGCCGAAATTAGGCGAACCTCCCGATCCCCGATCCAGAGGGCCACCGCCGTCGTCTCCAAATACCTAGTATCTGGAGGGGGTAAGAGACGATGGGCAATGCGCCTGTGGACGAGAATAGCAGTACCCCCGCTGGGACGAGCGGGGGGTTGTAGCCGGGGCCTATCCGTGCGATATGTAGTGTACGCCGGAAGCTGAAAGGAAGCAGCAGGGGTAAGGAAAGTTTCGGAGAGGAGGATGACATCGAGGTCATATTCAGTGGCAAAGTTAGCCAATTCGGCTCGGCGAGACGGAACACCACACGCGTTCCATGCCACCAGCCGAAGAGGCCTAGACATTGAGAGGCAGGAGAGTCATGAGAGAGGTAAGAATGGTGACTAGCAGAGACTGGACGTCCTTGGCAGCCAAGATTTGAGGGATGAGGGTCTCAACCCAGACACGCAAACGATCAGCAAAGGTCGGATCCGAGGACCCTTCCTCCGCCGATGGCGCCTGCGGCGTGGGCGGGGGCACTCGATACATGATACCATTATCGGGCCGAGGTGTAGTTGTAGGCTGCCGAGGCTCTTGGGGAGCTGGGGCAGATGCTGACTTAGTTGCAGCGGGCTTGTGCTGCGTGAGGATGGTGGTCGATGACTTTTTCTTCTTTGGCGCGGGTTGCTTTCGCGACGAGGCCAAAGGAGGGAAAGATGCATCGGAGGCGGCGGCTGCCGCGTAACTGAGCGCTCCGGCAGGCGCTGGGCAGGTCGGGGGTACTACAGCGGCTGCAGGCGCAGACGAGGAAGCCGGAACTGGGGCCGCCGGGGCGGCAGATGCAGGGGCTGAGGGTTTCTTGGGGGCAGGTGGGATAGGCTTTTGGGCCTTGGTGATGCGCTTGAGGGCGTCATGATAGTGCTTGCACTGGCGAGAGCTTGCCGGGTGTGGTTCACGACAGTTTGCACACGTGGCAGTGGCGGTGCGTTCACGAGGACAATCGCCCTTGTGATGACCTTCACCACAACGAATGCAGCGTGTCGGGTAATGGCAATAGATACTGCTGTGTCCGTACCTCTGGCAGTTGTAGCACTGCTTGGGTCCGGGTCGGGACTCGAAAGCTGAAACTTTTACCCGGAGGTAAAAGAGAGAGTCTACTTGGTAAATGGCTTGGAAATTCCCTACCTTGAGGATTTTCACAAGGAAGGCATTTCTGGGAATGCGTCTGCCGGGGGAGAAGAGAGGAGTTACAGAGCTGACAGTAAAGCCCAAAAGTTCAAGGGCGTGCGAGATTGTAGGCTCGGGAACATCGGCGGGGATGCCGACGATCTCGACCTTGAGTTCCCTCTCCTCCGGCAGGGCGTAGGTGTAGTAAGGGATACCACGATCAGTCAGCAGCTTCTGGGCGAGCCGGAAACTGTCGATGGTCGTGGTCTCAATTCTGACGGAGCGGCCACCCTGACAAACTGCAGTCAGGGTATTCGCAGGAGCGGCCCGGTGAAGTCGCCGCATGACCTTATCCCAGTCAGTAGGCCGGTCAAAGATCAGAGGCGGCAACCGCCGAGTCGGGGTAGGTGGTGAGGTGGCCGTAGCGGGTCTATCCGTGGCAGGACCCAGCTGGGAAGACCGCCCGGACCCCGCGGAGTCGCCACTGTTTCGCCGTTTCCGGCTACTCACAGTTTGCCACTCCTCAGTGTCCATGGCACTCGTCCCAGCAGACACTGTCTCGGTTTCGGTTGGTAGAGGTTGCGCCAAAGCGCCAGGTGGGATTTCGTGGCCCTGAGAAGGACCGACGGGAAGGTTGGTTGCGGCCATCGGCGAGGTTAACCTACGCCTAGGCTGGTGAGACTTTACGGATCGCTAGCTGGGTAGTGAGGTATACTACTTAATAGCTACAACACTTACCAGGCAACAGACAGCAGCGGAGAACACCAAAACACCACTAACACCAGAAACTCGAGTTCACCACTGCCCGCACAATTGTAACACACAGCACTAATGATGTTAAACACTATGTGAAAGTTTGAGTGAAATATACTGAATAATAACTGAGATAGAGAGCTCCAGACAAGCTGGAGCCAGCGTTGCACAATGGAAAATTCCACTTGTGTAGAGAAACAAACGAACGCAGCCTACCCTGGCAACAGCTCTAGGTAGCTCACACCACCTGAACCGCCGAGGTGAAAGCATCTCCTTAAATAGTGTCTGGCATGGTTTATTTTCTATGGCCAATCAGAATCGAGAATGACGAGCTGGCTTCTCATTGGTCCGCGTGATACACCTTAAGCGGCCAAAAAGTTATAAATAGAGGCAACGTAGCCGTAACTGTTGCTTAAGAGGCAGAAAGAATCGTGTCAGACGAGAACACTTCTGCTCCAGCCTTGGACTGATCAGGACTGCTCTTCTTAGACTGCTCTCTCAGCTCTCTCGCTGGACCATCTCTACGGCTTTGCTGCCTTCGGCCACCTCGCCTTCCGACGAGGAATATCTTCCTTCGAGGGAACCAAGCCAGCTGCTGCCGGTGAACTTAGTAGCCGGTAGAAGAAGCAGCTAGCCGAAGTTGCCCTGCTAAGGACCACCTGCGCCGGAACAACATCTGCCGGACAGGAAAGAAGATTGCTCTGGGCTCACCTGGTGAGTGCCGCATTTCCAGTGTGTAATTCCTAACTTGTTCACGACCGTTAGGTAGCGCTGCCCCGGACGATCCTTGCAAGCCCCCACCAGTGGTAAGCGAGCTAGGATATCGCCGGGGTAAAGGGGCCAGTGGACACCAGTCTTGGTAAGGACTGGTATTCAACGAAGCTGGTCGTTAGCCCAGCTCCTCCCGCATCGTCGTGAACAAGGAAGACGCGCGGGTAATCCGGCTTCGGCCGGACCCGAGATCCCTGGCGTCTGGCAGTGACTGCCTAGCAGTCTCTGCCCGGCAGCCGTCGCACCTGGCCAGCATGCCTTCTACAGGCAACGGCCCAAGTGCCGAGTCGCTCGGCCCCGCCTTGCTACCCCATCTGGGCGACTCGCCCGATTCGCCTCGGGCGATGGAGACGGACGATCCTCTCCCCAACCCGCTTCCCCCTCTGCCGGCAGACGAGTCGGGCGAGTTCGCGACCGTTGGTCGGCGAAATCGCCCGGCTAAGAAGCCCAAGAGGACCCACGCACCTGGATCCACTTCCTCACAGACCTCGGCCATGGACATTGGACCTTCTCAGGGCCCACAGGTCGCGGTTCCGACTACTTCGACAGCAGCTCCGGCTGCTGCCGCTGTTGGTCGTGCGCCGCCCCTGTACGTCCATAGCGTATCCAATGTCGCCGCCTTATACAGACGGCTGATCGCGGCCCACGGCCTGTCGGCCGACAAGCTTGACCTGAAGCTGCTTGGCGGTGATACGGTCAGGATTGTCGTCCGCCAGCTCGAGGACCATCGCTTGGTCGAGGCCTTCCTCCAAGCGCATAACCTGCAGTATCACACCTTTACTCCTAAGCGAGTCAAGCCCTTGTCGGTAATTTTGCGAGGGCTCGACGCGCACACCGATCCACAGGAGATCCTTATGGAACTCCGCGACCTCGGGTACCCGGTGCAGGCAATTTTCCGCCTGTTCACTCACTCCGAGACCCGAGTCCCTCTCCCGCTCGTCCGTCTCCAGCTCGAGAAGGGCGAGGCTGCAGACAAAATTTTCCACCTGACGCGGCTGTTTGGCTTCCGCGTCCGGGTGGAAACCAGTCGACCCCAGGGCAAGCTTGCGCAGTGCCACCGGTGCCAGAGGTTCGGCCACCACACCGACGTCTGCCGCAATGCCCCGGCCTGTCTCCGATGTTCTCTGGGACATTCAACACAGGCCTGCACTGTGGCAGACAAAACCAAATTTCGCTGCATAAATTGTGGTCAAGGCCACGCAGCGTCTAACGTAAACTGCCCGGTCTATAAGGCGGAGCTCCTGCGGAAGCAAAAGCCGCAGGGGCCCCTCCCGAAGCCACGGCAGCCAGTTATGCAACCCCAACCTAGACAGCCTAAAATGCAGGCTAGGCCTAAACCTTTGGCACAACCGGCACGGCGCGCGCCCTCTCCGGCTCCACCTCCAGCCCCTACAAAGGCAACTAAACGTACCGCGTCTCCTTCCACAGCAGAGACACGACCAGTAGCTGTTATCTCGGTTTTGGAGCCGGAGAATGAACCCTCCACCTCCGCGGAACCTCCTACTCCCGCCTCTGAACCAGAGGTAGCCTCGCCGCCCCTGCCACCTCCGCGATTTCCGCGAGCAGGCATCAAACCCAGGAACAAAGGGATACCCACAACGGATGCTCGGCCCCGAGCTCCTGCCTGCCCACAGCCCAAGAAAAGTCCTGCTTCCCGGTATAAGTCCGACGAAGCGCAACAGCGTACTTTTCCTGCCGCTGATCCAAAACCGTCTGGCCCTGGTCCTATGGCTTCCACCATGACCCGATCTGCCGTAACACCTGGTCGCTCTTATGCGGCCTCAGTTTCCAGGCAAACCACCCAGTCCGTCAGTTCCAATGACGCACAGTTCGTCCGCGGCTTTCTGTCTAGCTACGACCTCCCGAAAGTCGCATCTCTCTTCAGGTCCATCCGAGCCCGCCTGGAAACTGCTGACCCAACTGAGAGATTCATGCTCTTGGTGGAAGCCTGCGAAGTCATAGGTCTTCTATGAACCGAGCCCTTAGACGAGATCTCTCGCTCGTAGCCTGGAATGCTAATAACATCGGTACCAAGCATTCCGACCTTCTTGAATTCCTGGCTCGGTTCAAACCCGACGTACTTCTCCTCGGGGAAACCCACCTGACCCCGGCGAACCGGTTTCGATTACCAAATTACGTGGTTTATCGGGATGACCGAGTTGGCCGACGAGGAGGCGGCACGGCGATCGCGGTGAGGACCTCCATAGGTCATCATCGTGTCGCTTTGCCGCAGCTTACCAACCTAGAGGCCACCGCCATTGAGGTCCACGGAGCTCTTGGCGGCGTCCTCGTGGTCTCAGCTTACAAGCCCCCACAAGCTGAACTCCTTGTCAGCGACCTGGACGTCATCTTCGATTCCCATCGAAGGGTAATTTTGGCCGGCGATCTGAATTGCAAGCATCGCGTTTGGAATAGTCGCCTGACTACTCCGAACGGGAGGCGCTTGCTCAGTTTTGTTGAATCGCGCCGGGCGATGGTGTTTGGTCCAGCGCAACCCACGTTCTTTCCGTCACTGCCTAACGCGGCTCCCGATGTTCTGGACATCGCGGTGACCCAAGGAATTGTCTGTCCGGTCGAGGTATTCTCACTTACGGAGCTGACATCCGACCACAACCCTATCTTGGTCCACGTCGCTACCCAGCACGCCTATGCACGTTCTGACAAGCAGAAGGTCATCGATTGGGATCGCTACGGCCCGGCCTTGTGCCGTAGATTGCCGCCAGCGGCCCCACTCGATTCCGTTCGCCTCCTAGACGAAGCAGTTGCGGGAATCGAAGAGGCAATCATCTCGGCTATAGGCGTGTCTTCACGTACGCGAGCTGGCTTCACGCCTGACTACCAACGCATCCCTGAGGAAGTCTCTCTTCTCGCTCGCGAGAGGAATTACTTCCGGAAACGTTGGCAGAGGACCCGTGATCCGGCCGATAAGGCAGCATACAATCGGCTCACCGGACGACTGCGTGGCAGTCTGAAGGCGTTCCGACGTAGCTGTTGGGAACTCGACGTGGCCCGAACGGGGGATGCGGACCCGCAATCTCACCCGTACAGAATACCTACCGCATTGACGGGACGGAGGCGCCGACCTCCACTTCCCGCCATTGTTGGACCGTTCGGTCGACTCCTGGGTCGCCCGGAGGAGAAGGCCGAGTACTTGGGCTTGTGTTTCGAGCGTCAGTTCGCTCCCAACCCGCCCATGGACTGGGACTTCGACGAACAAGTCGAGATGGCTGTGGAAGACTTTCTGTCTCTTCCGATCACGGCGGAGCCCGAACCCATCTCTTTGGAAGAGGTCTCAGATCGGCTCGCTGAACTTCAGCCAAGAAAGGCTCCAGGCCCGGACGGTGTTACCAACACCGCTCTACGACTTCTTCCCGAGCCTGGAGTTCAATTCTTGACTGATTTGTTCAACGCGTGTCTTAGACTGGCCTACTTTCCCAAGAAATGGAGAAAGGCGACGGTTATCGTGATCCCGAAGCAGGGAAAGGATACCACCCGCTCGGAACACCTCCGGCCTATCAGCCTACTTTCCGCTACGTCCAAGGTTTTTGAGCGCCTCGTGCAGCGTCGTGTACGAGAGCATCTAACCAACTTTGACGTGCTGGTCCCCGAACAGTTCGGCTTTCGTGTGGGGCATTCGACCACTCATCAACTGATGAGACTGGTGGAAAGCATCACGGAAGCCGGGTGTCGGAGAGAACGGACCGTTGGCTGTTTCTTAGATGTTGAGAAAGCCTTCGACAGCGTATGGCATGATGGCCTTTTATTCAAACTTAGGGAAGTCCAGCTCCCGGACTGCTACCTCCATCTGGTTGCTAGCTTTCTGACGGAGAGGACCTTCTGCGTGAGAGTTGGCGATTCTGTCTCTTCCGAGAGACGAATCACAGCCGGCGTCCCTCAAGGTAGTGTTCTAGGCCCCCTTCTGTTCTCGATCTACGTCAACGACGTGCCGAGACAGCCTGGAGTCCAGATGGCCCTCTTCGCTGACGACACGGCCGTATTTACGGCCGATCGTCATGAGGAAAGGGCCGTCCTAAGACTGCAGCGCCAGCTCGACACGTTCGTGGACTGGACTGAGAATTGGAGAGTGCAACTCAACGCCACCAAGAGCGTAGCCGTCGAATTCTCCAAGCGACGGAAGAACCCCGTTAGGCAACTACGTATCGGCAGAACGTACTTGCGCTGGTCCAACGAGGTCAAGTACCTCGGCTTACACCTCGACCGTCGGCTCACCTGGCGTACCCACGCACAGACAGTTCTAAAGCGAGCATCCACTCGCCTGTGCGCACTGTTTCCACTCCTGATCAGCTCAGCCATGACCAGGAAATTGGGTAGGATGATCGTCGGCGCGTATCTGCTGCCGGTCATTACCTACGCCTGCCCGGTCTGGGGTTACCTCGCCGCAATGCATAAAAAGAAGTTGCAGAGCGTCCTCGACAGGGGGCTTCGGCTAGCGGCCAAAGTCCCCCGTCGCTTCTCATCTCGCCTTCTAAGGAGAGGACTTGGCGTCCGCTCCTTAGACGACACTTTCAGGCGGCTTGCACGCAAATTTTATGCACGTGCGGCGAGGTTCCCAGGCAATCCTCTAGTGACTGGGCTGGGAAGGTACCGTATACGCCCTGGTGATTCGTGGAAACGCCCTCGGTGCATACTGCGCTAGCGTAGGCTAGCACAACAGCCGAGAATCGGCCTGCTATAGAGCACGCGCCCTACTTGGGCAGGGCCACGAGGCAGGAGCTCCAGAAGGTAGCTCGGAACTCAGTTTCCCGTGCGGTTCGTCTCTGCGACGCACAACCGCAAAGCCCAGAGCGAAAAAAAAAAAACTGTTGCTTGAGACAGAAAGACAGAATCGTGAGACACACAGACACTTCTGCTCCAGCTTCTGATCTGAACAGGACGCTCTCCTTGGACTGCTCTTCTCAGCTCTCTTCGCTGGACCTTCTACGGCTTTGCTGCCTTCGGCCACCTCGCCTTCCGACGAGGAATAACTCTTCTCTTCGTGGGAACCAAGCCAGCTGCTGCCGGTGAACTTAGTAGCTGGTAGAAGAAGCAGCTGGCCGAAGTTTGCCCTTGTAAGGACCACCTGCGCCGGAACAACATCTTACCGGACAGGAAAGAAGTGGATTGCTCTGGGCTCACCTGGTGAGTGCCGTATCTGTGTGTAATTCCTAACTTGCTCACGAGTGTTAGGTAGCGCTGTCCCGGACGATCCTTGCAAGCCCCCACCAGTGGTAAGCGAGCTAGGATATCGCCGGGGTAAAGGGGCCAGTGGACACCAGTCTTGGTAAGGACTGGTATTCAACGAAGCTGGTCGTTAGCCCAGCTCCACCCGCATCGTCGTGAGCAAGGAAGACGCGCGGGTAATCCGGCTTCGGCCGGACCCGAGATCCCTGGCGTCTGGCAGTGACTGCCTAGCAGTCTCTGCCCGGCAGCCGCCGCACCTGGCCAGCATGCCTTCTACAGGCAACGGCCCAAGTGCCGAGTCGCTCGGCCCCGCCTTGCTACCCCATCTGGGCGACTCGCCCGATTCGCCTCGGGCGATGGAGACGGACGATCCTCTCCCTCACCCGCTTCCCCCTCTGCCGGCAGACGAGTCGGGCGAGTTCGCGACCGTTGGTCGGCGTAATCGCCCGGCTAAGAAGCCCAAGAGGACCCACGCACCTGGATCCACTTCCTCACAGACCTCGGCCATGGACATTGGACCTTCTCAGGGCCCACAGGTCGCGGTTCCGACTACTTCGACAGCAGCTCCGGCTGCTGCCGCTGTTGGTCGTGCGCCGCCCCTGTACGTCCATAGCGTATCCAATGTCGCCGCCTTATACAGACGGCTGATCGCGGCCCACGGCCTGTCGGCCGACAAGCTTGACCTGAAGCTGCTTGGCGGTGATACGGTCAGGATTGTCGTCCGCCAGCTCGAGGACCATCGCTTGGTCGAGGCCTTCCTCCAAGCACATAACCTCAAATATCATACCTTCACTCCTAAGCGAGTCAAGCCCTTGTCTGTCATTTTGCGAGGGCTTGACGCGCACACTGATCCTCAGGAGATCCTCTTGGAACTCCGCGACCTCGGATACCCGGTGCAGGCAATTTTCCGCCTGTACACTCACTCAGAAACCCGAGTACCTCTCCCGCTCGTCCGTCTCCAGCTCGAGAAGGGCGAGAGGCTGCTGATAAAATTTTCCACCTGACGCGGCTGTTTGGCTTCCGCGTCCGGGTGGAAACCAGTCGACCCCAGGGCAAGCTTGCGCAGTGCCACCGGTGCCAGAGGTTCGGCCATCACACCGACGTCTGCCGCAATGCCCCGGCCTGTCTCCGATGTTCTCTGGGACATTCAACACAGGCCTGCACTGTGGCAGACAAAACCAAATTTCGCTGCATCAATTGTGGCCAAGGCCACGCAGCGTCTAACGTAAACTGCCCGGTCTATAAGGCGGAGCTCCTGCGGAAGCAAAAGCCGCAGGGGCCCCTCCCGAAGCCACGGCAGCCAGTTATGCAGCCCCAACCTAGACAGCCTAAAATGCAGGCTAGGCCTAAACCTCAGGCACAACCGGCACGGCGCGCGCCCTCTCCGGCTCCACCTCCAGCCCCTACAAAGGCAACTAAACGTACCGCGTCTCCTTCCACAGCAGAGACACGCCCAGTAGCTGTTATCTCGGTTTTGGAGCCGGAGAATGAACCCTCCACCTCCGCGGAACCTCCTACTCCCGCCTCTGAACCAGAGGTAGCCTCGCCGCCCCTGCCACCTCCGCGATTTCCGCGAGCAGGCATCAAACCCAGGAACAAAGGGATACCCACACCGGATACTCGGCCCCGAGCTCCTGCCTGCCCACAGCCCAAGAAAAGTCCTGCTTCCCGGTATAAGTCCGACGAAGCGTAACAGCGTACTTTTCCTGCCGCTGATCCAAAACCGTCTGGCCCTGGTCCTATGGCTTCCACCATGACCCGATCTGCCGTAACACCTGGTCGCTCTTATGCGGCCTCAGTTTCCAGGCAAACCACCCAGTCCGTCAGTTCCAATGACGCACAGTTCGTCCGCGGCTTTCTGTCTAGCTACGACCTCCCGAAAGTCGCATCTCTCTTCAGGTCCATCCGAGCCCGTCTGGAAACTGCTGACCCAACTGAGAGATTCATGCTCTTGGTGGAAGCCTGCGAAGTCATAGGTCTTCTATGAACCGAGCCCTTAGACGAGATCTCTCGCTCGTAGCCTGGAATGCTAACAACATCGGTACCAAGCATTCCGACCTTCTTGAATTCCTGGCTCGGTTCAAACCCGACGTACTTCTCCTCGGGGAAACCCACCTGACCCCGGCGAACCGGTTTCGATTACCAAATTACGTGGTCTATCGGGATGACCGAGTTGGCCGACGAGGAGGCGGCACGGCGATCGCGGTGAGGACCTCCATAGGTCATCATCGTGTCGCTTTGCCGCAGCTTACCAACCTAGAGGCCACCGCCATTGAGGTCCACGGAGCTCTTGGCGGCGTCCTCGTGGTCTCAGCTTACAAGCCCCCACAAGCTGAACTCCTTGTCAGCGACCTGGACGTCATCTTCGATTCCCATCGAAGGGTAATTTTGGCCGGCGATCTGAATTGCAAGCATCGCGTTTGGAATAGTCGCCTGACTACTCCGAACGGGAGGCGCTTGCTCAGTTTTGTTGAATCGCGCCGGGCGATGGTGTTTGGTCCAGCGCAACCCACGTTCTTTCCGTCACTGCCTAACGCGGCTCCCGATGTTCTGGACATCGCGGTGACCCAAGGAATTGTCTGTCCGGTCGAGGTATTCTCACTTACGGAGCTGACATCCGACCACAACCCTATCTTGGTCCACGTCGCTACCCAGCACGCCTATGCACGTTCTGACAAGCAGAAGGTCATCGATTGGGATCGCTACGGCCCGGCCTTGTGCCGTAGATTGCCGCCAGCGGCCCCACTCGATTCCGTTCGCCTCCTAGACGAAGCAGTTGCGGGAATCGAAGAGGCAATCATCTCGGCTATAGGCGTGTCTTCACGTACGCGAGCTGGCTTCACGCCTGACTACCAACGCATCCCTGAGGAAGTCTCTCTTCTCGCTCGCGAGAGGAATTACTTCCGGAAACGTTGGCAGAGGACCCGTGATCCGGCCGATAAGGCAGCATACAATCGGCTCACCGGACGACTGCGTGGCAGTCTGAAGGCGTTCCGACGTAGCTGTTGGGAACTCGACGTGGCCCGAACGGGGGATGCGGACCCGCAATCTCACCCGTACAGAATACCTACCGCATTGACGGGACGGAGGCGCCGACCTCCACTTCCCGCCATTGTTGGACCGTTCGGTCGACTCCTGGGTCGCCCGGAGGAGAAGGCCGAGTACTTGGGCTTGTGTTTCGAGCGTCAGTTCGCTCCCAACCCGCCCATGGACTGGGACTTCGACGAACAAGTCGAGATGGCTGTGGAAGACTTTCTTTCTCTTCCGATCACGGCGGAGCCCGAACCCATCTCTTTGGAAGAGGTCTCAGATCGGCTCGCTGAACTTCAGCCAAGAAAGGCTCCAGGCCCGGACGGTGTTACCAACACCGCTCTACGACTTCTTCCCGAGCCTGGAGTTCAATTCTTGACTGATTTGTTCAACGCGTGTCTTAGACTGGCCTACTTTCCCAAGAAATGGAGAAAGGCGACGGTTATCGTGATCCCGAAGCAGGGAAAGGATACCACCCGCTCGGAAAACCTCCGGCCTATCAGCCTACTTTCCGCTACGTCCAAGGTTTTTGAGCGCCTCGTACAGCGTCGTGTACGAGAACATCTAACCAACTTTGACGTGCTGGTCCCCGAACAGTTCGGCTTTCGTGTGGGGCATTCGACCACTCATCAACTGATGAGACTGGTGGAAAGCATCACGGAAGCCGGGTGTCGGAGAGAACGGACCGTTGGCTGTTTCTTAGATGTTGAGAAAGCCTTCGACAGCGTATGGCATGATGGCCTTTTATTCAAACTTAGGGAAGTCCAGCTCCCGGACTGCTACCTCCATCTGGTTGCTAGCTTTCTGACGGAGAGGACCTTCTGCGTGAGAGTTGGCGATTCTGTCTCTTCCGAGAGACGAATCACAGCCGGCGTCCCTCAAGGTAGTGTTCTAGGCCCCCTTCTGTTCTCGATCTACGTCAACGACGTGCCGAGACAGCCTGGAGTCCAGATGGCCCTCTTCGCTGACGACACGCCCGTATTTACGGCCGATCGTCATGAGGAAAGGGCCGTCCTACGACTGCAGCGCCAGCTCGACACGCTCGTGGACTGGACTGAGAATTGGAGAGTGCAACTCAACGCCACCAAGAGTGTAGCCGTCGAATTCTCCAAGCGACGGAAGAACCCCGTTAGGCAACTACGTATCGGCAGAACGTACTTGCGCTGGTCCAACGAGGTCAAGTACCTCGGCTTACACCTTGACCGTCGGCTCACCTGGCGTACCCACGCACAGACAGTTCTTAAGCGAGCATCCACTCGCCTGTGCGCACTGTTTCCACTCCTGATCAGCTCAGCCATGACCAGGAAATTGGGTAGGATGATCGTCGGCGCGTATCTGCTGCCGGTCATTACCTACGCCTGCCCGGTCTGGGGTTACCTCGCCGCAATGCATAAAAAGAAATTGCAGAGCGTCCTCGACAGGGGGCTTCGGCTAGCGGCCAAAGTCCCCCGTCGCTTCTCATCTCGCCTTCTAAGGAGAGGACTTGGCGTCCGCTCCTTAGACGACACTTTCAGGCGGCTTGCACGCAAATTTTATGCACGTGCGGCGAGGTTCCCAGGCAATCCTCTAGTGACTGGGCTGGGAAGGTACCGTATACGCCCAGGTGATTCGTGGAAACGCCCTCGGTGTATACTGCGCTAGCGTAGGCTAGCACAACAGCCGAGAAAGGCCTGCTATAGAGCACGCGCCCTACTTGGGCAGGGCCACGAGGCAGGAGCTCCAGATGGTAGCTCGGAACTCAGTTCCCGTGCGGTTCGTCTCTGCGACGCACAACCGCAAAGCCCAGAGCGAAAAAAAAAAAAAAAAAAAAAAAAAAAAAAAAAAAAAAAACTGTTGCTTGTTCCCGACATTCTACGTCTGACTGTGGATCGCTACACATCGAAGCTCAGGAGTTCTTCCAGGCTGAGATTGAAGTTTCAAGTGGACCCTTCCTCGGAACGTTGTTGGCGGTTGGTGCTCCCGCCCTAGCTTGCGCCGGCAGTAAGGTCGTCGACGACTGAAGGTGTAGAAAACTACAGGATCACCTGCAGTGCCGGTACAGTAACGACAAGAGCGAAGCCAAGCTAGCTGCGGCCACGCATTAGTGGGTCGTGCGACCGCCTTCAGCGTCCCTTGTTAGGGCCGCGTGGCAGCAGACGACTCGACTAGTCCGGTTAGATCGGTTGCTTCGGCTTGTGTTCGTGGTAGTTCTCGAGTGCGCGTGTGCGAGTCTCTTGGCGGCAGTAGCCGTTCGCGGTCTGGTGTCGGCTGGTGTTTTACCGTGTGTAGTGTGCCTCCCGGTGCCAAAAGGCGGCTAAGTGCAGTGCAGTGGACCAGTGTTAGTGCTGTGTGGTGTTTGTGGCTTTCGCGAACCCCGGACCAGTTGGGATTACTTCGTGGGATCGCTCCAGGTAAGCCTAGTTTAATTTACTGTTTTCCCCGCGGCTTTTGGTGGCATCGCCCGCTTAGCTTGGCGTAGGCTAAGTTAGGTCCCTGCCGGTAGCGGTCGGTCGCTTCGCTTAATCGTGGTGCGGCCTCCAATACCGGCGCTAAGCGGGTTACGTATTCCAGTAGGAGGGCTTCGGCCCGAATACCTTTGCCAAAACGCGATGGGCGACCGTCGCGTTGCGGCCGGGCAGCGGAATGGTCCTGCTAAGGGCCAATCCAATGCTTCTTCAGTAGGCCCCGGCCCTGTCCCTGACTCGGTCGGATCGTGCAGTGGTCCTTCTCAGGGCCGCCAATCGGTCTCGGCCGCGTCGAACGTTGTTGTCTCTAGGGGTACTCCCGCCCCGACGTGCACTACGTCCCAGCCCACGCCTGGGTCATCCTTTCAAGTAGTGACATCTAAGAAAAAGCGGAAAGCGGAGGAAACTCCGCTCCCCGATGAACCGGAGCTAGACTTAGATGCTCCTTCCCGTAGAAGCTGCCCTCCGCCCCTGTTCGTCAACGGCGTCAAGAACGTCGTTGACTTTTCCAGACGCCTCCGGCTCGGCGTTCGTCTCTCGGCGGACGTTCAGATGTCTCTTCGTGGAAGGGACAGTCTGCGCGTTAGCTGCGCGACGGACGAAGAGTACCGTGCCGTCTACCTGTTCTTACAGGCTAATGGTTTACAATTTCACACTTTCTCCTACGAGAAGGCGGCCCACGTCCGGCTAATTATACGCGGCCTGGACGAGGAAACCGAGCCCGACGAGGTGGCGGACGAGCTCCGCCAACTCGGCTTCCCGATAAAAGAGTGCATCAGGCTCTTTACCTCATATGGCCCCAGGCGTAAGTTACCCCTCCTCCGGGTGATACTCCTTAAGGGGGAACAGGCGGACAGACTGCTGGGCCTGACCAGTCTTTGCGGGCTTCGCATAAAAGTTGAAAGGAGCCGCGAAGCTGGCCACGTCCCGCAGTGCCATCGTTGCCAACGGATCGGGCACGGCTCGGACAGCTGCCACAACGCAGAGGTCTGCGTCAGATGCGGCTAGCCGCATCCGACCAAGGCCTGTCAATTGCCGGCTGCGGGGCGCCGCTTTTGTATTAATTGCGGTGAACCTCACTCGGCAAATTACAGAGGATGCTGGGTTTTCCAGCAGCATCTGAGGCAGGCTGCGGACAGGAACAACCCTCCTGCCCGCCAGCAGCTTCCAGTCGTCCCGGATCGTGCTGCCTTTCCCCGTCTCCCGGAGAAGGTCAGCTCATCTGTGCCACAACCTCCCGCCCGACCTCGCCCACGTGCTCAGCCACGTGCATCGTCCCAACCTGCTCGGGAAGAGCATGCTACGCCAGCATCGGCCCTAGATCAGCCCGTTCCAATGGACGAGGAACCTGCCCCGGAAGTAGTCGAGCCAGTCCCAGAGAGGTCCGAATCTCCCCAACCCGCGGCTCGCTACAAACCCAAGACTAGGAAGAAGAAGAAGCAGAAGAAACAAAAAAACGCTGCTCCCGCTCCCTCTGCCCAGAAACCGCAAACCAGACCAACGCAGCGCTCCGGCGCTGGGGTTGCTCGGCAGTCCAAAGTAGAGCCCCGTCCTGCAGCTGAAAGGACCGAGCGCCCACCCAGGAACACATCTCGGGTGAATTCCGCCCGCAGCTATGCTGCCGCCGCCCGCAGCGACCCTGCCCCATCTGCTTCATCGTCGTCCACATCCCCCTCAGCTCTAGCCGAGGTAAAATCTTTCTTCGAGGAATATGACCTCGAAGAAGTGGCCCGTCTGTATCGCTCCATTCGGGGTCGCCTTCGCACGGCGACCCCGACTGAAAAGTTCCTCCTCCTCGCGGAAGCTGCAGCCGCCATAGGTCTTCTGTAATGCTCCACGCTAACAGAATTACCTCCATAAAGCGCGACCTTTCCATTATAGCGTGGAACGCCAACAGCCTTCTGCCCAAACTCGAGGAACTTAGAGAGTTCCTAGCCCGTCACAAGCCCGACGTGCTTCTCCTCTCTGAGACCTGGCTTAGGGCACATGACAACGTGAGATTGCCCAACTATGCGTTTTACAGGGACGATAGACCTGGGCGGAACGCGGGGGGTGGTACGGCCATAGCGGTGAAACGTTGCATTGCACATCACCGCGTGGTCTTGCCTCCTCGCCAAAATATCGAGGCCACAGCCGTTGAACTCTCCGGAGTTCTCGGAGGTGTCCTCCTGGTTTCGGCTTACAAACCGCCGACCAAACCAGTTCTAGACGCCGACCTGTCCGCAATTTTCAGTGCGCATAGGAAGGTAATTCTTGCAGGTGACCTGAACTGCAAACACCCCGACTGGGGTAGTCGATTGACTACGCCATCCGGGAGGGCGCTTAGCAGGTACCTACACGACCACCATCTACGAGCCTACGGACCCGGACAACCGACGCACTATCCCCTCCGACTTGGAGCCCGACCTGACATACTAGACATTACAGTTGTCAAGGAAGTTGTCAACCAGATCGAGGTATCCGTGTTAACGGAACTGTCCTCTGACCATTGTCCCATCGAGGTGCACGTACCTACCCGTCACACGATTGGGAGAGCAGCGCGACGAGTGGTCGAGTGGGACCGCTTCGGGCCTGCCTTTTGTTGCAGGCTTCCCGAGGAGGTCCCGCTTGATACCACTCAGCACATCGACGAGGCGGTCGCCTTGTTCGATGAAGCCGTGGTCTCTTCCGTCGGCGTGTGCTCACGGATGAAGCCTAATCTCACGCCCGATTGTCACCGGATCCCAGAAGAAGTCCGTCTTCTCGCTTTAGAGAAGAACAGACTTCGGAGACGGTGGAAGCGGACGCGAGATCCGGACGACAAGGCCAGCTTCAATCGGGCGGCCGGCAAGTTACGTCGTGACTTGCAGGCCTTCCGACGAAGCTGCTGGGAATTTACGGTCGCCAAAATGGCAGATGATGCACCGGAGGGGGACTCCTCCGTTTACAGGATACCTACCGCGATGACCGGGAAGAGGCGCCGTCCTCCACTCCCGGCCATCAACGGGCCTGGTGGACATCCCCTTGCCAAGCCGGACGAGAAATCAGAGTTCCTGGCCGGGTACCTGGAGCTTCAATTTGCTCCTAACCCGTCCGGGGACCCAGACTCCGACGAGGAGATAGAAGCCGAAGTTGAGGCTTCTCTCGGCAGCCCGATCACATCCGAACCTGAACCCACTTCGGTGGAAGAGGTAACGGACAGGCTTTTAGCGCTTCGACCCCGGAAGAGCCCTGGACCGGACGGTGTTACAAACACCGCCCTACAGAGACTTCCGGACCGGGGAGTTCGCTTCCTGGTCGACTTGTTCAATGCCTGCTTCCGGTTCGCCTACTTTCCTAAGAAATGGCGTTCGGCTACGGTCACGATGATCCCGAAGCCGGGAAAAGATCACAAGTTCGCTGAGAACCTCCGGCCTATCAGCCTGCTGTCGTCCACTTCGAAAGTCTTCGAACGACTAGTCCAGCGGCGACTAACGGATCACCTTCAACGGTTCGATATTCTGGTCCCCGAGCAATTCGGTTTTCGTGCTGGGCACTCCTCGACGCATCAATTGATGCGTTTCGTGGAGACCGTGGCCGAGGCCGGTTGCTCGCGAGAGCAGACCGTCGCCGTTTTCCTTGATGTCGAGAAGGCTTTCGATCGTGTTTGGCATCCAGGCCTACTTTACAAACTCACGGAGATTCTGCTTCCGGATTGCTACCTTCATCTGATTGCTAGCTTTCTTCGGAACAGAACCTTTCGCGTGAGAGTTGATAACACCCTTTCCTCGGAAAGGGCTATTACTGCTGGTGTCCCTCAGGGAAGCGTCTTGGGCCCCCTGCTTTTCTCTGTGTACGTCAACGACGTGCCCAAGTTGCCTGGCACCAGGTTGGCCATGTTCGCCGACGACACGGCAGTGTATGCTGTCGATCGTCGTGCTGAGACGGCCGTTATCTGGCTCCAGGAGCAATTGGACGAATACGTTGAGTGGGCAGAGAAATGGAGAGTTGCCATCAACGCAGCCAAGAGCACAGCAGTAGTCTTCTCCAGACGCTTTAGGCTCCCCGACAGACTCTACGTAGGCGACACACTTCTGCCCTGGTCTCGAGAGGTCAGGTACCTCGGGGTTCACCTCGACCGACGTCTCACCTGGCGGACACACTCTGCACAAGTAGCCCGAAAGACCGCCCATCGACTTTATCGACTCCGTCCCATCCTATGTAGCAACGCCATGACCCGCCGCCTAGGGAAGCTTATCGTCTCCACTTATGTGGCGCCGATGGTTACCTACGCGATGCCCGTTTGGGGCTACTTGGCCAAGACCCATAAGCGAAAGCTTCAGTCTCTCCTCGACCGAGGATTACGCTGGGCATGCAAAGCCCATTATCTGACATCAAATAAAACCATCCGTGACTCCCTGCGTGTCCGTTCCCTGGACGTCACTATACGGACACTGTCCCGTAAATTCTATCGTCGCTCCGCCTGATTCCAGGGCAACCATCTCATTAGCGCCCTCGGTCGCTACCAATCTGTGCCAGGAGAATCTTGGACCCGGCCTCGGCGAACACTCACCCTCAATTAAATATTAATTGAAAACCCACGGCCGGTAGCAGGCCACACCCTCAATCCACATTATCAGTAGTCCCTACGGCAGGAGCTCTTCTGAAACTCGGAACGTAGTGCACGAGCGGGCGACGGGCAAGCCCTTCGACCCGCACAGCCCCTGACCCTGCTGTTGCTTGTTCCCAGTTCATTGGGAGACGTGTTCGGCGTGTCATCTATTCGAACACATTTTTTGCTACTGAAGATGGCCACCGGTGGTGTGGCCGAAACGTTTAGCTACAGTAGATCAAGCACTCGACCTTTCAGCCCGGAAGTTTTAATAAATAATCATAATGACACCGGCCGTGAAAGCCTACGTACTAAAACCAAGGCCTCTTATAGATGAATCTAAAATTGATTGTTACAAGGAAGAAAGCTTTGTCTAATGTTGGCGTCCCATGAAGAAAGAACAAATTGAAACAGGGGCCAATCTAATCAATGTTAAATAAGCAGAGTGTAGTAAAAAGACAAGTAAAGTTATAGAAAAGTCAGTAAACTAACGAACAATTGATGTTTGACCAACCTGAAGAAGAAAAATTGAAAATATTATCCTAAACTGGCATGATACATCTGGAATTTGGTGAGGTCGTATCCAACCTTATAGCCATCTTGGCAATTAATAACGTTTTGCACAACACTTCAATACAAACTCAATAATGAACACATTTAATGTGATTACATTTGTAAACATAATATATGTTATCAAATGTGAGTGACACAAACTTTTTTTGAACTAACAAAAGTGTAAAACTCATATAAATTTTATTTAGCATTCAGTAGTGTGAATACAATACAATATGCGTCTCTCGTTTCATCTTAACGGTGAAGGTGAACAGCAGCGCGCCATGTTGAGAATTCATGAACTATGAACTAAATAATGGTCAATTAAATTTTCTTATTTTATTTTCTCTTGTCAATTGTATTACTAATATCTAATTATTAATTATTTTCATTATTTTATTAATTTTATATTTGTAATGGGTAATATTAATTTGTAAAATTTTCTCATTGATTTCTTTAGTATAATGAATCACAAGAACTCACATACAACCATCATACGCAAAAAATTATTTACTATATGTTCAAATCTTTTATTTATGTATGTTATTAGTATAATACTTGTTAGAAAAATTTATAGTATTACTGAACACGATTTTTATGTTGTTAAAACCCTGAGATATATAAATTTTTTCATGCATCTGAGAGCAAGATGGCGCTGAAACCTTAAAAAAGGGAAAATGATTTGTTAATTAATAGAAAAAAAGGGGAACTTATTATAATAAGAAAAGCAGGAATAAATATTTGATGATTCAGAGCAGCAAAAGAAGTGTGTTCTCATTTGAAGTATAATTATATGAATACACGTGTTAAAGAAAATTAATTACACATTTATTAGAGTATATTTTATATTACGAATTTGGATCCCAAGAACGTAGAGCGTCGAAGGCGTTGAAAGGTGGATAGAACCATAGCAGTTACATACACCCATTATAAACATTATATTTAAGAAATATAAATTAATTGAATATTACAAAATTAGCACCAACAACGTGGGGCTCTACAAAATACTACAGTGACATTTGAAAGTTAATTAACTAACAACGTAACATTACAACGTACACCAGCATTTTATGAGAAAATTAATGTGAATATAAAAAATGAAAGTAAATGAGTTTTATTCTTTGCCCCTAAAGCAAATAGCACGAAAAACGCCCTGCTTATCTGGCACGCAACAGGAAATTTAATTTTCAGAGACGCATTGTAATTTTGTCGTTATATTATTTAATTGGATTTTTAATTTCCTTTTTATATCACAGAAAATCTAATTAAAGTATTGTATTTGTGTGTCCGTGTTTTCCCACACGTAGAAGAAAGATTCATATCAATAGTAATAATATTATGTAAACCGCAAAAAAATTATTATGTTTATTAAAATGTCAGCATTAAATAAGCGATTTAAATATACTTGTTAAGAATATAGCAATATATAAAGGGCACGCAGACGTTAAAGATAGAAAATGTACTTTTTATTGAAAAGTCATTACATAGTAACGTAAACGATTAACAATTTCATCATATAAAGGCTATTACGAACATTGTAAATATTTTTTACAATTTAATTAGTTACTTAGTAACTTTTACATTCACAGTAAACTTTAAATTTGGAAATTTTTAATTATAAATTTTACTTATATGTTCTTTTTCCTTCAATTTAAACTATATTATGCTCTGTATGAAGATGGTTGGCATGTGGACCCTTAACCTACCTGATGCCTCTCCCCCATTGTAATATTTCCGCCCGGGCTCGACAGCAGCTAATTGCCTCGTGAGTCACCTCACTGTGCGTCCAATATGAACAATTTTTTTTTGCCTCGCCCAATACTGGTAAAATTTTGTTATATTTGAAATCAGCGAAATAATACGATGAAAATGACACCAAACACGACTAAGGAATATTAACAATTGGGCGTTATAAAGCACTATGCACTGAAGATGTGTAATCAAGTAGTTGTTGAGCTTTTACCCTGAAACACCTTAAAATTTAATATTTTTTAGTCGTGTTTGGTTGTGTTTTTTCATCGTATTATTTCGCTGATTAGTAGATTGGTATGATTGGTAGGTAAGCCAAGGGTCCACACGCCAACCATCGTCATACAGAGCATAGAGTATCGATTATATATATACGTATATTGAAATAAGTAGAATATGCTTATTAATTAGTACTTTGACTATAAGCATATGAAAGGATGTTGAAATGAAAAGTTGTGTAAGTAAAAACTGCAGGTTTGCACGTTGCATGATAGTCGATAAGAGACAAGTTCAAATTCTTAGTTTTAAGAAATTTTAGACAGTAAAGAAACAGTTAGTGTTGTGAAATGGTGTGGAAATATGCGTAGGCGTGTGTTGAGTGCGCGTGTTCGAGAATATTTAATTAATTTACGGGATTATAATAAAAAACATTAAAGTAAATAACTTTTATTATAATTTAAGTTTGGAGATAAGACTTGTACCAGACTACGCCTAATAAAAATACCTGTCAAATATCAGTTTTTGTTAGTAATTTAGAGAACCAAATATATGAGGTTTTTAACGAAGAAAGTTTTATGATCCTTTAGATAAGTTGCAAGTCATACTTTTTTTTGACAGGCTGTTCATTGCTTTCGAACAGTTTAATACAAGAATTATTTTATCTTGTATTCAAACGAAGGGTTACGAATTAGTAACGAAGGGTAACCAATCAGTGTACTAAAAAATGTTCAGTCAAATTCTGACTTCTTGTCATACAGACAGTCTCTCTGAGAACTCGAAAACGTGCGGACGTATTGCTTGGCAGACAATATGCAATTTTAAGTTAAAATTTCTGACTTGTATTCTCTTAGAAAAAAAATTGATATCAATTATACTATCTACAATTTATAAAAAAATATTTAAAAATTTATAATTTTTACAGATTCTTTAAAAACTTCATTATTGTTTTTGTTTTATACTGTCTTTTGTATATTTAAATAATTCAGTTCATAAGCTAATTCAGTTCAGCCGATGCTGTGATTATGCTATCGCTGTGTGTGTCCACGGTGCGGTGGTCCTCCTGAAGGTTGTGTGTGTGTGTCCACGGAGGTCTTCCTGAAGGTTGTATGTGGTCCAACATATTGTTTATTTGGTTATTTGATATTTTTGTGTAGAGCCTATGATCTGAATGTCAGAAATATTGTGGAACTTATCACTCTAAACGAATGATCTTAGTATCAGTGACAATGGAAAAATAATGCCTCGAAACTAAGATAAAAGGCCAATCTTTGCAATTATGGCCCTTACTAGTGTATTTTAAACATGCGAGGCGCGTTCTTTGCGAATTTGTCGTAGATCTGTAGATAACTAGGTCGCTTGCTTTGCAAATTCCAAAATCCTGTTGCATATTCATTCCTGGTTCCATACCTTTCATTTTCGTGATATTGGTATCAGTTACACGTGTTAATTAAGATCTTTATTAAGATCACTGGACAGCATTAAGTGGTCTTACAAAATCGGATGACGTCGTGAAGTTTGTTTCAGAATTTCTCTTTCTCATCGTCATCACATCCTGTCTACGTAATCGTTAGTATTACATTATGGGTATACAGTTTTGCTATTAATTATCTCCATAACTAATAAACCAATTCAAAATTACCTATTTTTAAAAAAGTGAAAATTTCTTTCGGTTAAGGAAATAAAATTAAGCATTATTTACGATTAACGTAATAAAATGTAATCTTAAATTAACCTTTACTAAGGAATATTGTTTGCATAACTAACTAATATAACATTAGTCTTTTCGAGCACTCATTTAATTGTACACTAGTTTAATTGAGTGGTTTGTAAAATAGATTTTGTAATTTTTGCAGTGACATATATTGAGGTAACTTTGTTGCATTTATAGCATTTGCTTTTATAGTGCAACAAACAAACAATCAACTATATTATACGATTTGTTGTCTGTTGGTACAGCAGGAATATAGGTTAATCCGATCGTGATGGCCAGACAAACCTGGGTGACTTCGTTTCCGTTCCACTATAAACATGGGCGTTAAAGTAAATAAATAGACATGGAGGTGGCATCTGCGGTCACGCGATAAACGGATTTTACACGTTACACCCACATGCCCACTGAGCTGCCTCTCAGTTTCCAATAATGTGCAAATACTTACTACTGTTATTTCAAAATTATATTTACTAATTTCTTGAGGACTGTATTTACTGTATTCAATTCCTAAGTGTTTTGGGGAAGGATGATAAAGGATTCTTGTTTCATAAAGATTTTAAAATACGTAAGTCAATGATGCCCATTACAAGACTACTCATGATTACTATGAATCTAATGAATACGTATGATACATACAAGAAAATGAATGAGAGACACACTACAAAACCTACTTACAGAACGTAGACAAGAATTCCTGAATAACGATGAAGAAAAAAATAGAGACATAAACAGAAAATAGAATTACTTTAGCGGCACCAGAAATAAGGAAAGCAGTAAACAATGAAAAACAACAAAGCATCAGGCCCAGGAGGGTTAGTAGCGGAACTAGTAAAGTACGGAACCGAAAAACTTATGAGAATGATAGGAAGAATGTTCTCGAGAAGGTTATAAATGGAGAATATTTACCTGCGGAATGGAAAGAGGCATGAATTACATCGATATTTAAAAGGGGCGATAGAAAAGACTGCAAAACTATAGAGGCACAAGTGTCATAGCAACAATGGGAAGGCTGTATGGTAGGGTGCTAAGAAATAAAATCGAGGAAAATATATAGGGAAAGATTGGAGAAAAACAAGCAGGTTTTACAGCCAGGAGATCATGCGTAGAGCAGATATATACAGTCCCAGAAAGAAAAAAGCGAAGAACAGGGAAGCACATCTAGCGTTTATCGACCTTAGAAAAGCATATGATACAGTACCCAGACAAGAAATGTTTAAAGCTCTATCACAGTTGGAAATACCGAAAGCCCTGACACAAGCAGTAAAAAATCTATGTAAAAACAACAACGTACAAATTAAAGTAGGTAACAAAATTGTCTGTAGATTTAAAACATCCAAAGGGTTATTGTAAGGCTGGCCAACATCGCCCACGCTGTTTAAGATATTTTTAGAATATGCATTAACCATGTGGAAACAAAAATGCCATGGAACGGGAATATCGATACGAAACGAACACCTGTACGCACTATGATTCGCCGATGACCAGGTAGTTATAGCCCAGGATGAAGAAGATCTAAGCTACATGGTCAGAAAGCTGAAAGAAGAATACACAAAGATGGGATTGGAAATAAACATAAAAAAGACTGAATAGATGGCAATTAGAGATGAAGAAACAACAGATTTAGAAGTAGACGAAAATGTTAAAATTAGAGGAACAGACAAATTCAAGTACCTAGGATACACTGAGTAAACAAGCCACAACGGAAGAGGAAATAAAAAGTAGATTAGGGCAGACTAGAACAGCGATTAGACAATTACACAGTGTTATATGGGACAAAAATATTAGAAAAAGTACCAAAAAAATGATATATCAGAATACAAATACCATAGTCCAAAGCAATATGACGTATGCAGCGGAAGTATGGGTTATTAACAAAAAGAATGAAAGATAGATTCTTGCAACAGAAATGGAATATTGGAGGAGTTGCTGTGGAATAACGAGAGCAGACCGAATGACAAACGAGGAGATCAGAAGAAGAATCGAAACGGAAAGAAGTGTAATTGACTACATCGAAGAAAAAAGATTGGTGTGGTAGGGTCATGTCCGGAGAGTCCAAAATAGGTGGATCAGCAAAGTGACAGAATGGGATCCATTAGGAAGGAGAAAAAGGAAAAGACCGAGATGATCTTGGAGGGACGAAGTGGATGAATCTGTGCAACGTATAGGACTTGAGGAAGGACAATGGGAACATCGGGAGAATTAGAAAGCCAGGTTGAAGGAAGGGAGACGGCACTAGCTGTAGCAACCCTATTATATTATATATGGATACGTATGCCTACAATTACTTAATTAACATTCATAGAATATAACTTACAATATCTTTGTCTCAGGCGTCAGACACAAAAGATTATGCATATGGTTATATGATTTTACAGAACATGCAAATACCTAATAACGGGGCGACTGTTAACTGCAGTTACTGCAATTCCAAGTAAGAAACATTGCGTGTAAAACAATTTCATATTAGCGTTAGACGCTCACAGAAAAAGTTGGTTACCTAACAGGGTTAGCCTACTACTAAACAGGGTTATTTATGATCTAATCCGGTTACACCGGATCATGCAAATTTTCTTTCTTCTCGTCAAAGTGCGTTAATCAACTGTCATTACCTTCTGATTCGAGTGTTGTAAAGTACTTTCTTCTTCTTCTTCTATCAGGGACTAGAAGAATCTTCTGTTCTGGTCGCAAAGGGATTCATTTACTTTACCAACGCTTTCTAGTTCTTCCTATATTTTGTTGTCCAATAGGATTATATTTACAAATTTTCTTAGGCAATCTACCACCTGGCATCGTTTAAATAAGCGACCCATCTCTCTTTGTTTTCTGGAATACGACCTTGGATATTAACAGCGTTCGATTCTTTACAAATGTCTTAATTGAGTCTTTGTGTACAGCCTATAACAGATCGCACGAAACTCATCTTCGCTCCTTGTATGCTACTCAGATGTTGCTGGTCGGAACTCAACCCAAGTTTCAGAACCGTACAACGACACTGGCGCACCCGTTACCTTATAAAATGTTTGTCTAGTTTCCTTCCTTGTATTCATGGATAACACTCGACGATTTTTGATACACACTGTCACATCCTGTTAAAGCAATTGATTAGTATAATTTAAATCATTTTATCTTAGGAAATAACTTAGAGTTACAGGGAAACAATGTTTGTACCTAGGCAAATTGAAACAGATTCTCCATTATAAAAAACAGTGTGATTTAGAAAAGTCGATTGGCTTTAGTCTGTGACTTACAAACATGTAAGTTTTCTAAAATGTTAAAATGACAGACACAAAAATTAGTAAGCTGCTAAGCTACTCCTATTCCGGCTTAAGGAGACTCCAATAATGTGTGCTGTGTTTTGTCAACATTTGAGCTGTGACAAGTACAGCACTATTAAAACGTGCACGTAAGTTGGATACAACAAGAACATGCACTCCGTTGCAGACACACAATATTTTTTCATCTTTACAAAATTATATAAATCTATTAATTTTTAGTAAAGTGTAAAAAATAAGAAAATAACCATAATACAACGAGGGTAACATTACTTTATCTTAGAACTGAATGTTATAATGTTTAGAACAAGTTAGAATTACAGCACAGAACTTATGTTTGTTGTTCACAGTGACATACCTAAACTCTTTCCAAGCAGTAGGTAAATGGTACCATGCGACGTAAGTACAAAAAGCTAGAGAATGAGTTGTCGGATTACGTTTAAAAAGAAGTAATTTTTCTTCTGTGTTGTGTGTTATGGAATAGAAAACTGAAAATACTGTCTGACGCATACACACAAGCTATGCAGTTTAATACTCCAGACTCTTGATAACAAAAGTGTAATCTCTGCACAATTTGAGGTAGCAGACACACAAATGTACACACACGTATGATTAAATCATCGCGCAGACACGTGATTGTGAATACATTCTAAAAATCATCATACATGCTGAGAGAATATTTTTAGTATCATGTCTATTAAAGGATAAACTAATAGAAGATGAAACTGATTGTAAAAATTCATACCTTGATCACAGGTGACAT
Source organism: Magicicada septendecula (assembly GCA_034769895.1). Lineage (NCBI taxonomy): Eukaryota > Metazoa > Arthropoda > Insecta > Hemiptera > Cicadidae > Magicicada > Magicicada septendecula. The sequence continues at coordinate 169,442,762 of CM068375.1, forward strand.
GAAACAGTTTTTCAATGCTCAGGAATAATAAAAGATCAAATAAATCTACTACTTTTAGGAGAATTATAGAAACAAAAAGTATGCAAGTGAAGTGTTGTTTTATCCGGACAAACAACAATACATCCATTTGGAAAACTGGATCTGAGCATTATAAATCAGATCGACGTAATATCTTAGGTTTACCAAAAAGCGCTGATAATCATAATAGGGAATATGCGTTACTCAAGAAGTGCAGATAAATTGCAAAACGTAGAGATGATTTACTCAAGAAGTCTAGACTTGCTTACGGAATCATTTCTGCTACACTTTAAAATTCTCCTTAAAGATTCACTATAGGCCTACTACAGAAAGATCCCTGGTATTGACGCAGGGAATGTTTTGTGATGATCTTTAATTTTATTAACTACTATATTACGCATCACAGGAAGAATAATATTAAATATACAGATTTATAAATCTTTGTGTGTGTGTGTGTGTGTGCGTGCGCGCGCATGCGCGCGCTCATTGGGTTTTTCTTCAGGTGATAGTTGTTACACGAGTTTTTATACAATAATTAAACTATTAGGAAAACTAAAACTAGAAATAATATAGAGTAAGGGTTGTTCGGGGAAAATATAATAAAACGTTTTAGTTATATAAATAGACAAAAATAGAATATACTTTAAAAAAGGAGTGTTAGACATTGGTTTTAGAGTATTAAAAACCAGTGATATTGCCGTAGATACGGCAGAAAATTAAGGTCACGGAGGACTTAACGGTTTTGTCAGTGACTGATTACAAAGTATTGATAAACGATACATAGGATTGGAGGAATCTGGTCGGTGAGGATAGAAATCGTAAGAATTTGTGATACAGCAGGAGAGCGAATTTGACCCCATAATAGGCCTACGTATTATTAACAGTGTAGTTAAGAACTTACATAACACACAATGATAGGGTCTTGTGAGCTGCACAGTGCCTTACGTGCAACATCAAGAACAAAATTTACTCTTTTGCTAAAAATATTCATAAGAATAAGGTCTAATATTCTATACACGTTATCAACTGTACAGTTTGAGTTTGTTGAATTTGGAATTCTCTAATCGAAATTCCATGGCTAACAGCACGATTTAGAGATACGCAGTTAACTAGAAAATCACCATAATACAAGCCTACCTATTGTGAACAGAACTTATACATCAGATGCTTTTGCAATTCCTAAAGTATTAATAACACTACATAAATTTACCCTGTGTTTAATAAAGGGAGGTCCTCAGGTTACAGTAGAGGATTATCTACCCAGGCAAATCTAAAATGTTTGTGGATAAGCTACAACATAGCTACAACAGACATACATTTAAATCATTTATTAATTGTATATTATCCTGCATTATGTTCAGAACACATCGGGCGTAAGCAATTTTCCAGTTAGGAAAACATACAGGAATCCCCACATTATGTTTCATTGACTATACTAAATGCATTTCACATGGATTGCCTCCAAACGAATTAACGTAAACCGCCGGAATTAATGTACCATAATCACGATATGCAAACAACCAGTTGACAAACGCTTATTCCTGACCGTACATTAACACATTACTTTACGGTATTAATATATTATTATTCTATTAATTTTTTCAAACTTTTTAAAATGATACGTGGCGTCAGTTCTATTATCATTATCACATTAAATTTTAAAATATAAAGTATGTATAAAGTTGAATTTTCCAACTCTATAATGTTCAAATTAATTAAAAAATATAATTACTTGCATCCTATATTACTCAGATTAGAACGTTTCATTATCTAAATTTAAGTAATAAATTATGCTGTTCACGTAATAAAATAGACTTTACAGTTACCGATTGATTATAATGTTGAGAGCCAGCATCGGCTTGGCCGATTCGGCAGGGCTTTGATCCGGGACACGGGCTCCCGCGAGGTTGTGCAAATGCCTTCCTTGCGAAAGCCGTCTGCCCCGGTGATAAGTTCCTTCGACTCGGCCGCCGCCTTCGGGCGGTCGAGCCTCTTGTCCTCGCCAGCGTGCCTTTAAGTTTCCGTGGGCTATGTCCTCGGAGACCAAGGAGCCGCGACCACGCGTTGCAATTGGCTGAAGCCATGACCACTAAGATCCCCGTCAGCACCTGCTTTGCTGATTCGGTAGGGTAATAACCTGAGACACGGGCTCTCGCGAGGTTGTGCAAGTGCCTTCCTTGCGGAAGCTGGCTGTCTCGGAGTCATTCCTTACCGTTTCGGCCGACGCCCTAGGGCGCTCGAGCTTCTTGTCCTCGCCAGTGCGTCACTACGTTCCCAAAGGCTAGCCTGAGGGGACCATGGTGTCGCGCCTCGGCGGGACAATTGCCTGAAGCAAAAGCTTAAGCTTGCCTCCGTGGTGGCCATGTAATTTATCATGGACCCGCGGACTGCACCATAACTCCCTTGTGCAGAGCAAACGACCGCGCTGACCTGTTGGCACCTGGCGTTCATCAGGCCTAGGCCTGGACAACGCACACAAATTAGGGCGCAAGACGCCCGCGCATCATCCATCCATCCATAATGTTGAGAATTATGGTAAACTGGCAAACACCAGAAAGATCAAAGGCAAGCTGTTTTAAAAAAGCATGTCACAAAATAGAAATTTTGGAATTATTATAAATTTTCTACGCGACAATGGGAAAAATTTGATAAAAAACTTTAGAAGTAAACATTAAAGTGGCGAGATTGTCATCGTATACGCTGAAAAATCCATAATATTCACGATTATCAAAAAATATGAAGTTATGTTAAATCGAGTATATGCGAGAAACTGTACCACACTTTACAACGTTTCCGAAGGGGAGAACAGTGGTTGTGATGTCAGCACACGAGGATTGGTCTAAAATTTTGCGGTATTTTAAAATTTGTCATTAGAACTGCCATCAAAATATTTTGAGTAGTTTTTACACCTGTTCTTAATTATCGATAAAATTATTACCATATTGGATGCGTAGTTTGGATGTAGTAGCAAAATGAGTGAATTACGTTTTGTTTTTCACGCGATTTGTTAACATTAATAATCCAGGTTTAATGAAACTTTGCAATATATTACTGAAAAAGTGATATAAAGCGCTGTGACATGGTGACAGTGTTGCAAAAGACTTTTGACGTGTCTGGTATACGTGGACGAAAGCATAAAAGACATTTGTGATTAAGCTGAATATTGTTATAGTAAGACGAACAATGCCGTATTGTGTTCAGTAAATTTTTTATCACTAGAGTTAAATAATTGTGTTCCATGAACGTAGGCCTACTACTAAAACATTAGATAAAGCAAAACACACTTTTGGCATGTCTTATATACGTGGACGGACTTTTTATAATATTAAAAAAGCATAATACACTGTTAGGATTGAGCTAAATATTGTTATAATCAAATTGCTATAGAACATTGTGGTATTGTGTTCGGTAATTTTTTATTACTAGAGATAAATAATTGGATTCCATGAACGCATTACTAGAGCAACGGTCCGTAATGAATATTATTCACTTGCGTGAATCTGTTCATAGAAAGTAGCGATGTTATAGAATTTCTAGGACTTGGGTCCTGATAATGCATTGATCCACGCAGGCTGGGCCTTTCTCTTTTTCCAACACTAAAAACAGTCACGAAAGGACATTTTCTTGACCGCTGAAGACGTGAAACAAACATCGTTATGGGAGCTATTGCCTCCACGACAAAGTGCGTTCCAGAAGTGTTATGAAGACTGGAAACACCTTTGGCACATGCATGTTTTATCTTATATGACAATATACATACAAATAATATGTATATATTTTTATGAAACAAAAATGTAATAATATTTTTGGTTGAAAGTTGTAATTATAATGCTATAATGAAATTACTGCTATACAATTACTGCAATTTGTTACTGGAAATTGTTGCTATAATGTTTACTGTTTTAAATTAACAAAACATCTTATGCATGTTTGTTGTTGATTGGGTTACCGGCCGCGTAACCATAAAAATAGGTCTGTTTAGAGTCCTGTAGTGTTTACAATTTTCGTTATTAGTATTAATACTGTAATTACTGACAGTTTTGTACCCTGAACAAGGAAAAAGTAAAACTTGTTTCTTTATACATTCAAGAGGATTACTGCTAAGTGAATTTCTATTTTAAAGAAATGTGTCATTTTGGTCTATTCACAGGAAACCTCAGTTAGCTGTCTAACTGGTAAAAACTACAAGGAATACATACAGATAATAATATTGATGTAATTTATAAAAAGCGTTAATTAATTCAAAACATTAAATTATGTGTGTTGCGGGCGTGTGTATGCGCTATTTGTAGATGTGTCCCAAGCGATTTCTTTTGGTAATGTTCACTACTGAATTATTCAAAAGCCAGTACCTAATGGTGCAAAAACTTCCTGCTCGACAAGTCACTAACTAGGCCTATACGTGTTTTTGCTTATTTATGACAGCGCTAATGTTTTAAACTAGGGTATGCTAGTTAATTCATACTTAGTATGGATTTAAATATATATTTTTAGTATGTTTTAACCTCTGTTGGTTGTGGGACAGAGTGTTGTTTATCTTATTTTTGCCTGAAGACAGACGGCTGCCGGTTTGTTGTGTAGTCTTACTAGTAGACCTAACGTCAATAATACACCGCTAACGTCTTTTAAAGAAATAGTTTAAATCTTTATGTTGTTATTCACACAAATATAAAATGCAAAGCGAGTGACTGTCGAAGACATTAATAATGCAATCGAACACCATGGAGGAGAAGTACACAAAGCAACAAAGTACCATCTGATGATGTCAAACAACACCATTCAACGTTGTTAAGATTTCGGTCTGCCGGGCCGTAAGGCCGTGGTCCAAAGTTGTTCGAAGCATACGTTACATCCGTACCTTCGACCGCCATCTTTAGTGCAGAAGGCTGAAACACACTGACAAAGGTTTCGTAGTCAGTGGCCACAGTACTGTGGTAAAAGTTAGTAGCCCTAAGAAGGACACCCATATTTATAAACTTTCGGTAGCGTATTCGAACAACTTTGGATCACGGCCTTAGAGTCCGGCAGACCGAAATCATAACAACATCCACTCCGGCCGTGAAAACCTTGGACATAATCTAACACCGTTCATTGAATCTCAATGAAACTGAAATTAAAACTTGAATAATTAGATGATCCTCAGATCAATAACGTATGTTCCTCATCTGTCCTGTTTTAAACTTTTAAATTCAAGAAATGCCGAAACCTACTTTAACCGACCGTTTCAAAAATAGAATTCCACTTACAGGTACTTGAAATTTACGTAAATACTCCTAAGTAAAGATAATATTAGAATGAATATGCTATTTGTTATATTTAATTTATACTTTTACATTTTATTTTGATTTACAATTCCTTTGACATTTACAGAATTTTTTAATATTTATTTATTTTTTAAAATTTATTTAACTATTTGCAATCAGTATAACATAAAAATAACATACTATAAGCAAATCTAAATAATATATTTTTTTATTATTTTTTTATTTTTATTTTTTTATTAATATTTATTAAAGTAATATTTAATAATATTTATTAAAGTCTTGAAGATTAAAGTTATAAGCAAAGAAGAACCTTGCTTTTGCATCCTGTCTCTATTAACCCGTTCTCAGAATAAGACGTTTTCTTTACATTCATACAAAGTATAATGCTTTATACTGGATTTTCTGTTGCCAAATCTCCACGAAATCGATAACCGCATTCGTATATACATGTATGTTTGCTAGCCGTTATACATATCATTGCTAAACGACGTAAGCAGTATGATGTGTGTATACAAACTGGCTGCATAATGTTAATACAACTCGAACGTATTTTACTTGCTCTTGGTATTTAACTGACATTTAACGATATAATACATTTCCGTCAAACATTTCCTGTTGATGCACGCAACACTGTAATTTAAAATTTTAACTACAATAAAAATGTACATTTTAATTGGTGGATATTATAGAGTCATTAATTTGTAGCGTTAAATAGCAAGAGTAAAATTTTGGGTTAAGTTTGGTCAAGCTAATTAAATATGTCGCCTATTTGTTCTCAAACCATAAAAGTAACAGGTTAAAGGAATCTTTATAATTAAAACTGTGATTATAACAACCAGATAATAGAATAAGAAAAATGTGCATAACGGTAGACGAAAACGAGTTGCCGAGCGAGGGAGAAATGTAGAGACAAAATGTAGAGAAAAATAACATTAATAAAGTGCTGGGAGGAGGGAAAAGTAATGGTTTTCCAGGAAGAAGTAAGATGAATAATAACAAGAAAACGACTCCAATTTCGCAAATAAACCAAACATTAAGAAAACATTTTTCTACTTCTTGAAGGTTAGTTCTATTTACCTGTTGCAATTTTTACCTGAGAACAAACGCCTGTGAATTATTTCTTTCTTTTATGGTGATATATTGTCACATTATATATCGGATTAATTGGAAGAAAGTATCCTACTTTCCTACTATTTGTAAGGTCAATTATAAATACATTTAAGTTGTTACTAACGTCTTCATTTTGTTATGAATTACGTATTGATTTTACACAATAAATGACCTCGTTTGAATTGTTCAATAATATTTCCAATCAAGAAGTTTGTTTCTTTACCTCTTCATGTTAAGTATACCCGTGTACACTTACCCGGGTACTTAATGAAATATTTTGCAAATTTTGAAATGGTATAGTAACTTTGGAATATTTTAAATGTATTGATGCTTAGAAGAGACAACAAATAATTTTTTTAATTATTTGTATATTCTATAAAATAAAAATAATTTTTTTGCTCTCGACACTGGGTGCTCATCCGCTTAGGAAGCCGGATGGTAGGCTTTCCAAGGAAGTGTGAGAATGCATGTTTATTGGGCAAAGAAATGGTGAAAGGCTTAGGAAGCACTGGTAATGTGGATGTAGTTCGTTTGGCACCAAAAAAGGCGATCGAATACACTCTCTAAAGGCACATGAAGAAGAAATAATTTTTATGAAAAGAAATAGAATTGCCATCACCATACTTCCATTTCCTTATGGAACATGGAAGTAAAAATTAACGTTTCATTTCAAAAAGTGTCAGAAAATTATTTTAGTTTTTATAAAACTACTCTAATATTTTAACATTAAATAAAAATAAAAATAATTCCTTACCGGGAAGTTTACACAAAAGCATTTAAATGAATAATACCTCTACCGTAAGAGAAAAAAATCTTCTTGTATACTGTTTCATATGAAAAAGCACGTTTATATGCACGCGTCCTCAAAATTCTAACAAGTAAATAATATTTGTATTTTATTTTCAGCTTTTTTCCAAATCACGTTTAATTATAGTCATAAAAATGTATTCCAAATTTAATAATTTATATTTGTTATGCACAGCATTTTAGTTTTATTATGTGTTTTACCTGAAAAAGACATAATTTTAGTGGTAAGCCACTGAAAAAGAAACACTTTAGTGAAAGTAACTTTTTAATACCTTAGTGTAATTTTTGTCGGATTGAAATTTGTCTACTGGAAATTTTAATTTTACCTTAGTTGATTGTTCCTTGTATTCTTATTTTCACTTTACTAGCCGCATAAAATTTTACGAGTTAATTTTATGTTTTTATAATGTGCGAAAATTTTTTTTTCTACTTTTATTTAACTTAATTTACGCAGGCCTACCCGTTTTCAACGACTGTTAATTGTGGCTACATTTTGTAGTAGTCAGATGTGTTTTAGTTAGAGTCTGAAATTAAGAGAACATAAATATTTTAATGTAAATATATAGTATATGCAATATTGCAAGTATATCGACTTTCTTGTCTAACTACTAAATTGTTTTACACGACATGACATGGGTTTCATAGAATTTCTTCTGTTGTATCAAGTCTCAGTATCGTCCAATAATGTGACTGTATTCTGAGTGTCGCTTGGTCAACAATAAATTTTTAAAAAGTACATACTAGCTAAAAATTGGAAACACCAAGTAGTTAATGCAGAATGTGAATGTATTTTAATGTGAATGTGAATGTGATAAAATTTACATCAGACACTGTGGCCGTGCTGTAAAACATCGTACTTCAGAATACAAGTAAGCGAATTTTTAAAAATACTTCAACTACAAGGGTCTTTGAGCATTGTGTCATTGTATCAAAATCACCTTATGGATAAAAAAAGATATTGCACCTATTATAAATTTTAGATATTAAGGGATCAACAAAATTAATCCCCTTTGCTGGATTAATTAAATTTTTAGTTAATTTAAAAATTTTGTTGCCGTTATACCTGTGTTTCCCAGTTGCTTCACCTTCTCTTACTATCATCACCCGCTCCACCACTCCCTCTGCTAACATACACCCGTAACAAATGTATATTTTGGAACACTTATACTTTATTTCAGTTATTCTTGGTAAAACTTTGAAACCAGCCAAGAACGCTGAAATGATTATCAGAGTTTTTCAAGGAAGGTTACGTAAAATGTCAAGTGAGTATTAGTCTCTTAATATAATAATTTGACTACAGTTCAAGCAAGATACAGGTATTGCATTAGAAAAAAATTGATAAAACCAAACTTTGATTTAATTTGGGAAAAGGTGAAACATTCATGTAAGAATCAGAAACTTTCCAGAAAATGGAAATAATACATATCCTAAGATGTTGTAAGTTAGATAAGACGTGATACATGGTGTCTTTGCGAGCAATGTAAGAGCTGCATGCTAGAATTTACACGTAACAAATAGACACCATTTATTTACTCAATTACCTTAGACTTAGACTTGCTAAGTTTTCAATGACACGCCACCTAGTTATTTAGAAGTAAATGATTGCTCATTAACACATATGTCAACTTATCTATTACTGTTACTGTTCGTTTACAATTTATTATACAAAGGAAATATTCTTATTTCTTATTTATGAAAAGATTTAAGAAATATTGTTATTTAATCGTGTTTTGTTTTGTTTTGTTGTTTCTTCACGTAATGAATATTGATTGCATTAGCACCCGGACCTTTTGAGAATAGTAAAGTTTTTCTCATTAAAATATTAAAAAATTGAAATTTGCATATGGTTTATCGGGATCTATGAAACAGGTAAACACTCATCAGTTCCGTTCACTTCTTCTTCTTTTCCAAAGCTTTTAAACTGACGTTCCTTAGGTTTCCTTGTAAATGAAGTGCTCACGGCAAAATGTTATCGATCATTTTACTGGCACTGTAACCATTCAACGTAAAGTTTACAAAAACACAACTGTTTACGTGTGTAATCTTTCCAGGCATAAAATTACTGGACACAACAATGTCAAAGATAAATCGTTTTATAATATCTAGTACGGGAGAATAATACTGATTGTAGCGTAGAGCGTAGATCACTGACCGCTTGATGTTTGCACGAATTATTAATGCATCATTTGCCACTGATCGTCAACGTTACCCGTCACACAAAATGGTCTGTTTGGAGATGTATAGCCTACACCGAAAAATGTCTGAGTAACATCTTTATATTCCTTTATCTTATATTTCAAAATTCAAGCTAATTCGGCATTTGTGATATCCAAATACGTTAGTATTTTTACAACCAATTTGTTTGTGAAAAATTGCAGTTTTAATATTATTTAACGAGTTCCTTCTTTATATGCCTGTAAATTTAATTAATCTTTTAAGCGTCGTGTAACACTAAATGTTTATCCCATCGTAAAGTGTTACAAAATACGGCAGGTTTTACGGTGTTCAAAATTTATTGCACACTACTATTATCCCCTAAAGAATCCAGGGAATAAATCGACTAAAAATATTAGGCTATGTGCTAGCTATATGTGAACGAGCTTTAACGTTCATCGGGCACATATTTCCTCAATAAAGTGACACTACATAATCCCACAAGTGTCATTTTAAACTTCGTGTTTTATTGGTCCTTTAACACGCAACTAAAATCTGATCGTTTAATATGTTACCTAGTACCTACGCTAATTAAACTGAGACAGTATAGCGATGTGAAAACCGATATATATTGTAACGAAAACCCTATCAAACACCCTTGAACAATCTCGACCCGTCCCCCCTCTTGTGTAAGAGGTTAGTCAAGGCCCCGCGTTCAAGTATGTTCAAGATTCTTCAACAGCACTTTTAAATACGCATTAGCGTCAGCAATTAAGTTGAGGATGAATAATTTCTATAAGGCGCAGTTTTTTGATTATTATTTAATTGTTTCCTAACCTAACCTATAAAAAGCCATAGCAGCCGGCTTGTCAGTCAGTTACGTGAGCAATTTCCTTAGCGGGGATCGAGTGTTTGTAGAAGTATTATAGCGAAGTGTTGTGTTATAATTAGTGTGGAATTCTTTATAGTTAACATTATTATTTCGTGTGGATAAATTTAACTGATATTATTGTATGAGTTGATTACAAATTATTAATTGTGATAAATAAAGCCTGTTATTAGTTATTATTAGTTGTTTAGTTAATAATTGTTATTAGTGACTTTATTGGTGCCTTGTAGTTTTGTTTTCCAATGTACCATACGACAATCAGGGAGACGTCGCAACAATTTATTAACTACTAAATAACAAACTCAAGTAAGCTTTGGACAATAATTTAATATGAATTTGTTTCTTACTTCTTTAAATATTGACGTTATCACTAAGTAATTGTACAATGGAGGCGGTTTCAATTGTTTCTATTATTTCAAGATACCAATAAGCGTCAAATCGTTGAATCGCTTCATAAGGAACGACTACTACTTTCGAGATGACTAGCGGTACTACAAATAATAATCACTGCTGACATATTGAACTAGTAGAGACTGCCGGTGAATAATATCTAAATGTATTATATACATAATCTATATAATATTACATGAATACAATTAATGCTTTGGAATGGAAGTAATATAGAAATAAAATGTCTCTATGTGTTTTTAATATCTCATTACAAATTTAACAAGAAAAAATGTCTCATTAATAAAACATTTACCCTTTCATTCGTAATCCAATAGTGCTTTCTTAAAAGAATAATAGAGTTATTATATTTCTTTCATAACAAAACTTTATTTGGTCAAGTAAATGCTTTGGTAGAAAATAATTTTAATAGCTCCGTTCATTTTATAGAAATTCCATAAACAAAGGGACCGTTGGATTTAGAATGGAAGGGATAATTTTGTATGTTATCAGACGTGTTTTGTTATGTGCACTGATTTTGTGAAATAGAATTGAATTTCCAATCAGCCGCCATTTAAAAATTTGTAAAATAACATTTTGGTTTGATCAGAGTTTACAAGAAATATTGCACTTACTATGTATACCATCTTCCAACTCGACGTCCCATTTTGTTCAGCAGTAATTGACTTTTTAATAAAAACGTATAGAGATATACAGACGGAAAACGAACCATTTCTTGTCATATGTTTATTGGGCATTTTCCTTTATTCCTAAATATGTCCAGCTGAGTGAAAACATTTCCCAAAGTTCGGCACCTTCTTTATAAATTACTTTGTATAACAATTACAAGTTATATATTTCTGTGCGTATCCTGTGTATTGGATATGTATATTTTCAATAATTAGCCTACGAGGAATGGGTTAAGAAAGAAGATACTATTAACTAGTATTGTCAGGTCAAATTCTTAACTTTTTCAGAAAAGTGAATGTATCAATTTAACAAAATTTTGTTTCACTATTATCACGGTTTATTTTTGTAAAACTGTTAAGTTGCGTGATCTCAATTTGGAGCCGAACGGAATTCATCACGTGACATAAAGCTGCTCGTTCAATCAGATCTAAACTTTCGGTGCCACAGTTATTAAATAGAGCAGAAAATCTAGTCTACAGATTGTACAAAGTACTTTTTGCAATCTTATTGATTATAATATTTTAATATAGAAAATTAAGCTTATCAAATGCAGTTTTTTTATTTCGAAAACTTATAAAATTAAAGTCACTGACGGTACAGAAAATAATGACATTTAACTTTGTTACTTTATGTATGTGTAATCTGCCTACTGTTTAAGCCACCATTCAAAATAATGAAATGTAAGCATAAATATAAATGTGCAATGCGTAAATACAACACTTTATCAATGCAATTAAAAAGTTACTTTTCCTAAATTCGGTACAATAAAGTGTACATTTTCCCAAAAAACTTTAATATAAAGTACATTAATTTTAGCAACAATTATTACAGCTCTTTGTTAACAAACAGCTTATTTAGTGACAAATTATCGTGAGACACTTTGTAGTTGAAACGATAAACATGTGCGCAATATATTGTCGAAATTATATACGTTAGATGCGATTTGACAACGCCTAACTGACACACGATGCAACGTCTCACGAAGCCGCATGTGTAACTATGAAAGCCGTTAATATTAGTACGGCGTAGAGGAGGTAACTGAGTGACAAATTATTCAGTCGCGACCTCAATGCTGTCGAGCCTGACACTACGACGCCATGCGGCCTCACATCAAAACGAGCCAATTTTCAGAGCCGATATAATGTAAACCTAATAGTCGAGTAACTTGTTGTCAGACACAACTTGTTGAATTCGGGTTTTAACTAAATACAGAATTTTGAACCATGTATTCTTAAAATACTAATAAAATTGATAAACACTGATGTTTTTATAAACTGTTGTATATAGAGAAAATTTTAAAGTCATCGAAGGTTTTTGTGTAGCTACTTCTCCCAACCACCTAATGTCCACCCAGATACCATGATGTAAACTTTACAGCGTACCTGTAGATATATAAACAATGGCAATAGTGTAACAATGCTACTGGTAAACGTTACTTTATTCTATAATAAGCTGTACACGTTATAACCTGAATTACCGTTAACTGTGTAGAGAAAATTACAAGTAGAACAGTTTACCAGTTAAAAGTGTGTATGCCTGCGAGGCATTTATAATTTTATTTCTATGACAGAAATTAATGAGATACTATATTATTGTTTCCCTTATTTAGAATATACGTACACAACAAACAAACTGTGTACGAGAAATCAGGGTAACATCCATAAACGTCACATTAAAACGAAAAAACGTGTGTTTGTGTCAGATAGGTGGCCAACCAAGCACGTATACACAAGGTCTCAGTACTAAAGAAACATTGCACCTGTCGCAGGCACCGTTAGATGTCGGGAGTGTACACGTAAAATAAATTTCGTTTGAAGATAAGTTTATTTATTAATAAATTACCTTAGATCCGTTGTGTGACTTAGTTTTTTATTTAAAACTACGCGTTTGGGAACATATGTTTTATCTTCAGATTAATTCACTCAGTTGAGATCGATAAATGTTAAAATCAAATGACTTTGTACTCACACACGTCCCTAAGGGTGGGCACATTGCTGAAGAATCAATGAATTGATGAATTAATCTGAAAATGCAACATATGTTCCGAAACGTGTCATTTTAAATAAAAAAAAACAAAGTCACACGACGGATCTGAGGTATTTATTAATTTATAAATAAAGATCGGTATGGAGAACCATACATGACTTCCATGTTCTAAGATCTATATTTAAAATCATATTACAAATGAAATATTTCCATAGAAACTACTTCTTTCTACTTATTGCTTCAGCCTTAACCCCAGTACTGTGGTCACTAACGTATACCATCTGACGTTTTCGCACTCGATTTTCACTGATGATGGCAGTCGATGGCACTGCCGAAACGTCTGGTTTTGCAGAAAACATTGGACTACGGCTAAACAGCCCGGGAAGCAATTTTAACAAAAAACTACTTCTTTGTAGCCGATAACGTAGTACACTTAATTTATATTTATTTTTCTCCCCTCCCCCTACAACTGTAATTTTCATTAATAGAAAATTACCCCCACCCCGTTCACCTAACCTCTTAATTTATAGATATCTACGTTTCTACAGTGGATTATTATAAGCTTCTTATCAGGATAATTTATTTATCAAAATTAAGTTCTTTACTCTTGTTACAAGATAAAATGTTGCAGGTAAACTACCCCTTTCCCTTAACCGATGTTCACCAACACCAACAGATCTTGAGAACTCAACAATTCAGAATGTATGCAAAAAATTATATGATTCTGTTTGAATTTGCGGCTGTTACCGTTGGCCATAGAAAAAAAAATTACCATTGATAAAAAAAAAAGTTGCTAGTAAACTACCCATTTCCCTTAACCGATCTTCACCAAACACAACAGGTCATGGGTACTCTACTATTCAGGGCTGTATGCAAAGCATTATTTGATTCTCTTTGAATTTTCGGCAGTTATCGTTCGTCATAGAAAAAATATCACCCTTGTTAAAACATAAAACGTTGCAAGTGAACTATCCCTTTCCCTTAACCGATCGTCAACAAAATCAACAGATCTTGAAAACTCTATAATTCAAAAAGGTGTGCAAAAAAGTAGTTGATTCGGTTTGAACTTACGGCAGTTATCGTTCGTCAGACAAAAAATTACCCTTGTTGAAACATAAAATGTTGCTGGTAAACTACCCGTTTCCCTTAACCGATCTTCTCCAAAACCAATAGGTCTTGAGAACTCTACAATACAGGGTTGTATCCAAAACATTATTTGATTCTGTTTGTATTTGCGGCTGTTATCATTTGCCATAGAAAAAAATACCCTTGATAAAACAACCGTTGCCGGTAAACTACCCCTTCCCCTTAACCGATCTTCACCAAAAACAATAGGTCTTGAGTACTCTACAAATCAGGGCTGTATGCAAATAATTATGTGATTCTGTTTGAATTTCCGGCTGTTATCGTTTGCATAGTAAATACCCTTTTAGAACATAAAACGTTGCAGGTAAACTACTCCTTTCCCTTAATCGATCTTCAACAAAATCAACAGACCTTGAGTTCTATATAATTCAAAAACATATGCAAAGAGTAGTTGATTGTGTTGGAATTTACGGCAGTTATCGTTCATCATATAAAAAATTACCCTGGTTAAAACATAAAATGTTCTGGTAAACTACCCCTTTCCCTTTACCGATTTTCACCAAAACCAATAGGTCTTGAGAAATCTACAATTCAGGTCTGTATGCAAATAATTATTTGACTCTGTTTGAATTTTCGGCTGTTATCGTTTGCCATATAAAATACCCTTGTTAAAACATAAAACATTCCAGTAAACTACCCCTTTCCCTTAACCGATCTTCACCAACACCAACAGCTCTTGAAAAGCAACAATTCAGGGCTGTATGCAAAAAATTATATGATTCTGTTTGAATTTGCGGCTGTTACCGTTGGCCATAGAAAAAAAATTACCATTGATAAAAAAAAACGTTGCTAGTAAACTACCCATTTCCCTTAACCGATCTTCACCAAACACAACAGGTCATGGGTACTCTATTATTCAGGGCTGTATGCAAAGCATTATTTGATTCTCTTTGAATTTTCGGCAGTTATCGTTTGTCATAGAAAAAATTACCCTTGTTACAACATGAAACGTTGCAAGTAAACTACCCCTTTCACTTAACCGATCGTCAACAAAATCAACAGATCTTGAAAACTCTATAATTTTAAAAGGTGTGCAAAAAAGTAGTTGATTCTGTTTGAACTTACGGCAGTTATCGTTCGTCAGACAAAAAATTACCCTTGTTAAAACATAAAATGTTGCTGGTAAACTACCCGTTCCCTTAACCGATCTTCTCCAAAAACCAATAGGTCTTGAGAACTCTACAATGCAGGGTTGTATCCAAAACATTATTTGATTCTGTTTGTATTTGCGGCTGTTATCATTTGCCATAGAAAAAAATACCCTTGATAAAACAACCGTTGCCGGTAAACTACCCCTTTCCCTTAACCGATCTTCACCAAAAACAACAGGTCTTGAGTACTCTACAAATCAGGGCTGTATGCAAATAATTATGTGATTCTGTTTGAATTTCCGGCTGTTATCGTTTGCATAGTAAATACCCTTTTAAAACATAAAACGTTGCCGGTAAACTACTCCTTTCCCTTAATCGATCTTCAACAAAATCATCAGACCTTGAGTTCTATATAATTCAAAAACATGTGCAAAAAAGTAGTTGATTGTGTTCGAATTTACGGCAGTTATCGTTCGTCATAGAAAAAAATACCCTTGATAAAACAATGTTGCTGGTAAACTACCCCTTTCCCTTAACCGATCTTCACCAAAAACTATAGATCTTTAGTACTCTGCAAATCAGGACTGTATGCAAATAATTATGTGATTCTGTTAGAATTTTCGGCTGTTATCGTTTGCCATAGTAAATACCCTATTAAAACATAAAACTTTGCTGGTAAACTACCCCTTTCCCAATCAAAACCGATCTTCACCAAAAACAATAGGTCCTGAGAACTCTACAATTCAGGGCTGTATGCAAATAATTATTTGATTCTGTTTGAATTTGCGGCTGTTATCGTTTGCCATATAAAATACCCTTGTTAAAACATAAAACGTTGCACTTAAACTACCCCTTTCTCTTAACCGATCTTCACCAAGAACAATAGGTCTTGAGAACTCTACAATTCAGGGTTGTATGCAAAACATTATTTGATTCTGTTTGATTTTGCGGCTGTTATCGTTTGCCAAAAAAAATCTACAGACACACACACACAGACACACAGACAAACACACACACCGACACTTTTCGAAAAATGACTTTTTTCATGTTTTGAGTGTAGTACAATCAGAATCTGCAATAATCTCGAACACGATTTTTTTTGCCATCACCACACTTCCATTTCCTTAAAAAACATGGAAGTAAAAAGTGACTTGGATTGCAAAAGCAATAAGTATGTTTATTTATTACATACTTAAGCGGCACAAATGAGTTTCTCTTTATTGATATTTAATTTTAGCTTAGAGAAAGCAAACTATACAGAAGAGCAATTGACTCTACTATTTACGTAGATGTAATTGAAGTAGATGTAACTTTCAGTACAATTTCAGCTGAAGCGTTCTTTTTCACTATCACATGAGACGAAACGATCATGCAAAAGTTTTGCTACTATTTCATCCCCTTTTACTCCATCAGTCTTAAAAAAGTAGTTAACTTTTTTGGGGTTAATTTATTTGAACTATAACCGAAATATAAAAAAATAACATAATATGCTCCGTACAGGTTTGTAGTGCAAACAATTCGCATTGTTGGTTTTGAAATGAAACCATAGCTGATTACGAGACGTCAAAGGAAACAGAAAAAATTAAAACGGCTGGCGTAAGTACACAGATCCATTACTAGACATGTCTGTTAGGCTGAGCAATTAACATCAGCTATGATCTACATTGATTCGTTGTAAAAGTACAATAAATTCAACTTTCGTTACAGTTAATCACAACCAATCCATTTTTATTTTTGCCTACCCTTGTATAATCGCAGTGAATTTTTATATTTAACTGTTTATGATTACAATACGCCTACATAATCCATTATAGAATACTTAACTTTAAGTCACTGCCTGGGATGTTATACTATAGATCCAAAATATTTTCATTGTTACTCCGTAAACCGACCACAGGAGGAAACTTTTTTGCATTATGTTTGCTCGCAGTTGCACAATTTATTTTATGTGCTTATATTCCAGTGTTCAGTTCAGTAGTGTCCGACTCTTCGTGACATCATAAACCGTATCTCTTCTTATCTTGCACTATTTCCCAGAAATCGTCTACATTCTTATCTGTTGCTTCCATGACGCCGTCGATATACCTAGCCCGCCGCTGTCCTTTTCCCCTTTCCCCTTCACCTTCTAATTTTCCCAGCATTGAGTCCTGTATCCTGTATCCGATATTATACATTGAGTCCTGTACCCTCATAACATGGGCTGAGTATCAGTGTTTCAGCTGTAATATTTTACTTTTAGTGACCAGTCGGGATTTATTGTTCCAAAATTGACTGGTTAGTCCTCTTCGCAGCCCATGGGCCTCTCAGAATTTTTCTTCAGTACCATAATTTAAAACGGGATAAATTCTTCGACATTCAGCTTTCCTTAATGGCCATCTGTTGCAACGACATGTTACAACTGGAAAAACTATGAACGTCTCGATAAAAATGTTAGTTATCAAACTAAAATCACTCTTTCCGAGGACACTGTCCAGTTAAATTAAAGTCTTATAGATTCAACACTAGTTAACAAAACGTGTTTGCACTTATCGTTATAAACACAAAACTCAATCAAACAATAGTTAAAACCTAACCGTAAAACCAACGGAAAACATATTAAATTTAAAATATGTTAAAAGCCTAGAACATCTATTATACCTTACAGCATAAAATAATATTATTCCCGGGTACTTTTCGTAGCCAAGAGCCTAAAATTGAAAGGTTTTTATAAATAAATATATTTTTTGAAAATGTAGCATCGCTTTTCTACTCAAATCAGGTTGTTCCGTTAGTAAAGTGAGTCAATCGAATTCAGTCCACGTCACCTCATAGCTTTATTGCTACAGTTAGTACGAGGTCGTATTTATGAAGTGCAAGCTTTCGCCTTTACAATATCACCGTCGTCAATTTCTAAGTAACATACAGAAACATGGCGACATCGCATATAGGATATATAGGATAGAGGATGCACGGGCGTCTTGCGCCCTAATTTGTGTGCGTTGTCCAGGCCTAGGCCTCATGAACGCCAGGTGCCAACAGGTCAGCTCGGTCGTTTGCTCTGCGCAAGGGAGTTATGATGCAGTCCGCGGGTACATGATAAATTAACATGGCCACCACGGGAGCAAGCATGCGCTTTTGCTTCAGCCAATTGTCACGCCGAGGCGCGGCACCATGGTCCCGTCGGGCATCGCCTTTGGGAAAGTAGTGACGCACAAGGCGAGGACAAGAGGTTCGAGCGCCCTAGGGCGTCTGCTGAAACGATGGGGAATGACACCGAGACAGCCAGCACGTGGAAGGAAGGCATTTGCATAACCTCGCGGGAGCTCGTGTCTCGGGTCATTTACCCTACCGAGTCAGCAAAGCAGGTGCTGACGGGGATCACAATTGGAATGGATTCAGCCAATTGCCACGCCTGGGCGTGGCTCCGTGGTCCCCGAGGACATCTCCCACGGAAACTTAGAGGCGCGCTGACGAGGACAAGAGGCTCGACCGCCCGAAGGCGGCGGCCGAGTCGAAGGGACCCTACACCGGGGCAGACGGCTCATGCAAGGAAGGCATTTGCACAATCTCGCGGGAGCCCGTGTCCCGGATCACAGCCCTCCCGAGTCGGCAAAGCCGATGCTGGCAATTTTTAATTCTATCTAATCTGCCGCAGCATGATTGACTACAGTGTCGGCAGGCGCAGGTAGGGAATGTTTACTGATCGTTTCAGAATTCCAGAAGGTTGGGGGGTTCGTTGCTGAGGGGTTCATGTGATGAACTAAGGGGGGTCGTCTAACAGCGCCCTAGGGTGCCTGACGCGGCGAGGGGGCGGTGTATTTTCCATGCTGTGGCGACATCGCAACAGTGAGGATAGAGGTTAATGGTTCCTTTAATTTCAGGTGCTAGGACTTCGACTGCAAGATTTATAACCTATATAATAAGTAAATAAATAATATTGTTTTTTTACAAGAATATATTTTTACATATTTTCACTGTTTCAAGAGTATTATGTGTCATCTTCATAATATATTTTTCTAAAAAGCAAATATTATTTATTTATTATTACAATTATTTACACAATATATATAATAAAGTAATAAAGATAATGTAATAAAGACGCGCACGTTATTTATTTAGGAGTATATTTTTTCAAGTTACTGAATGAGACAGCGCTTTAAATAATTTTATATAAATTGAAAATATGTGCTATGAGTATTTAAATAAATGATAGGGCTTTTATTATATTTACTGCTCTTTCTATTTAATTTTTTACGTGTGTTACTGACAGGGAAAAGTGTAAGAATTACTTAGTAATATAAATTCTGTTTAACCAAATAGAAGGAACAACGGATGACGCAATATATACTAATAACATTAATTATTAAATAAGTCAACCTATTATTGAAAACGTAGTAAATGAAAATACTTTACTTTTGTGATCAACCAATTTTGATTATATTTGTCATTTAGATCAGAGAGAATAGAGAGTTAACAAAATCCGCTAAGAAATAAGGTTGTCTATATTAGCAAATGTTAAATCATTTTTTAATTTACTTACAATATACACATGCGCCAAGTTATTTCAAAGCTGAGTCCCAAACACGCAATCTGGCAACATTGTTGCAATTGCTGCAATTAGTTTCGTGACTCAACAACAACAGGTCAAAAGTTTAATACAGCTTGTTGTGTGTTACTGTGACAAAAATGTAGGTTAATCTGATTGTGATGGCCAGACAAAGCTGGGTGACTTCATTTCCGTTCTGTTATAAACATGGGCAAAAAGTAAGTAAATTGACGTCGACTGGGAACAGCAATCACGCGGTAATCGTGTCCCGTTGCAACATCCCTTTGTAATCTCTGCGAACACGCTTGCAGTTTCCCAAAATCGGTATTATACCAATTAGACTATTCCTAGCTTTGTCTTTTGCTCATAAATACGTCACAAAATGCACACGTTTTTTAGTATTGTTCATAATAGACGTACACTCTAGACACATTTTAAATATATCACCGGACATATACGCTTTAATTTTAACAACTAATCAAGCTTGTCAAGAAAAACATTCAAAATATTAAAGTCTTTCTGTGAGTATAATACAAACATCGTTAGGTTTTCCGCCATGTGATCAGCTGCAAAACAATAACTAAACTCAAGTTGTTAGCTGCTTTTCATTGATCTGCGTGAAAGAGGAATTATATACATTTTTGTAATCAACGCCGAAACTATTTTATTACTGACCCAAACATTAACTTAATGTTACACATTATTAGCTATACATAAAATCATTACTGACAAAAACTAATGTGACAGACTTTACATAACTGCGGGTTTTACGCATATGTTTTAAACCCTAAATTGTTATTTTGACGAACGAACTCCTTACATTATTGAAATTTGTTAAGTGTCTCCACGTCTTTTTTTATCTTTTTACGTAGATATGTAGTAAAATAAAAATTTACTAAAGCTTTATCAATTTGTAAAACCGAACTCTAAATTGATAAAAATTATTTCCATTTTTTCTACTAAAATAACTTTATAAAGCAAAGCAGGCCGGCAACAAAAGCCTTTTCTTGTGTGAGAAAGGAAGTTAAAAGAAGGAAGGAAGTTCCACTAATTTTCGTTGCACGTTATCTTATTTTATAGGTTTTTAATAGGTCTGATAATGTTGGCTAACAAATTGTAGCTAGATAATATTATGATGTTAACAACAATACGTGGAATCCGAAACTGTAGTTCAATAGCCAAGCGACATAGCTGCTTAAATATTAAGCTGATAAAACTTATGAAAAAATATTATTTTTTAAAATTTGCCGAACTAAATCCTAAGACAGTTTGCACTACTATACCAAATTTGCTTTCCAAGTTAGAGAAAACCAAATCTCTAAATATGTAATATTAGAGAGAATATTGTGGATTTTGTTGAATCACTTGCAATCGTTTAACATCTTGTACTATGCACACGCAGAGGAACTGTAATTTTTGGTTGTTTACCTGAGATAACACAAACATAAGTGTCACGCATTCATGATTCTCACCATAGACATCAGATACAGTTATGAGCCAGACGGAATGTGACATCAAAGCATATTCTGCACATGTCTTTCTTAAAAATCGAAATGTGTTCTGGTCGGTGTTGCTTTGAATAAGATATTTAAAATATTTTAAATCTGGTAATATACAAAACGTTATTCATTATTACATTTATTTTATTTATAGCAATCTTTATTACTTTTTTTTTGTTAAGATCCAAACTGTTTTGTTAACATTAATAATCATAATGTTTACGTAGTTTTACGTATCTGTTTTAATTATTCTTCCCTAAAGTCATGTACGTGTGTGTATGGTTTCTACTAGGTATATGTTATATGTCTAGTAATTAATAAAAAAAACGTGTGATTCTTAACGTTTATTCACTTTTTTGCATCCAATCCAGGTATTTTACCATACCACACAAAGTGATGGATTCAAGAATATACTGTGTACATCAATTCTTAACTAGGCATTCCGTTAACAGATTTAATGATTAAAGTTGTTTTAACAGTTATAATCATAGACAGAAATAACACTGTTGCACACCACTATAGAACAAATGTTTTGGTTAGCGCTTTCAATCTTCACAGCTCATCATCAGATCGGAAATATCCCAATTCGATGATATATCATCATATTTGTAAAGTGTCAGATGAGCTGTGATGATGATCAGATTGGAAATATGATGATATATCATCAATTGGGATTTATTTTATCTAATGATGAGCTGTGAAGCTTAAAAGCGCTGATCGGAACATATTTTCTATATTGGTGTGCAATAGTGTTATTTCTGTTTGAGATATTATTTGCTTAAAATTAGATAAGCTTTAACAATTTTCAAGTTCAACATTATTATAGACGACAAGGTAGATTTGATAATTTTTTTTTGTGCAGTACATTTTAGTCCAATAATGTTTAATCCAAACATTACAATCATTAGAATTTTTTTAACTTCAACGCGCTGAAAACGCAGTCTAAATCAGACTTATAAAGGGCAAGTTCTATGATAACGGAGTGTTCTGTGACCCATAACAAACATAAGATATACTATGGTGACGTTAAAAACAAACATAAGATATTATTTTTCTGATGAAAGTGATCGTCATAATCAGCGTATTAAATTCAGTTATCAGTTTTGGCGACTAGCTGCAAAAATTTTGGTATAATATTATGAAATTGCTAGACAGCTAGAATTGTCTATAACATTAAGTATTCATACACCGGAGTATGTATAAACATTTTATTATTGTTGCGGTATGTGTTGTCTCCGTGCACACGGTAAGGATAAAGAGTTTATTGGTGCTTTTAGTTGCACAATACAGATAAAGATTTTATTATTTCCTACTGTTACGATTCGCTATTCTACACGAGTATTACCACAGACATTAAAATCGGTTATGAGAAGAGACTATTCATTTTATAAAGTAGATTCAGCTAATACAGTAGGTAAAATGTACGATGCAATAATTAAATTACGTGCACTGCACTTTTCCAAGCCTGTGACGTAACTCGCAATGAGCTCCATTGTGAAGTAAAAACTTTAATAAAAAGTTAGTGTTTAGTATTTCATATAGAAATTAGTGTTTAATAGTCGGACAATGCAATTAAATATAGTGCGGTATCAACTTATCACAATAAATTAATAATTACAATATAATAATAAGTTTTTAAATCAAGAAATATACGAGTGGAACGTGTACACAAGAGATAACAGTTTTTAATGAAACTTGTAAAATGCAGTAAATATGTTACGTACCTGTAAAATTATAGATAAATCATACTAGGTTACCGCTCAGTAATTTACATGGGATACGGAATAAAATAAACATTTGTGTAACCCTTGGACCGTTTGTGGTGATCGACTCGCGCATTGTGGAGGCACCGTAACATCTTGTGGAAATCAAAGTGTTTACCGGTTCTTTAATTAACAATAAAGAAAATTAGTAGCTGCATACAATTAACTGTGTATGTATACAACACACAAAAACGCATACAGTCGTATATAAAAATCCATTTTTGTTTATTATGTTAAAACATATTGTCTTACATAAAGGATTCGAGTTACGAATGTAAATGAAATTAATATGGGAGCTAGCAATTATCTCCCAATATCTGCTATGTTACTGTTACAATGCTATGCATACTGTAAGTGCAAGGTTCACCACAAACGTGAAAGTGCCCACACAAAACTTATATATTCAAATTGGCATCCCTGCCCATCGATGTACGCTGCCTTAGAGACGTAAAAATGTGAAACACTCGTCCCCTGGGAAATAAGTGACACTCGCCTGACCTTCGCTTGTATTCCCCGTGTTGAGACAGGACAGTAAACAATAATGCTTGATATATATTATAAACTTTCACCGACGTTGTGAACTTTCTCATCTACTGTAGCTGTCAAATTCAACCCCATGTCGTTACTTAGAAAATCCTTTTTACGTTTCACATCAAAAATATCTCTTGTCGCTCATTGTTCGTGATCAACATTAAGTTAACGGAAAGATTTAACTCACTGTAACTGAACTATTATCAAAGGGAATACACAATAACGAATAACTGTAACAACTATAACTAACATTAAACAGAATATGTATATATAAAACTTGATGTAAAACAATGATTGCTCATGTTCCAAGTCATTTAACGTTTTAATAGCTGATTTTTAATACGCAATATAAATACGCAATTATAGAAATATGTTTACGTGGCTAGAGGAAAATCTACTAACACTAGATAGTAAAGAGCACAAAAACGTTTAAGGAATTATGAAGCCAAGACCAAATACATGGAACTTCAGTGAATGTTACAAACAACAAGGCATATCTATCAGTTGCCATTTATACATCAAAACGTGTCCAGCAATTTTCTTACTTAGGTTCACAAATTACTCAGAACAACTCTTACAGCAATGAAATAAAGTCCCGCATCGTACGTGGCTATAGGTGTTATTACTCACATGGAAAGCTTTTTAAATCCAGGATGTTAAGAAAACGACTTAAGCTGACTATATACAAAAGTCTTATACGACCGGTAGTAACATACGGATGCGAAGCCTTGACATTAACCAGCACAGACGAGCACCATCTAAAAATATTTGAACAAAAAGCCTTGCGAAATCTCTTTTGACGTCTGAAATTTGAAGATGTCTATTACAAGATTCAAATGAACCATGAACTGGATCAAATGATTCAGGGTGCCGACACCGTCCTGTTTATTAAGAGTAGGAGGCTTGGGTGGCTAGGCCACGTAAGGCGAATGGATGGCAGATGACTGGATTAGAGAACTGCAGATTGGAAACCGGTAGGAAGAAGAATTAAAGGCAGACCCAGAAATAGATGGTTGGGTGACGTGGAGGATAATTTGAGATATAAGAACGTGAGGGGATGTAGACGGTAATGAGAAGGTGGAATGGAAGAAAGTCATTGAGCAGGCTAAAACCCACGCTGGGTTGTAACGTCAGGAAAAACGAAGGAAAGGAAATATATTTACGTAACACTGTATATAATTGTATACACACTAAAACGCACAAACGCATAAAAACGAACTTATACAGAACAACATACCTTTTTTCTATCGTGTACCTTCTACCTCCTGTCCAAAGTGTAACTTCTTGGTTACCACAGATGGGCGTTCCGAAGCTTGAATATTCTCATACCAGTCTTGTCAGATGTTTTTTAGCACAATACAATTCAACAAAACCACACCACTAACGTATACGTGAGAAATCAGAATGCACAGACTCTAACGTTTACAAAAGCTCTGCCTGTAATTAGAAAACTGCATTGTCCCCACGCAAAATAGCTTTTCGCTTCCATTCCTGCTGGCTATAGAATTGTAAATAATCGTATTACATAACTGATGTGATTTATAAAGCGTTTGATTGTTGATAAAAATAATTAGGTAATTTTGAATGGCCTCCTTTGTTTTAAAGTTTTTCCTGCATTCGTACAACTTTCTTTACTCAAAAAGTCCAATGTAATCAGTAAAAATAGAATTTATACAATTGTTCTCAGATTCTGTGTACTTACGCTTTTGCTGTACTATGTGTTTAGAGTAGTTTAATTTAGCAGTGTTTAAATTAATCTAGGTAGATGGTGTTTAAACACTTTTATAAACATTCCACAGTTCTGACAATATAATACATGCCACATCCCTAAAAACAAATTTTCAATCCCTTTTCCCCTACATTCAAAGCTTTAAGCTTGAAAACGCTCTGTTTGTGATCAACAAAGTTAGACAACGTTAACAACTAACATTTTATTCCGTTTTGAGTAGCGTGAATTTAATACCAAAGATCATGACCAAAAACATTAAGGCCTCATTGTAATCTTCTTTTACTGGATTTATAGACAGCCTCGGTGTTTACTCACTCCAACAGCCATCCATATCTATTCACGGCATCGTTCACTTGCAATTCATGTGTTTCCATGTTTTCTCACATACCATCATTGGATCTTCGCAGTTACCCTTTCTTCCGTCATCCAGGTGGTGTCTACTTGAGTATCCCCCTCGCTAATCATTTGTCCCCCATTCTCATGACATGACCAAACAACGTCAATCGTCTTTTCTCAGTAGGAACTGCTGTCGTCTATTCCGTCTGCACTCCATCTTCTGATCTTCTCCTTACAGATTCTATTCAGTCTTGGTATTCCTACACCCTGACTAAAATAGTCTATTTTGACAGCATTTATTCAAGCTCGCTACTTCCGATACATAGCTTAGCACTGACTCCATCGTCGACAGTGGATCTATAACAATATATGCAACAATATATTATGAAATTATATTCTTATATAATATTATTATATTATATGATAATAATAAAGTGTCATATTTTAATCTTTTGAGATTATCGGGCGTATGTTTTATGTATTTGGAATTTACAGGTGTCTGTTAAGCAGAGAAGCATACTTACTATTTTCAATGTAACATATAATGTTTAAGTGTGATAAAAACACTTGGGATATCATTCAATGAACAATACACCTAGCCTAGAAGCTTAACAAAAATCACAAACTATATTTTTAACGGAAATCAGTAAAAATAAATGTGTTACATGTTGCATTCTGATACTTGTACCCTTCTTGTAAAGGGTACACGCTACAAACGTTAAGAGAAACATCTTACTCTTTTAAATTACAACGATGTAAGAAACTTTATCCATTTTCAATACAAACAAAAAATTATGAAAAAACGATTTCATAAAACTACACTAATACTATAGGAATGCTGAGGAAAAATTATTGTAGCCTTAACGTATGTCATTAATTGCGATTTTTTAAAAACTTATGATTGTACTAATATTTGTTTACATAATCAGATGCTTCGACGAATACGTTGAAAATTTTTATTGTTTATGTTTTATTTGTTTTAAAAGTTCCAAAATATAAAGCAATCATTTTGTTTAGATTTTATTTGAAATCAGGATTTAATTAAACAATTATTATTATTTTGTTAGTATATTTTGAGATTTTTCAATATATTCGTTTTGTGATTTTTGTGTATGCTTTTTCAATTTAATAACTGGAGTATCTGGAAATTGATTTTTGCTTTTTGAACAGAGTATGTCTAAATTAGGCTTGTAGGTATTAGGTTTTAAAAAGGCATTGCGGGGTTGAAAGTTGACACAAAAGAATTGTTTAGTTATTTCCTCGTCTGACCTACATAAAGTTTATTACAAGTGGATATTCTAATTTAAGTATTGTACTTTACTGTGAAAGTTGGATATAGCTTAAGGTTTCATTTTCATTAAAACTATGTTATCTGTTGATAAGTATTTTTAAGTTTCCACCTTTAAATAGTTTACTTACTTTTTGTGTTATATTTCCGTAATAAGTGCAAGTCAATTATTTCATACTACCATAAATATTTGTACTTGTAAATGTACGTTCATTAGGTATTTGGTTAATGATTTTTGTTCTAGATTATTTTATAATTTAATTTTAATTTAATTATAATATTCTTATAATTGTAATTTTGTATTCATTATATACGTAGTGTTGTTTGTGTGATGATATTTCTTTCTTTATCTTTTTCTGGTCATTTAATAGCAGTCTAAGCATTTTGTATATTATGAAATTGAACGGTAGAATTGTTAACATATGGTTAGAATCACAAACTTGCCTGAGAAGCTTTTCTGTATGTAGACTACTCAAAACTTACTTTACTTCTCACTAGATGTTACACCGGCGGCTTTGCTAGCTTTATTGTTTTCTTTTAATTGACATTTTTTTAAAAGACAATGTTTTAAAATCATCATTCGTCAAACTATCTTTACTTTTCTGTAGTTTTCTGCCCAGCTTTGTTTCTATTTAAAGGTTTTTTTAACCGCGTTATTACTTGCTCGTTTATTGTCATGGGTCGTTAGGAATTGATATTTTTTGAGAGGTGGGAAACGCTGTGAATTTAACATACAGGCAGCAATGAAATTGGTAACACGGACGTGGAAAAAACGCACGGTTGTCAGCTTTGCTGCGTTTCCAAGATCTCCCACATCGAAACGCAACCTGCTGAGTTTTAATTACGTTTTCAACACGCACTAGGGTGGTCACATGGATTGTTAAAGATGCCGCTATAAAGCATTTGTTTATTTACTTGTTACTATGGTAATTAATTCCGGTATGCGTTGAGTTGTTGACATCTTTATACGCGTCACACATCGACTGTGAATAAACCGCATAATTAAAAAGGCCTAAATCGTGCAAAATTGGCGGAATATCAAATTTCAAGCTAGACTGTGTTTTTGTCTTGAGTCGAAGGTTACATGTGCAAAATTTGGTCGGAATCGGTATAACGGCGTGGATTTGTATTTAATACAAAGAAACAAGTAATCAACTTTGAGTTTTATATACAGTATATACAGTAATTAGTAGTAGTATTTAATGAATTCCATTACTTATTTATTGCGTCATCATAAATACGTATAAACATAAATTTTATAATCGGTTAAGACAATTACAAATTATACAGACGTGTCTGCATTATCAAATTAGGTCAACACAAGTATCCGTTATTCAAAAACATTAGGTTCTTTATTTTAAGTGTTACTGTGTTATAAGCATTGTATATACACATTAAACGTTATGTTTTCCTCAACCACGGCTTTTGTTTATTTTAGCAGTAAACTAAAAACAAAAACCGTTGTCACCTAACCTCACAAATGAAAACAACACGTATTTTCGCTTGCATTACGAAATAGGACAATTTACAATTAGTACACTTCTTTTCCACACACACACACACACACACACACACACACACACACACACACACACACACACACACACACACACACACACACACACACACACACACACACACACACACACACACACACACACACACACACACACACACACACACACACACACACACACACACACACACACACACACACATTATAATGTTGCAGAACTCAGACCCTATAAGACAGCCACAAATATAATATAGCTGTAAGAAAAGTAAACTAATTTGAGGCATAATGATCAATAACTATACAAAGGTAATGAGAGAATAAAAAGAAAAATAGTAGACAAAGATAATAAATGAGTGATTAGACTAGACTGACAGGCAAATGACTGTGACCCAACCCCAGTTATTGGCCAGATAAAGGCTATAAAATAAAAAGTAAACGAATAAAAAACCTAACTAATATTTCATTTTGTAGCATGTATTACCCAAGTTATGTAAAAGAAAGTACACCACCAGTAATAAACATGTAAACCCATTGTTATTATATTATGATGATAAAACTACTACCAAGAAAGGGTAGAATAGAATCGAATTGTAAAGACTTGATGAAGGAATTATAGGGACTAATTGTAATAGCCCAAAAAACTAACTTTACACAAAGTTGTATGACTAACTTTGTGATTTAGAATGTTATGTGTTTTAAAACAACATTATTAATATAAAAATAAACACATGAGGTTTTAAAAACTGACTTTAAAATTAGATTTGTCAAAACTAATTTAAACCAAGAGTGAGAGGTAGGTAGTGAGTGTTAATGGTAACCAGTGAACCAAACTAATATATGATAGCAACAGTGATTGTAAAACTTCAGAAATTTAAAGATGAATTACTACTGTGAATTTAAACAGAGTGTATTACAAATGTGACTGTAGTTTAATAAACACTTAACCAGTGTAATCAGTGAAGGTGATAGATAGGATAAGGATGAGTTAATATAAACAATTAATAGTAGTAATAAAAGAAAAGAACAGTGGTAATAAACAATTAACAATACTAAAATGTTGATAGATAAACAATAAGAAACATTAGTAGTGTGTAGAACCTATGGTATAAAAATTATGTTAGACGATTATTAAAAGATAAGTTTTAGTAGAAAATAAGATCAATTTAAAAACCATATTGTTAGATTTAATTAAAGGAATTCTTTTGTTCAATTAAGAAATAATGTTAAATGTTCATACAAATGGTAGACAACAAAGTTAATATGTCAACCAATTTTATTGTGTTAATAACTAAGAAAAAAATTACTTATGATTTAAATAATAGTAAAACATCCTATTTTACAAAATAGTAACAAGGATAGTGATCACAATATTGTAAATGGTGTCAAGACACCATGCACCAAAGTTGTTAGTTTATCTAAAAAAGTTGTATTTTAAAAGAAGGAATGGGGCTGGACCATAAAACATTTTAATGTTATATGTTACCATAGAAAGATTAAGTGGTAAAAAGTTTGTGTAAGAAATATTAGAAAATACAGACAAGCAATTGTATAAATTTAATAATCACAATAGTACTCACAATTGTAATAAGATAGGAAAAAAGATGTTTGACAAATGAACTAGCAAAGGTCAAGGAATGATTTTTTAAAATTATAATAATATTTATTTATTGTAAAACGCCCCAAAGTCATTCAAAAGTAGATAACTATAACTAAGTAATGGCAAGCAGAACCTATGAAAGTAATAGGTAATGTTTAAATTGTGTAAATTAAGAAATTCCAGACATTTATAGCTTAGGCCTATAAAATGCCTGTCAAAATTCAGAAAAAGCAATTTATAAGCAATTAACCATTGTATTTGAGAAATAAGACAAACTGACTTGTTAATTTCAATTATCTAACCAAAAGAGTATGTCATAAATAGAATAAACATAAAAAATAAGTGAAATATGTAATAAAATAACATTAGAAAATTGGTGAAAACTGTGATACAGGACCAAGCCCAGCATTATGGGATATCAAATTAATCTTTGAAAGAAAATAAAGACATTGATGTTAATATCTCACACGTTGGTAATAACACCAATGAATTATAGCAATTATAAAATATTAGGTCAATTTGGGGCCAAAAACCCAAGCTTTCATAACAATGTAAACAAATTCTTAACCAATCAGAAGCAGGGAATTATGCTTGGAATTAAGAAAACCGTTAGAATTTTTAGACAGTCCATTATTAACTTTCAAGATATGCAGATGCCAAACTGAATCCGCTCTAATTAAAAAGTAATAAGAGGGAAATGTACTCAAAATGAACAAATATGATAATAGAAATTGAATCTGGATCCATTGAACACATGACGAAACCATAAATCAAAATTCAATAATTGAAATTTAAAAAAACATTGACTCAAGAAAAGAAAAAAAAAGGAAACCCGAATGATGAAGAACTAAATACTATAATCAACAATATTTTGAAGAATTACCTGGGACTAATGAGAAGAAAAAACAAGATTTTCTTAAGTATAAATGAATTCTATATAATTGCGAATAAAATTAATTAACTTTTCCACAACAAAATAACTTTCACTCTGAACTTGGTATAATAAATTCTTTCAAGGATTAGTTGAAACTATATCTTAAAAAAAAAAAAAACTGAACAACTTTACAAACCATTATTGAAAAATTATTTAAAACGGCATCAGCCTATTTGAATCTGTAACTTAACCTCTATGCGACGCCTATAAGTCGACACACTTTTTAGATACTAAGAACCGAGTTGTAAGTAAACCTGTATAGTATTTAATTAACATTGATGTAAGGTTATGTACTTTCATAAACAGTGTTTACTCAAACCTACAGATATTGGAAATGTTTTCTAATGGGGTGTATTAAATACCTGTAGTCAATTTCACGTTTTAACACATACACATTTTAACACAAGTGTATGTGAGTGTGTTTTTGTGTACGCGAGCACGCAAGCTCTGTATACTGCCGAGTCCTAAAACATTACAAATGGGTAGTTCTATCAATAAACCTAGAGACAATAACATTTCATAACTGGAGATTACTCCCATATTCATAGTAGGGTATGCAGTTATCCTGAATTTGGGTCAACTGTTTCTCATATGTATTTCAATATACAGTAGGGAAATCGCTAGTGCCGTTTCCCTCTCCCATAAACACAGAGTCTACCATAATACGATCGACTGTAAAATATTAATTACATATTGTAGAATATTACTAGAAATGTAAAATAATATATCAACATTTAATCATTAAACAAACTCACTAGATAGATAAAAAATTATAAATATTCTAATACCGCAAGTGCAAATAATAAAACAAAATGTTTATTTCTAATCTATTTTCAGCTTTCCCAACATAAGGTCATTCCACTGAAATATTATTTTATAGCCTGAACTTGATTACACAAAAAGAGTTAACTGGTACCTTAGGCTTTTAGGGCCGGCGTGAACCGTGTTACTGTTATTTTGACTATACACCGGGCTATTAGGCCATGATCTAATGCTGCCGCATAAAACAGACGTTTCGGCTCCTTAAGGCTACACCATAGTGGCTAGGAATTTGAATTTTTCTTCATGACAGTCATCGTTATTTTGTACAAAAGTCTACCTAAGTAAAAATTCTTTTCTTTAAATACTAGTGACGTCAGAGTTTGTTTTTGATTGTCATCATCATCATTGTCATGAACATCATTTTGGAGTAGAATTAGTCTCCAAAAGCCCGTTCCGGCTCCTCACAGTCCACATGTACTATTCAATTCACCTAGTTCTTGGCCGTTCCAAACTACATCAAGTTGTCGCTGTTGGTGAACTATTCACGTCTGTCTACATTCTATTATTTTACTACAAGGTTACGTATATTCGGTTTAGCCCTGCTGTCTACAGTTGTCTTCTGGTCGACAAACGTACACTCAGCAACATAGTCTATTACGTGAGGAATTTTCTGCCGATTTTGAGTCAGTGTCCATGGATCCTTCTGATTTTTTGCAGTGTTCTCATAAAAGGTTATAGAATAAAGTTAAGAAAATTTTTTGGCCCGCTCTTAAATTTAGGGGTTGTTGTCACTCCTTTTTCGGGGGTAATTAAAAATTTAGTTAATCCCGGGAACCAACAGATAATAAAATTCTAAGCAACAAATTTGTATACACTTTTTCGGAAAAATGCGATGTTTGCAAGTTACAAGGGTTCAAAGGTTTGCCAAAAAAAACGCGTTTTTTAACATTAATCTGCAAATAACTGAAGAATGACGCCATTTGCAAACACTTTATATAGATCAAAATTAAAGCTTATTAACAGACGAACATTTTCCTCTTTGTTTGGTTTTGTTACGTCAAATAGTTCTCGAGATACAGGCAACACAAGATGGCGATTCACCGTTTTTTGATCAAATCACGTGCTTAAAACAGATAACACGGCGAAAAATAATTCAATCGTAACCACCTTAGTATCACATGAAAGCTCTGTTAGTTTCCTAAAATATGATGGGTTAACCACTTGTCTAGCTTAAGAAATAACGAAGTTATGTAAGAAAATATTACAACTTTTGCGAATTTTTTCAAAGAAATTTAAAAAGGGACGTCCGCCATTTTGTCAAATATGCATATTAAGCCTAGATACTGTAGTTTTCGGTTGTTTATTATATGAGAAATGTCCTCAATTTTTTTGAGGCATTTATGTATTGCTGTACAGTAACGCGTAACGTTTTAAGAAAATTAAAGTTTTGGATTTTCGCCAAAATTCGCCTTTTTTTATTAAGTGTCTCAGTAACGATGCGTTTTATAAAAAAAATTGATATAGACCAAAAATGAAGCGTATCGAATAAAAAAATATGAATTTTTTTCATTCCGTTATGACTAAAACTCGATGAGTTACAGCAGTTTATAAGTGTATTTTGTCGACATCGTGTAGAAGAGTTTTGATTTATAAGCGAAATACCTAGTGTACAGTAGGTTTTTTGACTATAGTGCATACAACAAAAGTCGTAACTCTTTAAATGTCTTACGAAATGCATTTTATTTGAAATTTGTTTCTTAAAAATTGACCGACTTATGACCAAAAATGAAAACGCGCTCCAACAGTTAGATTTTGTTATCGTACGTTTCATGTTCGGGTGCGGTCCTGAGAGCCTATTAATTTATACTAAACTGATTTTTTTCAAATTGACAATAAAATTAAGTATCATTATTTTTTTAACGTCTATTGTAAACAAAAGAATATCTGTTGAAATTTGTTATTGTCTGTACTGCTGGTCAGTCATATCAAAAAAAAATATTTAATTTAATACTTAATATAATGTTTATGGTTCGCCTTTCTTTGTTAAATTTTATAAGTATGGATGAAATATATTTTTTTCGACTGAATTTTGAATTATGACCGCTAAGAAGACGGATCCTCTAGCGGAGACCAGAAGAGGCTTGATGCGCTATCTGAGGCTCACTGCTTACAGCTGACACGTGTTTTTTGGAGCATCAGCTGAGCGCCTTATTAACCGCATTTTTATATGTTTCAACCCTTTTGAGTCCAACCTACGCGTCGGATGTATCCTTTGACGTCAAAATCATAATCAGAACCACCCGAAAACCTGTAGGTACCCAATTTCAGGACTTCAAAGTACATCCTCGCATTGTTTCATGTTTTCAACCCTTTGTTGGTGGTTTTCAACACTTTCAAGTCCAACCCTTACGTCGGATGTACCCCTTGACGTCAAATTATAATCATCACCCCCAAAACTTATAGGTACTCACTTTCGAGTCTTTGACCGGCATTCTCGCAAAGTTTAATACTTACACCACCTGATTATAGTCTGTTTCAACCCTTTAAAACCACCCTTTGCGTAGAATATAATTTTTACATCAGAATCGTAAGCAGCACCCCCAGAAACTTACAAGTACCTAATTTCAGGGCTTAAAAGTTCATCCTCGCGTCGTTTCATATTTTCAACCCTTTAGGTAGTTTTCAATTCTTTAGGGTTAAGAGCGGGCCAACAATTTTTCTTAACTTTGATTTAGAACTTTTAGGAAGCCATAGCAAAAGGGCGTTTTCACACTAGCCGACACGACACCGACAGGATATCGGCGCGATATCGGTGGGAACAAAAGTATAGAAATGTTATGGAACCGTTTCACACTCACCGACATGTCGGTATCGGGTTGGTGCAGGGACCGACGTGCCGGCGGGCAGCAGCTCTCCCATCGTGGTCGGCACTGTGTAGTCACCGACAGTTCACTCTGCCTAGTGCATTTATTTAGGTCAGTAGTTGAATATTTTGAGAAATGACTACTTTTAAGTATGACATAGTGACATTGATTGAACTTGTTGAGACGAAGCCTTGTTTGTGGGACAAGACAGATGAAGACAATAAAAATAAAATTGAAAAACTTGTTAGATCTACAACCAACTTATCAAATAAGGTATTCATAATAAGGTATCAAATAAGGTATGCGCCTTCTACATAGCGAACTTTAATAATCGGGTGAACCCAATACGTCCTATCTACTTTTCGTCTTCTCCGTCTTAAATATAACAAATGTAGTAAACACAATCTTCTGTTAAATTCAGCCATTTGTATAATAAACTACACTCACCACAGCCGATATGTCGACATCTGTCGTCTTGAGTGTTAAGGTACCTTCTCGATATCGTGTCGGTGTCGGCTCGGTTTCGTTGTAGGGTCGATTTCGGGTCAGTGTCGTGTCGGTAAGTGTGAAAACGCACAAAGGAATAAAAAATTACACGTACACTGGCTTAAAATGGCCAGATAGGCCTTTTGTCACGCCTCACGTAATAGACTAACAGCTAACAGAAATCTCATCATGTCCGCTGCCTATTTGCTTTCTAGTTTGTGCGGTGGTAGCGTTTGATGGGTTTCTTGGCGTTTATGTTCCAGTGAATAATCAACGACTAACTTAGCGTGTTTCATTAGAAAGGGGTCAGCAATTACATATTTTAAATTTACTTTTATTACTAAAAATAGTTCAACCAACATTATTAGTCATTGTTAAATAAAATCTTTATTAAATGGATACAGTACAAAACAATTTCTGAAGTCATTGCAGTGATGAAATTTACATAAGATTAGAATACATATTCCTACGCTGATGAAATAGTAGATAATAGCACATCCCCGAATGCCTATGTGACCCTTGGCGTGCCGGAGCACCCCAGGATGTTTGGAGGTCACTCTCTTGCGTAGCGTTCCTCTAGATTGTCTGTGCTCCATTCAGACGTTTACTTGATTACTCTACCAGCATTCAGGCTCGCTAGCTAGCTACGATGCGACCCAACTCTAAAAATACTGGATTTCGGAGAGCCCCAGTTCCAAATTTGACCTCTCGATATTCAAGTGCGTATCGCCGTTACTATGGCATTTTAGAAGAAAGTGATCACTGTGTTAACTACTGCGAAACTGTAGTAACTATACATGCATTGTCGTTTGTTAAACATTAACTTGAATTACAGTTGAAGAGTACATTGTTGACGTATACCTGCTTTTGTGTCTAATTAAAGTTTGTAATTAGCGACTTAATTGGTGTCAGTTATTCTTTCTCCACTGTAGGCCACGACGATCCTGTGTAACCATTGTAACAATATTGTAACGACTGAACTGTCTCGAAAAGGCGAGAGTGTCGTTCTACGCGCTTCTCGAGTATCAAGGCCGTCCACTCAAGTACGTTCCAGAGTGTTTTGGAAAGTACTTGAAATACGCAAATTAATCTGGCACGCCGCAGTAGGATGGAAAGTTATTCTGGAAGCTCAACGCGACCTATAAAAACGACAGCGTCTGGCTTTGTCAGTCAGTTAACAGTGAGCGATTTCCTTAGTACAGATCGAGTGGTAGTGGAAAGTGTTTACTGTGTTATAGTTAGTGTGGACCTCTATGACTTGACATTATTATTGCGTGTGGGACAAATTTAACTTAAGTTATTATATGAGGCGATTAAAGATTGTTATTTATGATTAACTAAAGCTGGTAATTAGTGATTTTGTTGGTGTCTGTATTTGTTTCCACTGCACCGAATGACGATCTGTGAGACACATAAGAATATATTTATATACGTAAACAGAGAGATTGACCTTATACTTTGGTAGACATTATTCCGTTTCATAATTCTCCACAGATTTAAATTATCAACTGGAGTCTGTGATATAGACTTTACAACTATCCGTAACACTCAGATTGCTTATATGTATCCTACTACTAGTGTTATACTGCATAGTATTACTAATAGTATTATTTGCTTATGTGAATAAGCAACCCGAATTCAAATTCCACTCTGTATATTATTTCTTATTGTTACCTTATACCATACAAGTTGTTTTTATACAAAAGGAAGTAATAATGTTATAGCATTGTTAGAAAATCGCGTGATCCTCGTTTTACTACAGAGAAATAAAATGACTGAACACCAGACAATGTGTCACTCACAAATTTAGTAATAGTTTCAATAAACAAAACAGTGATACACAACAATTCTACAAGTTTACGATTGTCCAATACACTAATGTAACAATGTGTGGTAACAGATTTAATTATTTAGTTTTTCGCAGTACACAGCTCACCACTAAAACTGAACGGTCGCTTTTAAGACTGTGGTACTTACATACCGATAACTTTGAGATCGTTCCAGATGTTTCTCAATCCGTAGAAAATCACGCAGATTGCCTATTTTATAGACGTTAGGATAGTAATACATAGTTTTCTTACGACAAGAAAGTTTTTTCGATTTTTGTCTGCTGCAATTTTATGTCGAATTTTGTTAAAAATTTAGTGATTCTTTTAGAAAGCTAAAATCATTAAATATGTATAATTTTACGCTTTGTAAGTCAGTACATTTTCTGTGGTTGTTAACTACATAAATTCAGAAACAAAAGTGTGTTTGGCAGTGTCAAATTAAAATTTGTAAGAATTTCAATGACGTATGTAATAAGCATTACATATTATTTAAAATAAAGTAAATAAGAGAAGGGTATGGTAAACCAAATATAATGAAAAATATATCTAATTACTCCAATAAATTTATTATAAAAATGTTACTGTTACATAAATTAAAGGCCACTTTGAAGCACATCTTAGGCTTTGTAGGAAATGGACGAGTATGTCTAGGTCGTTGCAATATTGACTGACGTAGTTACAGAACTACACTCTATTCACAATTGAACAAGTGGATGTCTACTTGACATAAAGTTTGTGAGATTTCTCACTTAAAATGCGACACTTTGGTACGTTGTAAACTTTCCAGTAAGTCCAATAAAATTTATTCAGACTTCTGCTCCTTAGACCTGTGCAGTGCTTGTTTAATGTTTATAACGAGTAGCAAATCAAACGCTAAGTACGCTAGCTCGTATTTTTAAAAACGTTTAAAAATATCTTGCAAAACTCAACGCTATGTATTTGCTACCAACATTACTTACGAATTAACAATGAACGTCATTTAACATAATAACAGAATTCAATTATTTAAGACGACAAAAGTCAGAAACATGCGCTAAACATTTAAAATACTGTATTTTTAAACAATGTATTAATCATCAGTTAATCATGAAAGTATATTGATTTGTGTTCTTAGTGAAAATAGTGTAATTGCATAGTTGGATCTGAAGGCACCTGAAATTTGTTTTAATCGTTATCTAAAACATTTCTTAGGTTCGTTGTCTCGCTTAATGTATGAGATCCAACTTAGCATCCAGTTCGTTATCGATTATAGAATAAGCAGTCACCAACAACATCATCATTATCATCACCTTCATAACCACCACCACTCACATGACGACAACTTGTGTCATTGCTCTTAGGCAGCAATAACTTTAAAAACTACGCTTTTAGGGCGGATGTCATACAGCTTTCCTTAAGCTGTATTTTCTTATCTTTTTTCAAAATAACTTTAATTTTTTTAAGTGCTTTACGTCTTGCTTATAATATTTGTTGCTTTAGTTTACAAGGATTTATGACAGGTTTACAGTAGTTTGTCAGGTATGGTTTTTTTTATGAGATACTATCATTACAATTGTTCAATTACTAATATGCCATCCAAAATTATGTTGAGCGTTGAGTATAATGACGAAGATTGTAATAGAAAACATACATTCGTTTACACGTAGAACGTATTTGCTTAAAAAAATTGAAATTAAATTGATTTCAAGCCAAAAACGAAGTTAATTATGTTTTTACCAAGCAGCAAGCAGTATAAAAACCACACGATGCAATGCGGCACAGAGCCCGTTGAAACTCAAGAAACTACAATTACGTTGTGGCTGCCTCACGACTAACAGTGTTAAAGGGGAAACAGTATTTAAAGCCACGAAGCTTCCCCTCTCCCTTACAGAGAATGCAGCCAAAATACCAGCAACGTCGAATTTATTAAGTTTTGCAGTATATAAGTCTATAATAGGAAAGTTCTCTTTATTAATATAATTCTGATTTTTTACCATGATTTTAATATCAACACTAACTTACATTATTCTATTAATATATTTTAAATCTATCAATCAATAATATAAAGTATACCACAAGTTTTGAAGCATATACTTTGGAGACACATATAAAAGAAAACATCCGCCCAAAACATTCACAACTTTCAAATCAATACAGCCCTATTATATCTAACAACAACATAAACACAAAGAGAACGGACGAACACGACTGGTGATGGTTATACAGTCCAGACCCGGCGCACACTGGAGCGACATTTTGTTTCGCGACAGACCGTTCGCTAAACAGCCCAGACGACTCTTTTCCCATCAGGATCTATAAAGCGACACACTGTCTGGCTGCGACATTGTCTACAGACGTCCTGGGGCCCCTTGCAACCAAAGACGAAGATCCTTCAATTTATGTCTATCAACAAAAAACTTGCGACCTTTTGAACTACTCATGTGCTGGATTCTAACTTCACAAGGCAGAGAGTTTATACTACACTTACCTAGTCCATACCTACTATTTTAATGCCTGTCACGAACCCACGACCCACGAACCACACACTTTCACAGGCTATACAGCTGACGAGAAATGGTTTCGTCTAAGACAATGTCTCCTGCTTCTCTCCACCGAAGCGACTATTTGCAAAAAAAAAACCATCGCGAAACAAAATATCGCTCCAGTGTGCAGTCGGCCTAATACACGAAGATGTCTCATGTGAGCAAACACATGATTTAATTGTTAGTAATATACAAATACTACATACAATGTACTTTTATTTTATACAGATGCACATTGAACAAGTTTTTTGTTTACGAGAGGCATGATTTGAGCGTAAGGAACTGTGTTCATCGTCACTCATGTTATATCGTCCCTGCTGACAATTTTTGTTTTGTGAGTGTTTGAAGTACCCATTTAAAAAACCTCTCTCGACAATAACCAAAGAAAATTAGTCATCAGCTAGCAGCAAAAGTCAAGCAGCACTTCATAATTCAACAAACAAATACGGTTGACAATGATTGTACTGCTTCACGCTTGACACATGTCTCAAGTAAAAAAAAACATGTCGATCGTACATTAAAAATAATAAGTAGTCTATAAATCAAAGAACACAAAATAAATAATAATTTAATATATTACGCAAAGTAACAATTCCGAGTTTTTTTTTATGTACATGCAAATAAATTCTCTTACGAATGCAAATTCAAAGCAAAGTAATAGTGAAAGGCAAATATTGACAAAGAGCACAATGGAACGGGCTACTCTTATGTGCAGCAGTAACAGGTGTACATTTGCACAGTAGTGCAGCCACTTATACCGCTGCACGTTGAAGTATTAATGTATGTGCAGTCAGCTGGGCTGGCGTACTGACCGTGTACACACGTATTATATTACACGCGGTGAGCCATGCTGTAGCTGGGGGCTATTCTCTCTCACACACATAGCGCTCGTGTTATATGAAGCTTGTCTTTTCTGTAACAAATTGCTTGTCCTCACAGTGCTTTAAACACGTGATACGTAAACATATAAAAAACCCCACTAACACCCTATGTCATGGGTTGCCAATATTAAATATTTTATAGAAAATATATTGTTATGTGGGTACGGTACCAAGAATTCACACCTCTGTTACAAGAGGGTGATAAATTATTCATCGCCAAAGATGTCAGTACTCATAAGTACACTTTTCTTAAACACTACTGGTATTACAACAAATCTTATATAGGTACAATTTTCCAAAGCACACTATCAAAACAAACGATAAGGGTCGTTAAATTAAGTGACTGTAATGGTCTATAGCAAAAAAAAGGATTAAGACACTTTAATTAACACGCTTTCTTAACAGCATCGTCTTATCGCTTTGCGGATGTGCGGAATTATAGCAAGGCGC
Organism: Magicicada septendecula; assembly: GCA_034769895.1. Lineage (NCBI taxonomy): Eukaryota > Metazoa > Arthropoda > Insecta > Hemiptera > Cicadidae > Magicicada > Magicicada septendecula. The sequence continues at coordinate 169,483,816 of CM068375.1, forward strand.
ATGAACAGGAACCGAATTCCGAATTTAGCCATTCAGTGGACCCTGTAATAGGTCTATATTCAAACATTTAGTAAACCCATTTAGTAAAATCGAGGGATGTGACCTCATCGCAAAGGCGTATAGTATCATCACCATTATCATTATCGTCATCACCATATTTGTTCGCATATATAAGAAAATTAAATACAGTCGTATGCAAATATATTCGCGGTCAAATCCGACGGAATTAGCAAAACCATACGGAGGATCCAATAATAAGCAAAGAACCACAGCAAATATTATCGACCCTGCAATATCAGATATACACTGCACAGTAATACAGCTGTGTCCAGGATTATCAATTAATTGTGAAACGTTCATGTATATGCAGTCGACTTTGGTACTGAGCGTGAATAAAGAAGAACAACATTGCACCACAGAGCCACCTGCATTAAAATGTTATACAGTAAGAATTTATCAAGGGGAAAAAATAAATTTTTTGAGTCAATAATAAGCATAATAAGGAAAGTAAAAGACATAAGCATTTAGATATTTAGCGTTTAGGCAAGCAGCTTAATCATACAGAACGTAAAAATAAACTCGTACCCAATCGTCACTTTTCTTCAACCTCGACTGAATGTTTCTTATATTTTTGCTAGAACGCTCTATAATACATACAATATTAAGCAATATTGTACATTAGACAATTTTGTATCCGCCGTAATCAACGAATGCGTAATTTTTAACTCTCCACTTATCCGCTTTTTTATACGAAAATTTAAAAAATTACAGGTCACCGCTGTGCTTTATGTAAATACCCGGTTTTTATTACATTATTAACTTCTGTTAACAGTTTTGTTAACTTAGTTGAAGTCCAAAAGTAAGTGAATTGTCAAAACATATTTCATATATCACATGTAATTGAAGAAAAATTTGTATATTAAACAATATGAAAATTTATTTTGATTATTTATTATTATAAATATGATGTCAACATTACTTTAAGGATGGGAATAATTTTTGTGATTGATTGTTTGTCTTAAGTTTATATTTCGGAATAAGCGTTACTGTAGTAAAAAACAAAAACGTAAGAAAAAAGCTGTGTAGGTAAACTGTGTTTTGAGTTGCAAATAAAAATTATAAAATTTATCAAACAAAAAGCTGACTCATGACTGTATGTATGACATGCCATACGTGGAACTTCATGAACCTCATGGATAAGAGAAAACGTTTGCTGAAATCGAATAATTTGTCCCCAAGATCTCTGTGCAAGTGAAAACTAAATGGTTAATAGAAAATGGGGACACAAAAAATTGCGCGTTTCTGTACTGGTACAACCCAAAACTTTGTTTACATTTGAAATTAATCCATGACCTAGAACATTGTTGTAAAAGAATATTGGCTAACAAAAGGAGAAATAACTTTAAAGTGAATATTTCTATGAGATTTTGAATAAGCAATTCTAAATTTCTCATTATCTGTTGCAGAACTGTTACGTGTTTTTTGCTGATCAAGGCATTTCAGTATCTCCAACATTGTCAAGTCATAAACAGAAATCTTCGGTTCAGACGCCAAAACGCCTTGTTCAACACAAAGCAAGTAACAGTTGTACAAGCGGAATTATACAAGCTGTTATTAAGATTAATCTGACTGGTAATTGCTGAAACATCCGTTTCACTCTCAATTTTTATCAGTGTTGATTGGTGTTGTTTGTTGGTTCTTCACCCAGACGTCCTCCTATCAAAATCAACAGACATATCGTAAACCAAATTTTAACATGTTGGAAAGTCGATGGTCCAGCCAATGCTAATGCTGGTACAAGAAGCTGTCAAAAAGGGATTACTTAAGATACAGTGCACAGATATAGAAACCCCAATGGATCTCTAATAAAAAGATCGGAAGGCAGATGTAAACGGAGTAAGCCAGAGTAGCTCGAATTAAAAAAATAGGCTGAAGTGGTTTGATTACGTGGGAGGAAGGGAGGAAGTGATAGCCGAAGTTTACACATAAGTGGACACCACTCGAAAAACAGAAGAAATGAGAACCTTGGAACGATGGTGTACGAGAAACATGGAAGACTCAGATTGGAAATTAACCATGCCCTGTATAGATATAGGCGTGGTTTGGGAACAGTGGGACTGCGAGACTTTTTGTAAATACTCTTAAGCTACCGACCATTACATCAATACCGTATAATTTTAGCAGAGAGTGGTGAAACGTTTCGTATCAAAAATATGATGTTCAAAATTCTACAAAAACACAAATAGGCCTACAAACAGTTAGCCTCACAACTGTTCCACACAATATAGTCTAAGTTAATATGACCGTAATTATTATAGTAACTGGGCATGTATTTTCCATACTAACGTTTACCTAAAAATTTGATATTTTCGGAAGCACGCATATAAAGTGCAATTACAACACACTACGAAAAAAACTACAAGTACTGGATTCCCCGGATTATAACTTTACAGTTTAGAATATTTTATCTGCTGTTTGATTTATACCATTCTCCAACGGGACCTCTTTTCACTGGAATGGATCTCAGCGGATCTGTGTAAAACACCTGATACAGCAGTAAGCGCACTTACAAACGCATTGATCTGTTGCCAGTAACGAGCGTTCTAAACTTTACAAGTAGTGTAACTTACAAGTAACTACGTAACTTTGCAACTTGTCGACATTAATTTGACGTAACAAGCCAAGAACAAAAATAAAATATTCCCAGGTGAGTTTGCATTCTGGATAACATTTGTTAGCAATAAAGTTTAGTTAGCAGTAACTTTCCTAAATCTACAACAGTTATGTACCTATAATCCATAAAGATTCAGAGTCTTAGAGCCTGTAGGTCTCTCAGTTGTAAAGTGCACTTACTATTATTATTTAAATTTGTGTATTAAAAATACTTGAATTTATTTGTTACATTTAATATTTTTATTGGATTTATACTTGCTAATTTCTTTTTACGTACTACTCTAATTAAATCTAAAATTTATATTTATTACTGATGTATTCTATATTTTATATACTGTTTGTTTCAGTCGTATCCAAAGTAATCTTTTTTACTAATTTACCTACTCTTTTCACATTAAAAATGCGGCTAGGTAACAAAGATTTTATGTCTACACTTATTTGTTTTTATGTATAAATTCTTCCACTGTATAGCATGTAACCGCTACCTCACTTCTTATATCACCGTTTATTTCAATCTACAAGTGTTCTGTATAAAACATATTAGGCCTAAGCATAATATTTCTGTCTAAAGTCAGTTATTTTCGTAAATTCTTTAGTTTTAGATAATAGGCTCTATATTAGTGATTTTATTTCATATTTAGCAAGGGCAAACATTGTTATCCGTGACTTAGGTTAATTTCATTTTCAAATAATTTATACAATAATTTTAACTCCTTCTAATAATTTAAAACATTATATTCATTTACTAAAATTACTATAAAGTACACTTCATTCTGTACAAGCACGCTTATTTTTGTAAATAATAAATCTTATGACTTATGATTTATCTTAATAATATATCTAATTTCTATAATTCTCCATATTCTACTGTCGTCTTGCTCATATCCATAGTTTTTCTCAATAAACTTCTTGAAAGATATAAGGTTATTTTTATGGCATAGCCGTAAAAAACGTAAACTAACTGCTTATGTCAACCATACGTAATACACACAAGTAGCTGTTGGACTTGTGCTGTCCTGTGCTGTGTTGGACTTGTGCTGTAGATTTTCTAGCGTATATTGGACACTATAAGCGCTCGACACATTTACGCCTATATTAACGACACTACAACATTATAAACTTACGTAATATAGCGTTTGGATGTACAATTTAGAAAACGTTTGTAAAATAATAATAACAATAATGAAAAACACACTCTAAAATAATTGAAAATATAAATGTCTAACAAGATGTCAAATAATAGACGCAATCTGGCACTGATATAGATGCCAGCTGTCAATTTAGACGGACAAGTGCTCGTACAAATCACTAAACAAACACCAGAATTCCTTGCCAGTGATCGTTCTATATTTGTACTCTTTGTTAGTGATTCGCAAATACTTTTATGCGTGTAGAAAGCAATGTACTTAGCAAAATTAGAAAAAAATGTAGAGTAAAACTCTCAAAACGAATAAAACACGAGGAGATTAAAAACACATAATTCATTTAATTTTCAACCAGCAATGTTTAGTAAGCCACAAGCGTTATTTTGTTAGTTGTTGCAGTGCGATAAACAAAGACAGGGAGTGTAAAACATATTTAAATCAGAAGAGAACGAAACTTTATTTCGCCATGCTTTGGTTATAAATAATGTCGAGTTACCAAGCTTTGCTAGGTTTATAATGTATCGTAAACTATTAATTCCTTTTCCAAATAAATGTAAAATGATTGTTAAATGAGTAGTATGAGTAGTAAATATTTTTTAAGTTATCATTTAAAAACTTCTACGTAGAATACCACTAAGCTAAATATTTATTTAATAGGTGTATAATTTCAACGAAATGATTTTAGCTGAGTAATATTATAATGAAAAATGAATATAACTACAGAGGTAATGAATTTACCTATGGAACAGTGAATTCATGCAACTATTGAAGTAGGAAGATTTTGAGTTCAATTAAATTTCGTAACCATTTAATTTGTTCTACACATAAAAATTAATACACCTCCTGTCAGCAGGAAGTGTCAACATTATTTATCAAATAACAAAGTCCATAGAGAACTATTCCAAAACAATATAGATTTTACAAGCGCGCGCGCATACATACACACTCAATACACAATACACACGGTACGGACTAACCCTAGCATTTTTTATTGAATACAAATCTTTTTTAATCGTAAACAAGCAAAAAGAGCAGTTACAATAATTACTTCACACGTTTCATGGAAAAAATATTTGAAAAACTTATAAATTAATTATCTTAGCCTACCAGAAACTTAACTAAAGATTTTATTATTTACATGAAAACTAGCAGACATGCGGCACTTTTTGAAATGACGTAAAATATTTCAAAAATATTATAAGGAACTATAATTTATTTTAAAACGCAACACTTTACTCTTACACGCGCGACTTACTTTAACGTTTTTCAGCTCACCAATTAAACTTACATAAATTAAGACTGTGTAAATTTAGCCAAATACATTAACTAAGAATTAACTTAAAGTTATTAATTGTTGATAAATAATTTCTACTAAAACATTTTCAATAATTTTTAAAATTATTTAACGTTTTAATTTTAGCTTATTAATGTGTTTTACTAAATTTTACAAATAATTTATTACATACCAAAAGTTTGTAGCTTACTAAATCTCTAAAAAAAAGTAAGCTACCAAAGTAATCACGTTTCATATTCTACGCATGCAATCTTAATAGTCTGATGGCGGTTTCTTCCTGTACGGTGTTGAGGAAGAGATAAGTCTGAGTAGAACACATTTCTCTAGATGAAAGTGGAAGCAAATAACAGCACAGCTTCTGTTATAAACCTGACGACGATCAAAGGTAACCGAAGGTCCGTCGACTGGTTATTTGGTCCTCCGGTTTTAATAAACACGTTTCATTTTCTAGAAACTAGAAGACAACCAAAGGTAAACAGTGATTCTTCGCGGGATGAATTTATCCGTTCCGATTTAAATACACACGTTTTAATTTATACGCAATCCGAAGACAACAGGAGGTCAACCATGGTTCTTCGCGTGTTGAATTTAGGCTTTCTGATTTTTAGCCTATAGAAAGTGAACTAATAATGGCAAATATGAGACCTAGCTAATGGATTTGTCATACCCAAAAACCTTAAGATAGGGAGTCTAATCAAAATCGTTACAGCGGTTCTCGATAAAAAATGTATATACAATTTTTGCCTTTAATTGTCTTTAATAATAGTATAAGATAAGATTGAAAATTAAAATTTGAGTTCCAAAATGTAATTATTTATCATTGACATAAAATTAAATGAATGTGTAAATCTAGTCATCAGAGCTTTACTGATATACATTATCTATTAATTTAAGAAAGTAAGGAAATAAAACAGAACATTTATGAGAATCATTGTTAAATCGATTAAGAGTATAACATGAAGTACAAGTGTAGTGACATTAGTCTATTAGGTTCAACAAACGGAAAGACGAATATTATTAGACACAAGACTCAGTTGTTTTGTAATGATTTACAGTCATTTGACACAAGCAAATTTAACAAAATTCAGAATGCTCAATGTAAGGTACAAAAGGTTGTCACAATTCTCTCCCGTTTTTTTAAACGTAGAGAGAAATTTTGTTAAAGAAAAAGATGCTATTATCATGGCTGAAAAACTAAAGAAACGGAATAACATATTACATTTTTCATTGCCTCAATTACTTTCAGTGAATTCCGATTTTTTCGTTGATTGTGACTTTTTGCTTGTCTCAGAGTAAATATTAAAAGTTTTGGGAATGTATGTAATTTTAACATTAAAACTGGCACTTTTGAGCAAATAACGGAATGAACTTATTGTAAGATAAAACAACACAGGAAAGTCACAGACTAAAGTTTTAATCAGAACAGAACAGACGAAATTAAATATAACAACGATATATCCGCTGAAAAACAAGCGCTGATCAGGCATATAAAATACCTTAAATTAGGTTAAGTAATTTAAAATTAATTTTCGCTTTTATATATATATATATATATATATATATATATATATATATATGAGATTTTGTTCTTTAAGAAATAAATACATTTTTGGTATGGGATCAGTAATTCGTCCAGGAGACATTAACTTAACCTAACATTGAAGTATCGACCTGTAGTCTGATTTACGTTGGCAGACTACATCAGACTGCCTACAGCTTAGAAAACAGATGAGATAAATACGGAATGGATAAACAATACCACAGACAACAATATTAACAGTTGGTAGCGGAATGTCAGTAAACGGTGATTGATTGACGTCGGAACCTTGTTATAGAGATAAATTGCCGATAAGCCACGTGAACGAAATTTCCAACAGGCGCGTACATTAACAATTACACTTATTTTATCCGTACACGTGTACGGACACACGTGTTATCAAACAGCGTTACAAGGAAACGTGTAACTAATATTGGAGTAATCATCATCATCATCTGCAAGGATTAAACCAATGATTATTTGTTCCGTTCTCAAACAGGCAAAGTCTTTAACTGGTCACGCGAGCGCTTCCACGGAGGTCCCACATCTCTTCGTTCTTTAGCTTACAGTTACACAGTTGTTTGGGGATTCGGCAAATATGTTCCCACCAATACATCAGATACTGGCAATGCTGTCGAGTATACTCATAATATTCAGTACTTACCGTGTGTCTGTGTTTCTACTATCGTCATGATAATTATAAGTATACCCTGCCACGTACCTGAGAAATCTCATTTCAGCTGCTTAGATACGACTGGCCTGGCATTTCGTTAAAGTCCAATTCTGAGAGAAATAAAGAAGTGTACGAAGGGCCATCACCTTGAAAAATTTTAGGCGTGTTTCTTTATTTGCTGACTTAAGAGACTGGAATAGTAAAATGAATATATTTTACTATTGCAGTGTAAAATACTGTATACGTGTTGCTTTTCTTGAGTATTGTTTTGAATGTCGCGCAAAAGAATTCTTTAGGTGGGCGGTGCCATTAATTTAGCAGTAAATCGGTCAGCAGTAGAAGAGGTATACCTAACTTTAAGAGGTTTTTCAATCAGATTTGACCCTATGCATTGAATTTATCCTTTATCGTGTATGGTAGGTTCACGGAAAAGTCTATGCAAAAAGCGCCACGCGTGCGCGCGGTTCAGACATACACACACATTTATTCACACATACAAGTACATCGTACTTTTATCAGCGGGAGGAACAGAACGCACTTTATCGTTACAGCTGTTTCACTCTATGTTGATGTTAGAAACAAAACGCGATTGACAGTAACCACAATAAAATAATACTTGTTCCTACTATTCCTACTATTACCTGCTGTGATTTTTTAAAATTTGTAACAGATAATAATGGACCTATTTCAAGGAAAGCAGCAAAATTTGTTTTGTATACTGAAGCAGACAAACATTAAAAGAATATTTAATAAATGCAAATTACATTCGATAATATAGTGGTGAAATTAGTTTAGTGTGGAGTGTACAATTGTGGCACATATGTATTTATGGAGAAATACGAAGTTTTAATCTACATAATATGTTACAATTTCAAGCAATTGCACTGTGTTTATTGAATGTATTGTAACTACGGAACGCTCTCGAACATTTGAGAGTGTCCTCGGCTAGCCGAGCAGGTGCGTCTCTGTAAAGGCCGCACTCAAGAACCGTCTAGAATTTTCGACTGCTGGTTGACGCCAATTATGGAACACTAGTCTAGAACATCTGCAGGCCTATAGCGACAGCTGCCGCTTAGAAGTTAGTTCTTTATAGTTGACATTATTATTGCGTGTGGAAAAAATTTAACTTGAATTACAGTATGAAAGCATCTTGTTAATTTCAAATTGTTATTTGTGACTCACTAAAGCTGGTAATTAGTGATTTCATTGGTGTCTGTATTGGGTTTCCACTGTACCGTACAACGATCAGTGTTACCGTCGTAACAGTATGGAAATCATCAGTTCGTATTATATCGAATGTAGACATACTTGTAATATCTATTGAATACGTTAACCACAAAAGTAACACTTACTCGTTTGTCAAAAAAACTGATCACAAAATCATCAAAACAAAAAACAACACAGCAATTTGTACAAAACACAAAAGCGTAATTTCGTCTTTACATTCATATTTTTTACTCTCCATTAAGAATAACTATATTTACCGGTTTTGATGTGACCAAGTTCTTGACTGCAAAATAACGTAGTACGTCTGCAAGATTTACTTCTACATAATATGCGACAACATAATATACCGTGACGCAACTGACACGGTTGCTTCTTCTGGAGAGAATCATATGTACCATATGTCTCGTACATGGCAGGTGTAAATTCAATTATGTCCTACATACACACCACACAAGTCTTGTACAAAGGAGTGTCTAACTGAGGAGAAGGTTTTTATTTTGATAAGTAAATGTTACTTTCGCTGAAATATAATAAATGTATATTTGAATCTTACAATGTCACGACACACAAATACAACTTAAATAAAAACGCTAAAATCTTTAGTAAAGAAAAAATCAAATGTGTTTATTTATCTACACTTTTCAACTATACTTTGTCATAGGTAGGCCTATAGGTTTAGTAACATATAATGTACTATAATGTAGTAGTTTAGTTATAATGTAACTATAACTTTCGCTTAACATAATAACGCATACGGAAATATTTTGTTTTCAATAATTGTATTTCATAGACTATAGTATTAAAAGCAATAAGGAACTTAAATTACTAGGTTGCGCACATTCCAAATAAACAGAGTAAGGATAGTTTGCATGTAAACAGTTTCCTACTACCAGTAAGTACACGAATGTATTTTAATGTATTGACTTGAGTTCGGGAAAGAGCAGACACATTAACAGTAATTTTTCTTATTAAAAGTTGTTGCTGTACTTTATTACGTGGTTTAATTCTGCATTCAATAATAATTACAAGAATTGGAGCGTGTTTGGTAGTTCTGCAGTCTGGGTGGGTATATCAAAACATCTGATTATTTTATACTCAAAATAATTGAATGTCGTATGAAGTTAACCAGCAAAGATAAAACTAACGAAGTCAAAAATATTTCAAAGACCTAGAAAAGTAAAATTTCCTTACAATTTCCGGAATATGACACATAATGTACTGATAGCTAGGATAAAGAGTAATATAAAGTACATCTACTTTGAGACAAAATGAACTAAAAATTTTTAAGTCAAACGTAATTACACAAACCCTGAAATATTCCGTACTTTTGTACACTAGGCTTTACTTGGAGTATTAGCGGCTATTACCATTAAATAGTAAAATAGTAAATATTAATATTGCGACGCATTAGGTCATCTAGAATAAGTAATCCAGATATTTGGTATTGGAATGAATCGTACTTATTAGTAATGCTATTAATTTTCTGACAAACTACTTCGCTTTTAATACAGTGTGCAAAATAAATCATCTGTCTCTGATGACCTTTGTAACACAACTAAAATGTAATTTCTGTACAATGAAACAGTCAACCAGATAGATCATGTGATCTAGATAAAAGATTAGCTACAAGTATCATTTATGTCAAAACCCGGAGAGGAGGTCAGTTGCTTCTGGTCACTATATGGTGCAGATAATGTTTAGATGCAGGGTGGCCGTGTATAGGAAGGATAGACTCAGAAGACAGGAAAAGGTTAACACAGCGAATTTAAAGGACCCAGAAAAGATACAGAAATATGCTGGGAAAGTAAGGAATAAATTGAACCGGTCAGTCGCAGCAAAAGTGAAAGAGAAATGGCAGAGCCTTAAGTGCGCACTCCTGGAGACCGCCAGAGAGGTGCTAGGAATAGAGAAGAGACGGAGGCAGAAGGACTGGTTTGATGAGGAATGCAAGGAGAGTATTACACGGAGGAATGAGGCTCACAGAATGTATTCTCAGTGAAGGACTAGAGAAAGGAAACAAGAATATGAAGAGAATAGAAGACTGGCAAATAAAGTATGTAGAAAAAAGAAAAGAACTTTTGAAAATAGGCTGCTTTTTAAAATGGAGCAGGACTTTGCAGATGGAAGAATAACGAATGTTTATAAATATCTTAAGCATCTCAGGGAAGGTTATAAACCATCTACAACATATGTAGAGACAGAGAGAATAGAATTGTTAGTGACCCAGAGAAAATTAAATCTATCTGGCAAGACTACTTCGATGGGCTACTTGGTGGTGTGATAGAGGGAGGAAAAATTGTTGCTCACACCCCGTGGAATGCAAACATAGGGGAGATGGAATTTGACCCACCGTCAATTCAGGAAATAGAAGAAGCTATTAGTGCCCTCAAGAAAAACAAGGCACCAGGTACACACTTAATTCCTGCAGAATTGCTTAAAGCTGGAGGTACTGATATGGCAGCCGCACTGCACTCCTTAATTATGGACATATGGCAAACGGAACAAATGCCCATGGAATGGAGTAAATGCATTATATGCCTTATTTATAAAAAAGGTAACAAACTTCAATTTAAAAATTACAGAGACATTTTGTTGCTGTGCACCTCCTACAAGGTCTTTACATATGTCTTGAACCAAATGCTGAGACCCTTCACAGAAAATATAATACGGGAATACCAAGCTGGATTCCGACCTGGAATCGACCAACTCTTCTCGGTAAAACATATACTAACATGCGGATGGGAACGTAATATTGATGTGTACCAAATTTTTGTTGACTTCAGGGAAGCATGTGATTCTATTAATAGAGACAAACTCTACAGCATAATGCATGAGTTTGGAATACCAGGCAAGCTGGTAAGATTAACGCAAGTGACCATGCAGCAGAGTGAAGCCCAAGTAAAGGTGGATAGCCAACTAACTGAACCCATAAATATCACACGAGGACTAAAGCAAGGAGATGGGTTAGCCCCAACACTATTTAATATTACATTGGAATATGTAATTAGAGGTTTATCAATACCTCCAATCTCTTAACAAATAAAACTGTACAGATAGTCGAATATGCAGATGACATTAACATCATGTCAAGATGGATCGCGGCAGCTAAAGAAATATTTCTGGAGCTTAAAAACAAAGCCAAGGAAGCTGGGCTAGCCATAAATATAAATAAAACAAAAATGCTTATCGAAACAAGAAGGGACCACCCATAACAACATTGAGATAGAGGAGGACACAATTTAAGTGGTGGACAATTTCACGTATCTCGGAGTGAACCTAGCAAAGACTGGATCAGAGGAGCCTGAGATCCAAAGACGGACCACCATGGTTAAAAAGGCATACTTCGCATTGCTGTCATCATTTAGGTCTGGGGATGTGCACAGGGAAACAAAAATGAAAATATATAGGACTGTCATCAGACCGGTGTTATGCTACGGGTTTGAGGCATGGACAATCACACAGAAAACAGCCGACATAGTAGACACCTTTGAAAGGAAAATCCTCAGACGCATTATAGACCCAATACAAAAAAATGGCTCATGCAGACTGAAATACAACAATGAACTGTATCAAATATATAAAGAGATACCAGTCTCAAAATTTATAAGAATGCAAAGATTGCGTTGGGCCGGACATGTTATGTGAATGGAGGGTGGCAGAAACCCCAAAAGGGCTCTGCTGGGTATATGAGAGGGAACGAGACCTAGAGGCAGACCGAGGAATAGGTGGGAAGATGGCGTTGCACAGGACGCGATGGACATGGGGATAAGAAACTGGAGGAGGGCTGCAATGGATAGAGTAGATTGGATGCGGTGATTGGTGGAGACCAGGGCCCGACTTGGGCTGTAGCGCAATAGGAGGAAATAGATTAATTTTTAAAACGTTCTTATTGTCGTACTTAAACTATAAACTCTTTACTGGTATAACATGTATTAGAGCCTTTATTTTAAATAAGTTTTATAAGTGAGTGTAAATAATATAAGATAATTTCCCTTTAATGTCGATTGCAGATCCTCGAGACGACGGGACGGGTTGATCGTATCTGGATAAATACGTGGGTTAATTCACTCTGTCCGGCATAAGAGTCGCTTTCGGGCGTGTAGCTATTCCTCGTGGGAAAGGTAACATATAATTTCACACCGCAAAACAATACTGTTACTACTTAACTGGTGTGTTAGCCTTACACTTCTCTAGTTAACTAGGCGTTACTATAAAGCCTAAGCGGAATATCTTGGACTTTCGTGGATAGCACTCAATTATAAAGCAATTTTCTAATTTACGTTCCTCGCAACTAGCAAACCTTATATCATGGATCAGACCATGTTTACTTGTTATCAATTCCGAAGAAAGACTGATCTACACACTCATCGTCTTTTTTATTTAACTGAATTTCTCGTAATCTGATTGATTCTTCGGTAACCCCTTATTCTTATCTTCCTACCGATAATAAATTTCATTTATAAGAACGTTTTCAGAACATAATAATTCCTGTTAAAAAAACATGAAATATTTTACAGCCGATTTTATGGGCCATAAAACAATTTTATTAAAAAATCGCATGCATTCAGTTATTAATTTTTAAAATAACTACTGTCATCGGATTGGTCTTTTTATGAAACTGTTATGCGAGTGTTAAAAGTGCCATCTCAAAATTTCCCATTTCTCGATAATTTAAGTTAAATAATTACGTACCCTCGCACACGTGCACTACACCCGCGGCTAAGTATCCTTACGCACCATTACACTGCACTTAAAGTTGCTTTACAATACTAAAATACTTGAAATTAACATTTTTCACAAAGCTCCTTATCAACTAATTTACTATGTTCAAACCTGCAATCTCAACTCATTCATATAGCGTCTTTGTATGCCATCATGTTTTACTCTGGTACATTCCACATGCAATTAGAATGTCTGTTGAAATGTGTGTGTATATATATTGTAACAATACGAGACGTCTGCCTCGTTCAAGCCCCGCGATGGAAGCCACTTTTTAACTAGACGCTTTATGTGGCTGTTATCTAATCAAGTCCCACTGTTTGGGCTAGCCACTTGGTCACCAGACCGCTGTATGCCGGTCGTTACAAAAGAATAAAATGTATACGGAAAATTCACTAATTATAGAATTTTCAAATAATAAAATAATTTTGTTTATGTTTATAGAGGTATGTATAAGAGATAAATCTGTTTTTTAAAAGGTTCTGGTAAAATTTTAATAACAGGTAGGTATTTATTGACCGTCGAGTATTTCTTGAAGATTTGCACCAAGTCTGGAGTTAAATAGATTAACTCCAGGTAATAATCGATTAGTGACTTTGCTGACTGGTCCAATATCTTGTTCAAAATAGAATATATTCTTCTCACTTAATTCCTTCAGCCTTATAAATACCCTTAAATTACCCTGTGAAATAAGTACAGATACAAAATAATGGAAATATAAAGATTTATTGACAATTTTAAATAAATAATCGATATTTTATCGATGGAGAGCAATTATCGACTCTGTCTCGGGAATTATCGATTGTGTCATACAGAACAAAATTTATGATATTTAATATATTATAAGACAGGTTCTTTGAGCGATTAGAATTAATAGTCAGAGAAGGGTGACGAGAAAGTATAACATTAACAATTAACACAAATACAATAATTATTATTCAATAGAATTTAAATAATTCTAATATGTAATGTATATGAATGTTATCGAACCATACGCAGACGATGACGTCACTGCCGGATAAAGAAGGCCGGCTCTGTAGAATTAAAAGATGGCCGCTACTAGTTCTGGCGTAGTTAATGTGAACTCGGCATGTCCCAAAATCACGACAAAATTACCTTCGTCAAGGTCTAAAATGTCCCCGCACTGGTGTAATATGTCTGTTAATCTGTTTGGTGTATTCTGGTGAAGTGTTCTGTGTAAACTTGTGTTAGTTAGTTTATTTTCTATGTGTTCAACTTCTGCGGTTAAGTTTTCAAGTTATGGTTAGGAATTTCAGAATGAATCAGTTGAGATATAATGTTTTACTTGTTTCTATCACTCGTATTATGTAGTTAAGTATTTGTTTTCACTATTGTCGTGAATGTATGAACAGCTTTAGCTTTAAAAAGTGTCTAAACCGTTTAACTCTCGTTCACTGATTTCAATGGCTAAACGCTAGTACCATCTTTCTCGATTTTTTAAAGAAACGTTCTTTTACACAACTTTCCAGCTTGATATTCAACAAAAGACTAATTAACTTGGTCATAAATCTTGCCCAGTACTTTTTCTTGCCTTGAAAAAGTATTGTTAACATTTTTCGACTTCCCATACATATGATAAAATATTACATTATGTATGGAATTTATCTATTTTATTCCTCACTTTTATGAATTATTAACCTTATTATTGGTTTAATCATCTCATTCCCTTTAAATTGATGTATTATAGTCCATATCTGTAGATATTTTGTGGAAATTAACAAATTTCTTTACTTTATGGAAATATAGGCTCAAAATTGGATTTCCGTCTTTATACAAAATCCCCTCCATTACGGTTAATATTATTAATACTATTATAATAAATTTTAATTAGTCATATTCCTCTTCCTTTCCTTAAATACATATAAATTACACCTTTGGACTGGTTTTTTGTGTTAATCTGTAAATTTGACATTGCTCTTTAAAATTAATTAATTTATATATTTTGACAATTTACAAAATGTTAAGGTATATTTCCCTATTATCATTTCAATTCATAGGATCATTCCTAGTAGTGGTTAATTGTGTTATCTTATATAAATCTTGGTAGTTTACAGGATTTATAAGTGAATTATACTATTTTATATTGGTTCTCTGATTTCACCAAATGGCCTAGATTTTAGAATTTTATATTTCTTTCTTTCTCAAATAATTTAAACTTAATTCCTCCTCTGACTTTACATAATTACAATTATACGAAAATAACATGATTTATAACTTATTGTGTTGTGTAGTAGTTAATTAACACTACATATTTAAAATAAATAATTATGACCATGGTTTAGCAATCTGCACAATTGAACATATTGCAGATATGGTTTAAACATATATCTTTTAACTATTTTTGAGCTAACATAGCATACCTATTAGAACATTATTACTGGTATGTAGGTTATTATTTATCAAACATAATTCTTTTTAAAACACATAACATAAATCTTATATTCTAATAAACCTTACAAATACATTTATTTAACACATTGATTTTAGGACTGTGAAATAACAGTCTATTTAAACATGTTACACTTATTCATACTATATTAGTACCAGTCCTTTCTGGTTTAAACCATTATTATTGTGATCCCCTACATAAGTAAACATTAACTCCCATACTCTATTTATTATCATTTTTTACAAATGTCTTGTAAATAAAGATTTACATTAAAATAATAAAATACTGGAAACCTTCCATTTTATTATTTTATTATGCTGTTTATTATTAGATTTTAAAGTTGTGATATAGCATACTACTAAGTTATAGTATCACCAACTTTAAGTTTATTGCATTTTTTTAAAAAACAACACTTACTCAAATTCACTTTCACTGTTGGTTCTGATATTTTGAGTCTTATTATCTCAGACCAGACCTTTAGTAATCATGGACCGTTAAGACTAGTTTATTTTCTTTATTACACAATAGCTTTAGTCGGTGCACTTCTTATAACGCTATACAACACTTTAGTTTTCTCAATAATTACATTTTATAAGATTTTGGGTATGTTATACTTTCTTTTGCATAGTTTTTGTGGGTTTGGGATTGATAGTAGTTTATATAATAATAGGTTTTACTACGGTGTTTCTTTCATACTATTTCTTCCTCTTCTCCTGTCTTCCTTCTTGTCCTTCTTCGTATCTTCCTTCTGGTATTCATTCTTGTCCCTCTTCTAGTCTTCATTCTTGTCCCTCGTCTAGTCTTCACTCTTCTGTTCTTCCTTCCTCATTCTTGGGTAAACCAAGATACTTGGTGTTATCACGACTGAGGTTTAGTTTGGAGTATTTAATTTATTCACTGAACTGACTTTATTCTTCTATACAGGTTTCAGGGTATTGTTTTCTTCCTGTTCACAAACTTTATTCTTCCCTCTTCTTGGTTTTGGGATATTTTGGTATTCACCACTCTTTAATTGAGTCTCTTTTTTCTTGATATGGCCTTATATAACTGGTTTACTGCTCTGAGCTTCCTGGGTAACTTACTGGTATTATACAATGATTTGATGAGTTGCTTCGATACTTTCTTTGGTTTTTTTAAAAACAGTGGTTTTTATATATAATGTAGTGAGGATTTTTATTTTATTGTGGTTCATTCCTCTGATTTATTTAAATGTCATTCAATATTATTATAACATTTGTTGGTGTAATTAAACTTTATGATTTCACATGACTTAAAATGTAGTGGATTTTCTGTCACGCTACAATATGTAATATGTGTGTGTGTGTATAATTAATAATAATAATCCTTTTTGTACAAGAATACATTTTTTTTTATTTTGTGAATATTACAATGTTTCAATAGTATTCAACTATCATCATGAGATATACATTTATAAATTAATTAAATTCATTTGTAATACCTATAAACAGCACGAAATGCATTAAATATATTAATTTTTATCCAATGACGATAGTTAAATACTATTGGAACATTGTAATACTTACAAAATATAAAACAAGTCTTGTAAAAATAGGATTATCTTTATTAATAGGAAATAATAACAATTGTGAATGTTACATGTGTGTGTGTGTGTGTGTGTGTGTGTGTGTGTGTGTGTATGTGAATATTATTAATAATTAAGTGCAAGCAGTATAACAGTGTGTATATAATATCCACTGAGCTATTTACTATAAAGTTTATGAATGATCGTTCTTGATTTTTCTGCGGTTTTGTCTGCGGGATTATAATCGTCTGTTACTACCGCCGTTATATATGCTGTTGTTTATATTTTAGGTTTGATGTGTAAGATCTGAACAAGTGATGCGATACGTAGAACTTAGTAGAGTAGTGTGTGTACTGTAGATTAAAAGTCTGTTTCACAACACATACGTGGTGCATTTATGACCACTTTGGCTTCCCGATAAGGGTTTCGCAGTTGCACCGCGTCAGTTTCTATGATGGAATATAACAACAGGAAACAATAGACAGTATGGACTGTTAATGCGCTTAGTTCATAAACGTGTGAAACCTGATAAGCCTATGCAGCATGTACAATAATGGCGGACCATTTACGTTAGCTGGTCTCTGTTGGCAGTCGTAAAGCTTAATATCCTAGCAAATAGTTTTGAATTCAATCGTGTGGTGGCCTTCTCAGTTTAGTGTGGCACAATGCATCAATAAAGAGGAAGTCATTTATTGAGACCATATACCATAAAATTAGCAGGCTACACATAACTCTCCTTGCTCACATTAGATAACTAATTTTCGGTTCTATATATTAACTCATAAATACTGTACTGACTAAGTAGTGATTATGTAAACATTAAATTTTCTGAATTGGCTTTGTTGGACAGAATTAATATTTTTTCATCGAATTATTTGTAATATAAAAAAATTATAAAATATTTATTGCGTATCAATATGTCGCCAGTCTTTTATTATAACCACCATTTTTCCTTCTAATGTGTCAATGTATAATATTTTTATAAAATAGTAAAAACTAAATACTAAATCAAATTTTTCTGTCAGACTTTTTTAATTTTATGAGTATAAGTTTGAATTAAAAATTATAATAATATACAGAGTCAATGGAGATAATCTTATTAAGCCAGTCACCTAAGGAAATGTTAATATTTGAATTTAATATAAACATATTTAACTTGTAAATTTACAATGTTAATTTTTATAAGTTATAGTCAACTGTGTATACCGTTATATGCTGTTATGACTGAATAAGTTATACTTTTAAATTATATAATGAATAAGGTTTAATGAATGTGGTAGTTTATTTTTGTGTTATATACTATATATTAACAATGTAGGTAGACAATCAAACTTTGGAACAAGTTTGTGATTTTAATTATCTGGGATATAACATCACATACAAAGTTGATGCCGATTGGGTTAATAAACTATCAAAGTTTAGATCCATCTGTGGGACAATTCATAGAAATTTACGAAATAAAACTCGGAAGGAAACCCGTATGAAATTTCATAAAACAGTAGCTGTTCCGACATTCCTTTACGCAAGTGAGACATGGACCGTCGGTAAAGGGGAAGAAAAGAAAATTCAGGCTGCCGAAATGAGATTTCTGAGAAGTGTCCAAGGTTTCTCCCTTCTGGATAGGAGAAGAAACATAGACATTAGACAAGACTTAAAGATCCAGTCTCTAAATGAGACGATTAAGGAGTATAAGAGGAGATGGTGTGGAAATGTGGCCCGATTGCCAGATACCAGATTGCCAGTAGCAGCTCTCAAGTACAAGCCGAGTGGAAAGAGGGATGTTGGTAGACCGAGGAGGAGATGGGTTCCGGAACAGGCCAACTAGGGCCTAATCCCTGTAGTGAAGATGATGATGATGATGATGTATTAACAATGTATATGCAAATTTATAAAAGGAAACATTTTAAAAATTCATTTAGTTTTTTATTTCTCTAAAAAGATGAACAACTACTTCATTACACACTACTTTCTCCTCTTTAAGAATTTTATATATGACGAAATCCTTACAGTCATCAACTACTAAATCATATGATCTGATTAAGTAAATTTATTATGAAATCACACACACACGCGCGCGAGCGTATAATTAATTAATTATTCAGTTAAGTAATTAACTAATTAATTTTATGTATTTATTTAATTCAATATACCTTAAGATACTGAAGAAACAAGACGATAAAAAAACATATGATCACAAAATAACTCTGGAAGCTGTTGCATTAAGGCAAACCTGTTTAGAGCCTAATGTTAGAAAGTGATAAAACTATTTTTAGTAATTCGTAAAATTGTCGACAAAATTTCGTGTACAAGAAAATAAAAGTTGCAGTAGCATGTCTGAAAAACAAAATTTTGTAAAAGTCTATTTCACATAAGGACGAAGTAGGTACTTGAATAACTAAATTTATAAAGATATCAGAAAAGGAAACAAATTTGTTCCCATCCGTTTGTACATTCGTTAATATCATTCAATCCTTGCTACATGACTAGTAGAGAAAGAAAAAGCACTATGTTCTTGAAATCTTCAAGAATGTTTAAGAAGCTGTATTGTTTCACAACGCTTCTTTTAATAATAAACTGACTATCTGTTTTCGTATAGTCAAAATACATTTACAAGAATTATTAAATAGTACAAAAAATATCGTTCTATTATACAAATATACAAAGGATTTATGTCTTAATTATAGACTTTAACTTATATTTTTAGCAAATAATTGAAACTGCTTACATGGATATAAGACATTCTAAATCGTTTTTAACGTTATATCAATGTTTTCAAGATCTGCTTGGTGTTTTGACATCTGGATTTGATGAAACGTTAATGATAAGTGACACGCTATTATGTAATTTAATTTTGTGGTGAATAATGACAATTGATACAAAATTAATATTTTAGATGCCTAATTTTGAAATTTTAGTGAAATTGTATTATTGTAGTATTTGGGTTTTACCTCAGTAACACTAACAAGGGGTACGGTCATCGTGAAAGTCGTCGACGACCTAGCAAGTAAAAAGAAATGATAAATAAAATTTTATCTAATTTCCGAGAGAAAAAGTTAGTAAAATTTATGGAATTGAGTAAAGTAATTCTATAATACAACAAAGCACTACGACAAATGAGTAGCCGATTCAAAAACACAGCGCTACCATGTAAATGCCCTTCACCTCTTTCCGCGCCAACCACTCCACCAGCTGAACGTTCCACACACGACGAAATACAGTCACCGCTGGTTTCAGCGAATCTCGGGGAAGTTCGTCGTTCTCGTTCGCTGCCGCGTCATGTTTGTTAGTTGTGCCGGAGTGTTTAGACGTGTCTGCCCTGTGTGTTACAAAACAAATTATAGTTTGAATATTTAAGACAGCAGTGTCTAGTGTTATGGCCAAACTGGACATCGTTCTACACTGAAGGCGATGACTTTTGGTTCCCTCATGTTTGATAAAAAACGTTTAGTTACTAACAAATGGTATATTTTAATACAAAAGTTATTAATTTCTTCACAATTCTGAAAGAGTTAGACTTAGAAAATTTCAAAAAATAAATAACATATTTTTGTACTCAGAAATGTATATGCAATTACACTAAATAAAAACAGACTCAATTGAATCTATTTATAATAACAGACCAAAATATTATGATTTCAATGCTAGTCTAAAAAATAATTGCAAATAAAAAATGAACTTTCTATTTTGATTTTGATGCGCCAAACTCCGTACGCGTAGGAAACATAAAATATACGTATCTCGTGGCAAAATGTACTTTTGATCTTCTAGTGGTATTTTCAGCACTTTCTTTCGGAAAACGAGCGATTGGTACAGAAAACTCATACCTCAGCACTGCTCTGTAATAAATCGATTACCTACGCCGATATTGTGTAAAGTTTGAACAACTAAAAAAAAAGAAAAATCAGTTCCTCCATCATCCCCCTAATAGAAGTTGCAGTTGAGGCTTGAAATAACCGTCCATACCTAGAAGTTTCGGTTTTATTGTGAGATAAAGATGCACTATTTAATACGTAACATCTTATTTGGTGTATTTAGAAAATATGTAGAGGGTTCAGTAGAGCGTGAAAAGTTACAATTTTTGAAATAATATGTTTAAATTGTAATATTTTTTTATTCGTTGTAATCTAATAATTATAATAATTGTTGATCAAAATTTTATTTTACGCGATGACTGTAAACTTTAACGTGATAAATGCTGACGTTATTAATAAAGATAATATTCACTCACTTAATGAGAGAATACACAAAATATCACTGTCAAAGTTAAGTAAAAACATTTAGCACAAACAATGGAGCAACCGTATGTCTGAAAACAGTAACCAACGTACAAACCAGAACACCACAGGATGCAATGCGGCACAGACCGCTTAACCACAGGAAACAACTACAATTACACTGCGGCCGACGTAAGTCTGAGTTAATGAAGAAACTGTAGCCAAAGCCGCAAAACATTTCCGCTCCCACTTACGAATATCACAAAAACACCACCGTGTTAGATTTACTCGGCGAAACAAAATAAACTACTACCCGCAACCAACATTGCAAACTTTCTTCAATTTATGCAAACTTTTATATTTCCTTAATTTTAACGTTTAATGTAAATTGTGTTACTTTTGACGCCTTTAAAAAAAATTAATTTTAATATTTTATTTTATAAAATATCCAACGTTTAAACTATGTTAATGTACAACTCATCTCTCTGACAACTCATCGATCACATTTTAGATTTATATTAGTGTTTATTATAACGTGCAACAAATTTATGTAATCTGTGTCCAAGGACCACAATATAACTTGTGTTTCTTAAAAAAAATGTTAATGGGTATTCAAATAAATATATTGATGAATAAGAATATTCCATAATCTTATAAATTTATAAATGGCTTTACAATTACTAACAACGTACTTAAAAGATAAGGGACACAATATCCACAGTGACTGTATTTGTACACATATAAAACATATATATGTATAAGCTGTAATATGTATAAGCCTTAATGAGTATGAGCTGTAAAGAATAAGTAAGTCTATATACTTAAATTTATATACACGAATCTGTATAGACATAAATCGAAGCAGGAGTGAAAGATAGAATAGTGAGTGGACAGCATAATTTAGTTGCCTGTTCTGTAGCTGATGTACGAGGGTCAGTTGAAGGGTTCGCGGAGCGACATATAGCCTATAGCTTAACGGTAGAACTAAAATTTTTCGTGTGTTACAAGATTTATATTTAATATGAATACCTGTTAATTTCCAAATCCATCTGTCTATTTATTTATTTTTCACCAAAAATCAGTCATCGTGCTGTGATCAAATTCTTTCTTGAAAACTGCTTACCGCCAACGGATATTCACAACAAAATGGTATATGTGTTAGAAGATGATGTTCCAACAAAAACAATGGTCTGTAAACGGGTATTTGAGTTGAAAGGTGGTTGTATTGAAGATGATCCCTGCTGTGGAATACTAAAAAGTGCAACAGCTCAAGATATCATTCAAAAATTTCATAAATGATGTTTTAGACCGGTATCTACGTAAGAGTGGATGAGATGGCTGAGCTCATACGTATCCCATACGACTGTGTGTATTACATTTTAATTTATGAACTTGATATGAAAAACCCATTTGTAAGGTGGCTGCCGTATTTCGAGTAGCTGCATTTTTTTTTTGGCACCCTGTGTTAGGATCATCATCATTGCTTGTACAATCACGTTTAAATTCAATTACCCACACTTACATACAATTGTTTAGAAGGTGGAGCATCTCTTAACACATTTATCATTTTGTTGTGAATTTTTGTCCCTCCAGTAATTTTTTTAACACAGAATTACACCACGATGTTCGATTTTGCCAGTTTTTCAAAACACGCATGAAACATAAATTTCAAACATATCGTAAACAATAAGTAAATTGACAGTTAGATTTGAAAATTAACAGGTGTTTAAATGAAATTATAATTTTGTATAACACGAAAAAGTTTACTATTATGCCAATCTATAGATGTCGCTCTGTGAACTTTCCAACTGTCCGTCGTACATTATGCATAGTAGTATAACCACTACCGGTACATGTTCAAATTACAAGTTGTTTGCAGCCAGCTGGTGTACTGACCGTAAAAACTAGCGTAATATTAAAACATTACGGGAGGTCAGCAGTGGAAAAATATTTTGTTGCAAATATAAAGCTCCTATCCATGTACTACGGTGTAATCGTTTAGCTATTTAGTATGCTAATTTTTACAAAATCTCTGCGATCATATTCTATGTAGGCATTTGTAAACATTTCTCTTCGCCAAGGAGAAGTTTAAGAAATTCTGTGGTAGACAATTTATACATTTCTAGTTCCCAGTTATACATTTTAAAAATCAGATTGCTTCATTTGTGTGCTATGTTAGCGTATTTCTGTGCGTTATTAAAAATGTAATCGTCAGAGACGGTGAAGTACAAAACGAAAACCTCAAAATGCTAAAGCACCGATTTTCCTAGTAAGCAGAATTTAGACAGGTTTTTATATATGACAATTAGACAAAAACGTCAATAGTGAATTGTTTATATATGTAGGCTTAGATGTCCAGTGCTGCACATGCAGCTGTTTGTCAATCTTCCTCCTCATTTAATTTAATTCTATCACTGAACGTACATTTCCTTTATTTATGGATATACAAACCATGCGTAATGAATTAGCTCAAATCTTTTTATTTGTTCAATGGTGGTTTTAATTTTGTATTAGTCAGAACATTAATTCGTTGAAAAACCTTAATCAAACTGACTGTAAAATGTGTGTACATCCAAGATAAATAAATATACGAATTAAATAAAACTGAAATAATTATGATTATCTTAATTTAGTTTTAAATGTGGCAAATTTATGTAACCTTTAAAGAACAACCATTTGTGTAAAATTAAAAAGTAATAACATCCAAATGTTAATGACGCAGAGATACGTGCATCATTAATGATCCTCTTTAAAATTACATTTAGTAATTTTTTGGAAGTGACTTATTGGGAGTGTTACTAATGACTTATCCTTGTGGGGAGTATTTTGGAGTCCCCACAATTACTTACGTAGAGTATTACTAATATTGTAGCCATATGCTTGAACTTAATATAAATCCTACGATGATAAAAAATCCGTTATTAATGGAAAAAAGAAATGTTCAGGATAATGATATTCAGTATACTTAAAAATCAATATTTTACAGTGAAAAATTGTTTTTATGTAATTTTATAACGAAAGATTAGTTTTGGGCGTCTTAAAGGTGAGGGGGTATATTCCTCACCTTCCCATTTCTGATTCCTCTTATGTAACTGAAGAGTCATTCCAAGTAGTCAGTTTCACAATAAAAATGAATGAAAACAAAACTAAAGTAACTGTTGAGAATAATGTATAAACAAGGGTTATTTTTAAAAATAAGCAAATTGTTAAATTTATTAATTTAATAACGTAGAGCCTCCAGGTGGTCTAGTGGCTAACGCGGGCGATTGATGCGCTCGTGGTCCCGGATTCAATTCCCGGCGGAGGCTCAGTACGGCGTGCACTCAGCGTCGTGAGGCAGAACTCAGTAGGCGCTGAGATAACAGCGCCGCCTCCTGGCTGTGAATACCGCAACTAGCGGCTGGTGGTGCGTAGTACTAGCCATACACCGTCACACTAACACAAAAGCCACGCGTACGCCTTGGTCCTTAACGGACTGTTGAGTGGAGGGTTTTTTTTTAATTTATTAAAGAGTATATTTTTTATTTTACTCACAAAGTGGGGATGGTATTAAAGGTGAAGTAACGTTTGCTATTTTATAGTGAACAGATTTTGTCGCACGTATTTGCTTATGTACTTACAAAAATTATTCGCTTAACTTCATTTACCATTATATTATTTGTCTTTACAGGCTTCCTGCAGATTCTTCAATCTTCAGAAAAATTTATCTAAGTGTACAGATTAATGGAAAACATAAATAACCACAAAATGTCAAAGTAACTAATGTGTGGTGTTCAGTAAAAACAGGAAACTTTGTGGTCTACTTTTCTAAAATTAATTTTGTTTTTTTATTAACTACAATATTACTGAGCAAAGTTAAAATTATGCATGTTAAATTTCAAGAACTTGTATACACCAGAACAGAGGCTTTTATTATTAAAGTGTATATTAGAGTTGTATTATTTTTAATACTGTAACATTTCTTTTCAATCACATATTCAAGAGACAAATATCTTTTTAAATTATGGGTTTATTTTATCTTGTTAAATTATGGTATTAATTTATATGGTTATCTTCTTCTTGTATGATTGGTAATATCTTGATATCTAGTAAATTTGTTTTGTCGACCCAAATGTAATTTTGGAAGGTCTCTAGAAACAATATTCAAATGTTAACGCGTTTCCATTTCAACAATTATTACAGCATCACAATATATAAACTTAAAAGTACAATGTTACAAAAACGTACACGAATAAGGAAAATTTGCGGGTGTTTGTAAAGTAATAATAGCCTATAGTTGTAAGTTGTGTTTTCTCTTTCATGTATATATAGGAAGTTTTTCTATATTTTTAGAATGCATTTCATCATCATCAAAGATTAAACCAAGGATGGTTTGTTCCGGTCTCAAATAGGCAACGATTAGAGCTGGTCACTCCAGCGCTTCCTCGGGCGTCCCACACCTCTCCGTCCCCTCGATTTACAGTTCCATAGATGTTTGGGGATGCGGCAGTCGGCAAAGATGTTGCCACCAATTCAGCCGATACTGGGCGATCCTGTTGAGTATACTCATAATATTTAGTTCCTGCCGTTAGAATGCTTTTCCTCATGAGATTCACATCAATTTGCTTCAATTTACAGTCACTGCATTTTTCAATCATTCTTTTTGTAATACTCTAGCAGAGGCTGAATTAATAAGTGTGTAGGCTATCGCGTATGTTTCCATGTGCTAGCACATTGTTGCAGGCAATGTACTCATCCTGGCGTACACTGTGTAATGTGTAAAGAACTCAACCCAACACAACAGATTTTCTCAACACGTGACAGCCACAATTTATGAAGGCGGTACAGACGTGTAATGTTAATTTAAATAATAATGGTGGAAACAAAATCAGCCGACACCCAAATGCACCACTGTTGTCAAACTTTGAGTGGAAAGTGACGCTGATAGATTGACAGCTGCCATGCTGCCATTAGTAGGCGCACGAGCCCATTTTCACAGAAGACATTATTTTCACCACTGATCTGGTTGTAATTCACTGTCGGTGGTGAATAATAATAATAATAATAATACATTCATTATTAAATCATTTCTAACTAATTAATTTTATTTTTTTTAAGTACTTCGTATGTATGATTGTTAGCGTTAGCTGAGAAACTACATGAGGAGGTAACCGTACGTCGTTACCATGGTTAATTGAGGTTTTGTTGTACCCAATAAAGGAAAAAAGGAAAAGAAACCCCCTAATATTGGACTCTTTTAAAGAAAATAACAATAACAATTGTAAAGCAGGCATTAGTTATTTTTTTTTATTATTATGAATAGGCTTACAATATACATTAAAAAACACGTCACTGCATTGGTTTTTGATTTAAATTTATAACCATAATGTGAAAATTACAAATAATTTAGTCCTAGCTTTTATGTTTATATATAGGTAGTTTTAAAGATATTTAAAGATATTCAGATTTATAGGCCTGAATGTAATACTTGCTACAAATGTGTATAACGTATAAGGATATGTTACGTTATTTTGCAAACACAGCTTACAACATGTTTCGAGGGTGGTCCAATATTTGCAAGGGGTACTGACAGACATTATTTCTGTCAAATTACTAAAGATACTAAGTTTGTGTTTTAAATAAAATTTCTTATAATTTGATGTTTCATATAGACTTTTAAATTAAAAAAATCGTCATCTTCATTATCGTCAGCAAAGATTAAACCAAAAAGGTTTGTTCCGGTCCTAAGCAGACAGACTAGAGGTGGTCACTTCAACGTTTCTTCGGACACCCCACACCTCTCTGTCCTTTCGGCGTATAATTCCATAGTTGCTTGGGGATGCGGCAGCCACCAACTCGGGTAAGATGCTCCAACCATTTTAGAGAATATTTGTCAATCCTATCAAGTATACACATAACAGTCATTTCCTGCCGTACACCAAACGACGAACTGTCAAAAAAGTCTTTTGCAAACTTTCATAAAAATTTCTACACTAATTTTTAGGCCATCAAAAATTAAATCAATTTCAGTATAAATCCTACGTTCGGAGTTGTTAGCCTAAGATTTCCTTTGATCTCATACATGTCTAGGATTTTAACAATTTTTTGAAAATTTTCATGTGATTTTGAAAAACCTGATGTCTTAAAATATTGAAATTTTCCAAACCAAATACCATACTCAAATTATGGTTAATTATTTTTTTAATTTGATGCCAAGCAGAAATTTGTGATATTTTAAAAATATTGGTACAATTTTTAGCCTTTGTGTTCCTAAAGTTTAAAATTTTAAAAAACTGAAAGCTACATCGACTTTGAAGTTAACATTCTTTTAAAATTTTGACTCCTTATTTATTCCCCCTGCCTCTTCTTTTTGACGGATCAATCTGAATAAAACAAGAGAGCACTGTGGGGTAGAAATATGGGCATGCATGCTAAGTTTCACGAAAATCGTTTACTGTAGTCAAAGGTTTTCATGAGCGACACCCTAGACAGATATACAAACAGACAAATGGCAAACTGTTGAACTAGAGCTGAATGTGTTCGCTCTAGCCTTGAAGTTCTAGCAGCTCGTCTCAAAGCATCCATTTCTGTAGCTTCTAACTTTCTTTTTACCTGTTGTTTTATTCTCCATGTTTCGGATCCATACATCAACTATCGTTGTTGTATCGTTGATGTTATATGTTTAATCACACTATCGTATATTCTTTTCTTCATTTCTTTTTAAATTTTTGTGCTCCGTAAAAGCCATTTAATGATCTAATTGTTTGTTTTGCTTTCTTTATTCTTGATTTTATTTCAACATCATCTGTTCCTTCTTCATTAAAATTTATTCCTAAGAATTTGTAGCTGTTGCATTTTTTATACGTTTGTTGTTTTCTAAGATTAAATCTGTTGTTTCTTCTCCGACACAGAGATACCGCGTTTTTTCTATGTTCATCAATAATCCCCATTTTTCATGCTTTTCCTTCAGAGTAAACTACGTATCTGACTGAACAAAATAAGCCTACGTAACTAAGTGGTATCACAGAAATACTATCAATTAATTAAATTGTTAGTACATCCTCTAAATTAGTAAGCCAATTTTTATTTTACTGTAAAGAATTATTATTTTAGTGAATCTATAAGAGATTTTCATGGTTTTGCAGTAATAAGAATGTACGTTCATAAACCTCACAGAATCAAAGTATTGAAGTCTCATGAAAAATAATATCAGTCTAACAGGAGGAAAGCTAAATTTAAATACAGCCGTTCAAAGAACGGATAAACTTAATTGTAAAACAGATTTATTCGATTAGGAAGCTGTCTGTAGTTCATTGATTGGGTTAAGCTGAGGGGAAACAGCTTGCGCTGCGAGAGACAAAACGAATTATTTACACAGCGTAAAGCCGACAGTAGAATAAAAAGTTTACTCCATTTAACAAACTGAACGTTTTCCCTGTTTGCATTCATTAGTATTTTATAGACAACCGTTTTATTATAATTTACTAGTGAACAGTAAAAACTTACTTATTGGCCTATGCTAATGACCTAACTGTCTGGCTTTCCTGCTTAATTTGTAGATACATACTTAAACTCAGCTTTGTTACAACCTTTGTTTCAATATTACAGAATTTATTTACAATAGTATTTTAACTAATGAATTAAAAAAAATTATTTCGTAATAAACTATGCACTTGACAAAATAATCCATAAGAAAGCGATATTATTTATGTATAGCATTAGTTTTCGTCCGAAGGTCTGCGTTACTAAAATATAACAAGTCTTTCAGCAATACCAGTATGAAATACAGCTTATATTAACTTTCCTCAAATTCCATTTTATACATGTTATTGACATCACTAGTTGCAATACCTAGTGTTTTGTACTTAACGGAATTTGTTTTCTTTTCGTGACTTTCTTGGAGTAAACATTTTCTGAAATAATAATACAATAAATCTATATATTTGTCGGTATAATTTTAATAGTACAGTAAAATTACTTATAAACGTGTAAAAAGTACCTCAAACTTTGATCTGAATGTACAGTAATCATTATGTACACGATATACACAACGTAGTCATAAACGTTATATGTGATATCCGGTAAAATACCTGTTGCTTGCCAGAACGTGGAAATTTTATCGCTAAAAGCGGTACATTGTTTTAAATGATTTCTACTATATAAAGGATTAAGTACGTAACATTATGTATATAACATTAACTGTGTAACATTTATGTATACTGCTTTATGTAGTTCATAAAATTTTAAAAGTTAATTTGTAGGAATTATAATTGATTTGGAAACAGAAAGTTGTTTCGCCCATCCAATCCTTTGCTTAAAATATTACACTTGTTTTATTTGTAGGTGTAGTATAGATATTACAGTTTCTTATTGTGTATATTTAAAAATATGTTTAGTTCTGTGTGTTATTGTTAACTGCCACTGCAATGTTTTATCCACGATTAGGTTTTTCCAAAGGAAGTAGTTTTAACATGTTATTAATTAAAAAAATTTCCGCGATATTATTTAAATAGGTACCTACTAAAAAATAAATAGAAACTCAACAGTCTGTATTGAGAAATTCCTAAATCAGACCTCTAGGCATATATAAATCAGACCTGAATTTTGTCTTTCAATAACAAGGTTAAAATAAAACAAGCACTTAAACAGACAGGACAGGTATGTAAACTTATTTTGAATGAATTAGCTGTTAACAGAGTTTAAGCATATACATTTGTGCAAGAACTCCAAAAAACAATAGCTTTGCACTTAGTTGATAATATTTATACGCTGCGACGGTAGATAACGTGTCAACGGGTCAGAGAATACGTGACGCTTTACACGCGTTCTGTAAGCGGTAGTATTACTCAATACTCGTGCACCTTCTGACTTTTCCAGACGCGCCTATCATATTGCAGTGATTTTTCTACCTAGAGCCAGGTCAGTTTTGCCACACAGCCGAAGCAGCCAGTCAGTTTTCTGATTTATTCTGTATTATCAGCGTTATTTTTATGACTTTTATAGAAATTTATTATAAAGTGATAACTGTGAATTGCTGAGTATGGTCATCTGTACTTGGTGACTTATGTTACTAAAATACTGCTAATTACGTGACGTTTATTATGTGTCACGTCAGTGTGTGTATTGGACAAACGTAAACTTGAACAAATGTGGTGTACAATAGTTTATAGTACTGGTACTCTTCATTCACCTAAACTGTCAAGAAATTCTAAATAACAAGTTTGTCTGGTGTCAATTATTCCGTTTACACTGTTCAAACACGACAATCCATACAGCCATAGTAACAACATTTTTCTTAAATCCTGAGTACTCAGCAAGATATCTTATTTAATTTGAACTAAATTATTATTACGACGGTCTCCTTGATCTTCGTATGGTACAGTGGAAAACAAAATACAATAAACCAATTAAGTCACTTTAATTACCACCAGCTTTAATTATCACCATTAAACAGTTTGTAATCAACAAAATTGTTTCTTACAACAAATCAAATAAAAATTGTTCACAATGTCAACGAGTCTCGTACAATTACAAAACACGTAACACTTCATCAGAATACTTCGAACCGCACTGTGTAAATCGCCCGACAATACTGAACTCTGAGCGGCAGCTATGGGCTATTTATAGTCTGCAGGGTTCCATAATATGCGTCTTTAACAACACGTGAAAATTCTAGAGACTACTTCAGCGTTTCGCTGGTCAAGAAGCTTCTAGAACGACACCATCGAAGGCACAAGACGTTCCGCATTACGTAATACTGCCTCGAATGTCAAGCGTCACGTACGCATTACAGCTGCGGGAATAGCCGAGAAAGAGTAGAACAACGTTCTCCAATGTACCAGAACGTTCCGTAATGGGGTAACACTTTTTCCGCATTACGTAACAATATGTATTGGCAATGGCAAAATCCCATAGAAATTCTGATCAAACAATTGGTCTGAACAGGTGCTTCTCAGCATACAACGTGTACAGCTTATAAAAGTACTGCAAAGTTAAGCGACACGACCCAATAACTGTAAACAATATATTTTATCTACCTTTAATACAGTATATGAAGAAACCTATTAAATTTTGTTCATAATTAACAGATTAGTGCTGAGGTAAGTTCATTCTACGCAAAGTTTTGTGCCCTCTTAACAAAAAAGCATAAAGACAGTAATACTGGGTTCAAATGTAGCAGATTTGGTTGCAAGTTACGAGTAGGCCTATATGCTATTATAAGGCGTATGCTACTGTAAGCAATACTGCACAAATACAATTTAATAAACTCAAAATATTCGCAAATTCAAATAATATTATTATTATTACTGCAATGCTTACCATTTTGTCAAACAAATATGATAAGACATAATATAAGAAAGTCGAGTAAAATCCAGATAAACAGATTTTCTGTAGGCCTACAATTCTTGACAGTGTTTTTTTACGGTTGTAAATCTAGTTTGTCGACTAAAATAATGCAAATTAAAAAACACGCTGGCGAATAGCGAAAGAACAACTATACACAGAACACAATAATAAATTTTCCAATAAAATTACTTGAACTTTAAAGGAACTGTCACCGGACAAAAGGCTTGCCGCATGACATATGGTGCCAATCGTACACTAGTGTTTTTGGTGGCCCTAAAAAGGACCTTGTGGCGAGAAGGCTGATGTTGGTTGTGCCGCGCTAAGATGTCCGGCGGCTGCGCCCGCTATTCGTGGCGTACTACAGTCCTCCTCTTCTTTCGGCACCGGTTGTAGAGTCGGCTGCCGGCCCAGCGAAATCCATCGCTGGCGCGGAACGGGAGTGCGAAGACGCAAGAACGGCGGCGGTTCTATTCTTCGGCTGTTCCTTCCGGCTGACCCCGCCTCGATGTCGTCCGAGAGAGGAGAGGAGATGAATTCTGCCGGCCCGGATTTTATTAACTAACCGGGATCGCTGATTGGCTAGCTCCGAACGCTGATGCCGGATTGGCTCGCTGTGTTCACCGCTGGTACCGGAGAGCAGATGTTCACATACCGCTGCCGTCACAAAACACAAACTTGGCCCCTGTCCCGCCTCTGGCGAAAAAGCGCCGTAACCTCGTGGCATCTAAAAGTGAGACCGCCCAGCCACAAGAAAACATCTCGGTTGTGGAGCCTGAGACTTCTCAATCCCCCCCAGCAACGGATAATCCTGCCCCTGCTTTAGAAGCAGCCTCGCCTGACCTCCCGCCCCCGCGGTTTCCCAACGCAGGCAAAAAGAAGCGGCATAGAAAGCCCCGTGGCGCTAGATCCCGGGCTCCTGCCAACCCGGCCGCACAGTCCAGACAGCCTGCACAGCGCGCGAAGTCCGACGCAATCGCATCTGTCCCTCTTCCTAGCACCTCCGCTAGAGGTGCTACACCTGGCCCCAAGAAACCCCTGGCTTCCACCAATCCCCCGATTGATAAGCCTCGGCGCTCTTATGCGCACGCAGTCTCCGGGCAATCTGCCTCAAGAACCGTTCCTGACGACTACCAGGTCGTCAAAGACTTCCTTGCTGAGTTCGACCTCAGCAAAGTCGCCCAGACCTTCAGGTCCATCCGCTCCCGCTTGGAGACTGCTGACATAACTGAGAGATTCATGCTCTTGGTGGAAGCCGCCACTTGTGTAGGTCTTCTATGAGTCGGGTCCTCAAACGAGATCTCTCGATTCTTTCCTGGAACGCCAACGGGTTGTCCAACAAGATCCAGGAACTCCAAGAATTACTGGCCCGACTCAAACCCGATGTAGTACTTCTCAATGAGACCCACTTGACTCCTGCGAGTCGGTTACGACTGGCCAACTATGTGTGCTATCGAAACGACAGACCGGGCACTGCTGGTGGCGGTACTGCCGTCGCGGTGAGGCTCACTCTCGAGCATCACCGAGTCGTCTTGCCTGCAATGACTCACCTCGAAGGCACCGCTGTGGAGTTGTTAAACACTCTAGGCGGTGTACAGATGGTAGCGGCGTATAAACCGCCGCAAAAAGAGCTCCTTCACCCCGATCTAGCTGTCGCGTTCGATGCACACAGGAGGGTCATCATGGCCGGCGATCTGAACTGTAAGCATCGCGATTGGAACAGTCGCTTGACTGCCCCAAACGGGAAACGTTTACGCAGGTTTGCCAATTCTCGCAGGATACAAGTGATTGGGCCTACCCAACCTACGTTCTACCCCTCACAACGCAACGCGGCTCCCGATGTCTTGGACATAGCGGTGATTCAAGGAATTGACTGTCCGGTCCATGTGTCCGCGCTAACGGAACTATCGTCCGATCATCTCCCCATCCTGATACACGTCGCTACCCAGCACGTC
Source organism: Magicicada septendecula (assembly GCA_034769895.1). Taxonomy (NCBI): domain Eukaryota; kingdom Metazoa; phylum Arthropoda; class Insecta; order Hemiptera; family Cicadidae; genus Magicicada; species Magicicada septendecula. Next base: position 169,517,529 of record CM068375.1, read on the forward strand.
GTACGCAGAGATGTCCGGAAGGTGGTAGAATGGGATCGCTATGGCCCGGCGTTAAGTCGCCGATTGCCAGACGCGGGACCACTCGAAACCTTCCGCCAAGTCGACGAGGCAGTTGCCGCGTTTGACGAGGCAGTCGTATCTGCGATCGACGCGTCTTCCAGAATGAAGCCTGGCGTCACGCCCCGCTGGCAGCGGATCCCAGAGGAGACGAGTGCTCTCGCTTGCGAGAGAAATCGCCTCCGGAGACGCTGGCAGCGGACCCGTGATCCGGCCGACAAGGCAGCGTACAACCGGGCGACCGGCATTTTACGTCGTGAAATGCAGGCCTACCGGAGACGCTGTTGGGAACTCGCCGTGGCCCAGGCAGGGGACGGATCGGACGAAAGTAGCCCTTACCGGATACCTTCGGCGTTGGTAGGGAAGAGGCGCCGGCCTCGCATCCCGGCCATTGCTGGACCTTTCGGTCAAATCCTGGCTCGCCCGGAGGCGAAGGCCGAGTACTTGGGCGCGTGTTTTGAGGGACAGTTCGCACCTAACCCGCCCATGGACTGGGACTTCGACGAAGAAGTCGAGAACGAAGTGGAAGACTTTCTGTCTCTTCCGATCACTACGGAGCCCGAACCCATTACTAGGGAAGAGGTCACAGATCGGCTCGTTGAACTCGTGCCAAGAAAAGCTCCTGGCCCGGACGGCGTCTCGAACGCCGCTCTTACTCGACTCCCGGAGCGAGGAGTACTTTTCTTGGTCGCGCTGTTCAACGCGTGTCTTAGACTGGCCTATTTTCCCCAGAAATGGCGTAAGGCGACGGTTATAGTGATCCCGAAGCAGGGAAAGGACGCTTCCCGTCCCGGCAACCTCCGGCCAATTAGTCTACTGTCAGCCACGTCAAAGGTCCTCGAACGTCTCGTACAACGGAGAGTACTAGATCATCTACGAAATTTCGATGTACTGGTCCCCGAACAGTTCGGCTTCCGTGTGGGGCATTCCACCACTCATCAACTGATGAGACTGGTGGAATACATCACGGACGCCGGGTGTCGGAAAGAGCAGACTGTCGCCTGTTTCCTAGATGTGGAAAAGGCCTTTGATAGTGTCTGGCACGACGGGCTCTTGTTCAAGCTCCGGGAAATCCAGCTCCCAGATTGCTACCTTCGCTTGATTGCTAGCTTTCTGACGGAGAGGACTTTCTGCGTGCGAATAGACGACCACGTCTCTTCCGAGAGACGTATCACAGCCGGGGTACCTCAAGGTAGCGTGCTAGGGCCTCTTCTGTTCTCCGTGTATGTCAACGACGCACCCAGAGAGCCTGGAGTCCAGATGGCTTTGTTTGCCGACGACACGGCGGTCTATACCGCCGATCGGAACGCAGACTTTGCTATCCCACGACTTCAGCGCGCACTCGATGCGTATTCGACGTGGACGGAAAGCTGGAAAGTTGCCGTCAACGAAACCAAGAGCTCCGCGGTGCTATTCACAAAGCGCCGGAAAGAACCACGAGGCCGAGTGAGACTCGGTAGAACGTACCTGCCCTGGTCGAGGGAAGTTAAGTACCTCGGTGTCCACCTCGATCGTCGGCTCACCTGGCGTACCCACGCTGAGACGATGCGAAGGAAAGCGTCCGCTCGTCTCGCGCAACTGTTTCCGATACTTGCCAACAAGGCTATGACCCGCAAGCTGGGTAAGTTGATTGTCAACGCGTATCTGTTGCCGATCATTACCTACGCTCTTCCCGTCTGGGGTTACCTCGCAACCGTTCATAAAAGAAGGTTGCAAAGCGTTCTCGATAGAGGGCTTCGGCTAGCGGCCAAAGTCCCCTATCGGTTTTCTTCTCGTCTCCTGAGAAGAGGACTCGGTGTCCGCTCCTTGGATGACACCGCAAGGCGACTTGCACGTAAATTTTACGTCCGAGCTGCGAGGACCCAGACAAACCCTCTCATAGCTGGCCTTGGCAAGTACCGAATACGTCCAGGTGAATCTTGGAAACGGCCTCGACAAATACTGTACTAGTCGACCTAGTACGAGCATGTCGTTGTAACGACCAATAAAAATTAAATAATCAATATTCCGTCTGGACAGGACCACTAGGCAGGAGCCCCTCATAGGAGGCTCGGTACTAGGATACCATTGGGTCGTCTCACGACGCGCAACCCAACAGCTCTGACCTGGCAACACAAACTTGAATTTTTAATAAACTTACACGGAGCTCTTGGCGGCGTCCTCGTGGTTTCAGCATACAAGCCCCCACAATCTGAACTCCTTGTCGGCGACCTGGACGTCATCTTCGATTCCCATCGAAGGGTAATTTTGGCCGGCGATCTGAATTGCAAGCATCGCGTTTGGAATAGTCGCCTGACTACTCCGAACGGGAGGCGCTTGCTCAGTTTTATTGAATCGCGCCGGGCGATGGTGTTTGGTCCAGCGCAACCCACGTTCTTTCCGTCAAGGCCTAACGCGGCTCCCGATGTTCTGGATATCGCGGTGACCCAAGGAGTTGTCTGTCCGGTCGAGGTATTCTCACTTACGGAGCTGACATCCGACCACCACCCTATCTTGGTCCACGTCGCTACCCAGCACGCCTATGCACGTTCTGACAAGAAGAAGGTCATCGATTGGGATCGCTACGGCCCGGCCTTGTGCCGTAGATTACCGCCAGCGGCCCCACTCGATTCCTTTCGCCTCCTAGACGAAGCAGTTGCGGGAATCGAAGAGGCAATCATCTCGGCTATAGGCGTGTCTTCACGTACGCGAGCTGGTTTCACGCCTGACTACCAACGCATCCCTGAGGAAGTCTCTCTTCTCGCTCGCGAGAGGAATTACTTCCGGAAACGTTGGCAGAGGACCCGTGATCCGGCCGATAAGGCAGCATACAATCGGCTCACCGGACGACTGCGTGGCAGTCTGAAGGCGTTCCGACGTAGCTGTTGGGAACTCGATGTGGCCCGAACGGGGGATGCGGACCCGCAAAGTCACCCGTACAGAATACCTACCGCATTGACGGGACGGAGGCGCCGACCTCCACTCCCCGCCATTGTTGGACCGTTCGGTCGATTCCTGGGTCGCCCGGAGGATAAGGCCGAGTACTTGGGCTTGTGTTTCGAGCGACAGTTCGCTTCCAACCCGCCCATGGACTGGGACTTCGACGAACAAGTCGAGATGGCTGTGGAAGACTTTCTGTCTCTTCCGATCACGGCGGAGCCCGAACCCATCTCTTTGGAAGAGGTCTCAGATCAGCTCGCTGAACTTCAGCCAAGAAAAGCACCAGGCCCGGACGGTGTTACCAACACCGCTCTACGACTTCTTCCCGAGCCTGGAGTTCAATTCTTGACTGATTTGTTCAACGCGTGTCTTAGACTGGCCTACTTTACCAAGAAATGGCGAAAGGCGACGGTTATCGTGATCCCGAAGCAGGGAAAGGATACCACCCGCTCGGAAAACCTCCGGTCTATCAGCCTACTCTCCGCTACGTCCAAGGTTTTTGAGCGCCTCGTACAGAGTCGTGTACGAGAACATCTAACCAACTTTGACGTGCTGGTCCCCGAACAGTTCGGCTTTCGTGTGGGGCATTCGACCACTCATCAACTGATGAGACTGGTGGAAAGCATCACGGAAGCCGGGTGTCGGAGAGAACGGACCGTTGGCTGTTTCTTAGATGTTGAGAAAGCCTTCGACAGCGTATGGCATGATGGCCTGTTATTCAAGCTTAGGGAAGTCCAGCTCCCGGACTGCTACCTCCATCTGGTTGCTAGCTTTCTGACGGAGAGGACCTTCTGCGTGAGAGTTGGCGATTCAGTCTCTTCCGAGAGACGAATCACATCCGGCGTCCCTCAAGGTAGTGTTCTAGGCCCCCTTCTGTTCTCGATCTACGTCAACGACGTGCCGAGACAGCCTGGAGTCCTTCGCTGACGACACGGCCGTATTTACGGCCGATCGCCAGGAGGAAAGGGCCGTCCTACGACTGCAGCGCCAGCTCGACACGCTCGTGGACTGGACTGAGAATTGGAGAGTGCTACTCAACGCCACCAAGAGTGTAGCCGTCGAATTCTCTAAGCGACGGAAGAACCCCGTTAGGCAGTTACGTATCGGCAGAACGTACTTGCGCTGGTCCAACGAGGTCAAGTACCTCGGCTTACACCTTGACTGTCGGCTCACCTGGCGTACCCACGCACAGACAGTTCTTAAGCGAGCATCCACTCGCCTGTGCGCACTGTTTCCACTCCTGATCAGCTCAGCCATGACCAGGAAATTGGGTAGGATGATCGTCGGCGCGTATCTGCTGCCGGTCATTACCTACGCCTGCCCGGTCTGGGGTTACCTCGCCGCAATGCATAAAAAAAAGTTGCAGAGCGTCCTCGACAGGGGGCTTCGGCTAGCGGCCAAAGTCCCCCGTCGCTTCTCATCTCGCCTTCTAAGGAGAGGACTTGGCGTCCGCTCCTTAGACGACACTTTCAGGCGGCTTGCACGCAAATTTTATGCACGTGCGGCGAGGTTCCCAGACAATCCTCTAGTGACTGGGCTGGGAAGGTACCGTATACGTCCAGGTGATTCGTGGAAACGCCCTCGGTGTATACTGCGCTAGTGTAGGCTAGCACAACAGCCGAGAATCGGTCTGCTATAGAGCACACGCCCTACTTGGGCGGGCAGCGCCACGAGGCAGGAGCTCCAGAAGGTAGCTCGGAACTCAGTTACCGAGCGGTTCGTCTCTGCGACGCACAACCGCAAAGCCCAGAGCAAAAAAAAAAAAAAAACTTACTTTAATATACTTGAATTTTCAATAATTTTACCTGTATTGAAAATATTTCTTCAGGTAAAAAATAATAATAATATTATTATTAACAGAAGGAAATTCGTTAGTTGCATAATACGACTGTACACAACCGTTTTATTGACATTAGGTTTACTAGATTTACTCACGATGTTAGCAACTATTTCAAAGACACCCAAAAGCAAAGATTATTGTTTTGTGCTCCTATGCTGGACGTTTTCATACTTGCAACAAAAACGTTCTCACGGAACGAAAACAATCACCAGTTGTCTTAGTGCCAATATAAAAACTGCTTGTCTTTTTTTCTACTTTTTACAAAATAGTAAACGGCTTCTGTTGCTTTTGCATTCCGATACATTCACTAGCCAACAATGTGAGTGTGTACGATATTTCAGTGTGTCATATGTAATAACAACAAACTTTTTTAATATCTTAAGGAGTCTAGGCTATTAAAAAGATAGGCTACAAGCAAAATAGCATAGCCAGCGTTTTGTTTCAGCTACCCATTACTAATCCAGAATAATATCCCGGTTACTCGTTAATACTGGTTGAATCGACTTGGGAGCTGGAAAGAGCAGACTGATTTTATGGTACGCCCGAGAATTTAACCCGGGACATCTGATTATTAGGGAGGCTTCATACAGACTGATCAACCAATCCGCTTCTGTCATTCATAAAATGGGAATGAATGCATTGAGCTGAGTACACAGCTCAGACATTTGTTTACACATGAAACAATGTCTCACGAGTATGTATAAAGGTTAACCATTTATTTGCGTTTATTTTTATTTGTTTCATGGAACGAAATAATTTTGTTCTTTGTATTAAACTTTATAGGCAAAAATACCTTCCAGGTGCTTTACCTACCAATGATGACCTGGTCCTGAATGAGACTCAAGTTTGTCTTTTGATATTGTTAAGCAACCTGCTTTTACATGACTTGCTGAAGTTTCTGTAGGTTACACAGAATTGAAAAAAAAAACATTGACGTACATGTTGTTGGTGACCTGGTTTACTTTAATTATAAATTTCTGCAGACTCATTAATTCAGTGTCAGTAACATTCCTCTTTTATAAAATAAAATTGCAATGTACAAACAAGGTTATGTATAATATAGGTGAATTACAAATTAATATTTGTAGTAATATGCAGTGTAGCCAAGTCAAATACACGCTTCGTTGCAATATAAATTACTGTTATGAACATGTATTGTTTCTCAGAGCCGGTAAATTGAAACATTACACGAGACAGCATGCAATTACATTATTGATTATCTAACGCCGCAATCACAATAAGGAAAATTAATAGACCTTACGGTAAGACTTTAAATAGCAAGCCACGTGTTGTCAAAAGGTTAACAGTATGTTAATCATTTTATACTAAATATAAAATAAGATCTGCAAATATATTGTCACGACACAAATAGCCAACCCCGTACCAGAGATAAAAAATATATTTAGAATTGTAAAAAAAAAAAAAAATACTTCTTATCAAATGAACTGATTGATTTTAAATAAAAGTATAAGGAATATAACACGACAATACGACGACTTTAACCCAACCCAAGTTATTGAGACAAAAACATAAACATAAAGAAGGGAACCACGGAACATACTTAGTAAAATGTAAATATTTTAAAGTGATTGAGCCAACAACCCAAACATAAAGAAGGGAACCACAAATAAACAACGAGGATAAGAAAATAATAAACCTAAGCCACAAGGAAACAAGTTTATGGGTTTAAATGACCCCAAAATGCCCAAAGAAACGGATGAAAGGACCTAATATAATAAACAAACAAGGAAAATGAAGAAGGAGGGAGACGAGCAGAGGTGAAAACCAAGAATGGTTCACCAACACAAGTAAAATAGCACTCAACAAGAGCATTGAAACCAAAACAAGGGTTATCAGGAGGAAGGAGAGATAACGGTTACTACCCATTAAAAAGGCAACCAGAAACCACAAATTAGAATTGTTATTAGTCAGTAAGTATTAGTTATTAAGTATTAATTGTCATTAGGATTAAGTCATGAAAGAGAAATAAGTATAGGGGTCACCCACTATCAAACCAATGATATAAACAGTGATATAGTGTAATAGTGTAGGTGTAAGAACCCCAAAGTGAAGTGTGACACTAGTGAAATTGTAATTAACAATAAGTGATTTACAAGTGAAGGTAAGGTAAAAGTTGGAAATAAACAGTGCATAGATAACTGATAAATAAGTAGTATTAAGAGTGAATTATAGTATAAGGGATAGAAAAACACTAGAAGTGATAATGACTTTTTATTTAAAAAGATGTTCAATAGAGTTAAGTTAATTATAGCCAGTAGTAAGTAAAAAGGGAGGATTCCAGAATAGAATAAATTGAAAGTGTTACCATGGAGGGAATATAAAAATTGTTGAGAGATTGAGAAGTCAAAAAACTAACAAAGATACCTAATTTATAAAGGACTATTATTAATTTAATAACAAGTGATGTTGTTTATCACAACACAGATAATATGTGTTATAAACTAAAAAATTAGCAAATAAGGATAAGTTAGGAGTGAGTGATGATATTTCTTAATCAAAACAATAACTCTAATAACTTATAAAAAATTGTGTTCATGTTATTGTTATAAGAGGATATGGCTGAATGCAATGTGCAGTCCATAAACCTAATGTTATATTTTTAAGATTGAAATGAGGAGAGCAATATTGAATAATAAACAAAACACCTACAGACTCAAAACACAACACAACTAATAAAAATAACAAAGTAAGCCCAATAGGCTGAACCAAAATGTGATTTGAACGAAATAAGTAAATTATTATAATGGCTACTTAGGCCTAGAAAAAACATAACTGTCAGAACCAAACAAACAAAGATTATAACAAATCGAATCAGAACTTAGAAAATCTGAGGTGAAGGAATCACCAAGGATAAATTGTAGACCATTTATAACACAAAATATTGTAATAGGCATTATTATATAAAAAGAAATGTAATTAACAAGCATTAACATAATTGTAAAAACTTAAAATCTGAAAATACCCAAGCTTGTGGGGTATCAAAATAATCTATGAACGAGAATAAATACTATAGTGACAATATTTATTAACCAGGAAGGAAGATGGAGGAATAACAGTAATCAGAAGATATACGAAGGATTCGAAGTTTCGATAACAATACATCAACTCAAAATAAGCCTATTCGAAAAATACCGTTACTATGGAAACAGCGGTTGTTGACAGAAAAATACCGTTAGAAATTAGTAGAGAGAAAAAAAGAAGCGAAGCGTCACCAAGCCATACAGATGCTGAAGTTCGGAAGAAAGTTTTTTCAGTGTAAATCATGAAAATAATAGTATAAAGTTGCTGAAAACCAATCGTCAAAGAAGCAGATGACCACTACAACCAGTATTACAAGACCCAAGACCTGAATAAACGGAAATTATCCATAAATAGAACGTCCAAACACAAGACGAAAGGACGCCACATTTTAATGAAGCCCAAAATCCAAGAAAACTGATGTTATGCAGCCAATTCCTATCTCGAACCAACTACAAAGGCCTATACACGTCGAATTGTTAAGTACTATCTAATTATTTATTTTCCACCAACCCTAATCACTTTAAATAATTTTGAAAGGTAAAATTACCACACTATAAAGATAATATTTCTCTTTCATAGAGTATTTAAGCAAATTAAAACATAATGAAACATTGTTAACATAAAATAACCTAAGAATTGAACACGAACTTACAGAACACTTTTACAACACAACACAACAGATTGTAACAGCACACTTTATATTTCTTGTACTCTTAGATTAAGGTAATTTGTATTTTTTATTGTAACCATTGTAGTTCTCTAACTCATAGTCAAAAGAATCCACGGATTTTTGAAACCAAAACTGTAATAAGCCTAACGTAAACAGACGCTAGGTTAAATGGTTTCTAAATTAATTCGCCGCCCTGAAAATAAGATCTCATGTAATCAAACGATAATTATTTTGTTGTAATTGTAAATGTTTCCAGATATCACCATTAAAAAATATTCATTACAGGGAGTAACCAGAGTTATCATTTCATAGGGAGTGCTATATAATAATTACTTGTATTGAAGAATAAATCGTAGCAGTAAGCTAGTTGCCAGTTATTCGTCAGAAGCGACGATTGAGACGGCTGTGCGAGCGGGAACGATTTGAATACACCAACCCGCTACGCCGATAACTTGTTCAAATACAGTTTTTAGTTGTTTTGTAAAACGACTTGGCGCCACCCGGGATTATTACACCCCCTAAGAATAACAGGTAAGGTTACTGCCGTAATATACAGGTGATCAGAACTACGCTACGAACATCGCTAGCCACCAAAATTACTGTAACGACCCGGTGCGAGGCGAACGCACTAATCATCCAAAACACATTATTCATATGTACACATTTTGCAGGTACGTTCAAAGAGTATAGTTACAATATGCATAACACGCTTATGTTGGTTATTACCTACGACATACAGTGGTACACATAATTTATGATTGGGAAACAAGCGTAGCTAACAAATTGGCCTACAGTAATTAAAAGTGATAATAGAGAAATGGAATTGGGAAAAATAAGATACATAATTAACTCTGCAGCCAAATAAATACTAGAGCCCAGATGATTTAGATGAAGAAAAGTTTTAAAAATGTGAAAAATGTCAGAAGAATTTGCGGATGCAATTCATAAAAAATAAAAGAATTGTAGAACATAATTACAAAAACCGTCATTTTCCAATGCAAAGGTGTACAATAAAGCAATGATTTCTGAGAACAAATCATGTTAGGAAAACACTCAAGCTGTCATGGAAAGGGAAGCTGTCATACACTCAAGCTGTATTGCAACCATAGGGAATTATATATATGGACGTCAGCTTATAAAGTTGGGAAAAAATAAAGAGGGATATGGAAGAGATAGTGGTAATTAACTGTATGTAAGAAGAAAAATCGAGAAGACATTACGCTCAAATCTGGCATCACGTTGTACAAACCAGTCATTATATTTAATTTTGGAATTGTAAACTTCTGAGAATAATCTAATTCTCTTAGAAGATGTGAAACATCGTTTTTGCATTTAGTTATAAAGTCACCACGAAATTGTTTATTTATTTTTTTAATAATTTGTTTTTATATTAGCTGCTTAATAGAAGGCTAAACTTAATAGAAAGCTAAGTATTAAACAAATTGACTAACCTTGGTCTTGAAAATATTCAATTGAAAATATTTTTATTTATGCTATATAAGGAGGCCGATAAGAATATTAATTCTGCTTATAAACGCCACATTTATCTATTTGGCCCTTACGTCGATCGCCTTGAGCTATACAATCAAGACGAAAGCACTAAACCAATATAATTCGCTGATCAACTTTAATTCTAACCTAAAATTACAATATATAACAATAATACTTCCTCTTTGGACTAGCGCAATAGTTCAGTATAAGCTGTCCAAGTGGATCGTTCGGTACACGAAGAAGGTAGTGTGACTAGGACTACGCTAGTCCCAGGTTATTTTACGCTGTGTTATCCCAGGTGTTAATTTCCACGAGCTGAACGACCTGATATCTGAATAATGCATCTTAATTTATGACGCTCCAGAGAATTGACCTCGAGGTCTCTGAGGTAGTAGCTGACCACTGTACTTAGTGATGCACTAAGCTTCCAAATTGTAACAGAGAAGATTATTTTGTATAGTTATGCATTCGTATTCACTTATTAAGTTTGGGTATTATGCTTTCATTACACTTGGATATTTATTGTTTTAAAACATTAATGTGACAATAATTACAATTATTTTTAAAATGAATGTTATACGTGTTGTTAAGATAAAGCTTATTACATTGGTTATATTGGTTATTATATTGGTTCAGTAAACTCAACCATGCATATTTACCAAAACTAATTCAATACGTGATAACTACGCAGTTCAGTAATTGGTTAAATCTAAACATTTTCTTAGAGCTGCTTTTCTGACGGTGTGCTTTAATTTTTACAGCAAACAGGTCTAGAGAGAAATTAAGTAAAATATCTCTCCCCTTCGTGTTAACAATGGAAGAATTTATCCCAGTCTGTAAGCGTAATTATTCAACTCTGGTTTTGTTGATTTTAAAATGCAAATACTTTTAACAACACAGGCCATCTCAAATGAGACACTACTCATCTTACTGCATTGCTGAATAAAAATGGATTTACGTGTAAATAATATTCTACTATATGTACATTACATTCAAAGTGTTGTGTATTATGACCAAGGGCCAAACAATATGATACAATTTAAAACCGCAGTCAAACTTCCCACTGATGCTATGGTAGGGAAAAGCCAAAAGTGGTTAACACTTAATCCACTTGTAATGAAAAATACTCACCGTCTGGGTGACTACATAGACAGCATGTTTTCTACCAACTCAGCTACAATAGCCTAATCAGCTACCAACAACATTGTGGGCTCTACTGTAACCGTGTAACCCGCTTATATGGACGTCGATGACGTGAGGCTAAATATGCAAATGAACAGCCCAAGTCTGTTCAACATTAACTGTTTTATGGAGATGCCTTAGTTTTTCTATTTTTCATTAGTTTAAGGCACAGGTAAGGCATTAGTATAAGAGGTTATGATTTCAGTTGTCACAGAAACAATTTGATTTGGGAACCAATTAATCAACCATGTCCGTAACACATTTGTATTGATTGTTCTATAACTTCGAAATACCAAACAGGACCCTTTACGTTGTCAACTGATGCATGCTAAAATAGTTAACCAATTTTTAACAGTTATTTGTGATCAGTAATTGGAACTTAACGTTTCACTCCATGCTTTCCTCGAGCAATACGTCATTTTATACTTGGCCAAAATAACATATCAAATCATCTGTCATTGAACATTATCTGGGATAAGTTAAATTTTCTTTAATAAAATGTATTAAAATATAACATAATATGATTATATTGCACAAAAATGTATAGTGTTGATTAATGAACTTTGTACTTAATCTTTATGATTTAAATTAATACATAAAGTCATACTTTACTTCTGGGCAAACAACCTTTCTATGCTGATAAGAAAACTAAAAGTATGAGTGCAAGCATGTGTATACTTGCGAATAAATCAGCTTATTCTCTGATTATATAATACAGGGCTTGACCGAAAATCAATTTATTCGACGTTCTACAGTTTTTAATCAGCTATTGATTAAAGAGAAATAATATTTAATTCTTCCCACCTTTGTACTAATAATTCATCTTTCCCAACAAAGTTATTTGATTTTCCATTATGGCTTTGCCTAATACGTATATATCAGTTTTCTTCACTGACCCTGGCTTTGTGTATTTCTTTAAATTTCATCGGTCAAGAGCCCTAGAACTTCATTTATTGTTGGCAATTATTTCCTTCTTCTATGCTAACAGAATTAATTAACGTCATGCAGGGTTATTTAAACTTCATAATATATTCGTTAATATTTTCCATGAATGTAGATCTCTTTTGGTTTAGTTAACACAAAAATTATACTCTTAATTTTCTGTTTAAATGAATATGTTTACTAGTTTAGAATAATGTATTGCTTATATAAAGTGATAGGTATATGCATTATTGTATGCACGTCGTACGTTATTGTTTGTGCTCAGCCTACTTTAAGAAGTATGAATTGTAAATTGTGTAACGGTTCCAGAAATTTCGTGCAGTGTTTTCTAGAAATTTCTCGCATGTGTTCAAGAGAATTATATAACGTTCTCGATTATATGAAAGGACTCTGGCCACAACCAGATTTTATCGGAATAAAGACTCAGCTGTTGAACTGGATTGGTTACGCGATTTATGAAACTGATACATCGTGTCAGCACGTCACGCTGATACAATTCGCCATTCTGATTTGATATAATTAAATGTTAGATACTATAGTGAAACACAAGACAATTGTTAAATAGTGGTGAAGCGAAGTGCTGTGTTGGAACGTTAGAGAAATACGGTGCGTAAATTTATTGTTACGTTAATAATAGACTATATAATTGTAGTGAGCGATATTGCTTCTTTCGCATTGCTTATCTACGTCATTGCGACACATGTAACAACAAGATTATGTTTTGGTGCTACAAGGAAATGGACTGCATCAATATTTTAAGTTAATATAAGTTACATAATTTTGTGGGGTTTTAGAAATATTATTTGTCAACAATATTATTAATTAAAAGTTTCGCCGGGCTTAGCAGACATGGTGTAGTGTTAAAAATCATGTTTTTGTTAGAGCCTGACGTTTTGAGGGCTTCGGGGGTCATAATTCTCAGTGTCGGTACAGACAGCAGGATGGTACAGGTGTTCCAAACACCGTTAACAAAGACATAGTGTTTGCTTTAACAAAGCCCGAAAGTTTAAAAAAAACAGTATGTTACAGTTCGTTTACTTGGTGCACCGTATCAAAACATATCCTACATACACAGCACATGTTTAAAAGTGCAGTGGTCACTAAGGTCACTACAAATCTGAGCAAACCTGAAGCAAATCTGAGATTGCTTTATACACATATATTAGTCCATCTAGGGACGAATCTTCAGAGCAAGCAACGCAAGCATTGCTTGCTCAAAGAAAATCAGGCAAAAGTAAATAAATTATTATGTAATGAAAATTATTATTGTCGCCATAAGCTTTTGCACATGCGTTCTTATTTCTTATTTTTTAAACTTGAGACAGTCTGAAACTGTCTCATTTTCATGCCCTCCGCTCCCAAGGGAATCACTTCAAAAAATGCTTCTGTTCACTAACTATGATTTTGCCATTATTTCAGAAATCGTATCATTTATGTAGGATTTGTTAGGAAATGTCTCATAATATTTTATCCTATTTTCTCTCTTGGTCGACGTGGTTGGGAATTGTTTGCTATTGACCGGGCAGGACACATGTGGCGTACCTCCCCGCGGTGTGGCCTGGGTACCGGCTGTTGAAACCATTATTATATTTTTAATAGGGAAAGGAGTTACAGCTTGCTAAACTTCTTAATCCTCATAATAATTACACTTGACAAATATTTTCTTCACAGAGACACAAACAATAGGGTACCCGAATATTTTTTAATGATTTTGTACCATTGAAATTTTATGAACGTGAGTTTATATTGTACTTAGAGTCGATGCTTGCTACGCCCATCGGGCCAGGAGCCGCCACTGACTTCACCCTTTGAGTAAATAGTACCAACAAGCAAAACGTTTGAATATTTTTAAAATTAATTATTTTTCTTATGATAACAAGTGTGTTTACAGGTGAATACAACGCGAACAGAAAGGTCGACCGGTTAGCGTTATCAAATTAGTGTGGCCTATAACGGACGATGAGGAATTCAAATCAATAAATAACACAATAGGCAACAACAGCATCCGCGCGCTCTACACCGCCCGCCTGTCAAAATAGATTGATTGACGACGTTCACGTAATGGCGATAAATTGATATACTCGGTGTAGATTATATTTTCTACTTAAAAGTCGTTGTGTTTCTATACTGTTCTGTTTACCTAGCTGTAAATGATGTCAGTATACACAATTACAAAAATACTTACACAAATACTGAGTAACATTAAGCAAAACTTTCGTTAGTGAAATAAAATAAGTGTAAAGTGCATTGTGTACTTCTCCCTTATGCTAATTTAATTCAAATAAAAATGTCTGTTATGTCCGATTGTCTGTAGCGTCGTAATCACCAACACAATCCGATTGTGTTCTGCGTCATTCAGCAACTTCGATGTTAGCTCGTTGGGGTGCACTGTAAATAGTCTACTACTTCTGTGCCTAGTATAATGATGTGCCAATTACATTCCTTTTAGAACAGAAGGGACCTTGAGGTCTGTATGCCATGGTTTGCCACGCAACACGGGACATTAGCCAAATTCTCCTGAGTAAGAAGTTCTGAAAACGCTGCATAAACTCTATGTTTAAATTACTTTCTGTCCCTCATAGGTAAAGCCAATACCTCCAGATTGATTTCAGAAATTGTCTTACAGAAGAAGCGTTTATTCTCCATGGACATCTTAGACATCCTTCAAAGCAACCAGTACATATGTCATTATCTATGCTGTTTATTCCTGTTACTATGTGCTCTCTATATGGACGCTATGTGTACGATGTCCGTCTAGATGCATACCGATATATCTTCTGGCTTAGGCAATTGAGAGTTTATTTATGTTACAGGTCCTCTCTAAAGATATTGTTACGTGTGTCTACTTCGAATAGTTTGCTTTCATGTGGTCATCTCTTTAACCAGTGTTAGAAATTCTTTTATGTTGATTTGTTAGTAAACAGAAACACACACTTCTGTAAAGTTTTATATAAATTATCAGTACTATTACGGTTTTAAATAATTAATTACAAAGGTATATGGCTGTATATGGCTAACAGGGACTAATTTATCATTTCGCTTATCATTCAAAGATCAGCGATTAAAAAATGTTCAGCACGTCACATTATTATGATACCGTCTGCTTATTTGCCACCTTCTACCGTAATTTAGTATTTTCAGTAGTCACAGTTGGCAACTCTGCAGGTTAGTAGTAGGGCTATTCGATTGTTGTCTTTGCATGTGTTCACTCCTGGTAGAGGTGTGCTAAAATAGTATTTGAAAATAACAGGTACGAACAAAACCGTTCAAAAACAAATAACACGTAGAAATACCTGTTATCATATACTTATTGTACATATACCTGTATTATATAATTTGTTATAAGAAATAAATTGTAACTAAAAGTATTTACAGTGTTACTTTACACTGTGATTTTATTAAGCTGTTACTGTTTAAAAGAAAATAAGAAACAAGAGAATTCATAGGCTTATCTTCCTTTGGGAATACTAATTTAAGTTTTTACTAGGAGTAAACAAAATGACATAGATTTAATATTAAATTATTGATTCCATTTTGGTTAAACAAGTCAGTTGCGAAACTCAAGCAATGAAATTTAGAGTGCACTAATAGCACAACAAATAATGTCAAAACAACTTACGTGAAATGGGCAGTGAAGTTAAAATCATCTCCGAAATCACTTTAACAAGAAGTAGGCCTACTATATGGCCTATCAGCCACTCTGTAGGTTATAACACCATATAATTCGCTTTTTCAAAATTTACCAAGTTGGTGGCTAGTATATTATATAATTTGTTATTATAATCTGTATTATATATCTGCATAACACACAATAATAAATGTAACATTAGTATGAATTTTTGTCATCTATTAAAAACACCTTCACCTCTTTGGCAT
Source organism: Magicicada septendecula (assembly GCA_034769895.1). NCBI lineage: Eukaryota > Metazoa > Arthropoda > Insecta > Hemiptera > Cicadidae > Magicicada > Magicicada septendecula. The sequence goes on from CM068375.1 coordinate 169,533,548, forward strand.
AGAGATATTCTGAACTTCGCTGTTTTGCTTCGTTTCGTACTTGTATGGCAATCGCCACATGCGCAAGATGAAGTATTCTCACCAAAAAGTGGCTTTACACTCGTGTACTCATAATACTCGTAGTACTCGTTTATTCGTTAGTTGCGTAGGCGAGTCCCGCGACTCGGAACCGCGAGGCCGCGAGTAATCGGAACGAGTATTTCGACTTTTCAGTTTTCAGTTATGGTTGAATCGGAACAGGTATTTCAAATTTTCAGTCACTGTTATATCCGTTCCACAAAAATAATCCTAGGTATATCGGTATATAATAGGTATATAATAATATCCTATATATATAATAATAGGTATATCGGCCCACCTCTAAGTCGCCTAGTACAGAGACAGCCTTTGTTGAGTGTGGTCATGTGCTTCCTTAGCTACAGTTTACATGTAAAATGCCAGGTTTTCACTGCAGATTTTCTAAAACATTCACCAGATAAGTTCTGTTAGGTTTGTGGACGTTTTGTATTAAAGTCATAAGGTAGAGCTATAATAAAAGAAGATAAAACAAATATTTTGTATTTTGGTTGTAAAATTAATGACTAAGAAAACAATTGGGTTCCTTATATGTCTTGTGTAACCTCAAATGCGACCCTAATTCAATGGGTGAAAACAAAAAAAGCACTCTACCATTACCCTACCATACCCTATGCTGTCCCTGTGGTGTTATGCGAGCCTACCAATAATTTTAATGATTGCTACTGTTGTTTTACAAACATAGGATAATAAAACAATCATAAATTGATGTGCCATAGACCGGCCCTCACGGAGAAGGCTTACCAATACAAAATCTACCATTGAAGTGGAATGATACTAATACTTCAGTCCTTAATGCCAGAAATGATACACAAACTGATGAAAATGTAGATTCTTCTGAGAACAATTCTAATTTTATTTATAGTCTTCAAATATCCAGTGCACCTCAACGTATCCATCATACGAATTACCATTATTTGATGAGTGACCTGAGCCTAACAAAAAACAGGTTCTACTTCTTGGTTCTATATTGTAAGTATGTTACTATTGGCACATGGACACGCATTACATCTATTAGAAAAAGAAATGCTACTTTTTAGTATTATATAAAATGAAGGGATCTTTTGCTTAAGTTTTGATATAGATGGATTAATGGCTGAAGTAGGAATAGAAGACAAACCTACAGAATAGTGATTTTTCATTGTTTCGTCTAAACATAGCTTAAAAGCAGTTTTATTACATCAATACTTATTCATCAGTTACTTACATCAGTTCCTTATTCGCTTTCGATAAAAAACATGATGGCGTGGTACCAATTTCGAATACAATTAAGTATAAACTGTTTAACGGACAAATTTGTGGGTTTTGAAGATCATAGCTACGTTAATCGTCTCCAAGGTGGGTCCAAAAAGTATTGCTGTTTTTTATGATCATGGGATAGCAGAGCAACACAGCAGCATTTTGTAAAACATGACTATACCCTGATTAACGAAAGAAAGTGACTGGCGGAGCGGCCGCGCGGCGACCGAGTTTGTAGTAAAAACATTCCAATTAATAACCTCGTGGAAACGTAAAATACAGGGCTAGAAATGTCTAATGAACTGTATTTTAATCATGAATTAAAGACGTTTTTAACAAACTTTTCTAATTTTTAAAATCTTTTTTACTTCCATATTCCTTAAGGAAATGGAAGTAAGTTATGGTGATGGCAAAAAAAAATCGTGTTCGAGATTATTGCAAATTCTGATTGTACTACACTCAAAACATGAAAAAAAGTCGTTTTTCGAAAAGTGTGTGTGTGTGTGTGTGTGTGCCTGTCTTTGTGTCTGTGTGTCTGTAGATTTTTTTTCTATGGCAAACGATAACAGCCGCAAATTCAAACAGAATCAAATAATTTTTTGCATACAGCCCTGATTTGTAGAGTACTCACGACCTATTGTTTTTGGTGAAGATCGGTTAGGGAAAAGGGTAGTTTACCTGCAACGATTTTTTTTTATCAAGGGTAATTTTTTTTTTGGTAAACGATAACAGCCGCAAATTCAAACAGAAACAAATAATGTTTCGCATACAGCCCTGAATTATGGAGTTCTCAAGATCTATTGTTTTTGCTGAAGATCGGTTAAGGGAAAGGGGTAGTTTACCTGCTACATTTTATGTTTTAACAAGGGTATTTTCTATGGCAAACGGTAACAGCCGCAAATTCAAACAGAATCAAAAGATTATTTGCATACAGCCCTAAATTGCAGAGTTCTCAAGACCTATTGTTTTTGGTGAAGATCGGTTAAGGGAAAGGGGTAGTTTACCGGCAACATTGTTTTATCAAGGGTATTTTCTATGGCAAACGATAACAGCCGCAAATTCAAACAGAATGAAATAATTTTTTGCATACAGCCGTGATTTGTACAGTACTCAAGACCTATTGTTTTTGGTGAAGATCGGTTAAGGGGAAGGGGTAGTTTACCAGCAATGTCTTTTATCAAGGGTAATTTTCTATGACGAACGATAACTGCCGCATATTCAAACAGAATCAAATAATTTTTTGCATACGTCACTGAATTGTAGAGGACTCAAGGTCTCTTGATTTTGGTGAAGATCGGTTAAGGGGAAGGGGTAGTTTACCGGCAACCTTTTACGTTTTAACTAGAGTAAAGTGGTTGAAAATTCATTTAAACTTTTTCAAACAATGGTAATTGTTAAAAATAAAATAATTTTGTTGCCAGGCAATAAAATTATAATTTTTTCATTTTAATGTAAATCATGTATAAGAGAAAATATATCGTGCGTGGCAGCCAAGCATACCTCAGTCATGTACTGTTTACGTTTCCATTTTATTATTATTATGACTACCGCAATAAAAAGGCAGGGAAGACACACACACACACACACACACACACACACACACACACACACACACACACACACACACACACACACACACACACACACACACACACACACACACACACACACACACACACACACACACACACACACACACAATTCGCGTTATTTCTGGCCTCATTCATGTTTATTTTCTTACATTTGCACGGTTTTTAAATGGAAAGTGCCGAACCCATACCAACATAACGCATGCAAGCCGAAAAAGTGTCCAGCGTGGATAGCGATTTCTTCCTGTGGATCGCTGGGCAGTGTAACTGCACGTGTTTACAGAGGAACGATTCATAGACAGACTTTTCGTCTTTAGGGAATGAACCCTCTGCAAAATGCTGAGGGTCCATGAGTGACTTCGGAGCGCTCCTTCTTTTCCACGTGTTTGTTCTGTGAAACGTACACTGTAGGTTCGCAGCTTTATTCTAAGCAACGCTCAATAGGAAATGTTGAAAATTTTTGTCCACGGTGTACCCTCATACACACTAAACCTGCTCTGATGTTTTAATTACAGACATCATAATATTAATACTTTGGAAACTTGAGCACTACTTAATGGAGATCAATCATTAACTTATACAAGCCATTAATTTTATGCATATTTTTTATATATATGTGTACAACGTTATCGGCAACAAAGAAGTAGTTTTTGTTAAAATTCCTTCCCGGGATATTTGGCCGTAGACCAATGTTTTCTGCAAAACCAGACGTTTAGGCAGTGCCATCGACTTCTATCATCAGTGAAAATCGAGTGCGATAACGTGAGGTGGTATACGTCAGTGACCACAGTACTGTGGTTAAGGCTGAAGCAGTAAGTAGAAAGAAGTAGTTTCTATGGAAATATTTTATTTCAAAAATTTTTAAATATAAATCTTAGAATATGGAAGTCATGTATGGTTCTCCATACCGATATTTCAATTAATTTACATTGAGAGTTAAATAAAAAATACACGAATTTGAATTAAAAATTTAGGGTTTATCGTTTTTATTACGTAAGAACTCAGAGGTTAAGCATCTGAAAAACATTTCTTGTAGACAAATGGTAGTCCACCTTCTTTAGTACAATATATCAAAAATTGAGATTCCTACGAATAATATTAACGACGTTATTAATTTTTTCCAAATGTACTGTTAACTCCGTTATTAATAATTTTTTTCATTGAGTTTTTTCACAGTAAGCATAACAAAATTGTATTCGTCAATAAAAAGTGGTATGTAACCTTCAAATATTACGAAATATAACCGCAATCAGTTAATATAGAAAAATTAGAACTAACATCGCTCAACGGCGCGCCATCGAGTCAAGGTACATTAACAGCCCAAAGAAAGTGGTGCATACGCTCACGGCTCACGCATTGACACAGCCAACTTGCTACGAGTCACCAACCTCTCATATAAATATACAGAGATTTTAGTTATCTGTCTAATTATTTAATCTCATCTATCTACCTGGAGATCTGTCAAAAACTTACATCTGACCAGACTTTTGTGGTTTAGTTGAACTACATGCTTTTTATAACAGATGGTCTTGAATGATTGTTTATCACTCTTTTGCGGTACGGTATTTATTGTTTTCTTGTTAATAAACTATTTTTGTTTTGTCATCAGCTTTAATACTACTAATTGAAGTGCAATGTAATTACTGGGAAATTGTTAATGCCATTCAAATTTCTCAACAACTAATTATTTAACTATGAAATACAGTTTACAGTTTAAAACTACCGAGCAAAGCTCGGTCTACCAGATATTGCATAACTATAACAGTATTTTACTGTTATAATGTATTGAAATGTAAAAAACAATTAGTAAATTACTTGTTATTAGCATTGACAAATAAATAATAAAGACAGTAAGGTACTTACAAGTATTGTAGTGTTCTTCAGCTTTTATGGAATCCGCTCATAAAATATGTGTATAAATCATAAAAATACACTGTTAAAACACTCTATAAGAAACACTTATAGCTGTGAGTTAGTAGTCTTCAAACGAAGACGGTAGCGCGCGCGCGAATAAAATGGGTCCACTAGGTTCTGACTGTACTTCCGCAGCAGAGCGCCACGCACTGCTCTCTGTGAAATTCACTTTATATATTAATCCATTGTAGTATTCCTATCACGTACAAGGTGTAAGTTGTATATGTCTTCTACAGTTAGTTATCTAAAGAGAGCGTCACGCAAATCTCATTCATGTACAACTTTTAACAACTGAGTTAACAGGACATTAGAAAAAAATTAATAACGTCGTTAATTTTAATCGTAGGAATCCCAATTTTTGATATATTGTACTAAAGAAGGTGGACTACCATTTGTCTACAAGGAATATTTTTCCGATGCTTAACCTCTGAGTTCTTACGTAATAAATATGATAAACCCTAAATTTTTAATTCAAATTCGTGTATTTTTTTATTTAACTCTCAATATAAATTAATTGAAAAAAGATTTAAAAAATTAGAAAAGTTTGTTAAAAACGTCTTCAATTGATGATTAAAATACAGTTCATTAGACATTTCTAGCCCTGTATTTTATGTTTCCACGAGGTTATTAAGTGGAATGTTTTTACTACAAACTCGGTCGCCGCGCGGCCGCTCCGCCAGTCACTTTCTTTCGTTAATCAGGGTATAGCAAAAGCAAAATTCTTTTAGACCCCGTGATCGAAATGTCTTGTCGCCCCTCTTTTTGAACTCAAAAAGATTCTTCTCCCTCCACTTCACATCAAGTTGTGATTGATGAAAAATGTTTTAAAAGCCATGGATAAGGAAGGCGAAGGATCCTCGTTATTTTAAAAGAACTTTCCTACAATTAAGTGAAGCCAATATAAAGGAAGGTATATTTACTAGACCTGATATTAGAAAAGTGATTCGTGATTCGCGACTTTAAAGTAAAAGACAAATAAAAGAAATTAAGAGCATAGGAGGAATAAAAGGGTTTTTAGGAACTAAGAAAAAAGAAAACTATAAAATCTTAATAGGAGAGCTTTTTAAGTTCTATCAAGTCGTGGGATGTCGAATGTTGCTAAAAATATAGTTTCTACATTCGCATGTCAATTTTTTCCAGAAATTCTTAGCGTGGTAAACGATGAACAAGGAGAGAGATTCCATTAAGTCATTAGGGCCATGAAGACCCGATACCGTAGTCGCTGGGACTCAACAATGATGGGTGACTACTGCAGGCTTGTAGCTAGCTCGTAGCTAATGGTGGGACGGGGCTCAAGGCCCCTGCATGGTAGCAGCGCCCGGAGTGATTCCTCCGATGACTGCTAGAACGGAGGCTTGTAAGAAAAAGAGATTTGACTTAACTAAAAGGAAAAGCTCGTTTAAAGTATTGTAACATTATAGTGTTTTTTTTTATAAAGCCTAACATATGTGTAAGTAGTCGAAAAATATTATTTCGTGATAAACAACAAAGAAACTTAATGAAACCAATATTGCGATGATTATTTTTTGCTATTTTTAATCAGACATACAATGTTGCTTATAACAAAGAAACTTTACGTACTACAGCTTTTCTGAATTACTTTTGAATTTTCCACTATAAAATTAATTAGAAATAGGTAACTTTATTCATGCACACAAATATAGATTTTTTGGAGACCAGTGTTACTTGCCACATAAAATAGGTTATTCATTTACCTTGTGGTTTGAGTTAAACTTTTAACATTTTAATTTAGTCACTACTTTTTGAAAGAGAAAGCAAAAATAGAACAGTAACTGTCCTTTTTAATTTTAAAGATGCTTATATATTCATACTTTACCCCTAAAAATTTCAGACTACATTAAAATCAGCTATTCTCTTTTGAAACAATTTGCGTGCTCTTATCTGGATTTTAAGGAAAATTTCCAACTTACGTTATCTATAATCAAAAAGTATTGTAAACTCTAAGTTATTTTGTATTATGTTATCACAGACGCACTACACTCTTTAACATGAAATGTATACACTGCCATTTCGTAAATGTAATATACATACAAATATTTCGACTCAAAATATAAGCTTGTTGGGCTTCAACATGAACTGTCTACAATCCTCCATCAAAAACTCGTCTGACAACATTATTGCAAGATGTAATTATCGCGAACTTTTAAAATAATATAGACGTGTATTATAAATACATATATACACATATTAGAAATTTTATTAATTGTGGCAATTATTATACATGGAATTGATAAACTTAAAAGATGGATTAATTTTGGTGTTGGCAAGTAATATCAAGAGTTGTAAGTGTATAACATAACACTTACCGGAAAAGGACGATAAACATAACAATTTGCAACTATTTAAATATAATTAGTAATCAATTACATTCATACTTTCTGGCTCCGATGATGGAGCTGCATTCTGTAAGCCTTGTGTTAGTTAAAGCAATTGTATATTTCCAGAGATAATTTATTAAGTGTATGATACGTTTTATTCTCATACACCACAAGAAAAGCATACTGGTGTTAGCAAGCGGAAATTTAAAAACTTTTGAACTTTTAACTTTTAACTTTTAATTTTAAAAACTGTTAGTGAATATTTTATAGTGGCAGAAACCTAATTTTTTCTATATGAATTATACAAAATTGTAGTGTCGAATATTTTCATTTAAGATTTTGAAAGTAAAATAAAACTTTTATTGATTAAAATTTATTTTCGTAGTCACTGAATAAGCAGTACCATACAGGTAAAGGTATGTGAAACGAAAAATTAAATATGTGTGTGTGTGTGTGTGTGTGTGTGTGTGTAGGCGGGGATCCCACATCCACTGCCGCATCCCGCATCTCAGTTTCCATATCAACTTTCCATATCAGTTTATTAAATATGTACCCTGTAAAAAAAAATATGAAAAGAGCACGGTATTTTAAATTCAAAGCATTACGTAATACGTTTCACTTGTCATTTAAAAGTGTAATAAAAACAGCAAAGCACAACCTTAATGAGAAGTAATTTTAGGGGTATTAACTCTAGAGTTTACTGAAGCAAAAACTTTAATATTCTTATATCACTTTGAAGTTGTGGGTTTGTTTATGTTAAATTTTCTTTTCCTTTAAGAGAAAATTATATTTGTCCTTGAAAAATATGATTTACAACCTACATTACTTGGATTAATTAGAAAAAATATAATATTACCAACTCATACTATATTTTAAGTTTCTAACCCTGGAAATGTTTATAACAATCATGGTTCCTTTTTTAACACAGAAGATTGAAGATAATTTCGGCTTCAACTTGAGACAGGAAAGGTAATGTAGCCTTCATCACGCTTCAACCGTTTAGTATTACATTAGGATGTTATTCCATGTACAAATGTCACGCATAGGGTGTCGTTCCGTATGACGAAAACCCAAGTTAATATAACGTCAGTTTTCAGTTGCTTGTAAATTACTGGCCAGGCGCAATCTCACTGATCTAAGAACCCTTATTTTAAAACCATTAAAGTAATACTACTGCTACGCTGAGGAGACAGATATATGCGTAGCCATGTGACGATTTACACTCATTGTGTGAGCAGCCGGATTACGCAATGCTTTCGCACATTCGTGATCGTACCAGACGGACTTTCCAGACTTTGGTCCACGGAATCTTGGACATCTCTAATTAGTAACTTGCGTTATTTATTGTGTCAGTGCTAGTTAAGTGACACTTATTGTTAATTACGTTATCTTGTGTTGGACAAATTAAACTTGGAGAATAGTGTTAGAATTAGTAACTTGCGTTATTTATTGTGTCAGTGCTAGTAAAGTGACACTTATTGTTAATTACGTTATCTTGTGTTTGACAAATTAAACTTGGAGAATAGTGTTAGATGAGTGTTTATTGTTATTATGTTTACTGGAATTGTAACTAAAATTGTACTTAACGATTCCTCTGGCGTTAAATTATTTTACTTTTACTGTTTAAGGTGATTTTACATCTAATTGTAACAATTTGTGAAGTAGAATAAAGAAAAGTTTTGAGAATTAAATTTTTTAATAAATAATAATTTTAATGAAACCTTCAGCAAGACAGAATTTACTTGTTTGTTAAGAGCCACGTGTTAAACGGATGGAAATGTTTGAGGCTAAGAAAGATAGATGCACAGTGGAAACTGATTTCGCACCTGTACAAATTAAGTTATGACTATGCAGGATTTGCTCGCTTAGAGTTCGACATCAATCTTCTTCGACCACCTCTACCGCCGGGACCATTATCTTGTTCGGCTACTTTAGCTATGCTTGCGGGGAGTAATGACTACTTAAGCAAATAACAATAAACACATACACTTCAAGGGTAACACCCAAAGGAGTGGTGATTTAACATTGATTGTAGCGCCCGAAAGTCTAGTGATTGTTTTCCCCTAGTTCTGCAAGATTTTTAAAATAAGGATAATCAGTGATAAGGTCTAATTTGGCAACAAAGATTAGACCTTTTATTCTACCACATTTTATTACACTACATGGTAGAAAATAACATTACTGACTACAACTACTTTGCTCAAAACAGTTTATAGAAACGCTAAATTTCTAACTAAACTTTCAGCACATAAGTAAATCTAGTTACAAAATTTTAGATGAAACTAAAAATTATTTTAAACCTAGAAAGAAACAATAGCAACACTTAAAATTTGGTGCTGTAAGAGAATGTTAAGAATAAAATGGATAGAAAAGTAAAAAAAAATAATTGGGGTCTAGAAGAGGTGGTGGACAATTGTAAGGCAACGACTAGACGGGATGGTGAAGCACTGCCTGAGGCAATCAGGTTTAATGATTTTGGTGATCAACGAGGCAGTAAAAGGGAAGAACTGAAGGACACAGATATTGGAATATCTTATGCAGATTGCTGAGGATTTGGGATGTTGTAAATATTCAAAGGTGAAGAAATTGATTCGCGATAGGAAAAGCAAAAGAGGGAATCACAGTATCAAACGATTCTAAAAATAGTGGCAGAGCAAGAGCGAGAGAGAGCACGGCGAATTTTAAAACTTACATGTTGCAATTCAAAAAAACTTAAATCTTGACAAACTATGTCAGTTACAAATTGACTATTATTACGTTCAGATGTAATTCTCTAGTAATTTATGATAAGCAAAGCCACTTTTGTTAATTATCGCGTACATCGGGAGTAAGACTGAAACGTGTAACCGTGTTTGCCACAAATCTTAACTAATTTAGTAACTGACGTTCGGCTATTAGCGTTCCTTGTTTTCTCCGACGGTTATTCATAGTGTTACGCCATTACGGAACGTTGTGGTACATTGGAGAACGTTGTTCTACTCTAGTCCCGCAGCTGTAATGCGTACATGACACTTGACATGCGAAGCAGTACTGTATTACGTAATGCGGAACGTCTCGTGCGTTCGCTGGTGTCGTTCTAGAAGCTTCTCAATTAGCCCAACGGTGCTTGTTTCTGCGAAGGTCGCGCTGAAGTGTCCTCTAGAATTTTCGATGGCTTCTTAAGGACGCATATTATGGAACCCTGCAGACTATAAATAGCCCATACCTGCTGCTTAGTTAGTTATTGTCGGGTAATTACACAGTGCGGTTCGAAGTATTGTGGTGACGTGTTATGTGTTTTATAATCGTGCGGGACAATTGTAATAAAATATATTACATTGGTATATTATATTGGTTGAGATTTTATTGCGTAATTTTTATTTGATTTGTTGTAAGAGACTATCTTGTTGATTGTAAACGGTTAAATTGTGATAATTAAAGCTAATTTTTAGTGACTTAATTGGTGTCTTGTATTTAGGTTTCCACTGTACCGTACGACGATCAGTTAGACCGGACCGTGGTCAGTTGCGACACCGTATAAAACCCGGTCAGTTGCGACTGAGGTAGAAATTTGAACGCGGTAAATTGCGATCAATTGCATTTTCATGTTATTATTACAATATTACAGAAATTATTGTTATAGTTCTATTCATTCCTAGCCTAACATAACCAAACCTATCCTAACGCAACCTAACCTAACGTAACAAAAATATTGGAAGAAAGAGGTTACTCGCGCAAATAAAAAGTTGCAGAATTGAAATCTAATCGAAATTCAGAATAGCTAAATGACAGATTCGTTCAGTAAGTGAAAGGGGGGGGGGACAATTGACTGCGGAAGAATGGGTAACAGCGTTGTTTCGTCGCGACTGACCGAGACCGGTTAGACCGTCATAATAACAGGCAACAGTTTATATAGTGCCAGAGTCACTCACGTATCCTGCGTAAAATGTACAAGCTCAGATTAGTACAGTTCATATTTCCATATAATGAAAACTGTCGCCTACTGTTGTGTAGTGCTGTTACGGAATACGTTAGAAACAATTCGTTGCAATTTAACATTTAACTACAAAACTGTCATTTCTTGTGTGTCATTTATTCTGGACTTTCAACAAACGTATTTCTTGCCTGATACAACCATAAACTGGTAAGACGTCTTTCCATAGACGTATTTTGTGAAAGACAATTACTCTTAACACTACAGGATATTGCAAATTGTAGTATACGTTAATTGTTAAACAAGTCCTTCTACGTTTTGACCTATTAAAAGATCCTGAAAAAAATAATTACATAAATGAACTTTCAACTGTCTTTGTCTTTACATTGTGCAGTTTAATAGGTGAATATTGTTCAGGATAAAACTAATTAAAAATATTTACGTAAGACTTGAAACGAGTTAATTTGTCTTGGATAATTATGAACACATTGTATATTTTTATCATGTTGAATCAGCATAACAATAAAGCTTTTAACAACTTTTAATTATAATTGTCGTTAAGCGCACGTATTTGTTCAATAGGCACTCACACGCGCGCCCCGCGGCTAACACGTTTTTGTTGTTAATAGGTTATATTCTGATTACCTGTTACATAATTTACTGAATAAAGTGCTAATGAATATTTATAACGCTTAATTTTTTTAGTGCAAGGGAGTTTAAAGGATTTGGATTGGCTTCACTTGCGTAAAATAAATTGGCTATTAATCTCACAAAATATAAGAAATGGGTGTTCTAACGTTTATAAAATATAAATTTAACAAGCCGACAACAAACATATTGAGGTAACATTTCATTTTTTAAAATCTCACTTTCCTCATGTAAAATTTTCAAAGAATAATAACTTTCAATAACGTTTTCTGTATTTGACTCTATTAATTATTTATTTTTAATATACTGGGATGTAATAGCTGGAAAAAGCTCAGATAAGAAGTTTATATATGAAACCAAAATTTGGAGCTTAATAAGACTACACGGTACCAAAGAATCGACCGAATTGTTTTCCTAATTACATACTTGAAAGCAATGAACGGAAACTCTAAGCGAAAAGAAAATTTTACCGTCAGTATTATTTTATTTTCACTTTGATGTCACGCGTTTGTACATCCTTGAATTTTATTTTCCTTGAAAAATGTATTATTTTATTTATTAGCAATGATCTGAGGTATGATCGGTGTTTCATTTTCTTGAAAATTAAAGAACAAAATACTATTGCTTACTGATCCAATCGTAACTGTCCTGAACGATACCTTATTTTGAAAATCATTTTTAAGTTATGATTTAAAATTTTATAACATCTCGAAGTTATTAAAAATTAAACATAAAATATATTTTACGTTTAATAAATACAGACGGAATGTTTTTAACAAGAGTATTATTGACTTGATTTCTACAAACGTAAGTAAAAATATCAACACACATTTTTATCGTCAAAATTTTACATTAGAGTTTTGAACAACTGACGTTACTAAAGGCTGAGGCAGATTTTATATAGAGTAACCTACCTACAATTACATGGCTCGAGCTTGGCCTACACCTTGTACAACATCCTCAGCTTTCGGTGAAATGTAATTATAAGTTTTTGGAAATTTTTTCTGATGTATACATCAATACATTTCTCAAAATGATTCGATTTCAAGCAATTTCAAGTAGACTCGCGACTGTTTTTTTACGTTATTGCTTGTAATTGGGGCGGACGCACCTTTATGGCATACACCGTAAACTGCGAAAATTATTTAAAAACAATAACCAGAAATGTTCTTTCCTAGTTTGTTATTTTGTGTTAGTTGTGCACAACTATTGCTTTGGCTCTTTGAAAGTATAAATATTTAAAAAATACATTGCCCTTGATAAAAACATTTTGTAACTTTGAAAATTAAAATTTAATTGAAATTGTTTGGGTTTACTCATTGTGTAGAATTGCCTGGATTCTGATATTTAATCAGAGATTCTTAAAACTTAAATTAAAATAAGTAGGTGAATGTAAAATGAAAAATAGTATGCATGTTTCTAGGTCACAGATGTTCTTAACGAATAACACTCTAGGAGTCAGTACCAACGGTGGCGGAGTCGCATTTGTTAACTAACTATACAGAATAATACTGACGCGGAACACAAATTTTTATTGACAAAAAAATTAAGTTTTTACCTTACTGCCTGAACTACCTTTCGCTCGTTAGAGCCTCATCAGAGGCTTCCCCTTAATAATTTTTATTCCGCGTTAGGATTATTATATATAGTTTGTTGATAACATTGGACACGTTATGGACAACAAAATCCTAACTTTTGTTAAATATTACTTAATTCCTTGATAAGATGGCAATAAATTGCAGAAATCTGTTTCTACTTTCTCGTTTTGTTGAAAACTGATAAGAAAATTGGGAATCTAGCTCTTGAATTTTGGGATTATGCTTTTGAATCCCAATTTCATTATTTATTATCTTCCCTGTACTTGAGTTTCTATTCAAATACATCTATTTACTAACCTCAATTAAACAGAGTCAGATTTCAATTAAATACAACAAAATATTCCTCTATGTTCAAAATAAAATATTAACGTTTCCATTAAATAAAATAGCCTATAATAAAAGAAAGAAGATAAAAAACAATTAATCCTTAAATTATCAGTAAATTAGAAGACCCCTTTGGTAAATGCAGGAAAGGTATTTTTTTTTTTTAGAATATACAAAGCACTTCACACATGATCTGAGAGAAGATATTGTGAAGTATAACAGGCAAGGCGAGAGAGAAAACAAAGCCTCACTATCAATGAGGTGATCCGTCTAATTGATGTGATGGAAAGCTCACAGTTCAGATGATTTGGACACGTATGTGGAATGAAAAATCGACGACACCATAGAAGGGCGTTTGAAGCAAACCGGGAAGAGGAAATCTTAGTTTGAATTGGAAAGACGCAGTGTATTAAAGCAAGTTTAGAGGAGAAGCGCAGTGTTGGCTAAGGCTAGAGAACTGGTCCGGGCCAGAACAAGATGGCGTGCTCTCTGCAAAACCGCGACATCTAGTGTGTAGAAGAGGAGAATTAATACGTAGCAAGTAACAAGTCTGTTACGTATTAAGATTATGTGACAAGTCTGTTGCTGTATCCCTGTATACCGAGTGGCCCATAAGTCGCTTCACACTACAGGTTTCTTTAGTTTAGTAGCGCCTGTGAGTAAATAATTGATGAAACGTTTGGTCAATACACAGATGATAATCTAAGTGTATTTCTGTATCAATATAGCGTAACGGAACAGAACCACTAAATACTGTCTAAAATTGTTATCTATGATTCGACAATGTCGATGACTCACGTAGACGTAGCTGGACAGTTTTAGTGTCGTTGGCGGGCTGACTTATATCCTGTTTAGATTGGGGAGAGTAGTGAAAGAAGTTCAACTACTTGGTGGATATAGTGGTTCGATTATACACCTATTTTCTTGTATTTTGTCTAACTTTGTCATGAACAACAAGGCTGCTAATATGTGATGACATTCAGAAACTTCAAGGTAATTGAACTCAACTAGTAAAAAGGAATAAAAGTTGATACTAGTTCAACACCTTTGATAAAGTTCCCAGGAATACAAAAAGGACGGTGCAAGCTTGTAGGCCATTTTTAAAGTAGAAATGTTTGTACAAGTTTTCAAGTAGTTTTATTAGTTTAAACACGTTTGCCTGCAGTATTAATAAAGAAGTAATATAAACATCTATTTTTGTTGTATTAATTTTATTTGCGTTGATACCCTATGCGCCCTTCTTCCTGATACTTGTAAAGCACATAATTCATATTAAATAAATAAATTTATAAAAAAATTATTATATTTTATATTATTAAGCCACATTCAATTTTCATACTTAGAAAGTGGAAACAATATGTCACTTTTGTAGGTAAAGTCTATAAGCAAACACAGAGTTTCATAAACATATGAGTAAAACAATAACCGGTCAAGTTTTAGACTGCTACAACTAAGGAGGCTTAAGGGTAGGCGATGGCAGCCTGACTTGGGATCGAGCGGATTCAAGCTAACCCTGATTATTAATTTACTCCCTTGTTATAGGACGGCTGAGTCTTCATAAATGACGCTTGACTACACGGTATCAATTTTCAACTTGTCTAATTAAATACGACGCCTAAAAATACGTACGATCTATTTCAAAACACAATTTTGTTTTAGTGAGGCTCTTTCTACGAGCCTCTTTCTCGTATTTTATAATATCTTATTTCACACGACTTTTTAGTAATAAGTTAAATATCGTTTTATAATAATCAATAAAATGTTGCGAAATTATGTGACACATACCCTCCCCCCACCAATGACCCCTGTTTATGTTATTCGATATACTTTATATTTCTAACGTGATATAACTTGTCACTTACTTAATAATTACTCCAAAATGTAAATATTTTAATGAAGAGATAAATAGATCGTTGTTAATATTACTGTTTACGGGCTGTTAGGTCGTGGTCCGATGGTAGATACGATAGATGATGGTCCGATAGACCGACACAGGTCTACAGTCAGTAAACCACAATACTGTGGCTAAGGCTTCCTCAAGCACTGAAAGAGGTCACCGACGCAGTGGCTGAAATGTTTGCTCTAAATAACATCGGACCACGGCCTGATAGCCCAATGAACGGTGTAATATTAACAACCACGACGCCGGCCGTAAAACCCTTAGACTACAAGATAGATAGATACATACATACATACATAGAGAGAGAGAGAGAGAGAGAGAGAGAGAGAGAGAGAGAGAGAGAGAGAGAGAGAGAGAGAGAGAGAGAGAGAGAGAGAGAGAGAGACCTATCGAAACCATTACCAGAAAATACTGATGAAACAAAGTTTAAAGGAGACGTTCTCGCAAATCATATACGTGTGCGTGCGCGCTCTGCCGTAGTGGGATTGTTTGTTCTTTAATAAAATTTTCACCACATACTAGTGCCACGTAATGTGTTCTACTTGCAACCTAATTAGGCAAACGGTTTTTGATCGATCAGATCACCTCCCCAATAAGTCTAATTCTTCCGTTCCTTCAGGACCTTCAGGAAACTACTTAATATAACACGTCTTCTTCTCGAACCTTCTGTTGTGAATTCTCTTATGGATTTTTCTATTCCGTAATACTCTTTTTTATTTGAAAAGGATCTTCAATTTATAGGATTCCCTCCAATCAGATATTACGTACATGATCAAAAACTACTTTATTTTAATATAATAAATGTGCAGGTGAGTTATTTTAATGATCGGAATCGTCATTGCAATCACTCTGAAAACATACGAAATAAATAATGCAACATATTTGTTCCTTCACCTACCGGGAAAACTTTTTAAAACATAACTTGCAATTTTTCCGCCTTAGAAAAAGAAATATTTATACGTTTTATTGTATTAAAACTTATTTTGTTTACTTTATGACAATTTTTTATGTACAAGATCTGTATAAATTTCTTGTAAAACGTTAAAAATCAACTATTACAATTTCATGGCTTCAATTTTTTCGTCTCCTAGTTATCTGCGTTCTGTAAAAGACAGCTTGTTAGTGTATGCGGACTAAATACTCACATAAAGTATTTAAAATTTATTTTATTTTTTATTTATGTTAATATGATGAAGGGTCTGTCAATAAAAACGTTGAATAACATAATCTATGGATTCCTGTGACTATTCAAATATTATAAAATATAAGAAAATATGACTACCCTTACAGGAACAAAATTAGTGTATAGTGCAGTCGCCATGTTTTCTTCATCACCGTTTCTATAAAACTCCAACGTAAGTCCATGGCGCGCTATACTATTTTGCGAGATTATCTTTGATTTTATCTCGCCACTTAATTTAATACAAAATACTGAAGCATTTTACGCTTTCAGTGCATTCTGAAATTAATATGTTAATAAATTTTAGACTGTACATAAATTAAATAAGTGGTTAATAGAAAATGGCAATAATATGCCAATAAAAACAAAAAAATGAAATGAAACTATAACTCTTAATAGACTACTAAAGAACATTAACTTTTGTTATATGTATTGCAGCGGTACAAATTGTATAATAGTTATAAGTCAATTATAATTCACATTTATTAGTAATAATTAGATTTTAAATTACTATTAATAATTTAAATTTAAATACAAACTATACGACACAGGTGTGTGGGTAGACCGAAGAAAGATGGCTGGAGGATATTTTAAGGCAAAACAGGCAGCAACTTGCGTATGCCGTGTTGTGAAGATGATGACGATGAATTGCTATTATAATATTATAATTAAATAATATTTTTTTGGCTAAAAAACGATATTGGTTGTTCAACCAAAAAAATTCTTCGGTATTCAACATTATCAGAGTTAATAATTGGTAAGGAAGTGAACAAAACTTTCATAGTTACTGACATTGTAATAAATTAAAAATATCTCTATGCAAGAAAAATCAGATAATAATAATAATAATAACACAGACACACACGTACACACACACACAGAATTATTTTATTTCACTTATTTATATCATCGTTTTATTTAAGCTCCAGTAAATACTAAACATCTGGATTCCAGCTAATCCGTATTCTGCTCTCTATTTTTGATAAGGTTAAATTGACCAAGTTTCCGTAAATAATATTTTTTACAAGTGGAATAAGGCGTATGTATTAAAATTATTTTTTTAACAATGTAGCGTAAATTTTATTTGTTAATTTCTGTTTATTATCAGACACATCATTTCTGTTGTTTGTATCCACATTACTTTCTTTGTTATCTTTTCATTTAATAATGCAATACTTAATAATACGCATTACCTATCTCTTTCTCACTTCTGCTGACATTAATTCTCACACGCTCGTACCAACATTCGGTAAACGTCGTTTATACATTTGCACATAAGTCACTGACTGAGACAACTTTGATAACAGAGAACGAGAGCAGAACACTGACGCAGTGACGGCAGGAAGGCGTTTTATCAAAACTTACTTGTTCCACTGTTATTATATAGTATTTCAAATTAAATAAATAGCCTTCATTATTAAGTTGGAAAGTAAAGAAAGCGAAACGAATATTATATTCGGGGGTGAAACGGGAATGAAGATTATAGCCGCCACTTTCAATTTTACATGGAAGGAGCAATGCAAGATTTTACAGAAACTTTTGAATCGCAAGCTAAAGTTCACAAAATATGGTAGCCGTGTTTGATGAGATATTCAGATGCCATTGCTTTCTTAGCAGAAAATGAAAAGGAACAAGAAATAAAAGGTGGGTGGTATAAATAGGATATTAGAGGTTTCTTACTGGTTGAAAATTAATGAAGGTAAATCTAAGGTGTTGAAAAGTAGCAGGACTGTAACCAGTAGGCCTAATGATGTGATTATTATAAGACGAAACGAAAAATTGCAATACATGAATAAGTTGTGTTACTTAGGAAGTAAAGTCGCAAAAGACAATAAAATGTTGTAAAAACTAGGATAATTCAAGCTGTTCCCATTAAAAAGAAATAACAACTGACGTTAAATATAATAGAAAACTTAAATGACATAAATAATAACGACAATAATAAACATGAAACGTTAAAATAAGAAACATGTTTTGAAGCTATAATATGGAGTCTCGTTTATATCAGCAAAGCATGGACCTTAGAAAACTCGACAGACTGAGACATAGTGGTTTGAAAATGTGGTGCTAAAGAGGGATGTCCAGAATCAGGCGGACAGACAGGGCGTGAAACGAAGAGGCTTTGGAGATATCTGAAGAGAGAAGTTTATTGAAGAACGTTGTTATAAGAAGAGGCAGATTACAACACTTTGAGGTACTAGAGCTTAGTTCATACAATAACTGTGGGGATTGAGGATGTGTGTAATACAGTTTAGAGAAAGACAGCGAATGACTTACACGAACCACACAAGCGAAAGAAACATGCCCAGAATAGTAATGTCCGAAGGATTTTATCTAACCAGTCAGATAGTGGTGAATAGAAGAAGGAAAAGAAAGAGAGAGCGAATGAGACGGGGAAGAAGGAGATTGTTACTTGCTCAAAAATCTATTCAAAAGTACAATGACAAACAAACTCTTGTTGTACAGACCTAATACAACTGTCAAAAACATCAAATGTTAAAACATTACTGTTTTGTAATTGGTTCCAAATTTACCAAATTAATATAACAAAAATAAAACATTTTTATACAAACGTTCATATAAAACCGGATAGCAAATAAAACCTAAATTTAGAAGACGTTTTTACTATATTTTAATTAGCGAAAGGTAAAAACATAGAGCTAAAATAAATAAGTTGAGTATCAAGAGAAAAAGAACACATCGATATAAGTGTTAGTTAGAAGGAATTTTAATCGAATAATATTGCAAACGTTGTGTCAACGTCAAACAATCTGATGAAACACATGCATTTGTTTAAGAAAAATTGATTGCAATTTAAATAAATGTTTTGTTTATTTATACTTTTTTGAACTGCGTTGATTTTGTTTTGTCTCCATGACAACCAATTGGAAGGGGATATGCAACCATATTACGTTTCATCACAAAAATAGAAACTTAATTAGGAGAGTTTTCTGTCCATTTGATTAGAACAATTAACGAATTAAAATTGTTGTTAGTAATTCTCTACACTTTGGAAGTAAACATATACTGAAATTTTTAATTAAAATGTTATAAATGTATAGATTGTTTTTTTATCTTCCATGTAGAAGGAATTAGTTAATACTTATCGTATTCATAAAGTGGTCAAACGACAGTATTTTTATTTTATAGTTTGCTTTCCTGTAATTAAAATATTTTTATTTAATAGTTCCATAATTTCAAAATTACGACTCTATAAATGGGTGGTGTTTTCAACATTATCCTATAACAAAATTTATAAAGGATAAATACTTTATTTTGAGGTGCTCATTGTTAATAGGATTATACTGAGGAATACTGAAAGCAAGTAGTCATATATATATATATATATAGGGCAGCAGAGAATTTATAGTTCATTGTTTACGAGCAAAAGTTGTTGAAAGTGGTACTGTTTTGGAGCAGTTCAGTACTATCTAGGCTGTAATATGTCTTACATTACACACAATTTTGTGTTGAAGTAGCTGGACAAGTTCAACCATATGTGTGGGACCATCAGGAGAACTTTAAAATCAACGAAGAAAGAAATACACGTGAAGTTCTGCAAGGTGAAAGGTCTCCCTACCCTTCTCTGTGTCTGAGGATTGAACTTTAACGAAATCCCAGGCCAATCGTATTCAACGGGACGAAATGAGATTTCTCAGGCACGTTGCAGGATATACTCTTAAAGATCGGAGAAGAAATGTCTACGTACTGTAGAAACTGAATATTATGAGTAACCTTGATAGGATTGCTTAATGTCGGCTAAAATTTTTAGATCATTTTAACAGAATGGATGACTGCTTTATCCCCAAACAACTATTCAATTACAAACCAAAAGGACGGAGAGGTGTGAGGTGTCCGAAGAAGCGTTGGCATGATCAGCTCTAGTCTATCTGCTTGGGTCCGAAACAAACAATTTTTGTTTAATCCTTGTTGAAGAAGAAGAAGAAGAAGAAGAAGAAGAAGAAGAAGAAGAAGAAGAAGAAGAAGAAGAAGAAGAAGAAGAAGAAGAAGATTATGATGATGAGGGTTTTTCCTTCCTACTTTAAAACAAATAATTCACGTATGACGATATTTAATAGGGACAGCTTATCCACTTCTTTTGTATTGGATACTACTTGTGTCACATAGTGTATGTAAAGACCTTAAGTTCTTCTTGAAGAACGACCGACTTCGAAACTGTTGTACCACTTGTGAACTACTTGTTACTTGCATATCATACACGTCTAAAGCCATATGCAGCACGTTTACCAAGATAAAACAATTACCTTATTGTTTACGCAAATGTTTATCCATATTATTTAAAATTAACATTGCAGGATGTTAAAAATGTTGCCTAATACACCAAAACACGACTTGCTCAAATTTGCTGCCATATCTAAACTATGCCCCTAGTAGGGCTAAAAGACTGGACTCTTGTCATTAAATGCGTATCAACATTATATAAAAACTATTTTAATTGAACGTTCGTATCGCAGGAAATTTAAAATTTGCCTGATCACTTTGAACGAACCTCGCACTGTTCTTCAACAAGGCTTGAAATTCCACTGAATGACAATGGATTCATATATATATATATATATATATATATATATATAACGGATCTTTACAGCTGTCGCCGTTTCTCCGTCCCCAACTTCCATTGTAACCTATCGTAGCATGTAAGTTCTTCTAAATTTCTTGCAACCATTGCTTCCGCTACGTCATCTCACCAACTCCTCCGTGGACGTCCTCTATTCCTCCTCACCGGGGTAGTATCCATTTTGCGGGGCCATCTGTCATCTTCCAATCTCTTCACATGCCCAAATCAAGTCAATTTTCTCCTTTCTATTTCATCTATTATTGTCCTGTCCATATCCATTTCGCCTCTAATAGTCTTATTTTTAACCCTGTCTAATTTTGATCTTCTACAACTCCTCCTGAAGAAGTCCATTTCCGCTGCCATCAGTTTTTTCTTATTTACGTTTGAAACGTTCCAAACTTCTGCTCCATAAAGTATTACATTTTGCACCACGATATTACATATATGTTTCTTTGTATTTCTGGTTATACTGCTTTCCCATAGAAGCGAATTCAGCGTTCGTATGACGGTTCGCCCCTTGTTAACACATTATTGAATTTCATCTTTGCTGCTTCCCTGTTTGTTGAAAATAACTCCTTAGTTATTTTCACCCAAGAATAATAATGGATTCATATTATTTGTAATTAAAAGCGCACACGATCACATTAGTACGTCATCTGATTCCAGATCGTAAATTATACAAAAACCATTTTGCATTAAAAAATGGTTTCAACGTAGTAGAAAGTATTTTAAAATTACTTTCCTACCACTTATATAAACTTATATGAGTCGCAGTAGTTGCTCTCTTACCATGTATACCATCTAAGCACAAATATGTACAGCGCTGTAATGACATTATTTCGCGTGTTCCCAAGCGTGCAATTCGAGTGGCATTTTCTCCGAGAGGAGAAACATTTAGAGGCATTGCAAAAATGCAATGCACAGAGAAGGGCATTGACTTCAATAAATATAAAAAATATATATATTTATGTTCATTCACCAATCAATGAATTCATTCTTCATTCACCAATCAATGAATTAATTCTTCATTTACCAATGTACAGATTATAAGTTAAATGTAGTCGCATTCATAAGGGAAGTTTTATATGTGTACTACGTTATTGACAACAAAGAAGTAGTTTCTATGGAAAGTCACTGGTTCCCATTTTCGATCACGCACCAGCGGTCGTTTCCAAATGTGCGACACGTACTTATAAACATTTTCAATGTTAAAAGCCGCTACCCTAACAACGTTCCACAGTCAAACAGACAACGTATGTAAACTGAACACCAACGATGGCATTTGCAAAGCAGCAGTACTCAGGACTTCTAACGCAAAGGAGCAGGTCGACCAAGCAGCCAAGTCTATGTAGGTCCTACTCTACCTATAAATATACAACTGTTTCGTTGCAACTTTTCCAACGATTAAAACCTTTAATCTCAGGCAAAAGATGGCACATGAAATTGTCACAAGCTGTTACATGCGTTTGTATAAGACCATTAAACAACTCAGACAGGAATATACACAATATTGCCTCCGTACGTATAGAGACAGCAGTATGTAATTACATTAAAATTTAAATTATAGTCGACATTTGTGCGAAACGTACTAACAAAATATGCTGTCAAGTTTTTGCCACACTAGCATACTACTGTCTAACCACTACAATTAATGCTCTTGCCCAAACAAGCGTACCTGGTTTCTCTCTTTGCATCGCACGCCAAATACAAACAAATATTAATCAAATGTAGTGTGTGAACCTACGTTTACATGTTCTCAGCTGGATATATTGCTCTTCGCTTTTTCTATATCAACTAATTAAACAAAGAGTAACAAGTACTCTTCCCACTGTAAACTTCAGAAATAAACTTTTGAATACTGTGGCGTGAAATATTGTGACATCGGGATCATTAGGTTATTATACCAATAAAGCTGAATATTTTTACTGCTGCTAATATGGTTTCCTAGAACGACTATATAAAAACGACTGAATGAAAACAAAATTAGTTTCTATACACACAGAGATATCCCCCAATTAATTAAACGTGTAACTATATAAATGTAGTTAAATTAAATAAAAATTAATAAAGGTAAACATTGACAATAATGCTGAAATATTGAATCATTAATTTCTTTATTGGATCTAATTTTAAAATACATATACTTGTTTTCTTAAAATTAATTCAAAGAGATATAATTGTTACACAAATAATTGTTAAAAATTTGTTACATATAATTGAGAAATGAATTCTTAAAATATAATTGCTTTGAAAAAGATTAATTCAAAGAGATATCGTTTTTGTAATATTCTTTTACATCTGTATGGTAATGATGTACCATTAGTGTACCACAAAATCAAAACACCAGGAGCTAGTGTAATGGCATGATTTTCAAGTAAAATGTGAATGCCATTCAGTGTGAAATACTAATATTCTGGGAAACGAAATGATATCCAGTGAAACAAGAGATGTTTGTCTTATTTTGCCTGTGGCGCATTTTGCTTTAATTAAGCATGTCTTACGTAATTAATAGTTGGTTCTGTATTATTATGTCAATACATATACACTTACATACTAGGAACACATAAACCTTATATTCTGCGCTAGCAATAAAGAGTTGTGTGTTGGGGGGGGGGGGGGGTTGTATACCGATATTGTATTTAAAAAACATAAAATGTAGTAAAGGAATTGATCACTTCTACTTATTTGCGTGAAGTCGGAAGAATTCTAAGCAGAGGCTATATTTCCGTCACTATAATGATGAATACCATTAGCAGTGTAATACCGTCACTAGGATAATGAATAAACACTATAAAATTAAGAGTCCATCACGCGCGCTGTAATAGTTGGCATAGAATTACTCGTCCAATAATTATATAGAAAGAATGTCACTCGTTAGTTACTTGAGAAACCAAAAATCCTTCACCCAGACTATTTGTTGAAAAAAAGTGGTACCATTTACTTTCCTATTTACACATAATTATTCGTTATATTCGTAACTGCACTGCTGTAGGAATGCGGCAATAGTGCAGTGTCTAGTGAACTGATTAACACAGTAAATATTGTTTCACAGTAATACACTGTCTTAACTGATTTACTAAACACGACCAGGTAAAATATTTTAATTAACATAATTTCAAACCTTGTTTGCTTATACAAATCAGCTAACGGCCTAACTCGCACAATCTAAAGCTACACAAAGTTTCGAAAATTAAAACATTTTCTACTGCACCTACTTAATCATTAGTTTTTACTAAGCCCGAGGTTACAACAAACACAAAGGCTATAACAGTTTTAACGTTCTAGAGACGGAAATTGTTAAGACTTTCGTTGGCTATAATTCCCCACTTTTTGTGGAGGTTGAAAACGTTTTGTCATTATCAGGGCCTGTATACAGCCAATATAGAAATAATTAATACAGGCGTAGTGAGTGTTAATTTCATGAAAAATTATCATTACTCTCGTTAATATAAATATGTTAATATAATAGTATGTGTACAATAGTTATTGTTATTCTTTACGTATCACACACACACTCACACACACACACACACACACACACACACACACATTCATTCACAGAACAATATTTACAATTTGTGTATTATTTCATTATCCCCAATATAAAGATTATAAAAATAAATATTTTTCAGTAGTTGACACAGATGTAACAGTGTTTGGCAAATGACAGACCCTCAGTAAACGTTTCACACTTATCAATTCATGGTTACTACTAATTAACGACAAGTTATTAAAAGACCCCTAGTGATAAAAAACAAACGAATGTCAAAATAAAAAAGCTGGCGGTAAACATGTCGTCAAATGTACGCTAATTAGTCATGTAAATACGAACATTTTTAATGGCGGTAAAAATGTCAAAATATAGTCAAATGTGCGCCAATTAATTATGTGAATACAAACATTTTTAATACGGTAAAAACGTAGAAATTGAGCCAAATGTGTGCCAATTAGTTATGTAAATACGAACATTTTTAATGGAGGTAAAATGTGGTTAAATGTACGTTAAATAATTATGTGAGTACGAGTAATTTTAATTGGAGTACGCTATAGTCGTCTTACGAGTGCGAAATCGCTTCGTGTAAACATTGATAATTGTCTGATGGTTAAAGGACGTTTCAAATTTGTTTACTAGTTTTTAAGGCTGTCCTCTTAATGAGTAGGAATCAGGCAGTTTTTGTATGTTTATTCAGCTTGCAGTGTATCCAATCCGGTTTAAGAGATGTATAGTGCAGTAATTTATTCAACAGCAATTTAAGTATACATTTTCTTTCGAATGAGCCACTGTGAACGACGTTTGACGCAACTGGTTCCTCCCTTCTTCTCCTCACTCTTTCTCCTCTTCCACATCTCCTTCATTTTTGATCGATGTTTCAAATATATTTATATATTAAACAGTTTATTTGATGGCTATTTTAAAGACGCGACTATTGCTGTCCGCGACTTTCGATGGGTATTTAATGATTTAATGATTTAATACTATTGTGAAAATAAATCAACAGTTTATAACCTGTTCAGTATTGGGTACATACGAAACCATCCACGTACCGTCATTGTAAAAACCTACAACAGAACGCAGCGTTCGGAAGCGTTGAATTGATTTGTACGCCAACTTCAACAAACATTGCGAGCAGTCACGTACTTACACCTCCGTAGCTGAATTTTGAGGATCTGTAGTGCCCAAATAATAGAATTGTTTTATTAATTTCTGTGGCAAAATCTATAGCCCGATTTTATTGTGTTTATTGCAAATGTTCACAGACACGCTCTCATTAAGGCGAAGATTTAAAAATTCTTACGACGTAATTAACACTATAAGCGTCTGCAAATGATGGGTTGAAAATTTGAGTCAATGTTCCGGAGTCTTAATGTTTATTTATATTGTAATATAAGATTTAATACTTATTGTACATGACTTTGTTAAATTTTAGATATCTTTTAGTTATTTTTTAAGGTTACCCTTATGTTTCCTACAATTACCTCCTGGATTATAGCAAAATAAAATAAAAGAACGATTTTTTTTTCAATTCTTGTAGTTTCTTTCGCAAAATCCGACCCCTCCCAAAACTCCACAAAACCCCTATACCGAAGGAAATTCTGACTGCGCCCCTGTACATTATGCATTACATACACTTATTGTTTTCTAACATAATATCAGAAACTCGCTGACATTAAATATTTTGTATATATTCCATTGGATAATAGATTCTTCACGGTCAAAAATTAGTTTGTTATCAATACGAGAACCCTCCAAACATCGTGGAATAACGTAATAACATTACTTTTAACCGCGTGTGGTGCAAAAGTGTGATAGACAACATCTATGACGTTGTCTAATCAGACTATATAGTTCTACCTATCTACAATATCAACTAGTGTGGTGTCAGCGCCGGTCTGCCTCATCACAAACACGTTAAAGAATATAAAATCAATAAATAAAGGCATAGCTAACAACAACAACAGCAGCAGGAGCAGTAAGGTGTAATCTGCCTGTCAACAGCGATTGATTGACGAAGGGGCCTACTAATGGCGATAAATTGATAACCGCTGTAGATTATACTTTCTACGTGAATGAAAACGGGGGTTGTATATTTTACCTGTTTTTTACCTGTAAACATAATGCGTATGAGTGACGATCCTAGGATAACACTCGGTCGTATACGCACTGAATACCATTCATAACAATAATATTATAATGGTCATTATATCAACTTTTCGACTTAATGGCCGTAAAAATACTATCATACTTGAAAATACTCTAACTAGTCGATAATGTGGAATTATTGATAAGTAGAATTGTTACTAATCAATCATTCGACGCGAGTGTTAGAGTTCATTTGACATGGGAAGCAGAAACTTCCTGTTTTATATTTCAGGCTATGTAATATCAAGTTTTCAATTATCTCTCGTCAGACCATGGGAAATCAACGATTGTAATTTGGAAATAGTTTTGTCAAAACGTGTAATTTGAATTACTCATATCACGTAACCTTTTCTTTGGGGCTATCTGTTTATACCTCCCATGATAATTTTATATTTATTGGCTAGGTTTTATTGTGAAATATATCGGTACAGCTGCGTTAATTACATTCAATATATTGGAATTTTCTAACAGCAAAACTCAAAATCCGTTTGAAACACTGTTACTCAAAATGAATCTCCATTACGAGACGAAAGGTCTTTTCCGCTATATTCTATGAATTTGGTGTTTTGTAGTTATATACAATTGTGAGTTAATACTCTTTGTTAATTACTCCTCTCAAACTGAAAAAAAAACAAAAAGTTAGAACGTACTTACTCGTTTTGTACATGTTCACCAAATTATTTTATTTCGAATAAGTCAACTGATTTACCTTATAACGTATGTAGAAGAACCTTATGCTCTAACTAAACTTTGCAAGTGATTGTAGACTTGGTAAAATTATTACCATGAATTATTTAATTTTTCAAGTAGACTAATCAACACATGTGTATACAGCGTAAAAACAATACACGAAAGTTTAGAGCTAGTAATGAGTACTAAGCTGAAAAACCGTTAAAAACAAAATGTGCATACATTCAAATAACAAATTTGTAAATTCATTATAGTAACGGTTACAGGAAAGCTACTATAAAAATTTACAAAATTGGAATCGATTTGTGTGTATAGGTAAATACACTCAACACAAAGACACACTACTCTGACCAACAGTTACAGTCGTTATCTATGGACGGTACAGTTACAAATATGAAATTAAGAATCAATTATTTAGTTATAAAAAAAACTTAAAAGTTAATCATATTGAACGTCTTTTGATGGATAGGCGATATCCTTGCACTCCTTGCATATTCTTTCTTACTTGAATTAATATTAAATAAATTCTTGTGAAAGCATATTTATGACTTTTTTTTCTATGAAAGCATATTTTGAATTGTTTTTATATCAAACATTACTTTGATCAGTACCTACAAAATTCTGATTGAATAACTATAGTGAAGTTTTGTGACCATGAAAATGTATTATAGTTCCATAAAATGTAATTATGGAACGTACGTAAAATCATATTTCCCTGTACTTGAATTAAAGTAAACAAGATATGAGGACTCCCTAAAAATAACTAAACCGTTACATCAATTACGTAAAAATAATAAAAAGCAAAATCACACACTAGTGAATTTGATGTATTTAACCTCGTTTCCTAACTAGAAAAATTGTAACGTATTTTTAATTGGTACTTTAGTGTTGCGAATTATAAGTCTCATTCCTAGAAATACTACAGTGCTATTTAATTAAAAAAAATATTTCCCTTTGCGGTACTGCTTGTGTTAATTATAAGAGTTTAATTACTAAATTGTAAGCGACAATAGCATTACTATTCACATTTTATTTTTACAGTTAAGTTTGAAATCTTTGCAAGGAATAATTTACTAAAAAAAATTATTATTCTTTTGTTAAAGTAAAAAGTATAAATTGTTTGGGCACAGATACTCTTGATAAATAAATAATTTATGTAAAAGTGATAATTTTATTAATCAAAAAATTTATTAATCAACAGTTTCATTTAATTAAGTGTTTTAAATAAACCATATTATGTTAATGAAAAGTTTGTTTGAAACCTTTAAGTAGATTGCAAGCTCTCCCACGTGTTTTCGTTAATCGGTGGCTTGTGGGTATAACCACTAACGGTGTTTCCCGCAAACACCAGCTAATGTTGTTAACTGATCACCGTCAACTAACACTTGTGGTTTGCTCTTGTAGATTAATTGTAGCCCAGCTCTCGTATTTGTGTGTATATAAATAATATGTTTAAGTTTTGCTTACTTTCAAAAACAGTTTTAAAAGTATTAAATCAACAATTCATCACAAAATAACATAAATTATTACTCATCGTTACGTACTGCAATCTGTCATTTGTGTTACGAAAAAAGTAGTTTAAAAATATCCTTGTTTAAAAAGATCTGAAATAAAACGTTCGTAATTTCCACATATTTCTTTAATATTTTTTTTTACTTTTATACTATCTTAAAATATCACTTTATACCCGCTGAAAAAACGTATTTTCAACTTTTCAATTTAATTCTTACTTGTGTTTCAGAGCATGTCGTTCTGCAACAGTTAAAAAACACATTCATAAAGTTTCGACTTCGCGAATAAAAGATTTTTTTTTGCTTTCTTGAGTCAGGTGAGAAAGTTGTGAAGAAGCATGTAGGCCTAATAGAAAATGGTTTAATAGAGATTCAGAAAAAATATGAATTGAAATTTACGATAACTTCTCGTAAACGAAACTACACTAAACATAATTATTTTATTTTAAATTAGTATTTACACAGCTCTGGTACACATGCGGTTGGTACCTTAAAGTTTACAGAACAACTGTGGCACAGAATTTCCACACCAGTCTGGTGTTTAACGTCACCGTAGTTAAGTCGCCTTTGTTTATACTGTCCATTTAATAAGGTAAACTTCATGGTGTTTTTGACGATTGCTGTCATGACTGACCCGAATGAGCATAGGGTTTGTGTTACAATTGATTTTATACTTAGGGAGGCAGCAGCGAAGAGACGCCAAATGTTGAAAAAAGCTTAAGGGCAGTAACGGTGTAGTAGGATCGGACTGTGGTTTAAGAGTTTCAAAAATGTCAGAACGTTCGTGAAAAGTGACGAACGTTCAACTAGGCTCCCTTCAACAGACATCACCCACCCAAACGTCGTGAAACCATTCATAAAGATCGTGGCAAACAATTCACGGCTTACGTAAAACTGGAGATTTGTCATATTAGACATTTAAACACATTTTGTCAAAAAAAACTAGGACTGAGGCTCATTGCACAAAGAACTTGAACTCCGTTATCAAGAATCAGTCAAAAGGGACATCAAGTGTGTGTATGCACTGAGCTCAACAAGTGTAGTAAATATAGCTCAA
The DNA here is from genome assembly GCA_034769895.1 of Magicicada septendecula. NCBI lineage: Eukaryota > Metazoa > Arthropoda > Insecta > Hemiptera > Cicadidae > Magicicada > Magicicada septendecula. Next base: position 169,563,745 of record CM068375.1, read on the forward strand.
ACTGACCCACATACATGTTCATGTGGTCACTAGATGTAATACTAAAATTATAGTTAATTTTTATTGAGGGATAACAACACGAAAATTTAGAAAGTCCCTACAACAAGAATGAATTTACAGTCCTTTCATAATTTCCTTTCTCTAATATAAAGTACGTATTTAAAAACACTACTGCCATTATCGTATACATTTCTAAAGTAAAAGAAAAAGTACTAACAACAAGTTAAAACACAATATCAGGAATAAAAAAATGAAAATATTAGAAACTTTCATAAGACCAATGACAAAATTCTCGGCGTAAGCAACTAGTTGATCGCTGCATAGAAAACAAACACTCCACAAAAAAAGCAACAAACGTGAATGTAATTTAACATCTAACATGAATATAACATCTAAAAAAAGGAAATAATTTAAATTTATTGAATACGTTTATCACTACTGGATTTTTATGCAAACATTTGTCCTGCATCAAAATTTCAACAAATACGTCGTCAATTTACACTGGGGAAATTTTAAATGAGTGTCTTCTCTATATTATCTAAGCCGAATATACTAAGGAATACAGTGAACTTATGGTAATGGTTGATGGTAACTCAACAGAGATTAGGAAACAGTTGATATTATTAGACACTGTCGCAGAGTCACTAGTCACTTGTTTGTATATTCGTTGGGCCTAAATATTTATTAAATCCCGAAATTCACAGAAAGCTACAGAATGGACTAAAAGTAGTTAATTTCCATAAATTAATAGCAAACGTTTGGGACAATACATTTTTGAATTTATGAAAATATTAACTATCTAATAAATTTACAATTAAATTAGCTGTTATAGGCCTTATGCCTCTTGAATGGCAAAAACGATGACCCACATGCCACATAACTCTGAGGGTATAAAGATAATGTTTCCTAATGAAATTAATAAAATTTTCAGTAAGAATGTTTACTTATATTAACATCCTGAGTTGTACTACTTTTTTACTAAGAATAAATTATTAGACGATACGGCCTCTTAGTTTATTCTCTCCTTCATTATAAGATAGAAAACGTACTAAAAAAGCACCCTTAAAAAATTCATACAAGAAACCTTAACTGAAAATTATGCTATACAAGACGAAAACCTGGTGATGCAGGATATCTACAATTTTTAAATATAAAATTAATAGTGAAATATAATATATAAAAGTGATTGTAAGTAGTTTTGTAACTAAAACACTTTATTGTTATGATAAGAATTTAACACACATATGTATTCTGTCAATTACAATTCAGTAAAATCTGTAAGACATCTGCATAAAAGTTCAACTCTTCCTGAAAAATATGAAAAGCAAAAATATGTTAGCACATTGAAAGCAAGTCATTCTGCTTTAAAAAGTTTTGTTAACATGCTCTTAAAAACACTGCGCAGGGAGTGTAATTTACGACAGGAAATAGTCAGTAAAGGTTGGATCGTACACACAACCACAACAGCGTTATGTCTTCTATACCAGAGGGGCTTGTACGAAACTTGTATACAAAAATTTAATTAATAAATATTAAAGATTTAAGTTGTAGAGGCACTTGAAAAATAATTAAAAAAAAAAAATGTTCTTTAGTTCTAGGGGATCTTATAAGAGCAAGTGATTCTATAGAATACGTATACACTGCTTATCTAAGAAATTCGGTTCGGTGAAAAAGCCATTTCGTTTCAATACTTCATTTGACAGATATTTGAAACGTATAGAGAAACCACGTGTTTGGATGTTACATTATCACAGCCATTAAACTAATTTTTTCCTGCACAAAACCTGCCGATCGTTGGATCAAAAATATATTGAAATATCTTTGGTTCCGGTGAAAAAGCGTCTGATTAAAGTAAAGTCATTGTAGGTGAGATTCTTGAAATTTGTTAAAGGCTGCACACGATGATTCACTAACTATACGATGAAAACATTCGCACAGTTCTGAACATTTTTAATATCTAAGACCATATTGCGAAAAACAAGGAAAGGTAGAATGCACATATAAATAGGTTCCAAGGAATTTTAGCAAATAAAAGCCTATGGGGCAACAGGTGTATAGCCCATATTGAAACGAAAGTATATTCTTCTGCAAGCATCAACAATTTTATTCATTGTATTCAAAAAACACATATTATTTTTACACGCGATCACCAAATGTGACACAACTTCTTTGGTAAGGGAAAAAATAGAGTGATGAGATTATTCGAAAAACGTCCTGATTTGCACCAAGCGGCACAAGTATTTTGACAGGAAAATTGCCCTCCAGAAACCATATACAATAATGGCATACCTTTTATTTTAGCTACATATGGTGCTCTATAAACCGAAAAGTCCATTCATAATTATAGGTACTTACAATTTGCCAAGTCAAAAAGGCTTAATGTATCTGTTAAATTGTCCTCTCTTCCTCCTACTGCTCCAGCCGCTCAACAACATTTTCTCCGCGTCTATTACCATGTACAAACTTGGTTAGGGAAAACTTAGACCCTCAACAATGGGGACGGATTGTCAGGAACAACTTTTTCGAGCCCATTACAACTTTATTACTACCAGCGCCAGACGTATTGCTAAATACAATTTTTTGCAACTGTGCAAAAGGTTGCGGTGCTAATTGCGGTTGCAGAAAAATTGGTTTAAAATGTTCCGCAGTCTGTGGGCACTGTCATGGTCAGTCTTGTTTTAATGCCGCATCACGTGAAACATTTGATACTGATGCATCTGCTTTGGACAAGGACAATGATGTTAATCCAATAGATATTTTATCCGCAAACTTGACAGAATTAGCTTGACGAGCTTGAGCCGAACATTGATGACTTTCAGGACATGGACGATAAAGACGAAAGTAAAAATTAATTAATAATATTAATTAATTAATTATATTATTAATCCATTAAATTTTGTTTTTAATTATTAATGTCATAACCCTGCTTAACATGGATTAGGCCTACTTTAGAAAACCGTGTAAAAAAAACGCGCCTTGCATTCTACCTCGAAGGTGGTGCGGAAATGAATGCATGGAGCGGCTTTGATATTTTCTCTGCATCATTTCGCGGAAACTGCTAGTTTTACATGAAATTTCCATAGTACCTTCTTTATAGAGAATATTAAGTTCTACAATTTTTATACCCACCTCTATTGTCGTCTGACCAATAGAAAGCGAGATTTTTGAAAAAAAAATTTTTTTGTGACCTTTGACCTTGAATAACTCAAGATGCGTACACGATTGGCATTGTGACTTTTCAGACGTTATTCAGGACGTCGAAATAAAGCTTTATACAAAATTCGAGATCAGTAGAATTTTTTGGGCAATGTGGTCCTCAGAACGACTTAAATCACTGGGCTAATAGGTAGACCTGGGAAACGTAGCTGAAGAGAATGTATTTCCTTTGGGACTGAACAGGCGATTCGCATATTTCCTGATGGAAGAAGAAAATGCTTTTAAAAAAGGTAAAAAGAGCAAATATTCTCAAATATTACTGTGGAATGAATCCAAACATATACGCTACTGCTATGGTAGTCATCCTCATCGTCAGTGGTTAGCTGGGCCACATCCTACATCGACTGTTGACATTACAATTGCTGCATTTATGTGAAAATTTATGATAGGGATGTTTTCTGATTGGCTTCACGTTTAATCACTCATGTGGCTAGCTTGAAGCCGCTGTATCTTATATAATAGCCTGGCAATCAGAGATCTTCTCTTCGAGAGCATTCACTCATTTAATCTCAAAGGGTCCCTTTCCCACTTCTCTAGTCAACTGTTACTGAGTTTGAATATCTCAAAACGCCTTTGGGTGGAGGCTTGTCAAATAATGCGACGTGGTATATAAGATTATCTTGTCCTGAAATATACCACAATTTGTCATTAATCATTAATCAGTTGCCACCTAACCGAACCTAACCTACCCGTCTATGAGTAATACGGAGCGTTCTTAACGATAAACACGTCCATGTGAGCATAGAGGCAGCATAGAGGCTTCACCCGAATCCAGTGGTTGCCTCGCACTTTTGCCGACCTCATATATTGCTTAATGTTTCACGTTAGTCTTAAGATGTTTTTGATTTGGCTTTGCACTAAATTTCCTATCCAATCAATTAGTTTACTTTTAAAATAGTAACAAAGAAATAGTATTCTGAGAATTTTAAACATTATAAAATATTGCGTTATATCTAAAAAAATTAAAGCTTGCATAATATATATATATATATACAGAGAGAGAGAGAGAGAGGTTTATATATAAAGGTTGTTATATATAAGTAAATTCACTAAATTTATTCAACATTTTTTTATTATTTATTTGTTTACTATTCCCATAAAACTTTAGGGAGTACCAATTCAAATCTATATAATAATTATGGTTTGACATAAAAGCAATAACATGGAGAATCATAGAAGAAGAAATACTGGAAAATGTGAAAATTAATTTTAAAGAAAAATTTAGGTTTACAAATTGATTTTATTAAACTTTTAAAAACATGTCAAAATAAGTACACACACAAAATTTAGTGTTTACTCCAAAATTATGTAACTTCACAGGCATTTGAAGCCGAAAATGTAAGACAATATTTTGAGGAAAAATGTATTTCTACGTAAGGCTTTGAATTGTGAGGAATTTTATTTAAATACAAATCAGTTGCGTATATTTTTGAAAATTATTAGACATAGGGTTATTGGTATCTTTGGAGCGTAGGCTTACATAAACACAAAAGCGAGGAAAATAAGTTACTTGTTGTCTAAAAAATTTTATTTTTACTTATTTACTTGCAGTTAATATAATTTATTACGTTAATGATAAGTTTAAGCAATTAATTATTTTAAAATGTGTATATACTGTGTATTTAAATGTGTAAAACTTAATCACTGTATCAGCAACTGATGCAAACGTTGTGGTAGTTTCCATGCCAACCTATTACTAGGGCGTGCCATATTATGTTACATTTCAGACAAAAATAGCAACTTAATTATTATATTGTAATTAGTACAAGTAGAAAAATAAAACAGGGCTCTAATCAGCGATACTAGGTTGGAAAACAAGGCAACGACGGTGGTTTGTTAATTAATTGTGTTCTTACTGACTAGTTTGTTACTTGAGTTTGTGGACGCTTCAACAAATTTGTGGGATATTATAACGACGATGATTAAAAACAAGCAATTTTTTCTGAACTCTTCCGTCTCAGTTAATGTTAAGAGTGCAAACGTTAAACAGAAAATAATAGCAAACAAATGTTAAACAAAATTTAGGTTTCGAAGCTTTCGTGTTGTTTTCTGTAGCTAACAAGTTGCCATATGAGATTGTGTTGAACATTTAAACAGTCGACTAATGAGCAAATAATTTATAATTTATGCCACTTATACCACGCATAGACTTGTGCAGACACAACAAAGAAATTGTATTTAAAATATTTTCATAGGTAAATAGAAAACAAACCAATAGCAATAGATCATAGCGACAATAAAATAACTTACTCTAATAAATTACTAGCCTTTGGTGTGAAGCTGATACCGTTGCCAAAATCTTGTGGTTATAAATAGTACATTTAAAATATATTGACCTGTGGTTGACGGAAGGACGATATCAAACTATTGTCTGAGAAACGTCAGTTTATTAAAACAGTAGCGCTGGCCAAGAAATTGTTCTTAGGCACAGAAAAACGTATTGGTACTAAGTTTACAGAAGGTAAAAACCGAAAAACAAAACAACTATGTGCTCATTGGTATTACACACGAGACCGATTGTAAGACAAGAGTGGTTGTTGTGTAAAAGCTCTTGTTAAGGAACATTTAATAATATGGAAAATTATATTTAAAAAAGTGTATCATGGCTGTTTCTAAACTTCTCCGAATTTTAAAAATATTAGAGGTATAGGTTTGTATGTTTGTAGAATCAAACGCATGTCTAAAATTGTATATCACTGTTGATGTGCCCAAAAACTAATTTTCGTATATTCCTAAATAGGGTATATGAGTTCATTTGAACAATATACACACTTGTATGTAGTTGATATGGGAAAGCCACTTTGCGTATGTGGTGAGAGAGAGAACGAGAGAAAGACGTGTCGTATTTATGTTACTATAGAAGCAAGTGTCTGAGACTGAGAAAGAGACAGATTGTGAAAGAAAAAGTGACAAAGAATGAAAAAAAATTATACTACAAAGCACATTATAGTCAAAATCTATCTAAACACTTATCCATAAATGTCCCTAAAATAATTTTTAGGCCGATGGGCCTAGAAAATGGTGCAATGAAAAGATCATGTCTTACCATTTCGTTGTCAATATTGTTAACATCAACTACAATATTCATTGTATTCTATAATAATTTGTCAATACCCAACGAGTACAATTTTATCACTGCTTGTTCATAAAAGCTGACTTTCCATTACTCCCCTAGTAAACGATAATGTAGTAACGATAATTTTAAAAAAACGCTGTTTATAATAAACATATTTTTTACAATTAGATACGTTTGTTTACATATGCATGTAAACAAACCTATCAGTACTTCGGCTTGTCGAGCTGTAAGGCCGTGGTCCAAGGTTGTTGGTTTCAAACGTTTCGACAGCGCCTTCGACGGCCATCTTCACTTCAGAAGGTTGCAACGCACTGACCAAGGTTTTGCAGTCACTGGTCAGTGACCACTGAACTGTGGTTAAGGCCTTACCTCGGTCACTGTGTTGCAGCCTTCTGCATTGACGATTGCCGTCGAAGGCACGGCCGAAACGTTTGCAACCTTGGACTTTAAGCCGAAGTTCTGATAACACTGAAGCCGGCAGTGAAAGCCTCAGACAACCGAATCAGTGTTTTAATAAGCACATTGGAATTCATGTTTCCTTTGAATTGTTACAGACGTAGACTATAGAGAATGATTTATAATAGGAGGGTACAAACTAGTGCTGAATGCAATGGGTGCTCCAAAGTCAAGCACAGCTTCTGACTCTTCCTCAAACGGCTTATCCCGCCAAACTACTAATTTACAAAGTTCTCATTCATGACTGCACACATTGTTCCCCTCTTGTTATGATATTTGTGTGGCTGATTTAGATATTTTGCACCAGAAAAAGTAATTTTGTGTTGTATATTTTTAGTCCCTATTTGGATCCTTTTAATTTACTATTACTAACTGGGCTATTAGAAGACTGTCATACTAATAGCTTTCATTGTGTATAATTATATTAAGTGTCTTGTAGCAAACAGACCGAACGCTACCATAAATTAATTGTTTACCGACACTACAAAAGCAAAGAAATACCCTGTTCTTTATCCTTTCAGAATAGTGTTCAGTAAATATGCTAATGGAAATAAACACGAATATTTCGACCTAATGTTGAAACACTGAACTGAAATACCACTGAAACTGCCGTGGAAAACAATTTCAGTTCCAAAAAAGGGAAAAAGCACATAAAAAGTAGATGACCTATTTAGATGAAATCGACAAGGATTATGTAAAGAAAACATGAGAAATTACACGAGTGTAAACATCAGAACAGTATACGAGTTTCATGCTAGTGGGCATTCATCCGATTTGTGAAAAAAAATCGTTAGGAGAAAAGTAGATGTCATCGGAGGCCGTTATTCTACGGAGAAGGATTTCAAGCAAATAGAATTTAAGTTTACCTAATGTGATGATGGAAGACGGATTTTAATGAAGCAAAACGAGATTATTGCAGCGGGAGTACCATACCTACGAAAAGTGAATAGTTTAAGGCAAAAAAGCTTTCAGCGGCTGATTTACTTAGACGAAACTTGGTCAACCAGTGTCATACAAAAATACTGTATGTACGTGGCAAGGTTTTATGAACAAAGGTGACTTTTGTGTTCCTGTTGCAAGGACTTTCGATAATCTGTCACGCTGGTTAAGGAAAACTCTGCTTTTTAGAAAGAGCACAGCCTATCTTCCAGTCAAAGAGCATAGATGAATATCACAGAGACATTAATCATAACGTTTTTACAGAGTGGTTTATTGACCTGCTGCGGATTAGAAGAGATACTTATCATTATTATGAGTAATGCGATCTACCACTCGAAACGTAAGGAACAAATCCTTACAACAAAACTAAAAAGCAGGTGTTTTAAAATGACGGACATTTAAAAGTTTACCCACAATTCAAGGCACACTGCAGAGCTGCTAAATATCACTAAGACTGTCTAGTGACCAGTAGAGACAGTATAACCTTGACAGCATTACTTTAGAGACGGTCCATGGAGTAGTTCGCCTACCGCACTATCACCGCCAGTACAATCCATCAAACTCATATGGTCACATGTGAAAGCAGAGGGAAGCAGAACACACCACTTTTACAATAGATGAAATAAGAAGACTTTTAGAAGACGCGCTCGGTCATGTAAACGCTGAATACTAGATGAGGTATGTGCACCATGATGAGCAATTTGAGAAGGACGTTTTTAAGAAAGAAGGTTTCCGCGACGATAGTATGCAACGCTTTATCATTAATCTAAAGGAAAAGTACGTTTGAAACTAAAGAGGTACAGAATCTAACACTTAGGCCTAAATGAATAAGTAATTTTATAATTTATATGTTTATAACGCCCCACATCAAAAAAATATAAGTGTTTTGATTTTAATCACAACTAAAACTTTATTATTTATTAAGTATATTTTAAAAATGCTGTTAGTCCTGAATTACTTTTAAAATTGCATTAAACACTAAAGACTTTTTGTGTACCAATTTCTTTGTGTACGGTAGATATGTGGTAAAATATCAAAACTTAATTTCGTGGCGCGCTTGTGTGTCAACTAAATTGATTGAGTTTACATTCATTAACAATTTCTACACTGATTATTAGAACGTTTAAATTATAAGTATTTGTATTCGCTAATGTCGGATTTCTTCTTCTTCTTCTTCTCTGCAAGGATTAGGTTATATAAATCTGTTTCGGCACCCATCTCATCCTTGGACAACCCACGTCTCTTCTACAAATGGCTTTATAGCTCAGTGCGCTTTTGTCAATCAATCCTCTGTCATCCTTTGCAGATGATCCCACCATTGTCTTCTGTAAAGGAGATTCTGTGAAGAAGAAGAGTGGATACTCTGTCTTAGACTGCTCACTGATGCTGATAAGTGAGCACTGGAAATACTAAGGAACTTTCAGTATCAGAATAACTGATACAATGCCACCAAATCCTATCTCAGAAAGAGAAGGGTGAGGGCAAATCTCCTATGCCCCAAAACAGGGGCCTTTCGGCTAAGGTATGGTAACCCTGACAGAAGAGTCTCTGGTCCTCCTGGTAGGGGGTTGTGCAACAAGTCAGTAAGCAGTTTATGTAAAACTTTGAAATACTTGTAGTATCCAAAGCAACCTTGGAGTAAGGTCTGGAAACTGTGGCAGTACGACCCTGGCAAGAAATAAGGACTTAGTAGTTAAAAATTTATAATTTTTGCACTTTTTTTGTCGTCAACACGTTGTACGGTTACGTGTCTTAGAAAGATCTTGGAGACAAGAGAAATAAATAAATAAATTGATGTAGTTACGAATCATTAATGAAAGGTGTAGTAGGAGCAACATGGTGGCCCGTGATTGAGCTCTCTGATCACGGGCAGCCGATTATTTCAGAAACCGTGTAATAGCAAATTGTGTGAGCGCTGCTCTTGTTAAACGGGTATTCTTAACGCCTACCTTTAAATCATAGTATATCAATGCGTAAACAGACTTTCTCGTGCGAGCTGGATTATCCCACTTCTAATTATTCTATAGGCCAAGACGTGCAAGTACATTCTCCTTGCTTCCATGTACATATCCAATATATATTGTCAAGTATTTGCTACGATAGACAAATATATCGAGCCAATTAATGCAGTTGAACTAATAAGTGTTCGTGCTTCATTATCATAAGTCTCTCTTAATGCATATAAATTTTAATTAAAGCGAAGAATTCAATTCGCCAGAAACTAGTTCTCACACAACTATTGAACACGTTAAATCTACCTTGTAACTGTTTCCATGGCAACTATAAAATTTAATTCCATTTCAGCACACAAACAGTCGGAATGTGTTTTAAATATTGGTTTCATAGAAACGTTTCCTAAAACCATCAAAGCAGTTAGATTCAGTACAGGGAGCCAGCCTGAGATAAATTAAATAAATCGACATAGGGCTACTCATGAAAATCCATGTCAGCGGCATAATTTTATGGGTGGATCATTAAACCTGCAAAGCTAAGAGATAAATAGAATTAACTTAGGCTTATGTTAACAATAACTTTTTTTAAAGTCAGTACAATGTATTTTGTACATTGTATTTTGTCATTCTATTATTTTTCTGCTATTGAGAAGCCAAAAAAGTAAACTTTATGTTTCTGAAGTACCAAAAAATACAACAAGCATATTTCTTATTATTTACATTGTTTCTTATAATAATAGTAGAGAGTCGGAAAGGTATTACTACTAAATCAGATGAAAATTTTCTTCTTCTTCTTCATTCAAGTATTAGGCAACATAACCTGTTCTGGTCTCTATTTTCAAGCCATCTTTTGCGCGGTTTTCCCACATATCTTTTCCCTTTAGGTGCGTACTGTAAAACTTGTTAAGGTAGCCTTTTCGCTTCCATTCTACCTATATGTTCAATCCATCTCAGCTGACATTCGCTGCGCGCGCGCGCGCACACACACACACACAAACATACACATAAATACCTGACACCGTCCGATTAACGTTCAAACATCTTACACCTCTCAAGTACATGAAGCCACAGATGATCTTGGTCTGATAAACAGCATATGGAGAACAGCCTAAGTCAAATCAGTGACGCGAAACTTACATGATGGGTTGGAATGTGTTTTAGCGAAATGTTATTAGAGTTATTGCAAATCTTAAGTGCTTCATTTCTACTTGTCTTCGGATATTTTTATTTGCGTATTTATTCACTTTTTATCTGCTGTGTTTAGCTTGTATTATTTATCTCAACAACTTGGAATGATAAACATAATACGATTTACGAAAAACGCTGTTGTACAAGCGTATTACTAAAATTATGAATATGGAATTTCTTGGCGTATAGCAATATATTTCAAATTCTTAAAACTACAACCCAGGTCCTCGTAGGATTATTACTATTACTTATAAATTTTAAAGTATAATATTTTTACTACAGTCACAGTGATCGTCGTATGGTACAATGGAAACAACATAGGCCTACCAATGATGTCACTAATCACCAACTTTAATTAATAACAAATAACAGTTAGTAATCAACAAGTTATTCAACAATATTATATTCGTACAATAATTCAAGTTAAATTTGTCCACAGGCAATAATAATCTCAAGTAACAGAGTTCCACACTAATTATAACACAGTAAACACTTTTCACTTTTGACTCAACAATGTCTCGATCCGCACTAAGGAAATCGCTCAATGTAACTGACTGACAAAGACGGCCTCTGTCCATTTTATAGGTGGTGCACGTATTCCAGAATAATTTTCCATACTTACTGCTGCGTTCAGCATAACATTTATTTTAAGTGCTCTCCAGAGCACTCTGAAATACTTGAGTGCGGCCTTGACTGAGGCTACACCTGTTCGACTAGCGGGGAATGCGTGGAAAGACTGCGCCCGGCTGTTCGAGAGGGTTTCATCGTTTCAATATGTAATTATGTAGCACTCTCTTTTTATTAAACTGGCAAAGAAATTTGTTATTTTAACTCAAGGGTTTTGTATTTGTCTGTCCGTATATCTACTCATCTATGCGAAGAATGTTATACGATATCTTTTGAGTGTATCAACCGATTTCCTTGAAATGTGGCACGAGCGCCTATACTTTTACTCAGCATTGTTTTTTATATTGATCCCTCCAAAATAGAGGGCGGGAGAAAAAAGTGAGAGTCGAAACTAAAAAAAGTTTCTTTGGGATATCACATTAAAAAAGATTTTAAGCAAAATCGGAGTATAGTGTTTTGATCCGGAAATTGGAAGCTTTTGGAGGACCAGGATATCTAAAGTTTGCATCACTGTGCAAATCTAGCCTAATCAGACTATAGGGATGTTAAAAGGAAATTTAATTTAGTGTTTACTCCAAAAGTATTTAACTTCAGAGGAATTTGAAGCCGAAAATATAAGTCAATATTTTGAGGAAAAATGTATTTCTACGTAAACCTTTGAATTGTGAGGAATTTTATTTAAATACAAATCAGTTGTGTTTATTTTTGAAAATTATTAGAGATAGGCTTATTGGTATCTTTGGAGCGTAGGCTTACATAAACACAAAAGCGAGGAAAATGATGATTGCTTTAAAATTGTTACCTTACTATAAAATAGAACAAAATGTTTACCGTTTTTTCGATCTTTTTCTGATAATAGCCTAATACTAAAAATATCTGATAATAAATTTTTCTGATATAAGGGTGAGCGAGTCCTGCAGCTTAGGAAGCTTTACTGTATATTGCATATTAATTACTATAAATAAAACGTTTTATGGTTATCTTCCCTACCTTCACAGCTTTTACCTTTGATTAGGCACATAATCTTTATCGCTGAGTCCTCTATCCCGTGTTTCCCCTCAGTGTTATTTTCACATGCTCCTTTCAGTTTATGTCTTTTCTTCTATTTGGAGGCAATCAGTCATTTACCCTCTAAAAGGACATTTTTCATCTGATATCCTCTAGACATGTCTGTACCGTCGTAACCTGTTCGTGTCAATTGATTGCAATACGGTGATACTAACTCGCATTCTATTTAGTGTCTCTGTATTTCTGATCGTGTATGGTGTTGCAGCTCTTCTAATAATCCAGGTCTATAGATTGGAGCAGTGGTTTCCAAACTTTTCAGTCCGCGGACCCCTCTCTCGAAATTAAAATTTTCACGGACCCCATCTAAGTTATGAAATAAAACGAACAGTAAATGTGATGAAAACTCTTATACTTTAATTAAGATATATTAAAATCAAAATTCCCTTAACTTGCAAAATTATAATATTAATGATATTAAACATAGTTAACCATAGTTAAACATAGTTGTTAATGTGAACAATGAAGCTGCTTTTGAACAATTAGCTCTGCAATATTAGGTTTAATGTTTGATAATTTGAATATTAAGTCACTCTCGACATCAAGTTTATTTCTTAACTTTCCCAACCTTGACTCTATCTTTCCAGCCACACGTGTCGAAATCGAGCTACTTAGGCGTCAAACCAGCTACACGGAAAAACGTTATGCTAAGATACAGTGCTTTTGAGCAAGATACGTGGATAAAACAGCGCGATCAGTTCTGCGTTGATGCGGCGCTCTAGTCAGTTCGGCTGACAAACAGATCTGCTACACGACATGATTTAAAGATATTATTAAAGGCATTAATTTAAATTACTTTTACAATTACAATTAGTTTGAACAAAAAAATACTGGACTCTTCTATAATTTTTTTAAGATACTAAAATTTAGATTTTAAACTGTAAAAAATCTGAATAAATTACAGTATATTCTATTTTTTCGGATCCTACTTTGGGAACCACCGGTTTGGAGAGATGCGAAGTGATAGTTTAACCCAAAACTTATGTCCAAAATGAAATCTATAAAGGTGCACTGTATATACAAAAATTTAATAACATTGTAGTTTATTCTATACACAGAGTAGTTATAACTTGGTACAACAAAGGAATCAGCACCAGAACACACGGCTTGTTTACACTATCACACGTAATGTTTACGTCTAATGGTATTAAAGGAAAATGCCTGTGGTAAAGCAAAGCGCAAACCAACACAACACACCTGGATTAAGTAACTATCACATAAACTAGAGCGAGAGTGTACTTATTCTAGCAGCAACACAGCGCGTCAGCGTTACACGGTAGCGTCATACAGTGTAAATTTAACCGTTACAACAGCAATTTTAAAATTACAAAATATTAAAAGCAAGATTTTACAAAATCTCAGTTGAAAAGACCAAATTTATGACAAATGACAAGCATGGACCAAAATTCCTTGAAACGGAGATAGGACGAATTGAAAGAGTCAAAAAGTTCAAGTACCTGGGTAAGACTATACAGGAGAATGGGTTAGAAAAAGCAGCTGTTGGAGATCGAATTCTAAAAATGGAAAGAGCATATGGATTAACAAAAAATATCTACAACAAGAAATGCATCTCCTGGAATGCCAAAATAAGGCATTACAACACCGTCATAAAAACGGAATGTCTCTACGCCAGTGAATGCCTCTCGATGAACTATAACCTCGACAAACTAGAAGTCTTGGAAAGGAGAATTCTAAGAAAAATCATGGGTGCAGTTCGGACTGAAGATGGATGGAAGCTGCGAAGCAATAGGGAAGTCTACCAGAACGTGGAAAGAATCTCGGAGACTATGCGGAGGAGGAGGCTGACATTTCTCGGACATCTATACAGAATGGACAAAAATCGATTAACCAAACAAATATTCGACTACCTTTGGAAGAAGAAGACCACTACAACGTGGATTAAGGAAGTTAGAAAAGATTTAGAAAAGTCGAATATCACAGAGTCCCAAATGTTAGAAAGAAGTGAATTTAGGAGTACAGTGAAAAATCTGGAATTGTTTCAAGATGCAGGAAGACCTAATAGAAGTGGACGAACTTGGACAGAAGATCAAAGGAAACAAGCCAGTGAGCGTATGAAGGAGTACTGAAGACAGAGGAAACTCCAGGCAAAGAAAAAGAAATAAAGTTGTAGCGTGATCCTAAGTGGTCAATTCGCTAATAAAAAAAAAAGCAAGGACACGGGCACACGGCAGAAAAGTGGTCGACCATCAGAGATTCTTCAGATTAAAACTGAACCACGATAGCAATTTCCTGACAAACGAGACAACAAGCAATGACTTTTCTAGGAATCGTGGACATCTGTTATGCATAGCGTATCGGAAACAACAACGTCTCACACTCACGACACGTAATCAAAAAGCTACAGCACTGTAATCCCCATTATGCTCTAACATTTACTAAAAATTGTGTAGATTTCACGTCGTCTCGTGAAACGTTGGGGCGGCTTGTACACGGTTACTAAAAGGCTAAAGTAGTTAAATGTTGTACTACTCTATGTCAGTAGCATAAATATGCTGAGAAAATAAGTTAATCTATTTCTCTTATTTTTAACCTGAAAATGATTTAAATGGCTTAAGAAAAGCAATGATTTACTTACAGCGCTCATATAATGGTTAGTAAATTATAAGACCTAACAGTACACTGTATTCCCAGCTAGAAATATAACAGCCTTTCAGATTCAAGCTGGAATCTTTCTTTCCGTACTGGATAAAACGATGTTCATTTCACAGGAATACGGATCACCGGAGATAGACTGGAGCCGTAGTACAAAATGGACTGGAAACGGCACTTCCGATTATGTTCTCTACTTTGCAGAAACGCTTGTACTGTTTAGAACCTGTCTCAGCTTTAGAGTCAGATAACAACTGGCAAACACTCATACATTCATTCATCAAAAAAAATTTTACTATGCATTATTAGCACTAAAAGTAAATTTGTTATTTCACAATTTCTTTATATAGTTCACTCAGGTTTTTACATTTCTTAAATAGTTTAAAATTAATTCATAAATTAATTTTGTGGTTACTTTTGTTGTATAATTTCATCCTTTCCCTGTGTATTTAATATACAGGTTTGCAAATAGTTCCATAATATCTGAGGATGTTAAACAACAGGAATTAAAAGCGACAGCGTTGAGAGATATTAAACATTTTAAAAACTGTAATGGACAACTTAGATTTTTTAGAATTATAGTATAATATACATCACATTACGTCTTTACATTAAAACCAAAATTTCTGAGGAATAATATCCAATATATAGGGGTTTAATAAAGTAGTTTTAATAAGGTTTGAAGTAGGTAATGGACCTAATGTAAAAAGTCAGACTCTAAGGATGATAAGATTTAATTGATATTTGTCTTTCCAGTATGTTGCCAGTAATTTACTGATGAAATACAAGTGCCATATTAAACTGTACTAAAATATTGAAAATATAAACGAGAAGTCAAATACGCATATTACTCTTACCTTACAAAAATATGAAGATTCTTCTTTTAAAAATTAGTCATTACAGCAATCTGTAACAGATAAATAAAAAATTAGAATTTACTCATCATATAATTTGTAATACTTAATTACAAAATGGTATAAAAGGATATAAACATAAACTACAAGAATTCAAGGGCGACTGTATCTTACTTCTGTTACGTTTAACAGTTTAACGGCCCATTAACGTCTGACATAGTTTACTTTAATTACACTAAAATTTTACACTTTTCTACGTATATAACACATTTGCATATTTTGTGTAACAACAAAACATTCATTAATGTAAGGGTTTGTTTTTTATATTTTGTATTGTTAGTTTATAACAACTTTCATAAAATTTCATCACAGGCAGTACTTTTACATAGTAACACATTTATTTTTATACAAATATGTTATATTATTTACAAATAAATCGTTTCTTTTGTCGATTTTAACAAAATCAATGGCAAGTTTACATCTAACACAACAACTGTTAGAACGCAACAGGTTCTAACACAACAATTTTTATTAGAACGCTTTACACGGAATTTACACAATTAGATTCACAAAACGCTTAATCACGTACAAGAAGTATGGTTTTTCAAAGTTTCTGTATCAACTAATCACATCAAATATTTATTTAAACAACTTTATTCGTCATATACATTTAAACTCTGTAAAACTTATAGTTATGAAATTCATGAAGTTCATACACCCTTGTGAAGTTTACAAAATATTTGCCTAAAGTATTGGAGTATTGATGTTTCGGGACAAACATATAATTTATCCTAATCTTATAGAGCTAACTTATATTGTTAGGAGGGTTGCACAGATCGTCGCGTTGCATAGTGTAAACAAAATAATTGAACAAAGAGACTTTGGTAATTTTAACTTTAATTAGTTTTAAAATTAAAAAAACTCAACAGTAGTATACAACAGTTCAAGTTTATGTTCACGCAACGTAACAAACAATAAATGTCACTTAATAAACAGTGTCACACTAAATAATAAAAAAAACACCATTTATAGACATCGGAGACAAGAACTCACAATTATCACTTTACATTAAACAGCTATAGCAATTCCGATAACACGCAATTTAATCGTTGATCTAAATAAAAAAACTGACTGGCTTGCTTTGGAAAAAGTGTTATGACTCAGGCTGTCTGCCGTAGTATGTGACGAAATTGAGCTAAATGCTGGTTCATGGAGCTATCGACCATAATCTGAAAGGTGAGTCTGGAAAGATCGCGAAGGAGCGCCCGAGCACAGCCTAGCCGCTCACACAGCACGTTAAAATGTTATCTATTTCTTCTGCGTACATTATACGTAATACATTATTATAACAGGTGAAGTTGAATGTTTTATCACAATAATTTACAAAATGTGTTAAAAGCAGTATGTCTTTAAACCGTAGCATGTTTGAAAAAATAAGAGCCTTTTGTAGAAGTTACCTTCAAGATATGTAAACAATGGCCATTTGTAAACAAGCCATTCAAGTCATTAGTCTTATCAAGCCGTCGTTGAAGGGATACGGAACAGCGTAATGGTTAATGTACTACTTATGTACGCTTATGAATACACATTATTTAGAATATTGTCTTGTATAATGAAATTATTTAGGTCACAGTAAGTTACTTCAAATTATTTCTCACTGTTCACATTAAATTATTAATGAAAATGCGATCATTTACAATATACTGCAGTTATGTATTTGCATTGACCCAAATGTACAACGACGAAGATTCTCTGTTCGATTGAGTTTGGTTACACCGTTAATATAGTATTTGTATCTGTTCTACTGTAAATCTTAATAAATATTTTACTTCTTAATATTCTACACTACACTTCACTGTTTGTTGTCACGTCTTTACTAATTGCTATGATTATACTTTCCCACAGACTGATACGACTTAGAAATGCCTTTTCCTATGCATCAGAATTTGTACTGCGGTACAAAGCACATATTTGTTTTTAAAATTACAGTTACACGTAATAAGTGTAACAAGCGTAGACAAGTCACTAAAATTGTGTTATGTCTTATAAACGTTGATTTACTAACACTTATCCACACGTTTATGTAAATCTGATGTTAGTGACTTTTCGAAATTGCACATTAGCCCTTACACATTACTAATCCGTATATTAATGTCACTCCAGTTAAGTAAAATTACCGTTTCTGGTCGGCAAATAACTACTTATTTGTTCATGCAAACCGGCTCAAGAGTCGATTTACCGTGTCTCTGTCTATCAGTTCTTAATATAATAGTGATAAACATGATTCGCAAAGGTAATAGATTGCTGTAGCTGCTTTTGTTGTAATGGATTGTGTAGTGTAAAACAAATTAAGGTTCCGTGTGCAATTTCATTTTAAGGTCCCATGTATAAAAATATAAATAATTTATTATAAGAAGTCTATTTCTTTGTCATTAGGCTAATTTCCAGGACACAAAAAAATATTTGTTTTTATTTTAACTTCCTTATCAGCTATTTTATCTGTGTTAGCAGTCTTCATAACAAATTTGTCGTTCGTACAGTTCGAGGGAAAATTGTACATAGCAGAGAAGCAACAAAATACGACAAAAGTATTTGACACGACAAAACTTCCTTGTATTTTCAATTTTGAAAAAATTAACAAAATAATTTAAACTTTAATCTAAAAATAATGTTTTATGCCCGTATCATGAATTAAAAATTTGTAAGTGCTTAGTCAGAAAGAAAATTATTTTAAATTGTGCAATCGTATTTTACTTGAAGAGTCAGACAATAAGTACGTTAAAATTCAGTAATCATTAGACATACTAAACACTGATCACACAGAAGAAAAAGAAAATCTAATAACAAATTTTCAGTTGTAACTTTTATACTTCTCACTTCCTCTGTCTTAAAAGTAGATGTAGTTTTCATATTTCAACACGCAACTAAACCAGAGATATTTATGTCTGTGTCAACTGTTTACCAAACAATAATTTGGAAAAATAATAAAAATATTAAGTAAATGAAGAAAGTTGTGTTAGTGGTTATAATCACAAACAGAATTATCACTGTTGCACACCACTATAGAAAAATTAGTGGAATTTCCGATCTGACGATGAGCTGAGAAGCTTGAAAGCGTTAATCGCAATAATTTTTCTATAGTGGTGTGGAACAGTGATAATTCTGTTTGTAAAAATGTTTAGTTAACCTGCAAAAACATAGATTTGTTTTACCCGTAAGTTCTGAAAACTGTATATAATCTTATCAGAGCTAATTGATTAGGATTTTTTTATGTTATTAAAAAGTTGTAGTATTGTAAATAGAATGTAATCACATACGTAGGCACATCAATGCCAATAAAGCTATGTCTGTTAATTAATTAAGACAATATTTTCTGAATATTAAAATTGAATATAAAATAAGAGTATATGGTAAGAGTGAACGACAAATCATTTTTAGCAATAAGTTTATCTTGTAGTTTAAAATTATATTATTCCCATTCAAAACATGTATAAGGTATTTTGTTTAAGTGCTTCTCCATAAGTACCGTCAAGGATTTATGTTACTTTCTTAATTCAACCTGGTATCTTTTAATCTAAGTTTTCCTTTCAATTGATTGTTGTTCATGAGCACTTAGCAGCGATATCCTTCTGCTGGTTTCAACTGAATAAGGTTTTTGAAGTCCTTTTACTCTTTCCAATCTCATTAACGTATCAGAAATATCAAGATACTAAGAAGCGTATATCTCCCAAACTTTTATTTATATTCTAGCCAACACATTTATAGAGCTTATAAATTTTATATCTTCTTAAGGAACGAAACTTTTGCGGTCACGAAAGGTTACAACAACTTTAGAAAAATTGTAAATCTCGGTTTATGCAGTTACCACATTAGATTATTATTTCTTTTTGGAAAAGTCAATTGTCCTATTTCACGATTGATCATATCGACTACTACAGGAAACACAAACATTTGTATCGTAAGAAGTCTTGTGTATAGTGTACGTAACATAAACGCTCACGTTGTCTCAGAAGTAATGTGTAGCCCTAACGTTTAGACTATTATTTCTTTTCTAACTTCTGAAAAGGCCTCAATAAAATTTTTGGCTTGTAATAAAAGTCTTCTGCTAAACAGTACACTGTAGCATTTTTAATAGCACAAATTGTTTCTAGAAAAGAAGAAATTTGACTGTTTTTACAAGTTTACACTACAATAATCTCCACGCATATAAAGCGTGCTTATCCACTACAGGGTCTACATATTAGCTAATTATAACTGTATTAAAAATTAACATATGGTGTTCAAATCGAGTTTCCTGATCCGTCAAAGTGTTGTGAACAAATACAGTGCAAACTATTTCCGCGCACACATAGGTTTTCTTAAATGCAGCTAGGACAATAACTGCTGAGTCTATAGAGAGTGACGCATTGATAATCTGTGTTAAAAGCTCGTAACCGGAAGATCAGTTTTGTAAGCTAGTTTAGAATTTTTTCCTTAAGGTTGTTTGTGCAGTTGCCGCTCAGTTTTAGCTTTCACGTAATTATGATTGTGATTATGGTGGTGGTGCTGTTATCAAGTGTGTAGTAACAATGATTTTGATATTATTTGGAAAGGTCTGTTGTGACTGTTACGAATAGTGCTATTGTTACTATAATCACAATCACCAAAAAAGACGTCTGAATTTATTTTCAGTTTAGTGTTCGGGTTAAAGCTATATCTTTTCTTTTTTGAAGATTTTTTCCCTTAAGACTATGTTGTCAAAGTCTTTTTCTTGCTATATTTTTCCACCATTTATATTTTACTGTAAAGGTTTTCTCCGTCAAGGTAGTGTGACGATACCTTATTGTCTCAAACCCTCCAAGACGAGAAATCTCCGGCAATAATTTTGCGGACTACCCAGAGAATAGAGCATTTAACCAGGCGAATGAAAAATTTGTTGATCTGGCCTAATCTCACGGAAATACCTGTTGACGTACAAAACCTAGCTGACGAAGCTCTACGCCGCTTACCTTCAATTATTAATGACTTAAGACGAAAATCCGACTCATTCAGGATGGACGAAATAGAGAAGTCCTTAATGAAATTACACATCTCCCCAGTACAATCTCCCACTACTAATTTACCTCCGCCTAACACTGATCGGAACTCACCCACCGTATCGCAAGTGCAAGCGAACCAAGAGCGAAATACTGATAGAGATTTAAATGCCCCTCCTCCCGAGGATTTTCAGTTTCGTCCCGGAAATCATGAATTGATTACCTCCAATGAATCAAATCGTTCTCATAAAGGAATGAACACTATGAACTATAACGCGGACCTATACGGTAAAATGACTCATCCTGTGGAGAAAATCTTAACAGAAATCCCTTACACAGATGGATTAAATGTCTCCAAACTACTAACTATCATTAGTTATCTCCTGCAGATAAAAGATCTACAGCAGCTGAATGACTGGCAAATTTTGCAAGTTCTGTTACCAAAATGTAAACTTCTGTTACCGTTGAAGAATCGTGTCCTAGAAGCCCTAACCTCTACATTTCCAGTAGATGAGCTACATAGTTCTATAATAAAATACTTTATTCCCACCGGCATTTATGAGGAAATAAAAAGGAAGACGGTACTCCGAGTACAAGGAAATCAAGAGAGATTAGCTCATTACATCTCCGACATCAGGGAGTCATCT
This sequence comes from Magicicada septendecula, assembly GCA_034769895.1. Lineage (NCBI taxonomy): Eukaryota > Metazoa > Arthropoda > Insecta > Hemiptera > Cicadidae > Magicicada > Magicicada septendecula. Next base: position 169,585,390 of record CM068375.1, read on the forward strand.
CGCCTACTACGTGTAGACTGGAACGAGACACAACTGGTCGACACCATTTTAATAGGAGTGTCACCTGAAGAAAGATATCGTCTATCGTTGATAAATAGACCCAATACAATTGCTGATCTAGAACAGTGCAGTATCCATTCTTCAAATGTATGGTACTCCGATCAAAATAGACTAGCAATGAAAACCGCTGGAACTAATAGAAATGAATTGCGAGCACTAGTGCCTGATGTAACAACCTCTCATGAAAGGCAAGCTTTTAGTAAACCTCACCATGTGCGCAAATCTGGTAAGTTAAGTATAACTCCATATAAAGCGGAAACAAAGTACCCACCTCGCAATAAACCCACCTGTTATAATTGCGGCAAATATGGGCACATAAGAAAAGACTGCAAGAGTAAGCCATTGGAACGGAATCACCACACTTCAAAAAACATGTAAGGCAGGGAGACCCGAAATCCTGTGTCTTCCGCAGCTACTCAAAATCTGGTGAACGCAAAGAAACTAATAATAATAATAATAAAATATTTTATAACCAACGTGGAAGGAAAAGAAGTTCGAAAGAAATCGATCCCTATGTGAGAGAATTTCGTGACAAATGTAACGCGATTAATAAATGTAACTGGACTAAAAATCTATTACCATTAATACAAGTTGACTTAGGCGTTACATCCACCATCGCCTTAATTGATTCGGGATCTAGTAGAACTTTAATCAGCCAAGAATTAGCGGACATATTAGCGAAACACCATCTAGTAAAACGGAATCAACCGGTGAATATAAAGTATGCTACCGCTGATAAACGTAATATAAACATAAACCTGAGCATTACAGTTAAGGTTAAAATCAAGAACCTAAGCTGGATGTTTACAATGTTAGTATGTAAGGAATTAGGACCTGATTTAATATTAGGTGCAGACTTTATTAGTAAGACAGGAATGATTCTTGACATCTTTGAGCAAAAATATTATTTCCGATTTGACAGTACACGGAAATATAGATTTGATAGTAATAAAGAAAAATATTGTTCATCTAATGCACATGTTATACACCAAGACTCAGATTTGTCTCACCTAGAAAGAAGAGATAGAGTGAGAATACTGAAATTAATAAAAGAATTTTCCTCGGTTCTTACACCTAAACTAGGACTCACTAACCTAATAGAGTATAAAATTAATCTGAGCGATCAGAAAGTAATACGCCTACCTCCGTACAAGTTGTCGCCTCCCAAGGTGGAAGTGATGCGAAACCATATCAACAAGTTGTTGGACCAAGGAGTCATAGAACCCTCTACGTCCCCATATTCTTCACCCTCCTTTTTAGTACCAAAAGGACAAGATAAACACAGACTAGTTGTGGACTATAGGCAATTAAACAAAAGAATAGAATTTGAATCAATCCCTCTCCCAGACATCCATAGTGCCTTTCATTATTTCACTAAAGCTATGGTCTTTACGGTAATGGATCTGAATCAAGCTTTTCACCAAATACCCCTTCCTGAGGAATCAAAACGTCTAACCGCATTTGCAGTTCCTTTTAACTTGTACCAATTTACTAGAGTACCCTTTGGAATATCTCAAGGAAGTTCCGTATGTAGTAGACTATTAGAAAGGATATTTCACGATATTAAATTTAAATATGTGTATCACTATTTGGACGACATCGTTATATACAGCGAATCTATGGAACAACATCTTAAACATCTACGCGAAGTGTTATCTCGGTTACTAAGAGCAGGATTAACTGTTAACCCAAAGAAGGTAAGTTTTGCCGTCCCTCAGTTCTCTTTCTTAGGTCACATCGTGAAAGCTAATGGAAAAGTAAGCATTGACCCCGAACGAACCCGCGCTATTAGAGAATTATCACCCCCACGAGATGCAAAAGGTATAGCCCGATTTTTGGGAATGGTAAATTATTTCCAGAAATATATTCCCCATCTTGCCGAAATAGCAGCACCCCTAAACTCCTTACGAAAGAAGGGAACTAAGTTCGAATGGAGCTCACAACATCAAAACGCGTTTGAACAACTTAAAGAACGTATTATATCTCCCCCAGTTTTGCAACTAGCGGATTTCACGAAACCTTTCGTAGTGCAAACCGACAGTTCCAGTGTAGCGTTAGGTGCAGTGATATATCAAGAGATAGATAACTGTAGACTACCTATTAGTTATGCATCACGAACACTTAGCGATCAGGAAAGAAAGTATTCCGCATATGAATTGGAATGTTTAGCAATTGTTTTTGCGTTCGAGAAGTTTAAACCCTTCCTAGAACATAAAGAATTCCTTTTGGAAACCGACAATCAGGCGTTATCTTGGTTATTGAATCACCCTAAACAGTTAGGACGAATTGGAAGGTGGATATTGAAGTTAAACTGCTACAAATTCAGAGTGCAGCATATAAAAGGTACTCAAAACGTAGTCGCTGATACCCTGTCCCGTATGTTCCAGTCGCCCACTAAAACTCCCGAAAGCAAGGAGAATCCGGAAATAGCACTTGCTAACGCCGTAATTACTGAATTCCCCCTTGCCTTTACCAACATTGCCCTGTATCAACAACAAGACCCCTTACTGAAGCCTATTATAGAACAACTTACGCAAGGTATTAAATCCGAGAAGTACGTATTGAGTAGAAATGTACTATGTCACAAGATAAGAAGCGGAAAGGAATTAAGAATAATATCCCCTGATGTAATTAAGCCCATGCTGATGGAATACTTCCATTCATCTACCATAGGAGCCCATATGGGAATCAATAAGACAATACATCGTGTTCGAAAGGAATATCATTGGAACAATATGAACAGCGAAATAGCCAACTTCGTAAAGAAATGTACATTGTGTGCCCTCAGTAAACCGGCCCGAAATAATCAAGTGAGCCAAATGATTTCAGAAATCCCTAAGACCCCTTTTTCTAAACTTTATCTAGATTTCTCAGGTCCATATCCACGATCCAAAACAGGCAATACAATGTTACTCATCTGTGTAGATTCGTTCACTAAATTTGTTTGGATGTATCCCATGCGACGAGCATTAGCGTCGACGACTGTAAAAATATTACAGGAAAGACTATTTAAAGACTACGGTACTCCAGTACGTATAGTATCTGATAACGGTCCACAGTTTAAAGCGAAAGAATTTAGGAATATGTGTTTCAAGTTAGGGATAGAACATATAACCACTACAGAGTATCGACCGCAAGGCAATATTGCTGAAAGGTATCTACGAAACCTCAAATCTGCGCTAATCGCCTATCATGCGAACGATCACACGTCGTGGGACCAAAACCTATCCTGGATTCAATATGCTTTTAATTCAGCTTATCACGAAGGTCACAAGTCGACCCCGTTTGAGTTACTGTACAAATACCGACCAAACCACCCTTTGTCCACAAGATGGAATATACACGATCTGTTGCCTCCGCAAATAAAGCGAATATGGAATAAAGCCCGCTCTAATTTAAGAGCAAACTTAGAGAAATCCAGAAAATACCACGAGAAAGGTAATCATAGCAATTCAATTAGGTACCAAGTAGGTGACTTAGTAATGTATAAAACTCACCCCACTAGTAGTGCGATTGATAAGACCACCTCTAAACTATCATTCCGATGGTGTGGCCCTTACCGAATCCAGAAGTACCTAACTCCAGTTACAGTAGCCCTGTGCGAACCTGCGACTCGAAAATATGTGCGGAGAACGCATATGTCACAGTTAAAATTGTATAAGAAGAAGAGACGGAATAGTATAACCCAAAAGAGAAAAGGGAATACTAGGTAGTGAAGTAAATTATACTTCTGAAGCCGTGAAAATGTTAAACGTAGAGTTTGGAAGTGAGGCCTGATCAACCTGAGTTCCAGTTCTGCGAAGCATACGTTAATGAATACTCATTAACAAGATGAGAACTAATACTCATTAACTAGATGAGTTATCTAGTAATCAATGGAAACAAGATAGAATTCTAAATAGCAAAAATTTAGAAAATTACTCTAGAGAGAGAGAGAGTAAGACAACCAGAAAGAAAAAACCGGTAGTAGATTTAAGTGATAGAGATAAGAAAGAGTTTTGTGTTTTATTTTGTAAATATTAAGTGTGAATAGAAAAAAAAAGAGTAGTTAATAAGAATATATAAAAGTAGATTGTGTTGTGAAGAGGAAGCAAGTAGATCTAACGCTAACCAATAACTATGTGAAAGAAATTACACACACTGACACCATTCATACTCCAAGTCCCCAGTTAAAAAAAAAAAAAAAAAAACCGTAACGTGCAAATTAAGCGGTGGAGTATGTGACGATTTAAATTGCAACAGTAATCGTAAAATAAAAAAAAAATTAAAAATTAAGTTTGCGAGCGATTAAGCAATTTTAAATCTCACTATAATATCTAAACCCCTGTATATACTCAGTATGAGAATAAGTAGTAATTAAGAAGTTCAAAGAAACATTAATAAAAAGGCAAATTGTAAATAGTTATTATTGTCATATTTAACCCTTTGCTTGTCATCATGCGGTGACCTGTTAATTCCGGACTCGACATGTTTTCCGAGTCGTCTGTAATTTAGAATAAGATAAAAAATCGTAATGTTAATAATAAAAAAATCTGAAGACACAGATAGTCGTTAAAATAAGTCACTAAAATTGTATATGTTTATTAAGGTATAGTTTTTGTAATTAAAAAAGTTAACTTAAATACAGATAGGGACTATATTCTCGCGGAGTAGTTGCCCCTCTCTTTTGGTGAAGTACCAGTCGAAGCGGGCAGAAAAACGCTCTCTCGATATGTTGACCTCACAGAGTGCAGACGTACGAGCGAAAGCTCTGATAAAATGTTGTTAGTTTGTTTGTTTAATTTAAATGTAGTTTAGTAACTACCACTGCTAAAAGCGTGTGACATGTACCATTAACTATAAAAATGTGGTAACAAGAAGAAATAATATGTAACAACAAAAAAGTAAGAGTGTTAAGCAAGATGACGACTCCCTTCAAGAAGTAACTCACATTTCAACATCATTCCTGAAGATGTGATCTGCAGGAACTGTTTAAAGACACGTATACCCGGCAGAAGATGCTGTTTAGGACATCCGAGAATCTGCATATACTTACACCGAAGAAGCTTCAATCTCCTCTGTGAACTTTCGACACTTTATTGACGAAGACCCCACCCAGATGATGACGGCGCGTACAAGGATTCCCAAGACGGACACCCCAGGACGAGGTTTCTACATTCCATTCTAAAGGTGACTCGATAGCCTGTCTATCGAGAGTTAATAATATTTGTTACACTACACACTTCCAAAAGAGACTTTTCAAAGACAATTAATTTTATGTAAACATTAAAAGAGTAAATCTAAGAGTTTACTGTAAAAAACTCAAACATCATACGTTGTAACGCTTTATATATTAATGTATCTTATTATTATTCCAAGTAATAGTACCATTCTTCAAATGGTTAAAGAAGTCTTGCAAGCTAAGATAATGAATTGAAAGTAATTAAAAGTCTTTACTATCAAATACAGAAAGTTAACCCGGATCCGAGGTATAGCAAAATAGAGTCAATTTGATCCCAAAGTTTTATAAAAGAATTTAAATACTTTAGTTTAATTAGTGATGCAATGGGATCTGTCAGTAACAGTTGTTAAATAAAGAGAAGTCGTCTTGTTACACACATAAAATGAGTGCGTAAATCAGTACAATACCTTCCCTTGTTTCCTTACTCAGTTAGTAAGTAATTTGTTCAGTTAATTTGATTGGAATACAGTTCGTTACAACGTAGGGAGCCCATGTAATTGGCAGAGGTCAGTTAAGATGGGTTCCCTGGATTTGTAACCCGGCAATACGTTACAGTAGTTGTAAGTTTACAGTGTAAGCTACATTCAGAGTATTTCTGCATATTTTCCGATGAATAAATTTAGTAGGGTTTTCTTACATACGTCTTGATTATACCAAAATTGCGATTACAAGGTAAAAAATAGCGCCTTACGTTTAGGTAACAATTTTGTCAGCCTTGCAACCACAAGATTCGCTGAGTCCTGCTTAAAGACATGATTAACATTTTGCTTCCACATGAGTTAGAAAACAAACACAGAAGTTCTTTTGCAGACTGAATTACATTTCTTTCTGACATCCGATAAACCTATAGCCAAAGTACCCGTTAAAATAATTTAAGTAAAATCCTTACCTTAGTACCATGAGAGACTAATTTGAAGTGAGAACGTGTTACACTTGTACATGAATCACCACTTAAATATTTAATATTTTAATTAACAAGTGTAGTAATTTTACATTGAATGCTGCAGTGTTGCCATGAATGTTTTAAAAATAATTCCTAGAACAACTCCATTTCTCGTGCCTTCACTTTTACCTCTGTGATTTCCACCCGCAACCAAATACAAGTAAGTTATAAGTGTCTCATCCTCTATTAGTAACACCGTGCAAACGTATGCATGCTTTTTTGGAAAGAACATGCCAATTTATTTTAATGAAAACATTGTACTAAACATTTTGGTTTCTATACTTTGAATCACTTCTGCGGTCTTCTAGTTTTGACAATTTTTATAGCCAAAAGTCTTCGATGAAAGATATTCTGCTGAATTTTCTTTCAAAGTCACTAAGGTTTTTAAAAACTAATATATTTTACTAATGCTCAAAATGTGCTGGAACGTTTTATTTAGCACCTACAGGAAACTAAACAATAATAGCTAAGCTGTATTACACACAAAGGTTTTAATTTCGAATAGAATATTTCTTAATAATATTAGGTAGGATGTTTGTGTGGCCTCAGAGGACACAAAGCAGAATATGTAGAACATAAGTATTAGTATGAGCAGATCTTATATAGGCAAGGTAAAAATAGGTTATGTATAACCAAGGTAAGTACGGTATGTAATACCTGTATGTACATTATATTACTTTATTACGTAGGTAAGTAATATTAGTTACAATAGCTACAATATTAGTTAATTACACTCATATCTGCTCATGATTATTCTTGTGTAATTTTTATTGTTAAAATAAATAATACGTTTTTAGACGAATATATTTTTTATATGTATTTACATCATTCTGACAGTATTGACTGTCATCGTTAATACATACAAATGAATAAAATATTACTTGTATGTATGGTTGATTGAATAAAAACTTGTGGAATGATTATTTTAACTTGGATATCCAGTTTATAATTTTTAGTGTTTCTAAGTTTTTTGTCTAATTTTTACATTATTTATTCGTATATAACTTTCTTCATTTACACTTCTATACTACACAAACAGACAACATACAGACAACAGTAAATGCCAACTGTTGTATGTTATTTACACATACTTGGCTGTGTGTATGTGACTTCCGCTTGGCTGCGACAGATCCAGTTGTTTTGAGAAGGGAATCAGTCATGAGCCTATGCCAGTTCCAGTACATACAAAATATTCCATGGCTTACTGCTGCTATTCTCTTCATCTGACTGTTCCTATTGCTACAAAAATCTTTAGCTCTATGCATTTCAAATGCGGTTTCATCCATTACTTAATTTAGCCGAAACAGTGACTGATCCTCTTTCCAAAACAACTGACATATTTGTATTTACTGTTTTGTTGCTACCATACTTAACTCCATGTACTGATTCAAGTTTACATTAGACGTCCACCGTGAAGACATTTATACTATAAAGTGGATGTTAAATCATAACTTTTGATGTTTTCATCTTTTGATTGTGCAGTGTTAGGAGAAATATTGTTCTCTGTAAGATTATTCTCTTCATTATGAATAACTGAATAAACTGTACTAATCACTAAATTACGGTTTGTAGTCATTATTTTTACCTTAACTTGCGCATTTTCTTGACTAAATTATCAACGCAATATTCTAGACTTAGAATTAGAACACAAATTGATCTTTCCTTATCACTAACGTTATGTCAGTCATTTAAAGTGTTCACCTACTTCACACAACGTTTGGCTTTAGAGGTGTGTACTGTTTTGCTTGAGAATTCAGAATTAAATTCTACTTTCATCCACTGAAACTAAAAGTCTATTGTTAAATTTCATTTCTCAAACATATAATATTCAAGAAATTTGTGAAGTATTTATGACTGTATATTAAAATGTACTTTCAATTTATAATTGATAGCGACTTATGACTGAAAGAACTATACTTTTATACAGTGATATTATTATCTAAGTGTATTTGTCTCTCTGCTTAGTAAACAACCTTGTACAACCAAGACAACTTCATTTAATTGCTTGTAAATTACGTTATTACGACCAAGTGGATACGGAATTAAAAATAATTTTTTTCTAACAAGGCTATGTATATTTAGTTGTCGGTCAAAATTGTGCCCGAAAAGCGTGTATTTACCTGGTTATTTATTTCTACGATTTTAAATAATCCACATAAAGCTAACGGGCATATACGTCTACACACACACACACACACACACACACACACACACACACAATAAACGAAAAAGAAAAGCAATTGCAACAGATTTGGATAATTATATAGAGCTAAAACTCAGCAAGTAGTTAAAACCTTTTATCCACTATTAAAATTAAAATTGAAAGCATTTGATAGCGTAATAATAATTATTTCACTGACAAAACTCGAAGCATTGTGACGCGAAACAGTGGTTTTCAATTAACAGTAAAAAGCAACCTCTCGTTAGCTGCCATTTACTGTTCACGTCATTTTGAAACGTCACTCCTATTTACGTGAATGGGAATCAACTTCACAATCATACGGGAATCAACTTCACATTGAGCTACCGGTAATTGATATTAACCTTGACCTATCTGTATGGTTAGGAAAGTTGTAGAATATTAAATACGCTTAACTGCCGGATAGCTTGGTATATATATTAAGCATTTAAAAAATTTTATAACACAGGAAAGAATTTATGTTTAAGAAAAATATTATGTTTGTAAATAGAGAATTTTAAATTTTAAATTATTACTAACAGTGTAAAAAATAATAAAACAAACACAGTAAAGTAATGTGATATCTGATTCCTAAGAGTTTGTAAAGAAAGAATGTAGAAGAAGAAGAAACTAAAAATAAAAATGAAAGAAATGAAAAAAATAATGTGATGTGCAAGAGAATTTAACATGAATTGTAAATATCTCTTTGTTTTGTTTTCAGTGTGTTAATGCCGTGGCCGGTTTACAGAGGCTTCAACAGTCAAATATTTTGTCTAAATCTATCATAGTCTTTTGTAAATGGCTATATTAACGTTAACAGCACAATTAACCCTATGGCGATAGACACTTGCAAAAACTAAAAGAATCTTTGGAGAAAGACTACTACCGGTTTAGCCGAAATGTCCGATTGAAGAAAGATCAACAAATAACGACAGGTTTAAAGCCCAGTGGTAATTATAAAGAAAGCCTTTGATTAAAAACCGTAGTCGTAAAAGACTGAAAATAAAGGAATATCTTTTCTTATATAACATTAGAATTTTTCCACTCCCCCTACACAAGTCAAATGCTTGAAGAAACCTAAGTCTAATGTTATTGTGTTGTTTATATTAAACTATGTAGTTTACAAGGTGTTATAACGATTCATATTAGCGTCCTATCTGAGCGTTATATGAAAGTGTTTGACTGTACGAGTATAGCAGCGTAAACAAGAGAGAGAGCGTACAATCGCAGCCATCTCACTCTAACCTCGTCACAGCGACGTCCGCTACCGGTACGAACATGACACTTTACTCAATTCAAATTATCAGTTCAACCTGCAATAACTTCAAAACTAATAAATATACGGCAATTCTGAAAACAGCATTGTGTTCAGCAAGTAAAGCTTTATAAGCAGCCGCAATCTCAGTTAATATAATTAACAATTGAAGAAGTTATACGGAAGACGAACGCCAAAAGGAATAACAAGAGATTATGCTATGTAGGAATTAGGTGTTTTCACCCACACACAGATAAAGACCTAAGCAACAATATTTTGTGGTCAGATCTTTGAAAACATTTTGCAGATACCTGTAATCAATCAATTTGCAAACACAGGAAGTACGATTTTGACTAGAAATTCTCTGCCGTTTCAAACCTGTCACGGGGTGTTTGCTCGACCTGTTCGAGATTGTCGAGACTGGAAAAACATATGATTTATTTGAACAACCAATCAGAAGCCCGTATTTAAAACAGACGCCAACTAAAACCGAGGGGTAGCGTTACTCTTCGATCGGATCTTCAATGCGCTAGTCGTGTATAAATTACGTGCAGAAATTTTACAATCACGCAAAGTTGTATTTAAGTATAAAATTCGAGAAGTAGTCCGCAGTGAAGATGAACTAGTACCGTTCAACAACTCTCGCTGTGTATCACCACGTTAATTAATTAAATTATTAATTAATTAATTAATAATCAGCCGTGAAGGACCTTAGCAACATAGAGCTACAGCATCTGTAATTGCCAGAGCATCCTTCTACAGGAATGATCAACATCATTTCTTCTGTCCTAAACCATCAAAAGGAGGACCTCTACGGATTCCTATCTTCGGTAGACGCATCAAACAGTAAGAAATAGATTCATTGATCAATGAAATAAGCACTAAACAAATAATAAAAAGCAATAAACAATTTTTTAAAAGACACTAAGAATTTCACACTGTATTTAATATGTATGATTAGTCATAACATAGTATAGGAGTGTGAATGGAAAGTGAGGACGTGCAAATTATTGCAGACCTGTTCTTTAGCACTGGTTGGGAGATATCAATCTCTTAATTAAACCAGATAAGAGCAGTAGGTCGTTTGAACGTCTTAATCTTTACTTTTCACACACACTCGTTAATTATAAGTGTTAGGGTAGCAATAAGTCCTACAATTACCATTTTCAAGAAGTTTAAAAATAATTAAAACGTTAATTAAACATACTCAAGCAAATTTTAAAGTGTTATTTGTAACGATTCCCCTTGAATCCACAATCACTGAACGAATCCTGAGAAATTTGTGTCTCTATGCTCTGAGCTAAGCTGGAACCGTGTCATTAGTATCTGGGATTTGTTCTGGCGCCCAGGTAAAGTAATCTCACTGGTAAGTAACGCTTTATCTATCATTCAAAATATTAGATAAGAGTGTTAGATAAAAAGTAGCGTTGTAGTGTACATATTTTATTTTTGCAACAGCGGGATTAAAACGTTTTAATAATGGTGTAAAAATGACAAACTGTATCTGCTAATCATAAGAGGTTGGGAAGCTTAACAGAACGCTACACAATAGAAAGGAGTAATTTTCAACAGGCGCGTTCTGACGATTTTCCTGTAGTTTATTTCTTAGAATTCGTCGGATACACTGACATGTAAAAAGTGGCAACAAAAATTTCATCTTATTCTTAATCTTTTGACGTCGGAAATCTCTACCGCCTGCTTAACGACTTCAACGCAAATTGCCTCAACCCCAGTTGAATGCTTTTGAAAACGTCAGCTTATACCAGCAGCCCCAACATTATCAATCGCTTTATCACCGCTTCTGAGTTGGGTCTTTTTCATAACTCTGTTTTCCAGCAGTATGGTTTTTGTGTTTCTGATATCCTGAAATAACCCTGCAGCACTCATTCTGCACGTGTTTGTAATTTGTTAAGTAACACAAAACAGCCATTGAGGTACAGTATTGAGGATGCTACAAAGTTTTGAAATATGCAAACGCTTATTATATTTAAAATAATACAAATATTATTATAAAATTAAGCAAACATTATATTTTCTTAAATTATTTAGTGTCTTTAACAAAATACGAATACAGAGTATGAGGTATTTCATATAAAGGTTTTATAATTTCCATTTTCTTAGATCTATACCTGCACTACTTTACTAACATAATCAAGTCATGTGAAAGTTAACTTTAAATAGCATGCAGTGTGGGAAAGAGAAATAGATACAGGAAACAGGCGACAAACAAAAAGGAACGGAAATATTATATAAATAGATTAGAATGCATGTTGTAATAACTGATCCTGTTATGCACATAATTAGTTCCTGTTGTTAACATATTGTACGTGTTTTTCATACGGTTGAAGCATGTTACACTGCATCATGTTATAAATATTGGCTGTGCCTCTCCTATTTTACTGTTTTATTATTAAATTAATATTAATTATAATTATGTTTATTAAGTTCAAAAATTTATATTTCCTCATTACAGAACATATTAAAAATTTATTTCAGGCATGTTGTTTCTTTTCTTGACGCTTAGATTTACTACTATGAAAGCGTCTTGTAAAACCAGCATCAGAGGAGTTGAAACTTAAACTTTCAGAAATGTTTTGCTGGCTGACAATCTGCATAAGAGAGATAAGTAGGTTAACTAAATGCCACTAAAAATTAGTGTTAAAAAATAATAATCATATAATTTCTTTTGAGTTTCTAGAGAATAACGCAACCCGTTCTTTATTTCCCGCTGTTGGTTCGTAATCTAGATAACTTTCTCTTAGAAAAATTTCAATGCAAATTTTTTTGCTTTTGCCTCGAGTAATTTAATTAATTTCAAAATGTTGATCCGGACTTGTGAACGGAGAAGATAACTTTATCTTAACAATGTAATAAATATTTTGCCCACTTCCACAGCTTCTCCTTTAGTAACGGAAAATTCGTGATTGTACGTATTATGTACTCGTTAAATTTTTTAATATCAAATGATTGAAGAAACAAAGTGCTTTAAACCCAGAGTGCAAAGTTTTAATTATTTATAATTACATAATTAAAATATACTTCACAATAAATTCTACGTATCTACCATACACGATTGTCACGTCATTCGTTTTGTTGTCGTCAGCTGATAGTAACAAGTGAGAGTACTAACAATGCAGTTTTGTTTGAACGAAATACATTTTTTAAATCTGTTCCTATACAACAGACGACGTCTACTGATATTTGCGCCGATTTATTAAACGATTTTACATATAGAAATTGTTGCTAAAATTTTTATTATTATTATTCCGGCTGTACAATGTTTTCAGGATCCGAAGATTGCAGTATTGATTGCATTCTCATCTTCCACTGCTGGTTGTCCAGCCAAAGATTTCATTCAATTTCTCTTTCTTTTAATAAAGTTTGAATTCTATCCAGGTGATATGTGTTCTTCCTTTTTTCCTTCTTCCTGGTGGAGTCCATTCCATAACTCGCCTTGGCAAACCTTTCCTGTGCCATTCTTTTGTGTGTCCGTAGCATTCAAATTTGTTGTCTGAATAAAGTCAACAATTGAATTTTTTACATTCATCCTGTCCTTAATAACTTCACTTACAATTTTGTCACGTCTGAATACTCTTGCCCAACGTCTCCAAAAGTCCATCTCTGCTGTCATTAATTTTGTTCTTGTGTGTTTATTGGTAGTCCAAACTTCTGAGCCGTAAGTCACAATACTTTTAACATTGATTTTAAATATTTTGGTTTGGTCCATGACTTGTGAGTTGAAAACATACGCATAACAAGAGATTTGAAACACAAAATAATTTTTATATACTTAATTTAAACGTTACCATTTTATCCAGAAACGATCTACAAAATAAAGAGCCCAAGTTTAATTCAAAACATGTCCTTCATAACTAAAAGGACAAACGGCATAAGGTTTAGAATTAAGTAGCCAGTCAAAAGTTTGAAAGCACTTTTATCGACAGCCAAGCTTTACACCTAGCGTAGCACGAGTAAACTACTTACATTTTATATCATATCATATTTTATAATTACATATTATACCATGTATTTTCATTATGATTAATTATGTTACTTTAGTTGTCATTAGTTATTTTCGATAATGGTATAATTAATTTAGTGCATGTATAATGAGTAATTAATTCAGTATTGGAGGTGAAGTTTCAAAATAAATATAGCCTATGTCCGCTTATTAGCTCATTAATTGACAATATTGTGAATAATTTAATGTAAGCGTTGTAAATCTGTTTTGACATTATACATAAGCCTTTAGTCTCTTATTGCACAACTGTTTCCCTGTAAGCATATTTGTTTTTCCGTCTCCGAAATGTATGTGTAAAATTAATATGCTTTTAAAACGTATATCAGTATACTGTACTGTTTAGAGAGTACATCATGGGGATATACATATATAGGGCCTACATATCCTTCATTCACTTCAAGTCCCTGTACAGTGATTTTTAGATCTGTTTAAACAAGCGTCTGTTGTTTTTCTAGATTAATCACTAAATAGTAGAATAATTGATACATTATGTGCCAGTGTGTATGCGCTGGTTACACACACACCCACGCGAAATCAAAAACACACACACACACAGGCCTATATAGTGCTACTGTTATTGCTTCTTGTAATTAAATAAATTCTCAGTGACAATTAAGCTTATATTTGTAAAGCATGCACATACAGATTTTTAATCTCAGGGCACGTAGCATTATCTGATACGTATTCTTCTTAATTTCATTTAGTTTAGGCCTATACCTTCGTACTCTTTTCTTTCCTTTACGTTAGTAATTATACTTTTTTCTAATTAATTATAATCTCGTATCTTTCTCAATACTCTTCTTATTTACTGCAGCTGTTATACTTCAGTTTCCGACTGTTACAGCTCAAATAATCAGACATGGAACAGTTGCGCAGATTGTAGTTGGGACAAGGCGGGAACCTTGGAAGCCACGTGAGAGGAAAATGGCTACTATCGCAGTTGAATATAGTAACCTGCTCCCTGAATGTATGTGGTTATGTACGTGTATTACCTGAATCTACGTATGCACTATACAGTGCCCGTGCACTATAGTTTCTGGGACTGCTAATATGCTGGCGCGGAGTATTCAAACGACAACCAATGGAATTTTTAGAATTCATTTCAAATGATTTATAATAAATCATACGCCTATATATTTAATGTTTTTTTCGAAACTACAGTGTGAGAGTTACTTTAACAGGAGTACTTTAACAGGTTTGGATACCAAAATTTCTATTATAAGAGACTTTAATTTTACACCGCAATAATCGTTAAGAAAAACAAAATAAATTTTGAATTAATGGGCGAACATAAAAACACGTTAATCGTGGGTAAATTTTGATAAAAATATATATCACACTTAAAACGTTTTACCTATCTCTACACAATTTAAGTTACATACAGTAGAATTTGTATGTACATAGAAGGCCAAATAAAGTACACATCGTTTTATATGAACAAATAAACATCAGATACAACAAATAGGAATAATAAAAACATTTCACAGAGTTACAAAATGTTTAGTACTGCTACTAATATTTTGTAAAAGGTGACTTAGCAGTGTTGTGTCTTGTCACACGCGTGTACTCTTGCTGATCTGTATACGTAATATCTGAAGCTGAAATCGAACATCAACACACGTTGTGTATTATGGAGTATGTAATGCTTTGTGTATACTTAACGATTCAGGTAAACTGTAGTAATATACAGATACCAGTACACACTTGCGTCATAATTTAATGTGTAAGCAAAAACAATAACAGGCTAGCATGTGAAATGATTGGGTAAGTGTGTGTGTGTGTGTGTGTGTGTGTGTGTGTGTGTGTGTGTGAGAGAGAGAGCCCGCTAGACTATCAGTTCAGAACAGGAGAGACAATATTAATTAAACAATTAAAGTAAAGCTATATAAGTAATATAGGATTCACTTAATTACACAATTACAAATATTTAGCTCAGTTCTTCCACCCACTAGCCAATATTTTTTTACTGCTACTACTAAAACTAACACTTCATATCACTCAGTCTATCTTAACTGCTGCTGTTATCCCGTCTAATATTAACTTCGAAAAAAATCTGTTACATTATCAGTAGAGGGAAAATGAGAGTTCAAAGCCACAAAGGAATGCCGCCTTTCTTAAAAAACAATAAAAAACACTAAAAAACATGATCTAAGAGATGACGCCGCCACCGCTGGACCCGCAGCATCCCGATGGACCACAGCACCGCGAATTTCCGCGAATAAATTTTTTAATTTTTTTAATTTTATTTTTTTAATTTTTTTAATTAAATTGATTTGGTGGGATGATGTTCAATGGACCACCAGCATCCGTGAATATACTTTTTTATTTTTTTAAGAAAGCTGATTTGCATATCAGTGGGTGGTGTTGGGTGGGAGGTTGTTTTTTTATTTCATATCAGTGGGTGGGGGGTGGTTCCAACTCGAAGCATTATAGTGTATACTAAAATATATGATCAGGTGTACCAACCTTTGCATGAGTTCAAATTTGTTGTGTGTTATAATGTATATTAAATCTATATGATCAGGTGTACCAACCTCTGTAGTATTATTATAGTGTATAGATATTTTATATGAGCAGGGTTGTCAACATTTTCTGCGGTGGGGGGAGGGAAATGTGCGTGTATAGAGCAGATCTGCCAACATTTCTTTCTCTTCTGTGGTGGGAAATTCAAACTATATATGATCATAATTGTTACTCTCTCTCTCTCTCACACACGGTGTGTATGTCTCTCTCTCTCTCTCTCTCTCTCTCTCTCTCTCTCTCGTTGTCAAACGTTATGCTCACCGGCATTATAGTGTATATTAAAATATATGATTAGGTGTACCAACCTTTACATGAGTTCAAATTTGTCGCGTGTTATAATGTATATTAAATCTATATGATCAGATGTACCAACCTCTGTATTATTCGTCCTCTCTCTCTCTCTCTCTCTCTCTCTCTCTCTCTCTCTCTCTCTCTCGTTGTCAAACGTTATGCTCAAACTGTTCTCCTCTCTCTGTGGTCAGTACCGAACGCATGTATATGAAATTAGAAAGTTTATTCGACAAATATTAACGTCCTCACACTCTCTCTCACTCTCTCTCACTCTCACTTGTTTCAACTGTGTCAACAAATAGTAACGTCCTCTCTCTCTCTCTCTCTCTCTCTCTCTCTCTCTCTCTCTCTCTCTCTCTCTCTCTCTCTCTCTCTCTCTCTCTCTCTCTCTCTCTCTCACACACGTTTCAACTATGCAAGGTTTCATACCCTTTCTCCTGTCTCCCTCTCGTACATTGAGTAGTCGGTGTGATGAATAAATAATTTTAGCCCTCTCTCGTTGTCAAAACGTCGTCTTCATTTTCAATGTAATAAATAATTAATTAATAGTTTTATAATGCAGTCAGTGTGATTGATCCTTGTTAGAAATATATATATTTGGCGTCAATGAACTACTTACCTGTTATGTTGTTACAGACAATACTTCTGTTTTAAGGTTGCAGTTTACACACACATAGGTTCAGTAGTGTATAGCGAAATAAATTAAAATTATACACACACATGAAAACGGCGGCTGAAATTCATACAAATCTTCTGATGTAACAGTTCACAAAAAATAAATTAATTGTACACATGTTCAGAGGTGTAGAGTGAAATAAAATAAAGTCATAATTTGTTTAAATGATTAAATATATTTTAACATTCACAATATAAAATTCACAATTAAATAAATACATTAAAAATTGATATTTTTCGAAAGTTTATATATATATAATTGTGTGTCGTACTTGTAGAAGAAGCAACCTGCAACATAACAATACAACAACAACATTAAAATCATGTTAAATATCACACACACAGATGCACACGCAACGCGCGCACATACAGACGCATACGCAACGTAATCACACACACACACACACACACACACACACACATACGCATACGCAACGTAACCAAACACGCAACGCGCCCACACACAGACGCAAACGCAACGTACACACGTTTGGGTTACACCACACGTGCACGCACACACACACAGACGTACACGCACACATACGCAACGCACCCACACACAGACGCAAACACAACGTAATCATACACATACATACAACATGTACATGTAGGACCAATAAACAGATAACAGATTTAAATATGCTATAGTCATTGTAAGACGTTACAATCATTGAAGTGTTTAATAAGTAAATTGTATGTATGTATATATCACTGAATAATAATAATAATATAATCGTTCTAGTGTTATCGTTTGCTGCAACAGGTAAAGCAGTTACAAATAATTACATATAGGTTCAGAGGCGTATAGTGAAATAAATTAAAAATCCATTCATCAAAACTTTGTAAATTAGAATCTGCACTACATTCAAACATACGCACACACACACACAATGATAAAAAATTGTTTATTAAAAGTAGTTTGTTACCTTAACGAGGTACGATTTCCATATGTACTGTTTGATTCCTCATGCCTCGAAACACGAGATGTAGGTCGCTGGGGCTTATATGACGGAGCTCTTCATCTGTAAAGACGCAAGCATACCTCTTAGGTAGATATACACGATAGCGTAGCTCACCATCTTCCAACGTTACAAGCACAGACTTCCCATATCTTGTGTCCACATGCACCATGTTAACAATCGGATACTGCTTGTTCAATGTTAATTCTGCACACCGTTTGTACTCAATAGCAGAAACTGCATTGAATTTTGTGATAAACGACATTATTTATGAGAAGTGAAGACGTCTGTATCAAGCTAGGTGCAACTAAACAATGACTACAAAGAAGACTAGTGAAAGTAATGGTGGTGATGTGGTCATCAGGAAAGTTCACGTTCATCGCCCGAAGCTTTGCATGTACATACACACAGGCAGAATTAGCGCTGTTACAAAATATATATATATTAGGAAAGTCAAGCCCACAGACTACTAGAAATAGTTATCGTTTGAAAAAAAAAGAAACCACACATTACGAACTAATATCGTTACAATAATAATAATACATAAACTTACGTTTACGGTCGTCCAAACTGAAGTATGGAGTGACAATAACTATACAAATAATTACATATAGGTTCAGAGGTGTATAATGTAAAACAAAATACAGATTATATTATAAGTAAATTGTGTGTATATATCACTGAATAATAATATAATCGTTCTAGTGTTAACGTTTGCTGCAACAGGTAACGCAGTTTACAAATAATTACATATAGATTCAGAGGTGTATAGTGAAATAAATTAAAAATAGAAATTAATTCCTCATAAGTTAATGTCCTTTCAAATAGTATTCTCTGCACTACAGTCAAACATACGCACACACAGTGATAAAAATTGTGTATTAAAAGTAGTTTGTTACCTTAACAAGTACTGTTATCCTACGCCGTTGGGGGGGGGGGTCCTCATGCCACGAAACACGAGATGTAGGTCGCTGGGGTTTTATAAATTGTTTATTAAGTCTTTTAGAAATGGTCTTATACTTGAGCTTGGCCTGTTGACTATTGCTTTTAATTTTGTAATTTCTACAGGCGTTAACCGTTTCGGAGAAAAAAAACATTTATGGAGAAGATCCTCCTCCTCTTGTTTTGATGTGGTATTTATTCTATGATCCATCCTTCTTGTTCCTATAATAATAATAACAGTACCTGCTTCATTATCATATACATTATGTGCTATATATAAATATATACATAAGGCTTTCAACACACACACACACATACCATAAATCCAGAACAGGAAAGGTATTATAACAAACATTACGAAAACAAGTACGTACATAGATCAACGTTTAAACAAACAGATTATTACCTGAATAAATTTTTTTTAAAAACAGGACAGCGTATTATCTATATAACGTTCTGTTTCAGATAAGAATAGTTTGAATATAAAATGAAAGGGTACGTTGTATTTTGTTATGAGAAAATGCATTTCTAAATTTCGTTACATTTGTCAAAAGAGCTTATTGATCAGACGTATGAGTAATTATATTAATCCTTATGTAGCAAATACGCACGGATTCGTAAAATACAGCACTCAGGTGTAGGGCAATTAATCCTTTTTGTATTGAACGTATTTAAGTAGGCCTACTCGTGATATCAGTAAATTCTATCTAAACGTCATCTCAACGGAATCATTAAGTTTTTCAAAAGATCTTATTGATCAGACGTATGAGTATAAAATTGGAAATCTACAAACACATCAAAAATATCTGTCAAACCCCTATCAAACAAAAACCCCCGTTCTTATCGAGAGACAACAGTAACTGACCTAAGCACATGTGCTTCATTAGGCAACAGACCAAAAAAATCAAATAGACGACTATAAGCTCAATTTAAATAAAATCTGAATATTCAATAAAATTTTTTTTTTTTTTTTTTTACTTAGTAACATATGCAAATCTTTTACTTACCTCTTAAATGTTGTTATACACACAATAGCCGATTGAACGATGAGTGTCTCATACAAATGAGAAATAGTGACATGTCGTCTTGTGTGTGTGTGTATGTATATATATATATATATATATCATACGGTGGTAGCGTACACGTTTGAAAGTTGATACACATTAAATTCTCTCTCTCTCTCACACACATTACAGAGATTGATATTAATTGCATGTATGTTCAGAGGTTGGGTGTCTAAATCGATGCATTTTACTTTCACTTTCTAATTTGACACATGGCTTACTTCCATACATAAATATCTATCGTCCATATCCGTCTACGAGTGTTGCTAAACGAAATTGAAAATGTTGTAATACATAACGTCCTGTGTAATAGTATGGTATGTTTTTTAGGACAGCCAAAAGCATGAAAGTATTATTTAAATCTGTATGGAAGTCATATATAAATATCGGGTCAGCGCTTGAATTATTTGCGCATGCGCATAACAGCTTTTTAGTACAGTTGCGCGCGCGCACACACACACACACACACACACACACACACACACACACACACACACACACACACACACACACACACACACACACACACACACATCGACACTCACTTGCAACAACGTCTTACTTATCACACGTTCATGCGCTACAAATTGATATATAAAACGTTTAAGATACACTATAATAACATAATACCAGCGTTATAACCGTACCTTTTGTTTTTCAGTATTCATTAATTCTCAGTAAATAAATAACACTCGTCAGGGTAATATGTCAGTTTATTACTAACCGCAAAGATGTCGGCTACTCATGATTTTAGTATTGAAAGTGAAAGAATAAAATCGTTCAAGTATTGGGAAGTGACGTTTATCAGCCCCGACGAGTTAGCGTTTGCGGGGTTCTACTTCTACCCTAGAAATTTCGATGTTTGTGGACATAGTATGTCATTCGTAGACGATAGAGTGGAAAGAAGGTGACAAACCTATGAAGGAACATTAAAAAGTTTCATCCGTCTGTGTGTGTTCGCGTGTGCGTGTTTGGTTACGTTGTGTACGTGTGCGCTCGTTGCGTGTATACGTGTGTGCGTGTTTGGTTACGTTGCGTATGTATGTGTGTGCGTGCACGTCAGATGTGTGATTACGTGTGCGTCTGTGTGTGTTCGTGTGTGCGTGCGTCGGATCATGACCGAGGTACGCCCTTTATTGCATGAGAATATACAAGTAGAGCAGAGCAGACACGTTTACGCAATATCAAGTGCACACACATACACAAATGCCAATAAACTACATGTAACTATATTACGTCTAACATGAAAATGCAAATTATATTTCCATTACCAAAATCTGACATGTTATACTTCATTATCCTACGTAACATTACAATGTTCTGTCTTTATTGTGTACTGTGACTTAAGCGTGCACTCACACACACACACACACCAGGAAGCCACAATAATAATAATAGTCAACCAACAACACATATGTACTTCACCAGACAAAAAAACCGGAAGGTTGAGGATGGGTACAAGATAGTACCCGAAACATGTTCCAAAAAAGGAAAAAAAAAATAACATCTTGAGGTAAATTTAATTATAAATATTAAATGTAATATATATATATATATATATATATATATATATATATATATATATATACAGCATTAACAGAATATTATGAGTATACGCGACAGGATTGCCTAGTATCGTCTGAATTGGTGGGAACATCTTTGCCGAATGGATGACTGCCGCATTCCCAAATAATTATGGAACTACAAGTAGAACCCCGCAAACGCTAACTCGTCGGGGCTGATAAACGTCACTTCCCAATACTTGCCCAGCTGATTATGATTACTTCCATTACCGTTTCTTCCGTCAACTCACTGACTACTACACAGAGGTTTTAGCAGAAAGGGACGTTGTTACCTCGATAGGATACTCTGGTTGCCCACTTTACAAATTTAATGTGACTGTAGAGTTAAAAAAGTCGTAACAGCTCGAAGTGTCGAGGTAACGGCGGGAATAGCCAAACTGACAAGTCCACGTCCATATGTTCACCTGTACATTCTCTCTTCCTTCAGGTATAAAATTAACGAATCATCTTCATTCATCTTAATTGTTATTTAAATAAGCAGTCTCTGTAATTCCAACTTTGTCGTGCTTACTTGCTGAACTGCTACCTGTCATGCTTCGGACGAGGCCTTTCAGTGTCTCAATCATTATCAAGTCCAAAACCACGACTAGCTAACCTTCAGCAGGAACGTGGGGAGGAGCAGACTGAACAAGGTAAAAAGTTCAATACCAATTGTCACAGTTAAGAAATTATTTTTGTAATTATGTAGCGTGCAAACTTGCTGATGCGAATTAACGTTTGAGTCATACATACTATGTCTATTGGTGCGTGTATGAAAAGTCTCACTCTTAACATCGTTTAGAAATTGTGTTGTAGATGAAACTTTTTAATGTTCCTTCATAGGTTTGTCACCGTCTTTCCACTCTATCGTCTACGAATGACATACTATGTCCACAAACATCGAAATTTCTAGGGTAGAAGTAGAACCCCGCAAACGCTAACTCGTCGGGGCTGATAAACGTCACTTCCCAATACTTGAACGATTTTATTCTTTCACTTTCAATACTAAAATCATGAGTAGCCGACATCTTTGCGGTTTGTAATAAACTGACATATTACCCTGACGAGTGTTATTTATTTACTGAGAATTAATGAATACTGAAAAACAAAAGGTACGGTTATAACGCTGGTATTATGTTATTATAGTGTATCTTAAACGTTTTATAATATCAATTTGTAGCGCATGAACGTGTGATAAGTAAGACGTTGTTGCAAGTGAGTGTCGATGTGTGTGTGTGTGTGTGTGTGTGTGTGTGTGTGTGTGTGTGTGTGTGTGTGTGTGTGTGTGTGTGCAACTGTACTAAAAAGCTGTTATGCGCATGCGCAAATAATTCAAGCGCTGACCCGATATTTATATATGACTTCCATACAGATTTAAATAATACTTTCATG
Source organism: Magicicada septendecula (assembly GCA_034769895.1). NCBI lineage: Eukaryota > Metazoa > Arthropoda > Insecta > Hemiptera > Cicadidae > Magicicada > Magicicada septendecula. The sequence goes on from CM068375.1 coordinate 169,608,477, forward strand.
CTTTTGGCTGTCCTAAAAAACATACCATACTATTACACAGGACGTTATGTATTACAACATTTTCAATTTCGTTTAGCAACACTCGTAGACGGATATGGACGATAGATATTTATGTATGGAAGTAAGCCATGTGTCAAATTAGAAAGTGAAAGTAAAATGCATCGATTTAGACACCCAACCTCTGAACATACATGCAATTAATATCAATCTCTGTAATGTGTGTGAGAGAGAGAGAGAGAATTTAATGTGTATCAACTTTCAAACGTGTACGCTACCACCGTATGATATATATATATATATATATATACATACACACACACACAATACTTGAACGATTTTATTCTTTCACTTTCAATACTAAAATCATGAGTAGCCGACATCTTTGCGGTTTGTAATAAACTGACATATTACCCTGACGAGTGTTATTTATTTACTGAGAATTAATGAATACTGAAAAACAAAAGGTACGGTTATAACGCTGGTATTATGTTATTATAGTGTATCTTAAACGTTTTATAATATCAATTTGTAGCGCATGAACGTGTGATAAGTAAGACGTTGTTGCAAGTGAGTGTCGATGTGTGTGTGTGTGTGTGTGTGTGTGTGTGCAACTGTACTAAAAAGCTGTTATGCGCATGCGCAAATAATTCAAGCGCTGACCCGATATTTATATATGACTTCCGTACAGATTTAAATAATACTTTCATGCTTTTGGCTGTCCTAAAAAACATACCATACTATTACACAGGACGTTATGTATTACAACATTTTCAATTTCGTTTAGCAACACTCGTAGACGGATATGGACGATAGATATTTATGTATGGAAGTAAGCCATGTGTCAAATTAGAAAGTGAAAGTAAAATGCATCGATTTAGACACCCAACCTCTGAACATACATGCAATTAATATCAATCTCTGTAATGTGTGTGAGAGAGAGAGAGAATTTAATGTGTATCAACTTTCAAACGTGTACGCTACCACCGTATGATATATATATATATATATATATATATATATATATATATACATACACACACACACAAGACGACATGTCACTATTTCTCATTTGTATGAGACACTCATCGTTCAATCGGCTATTGTGTGTATAACAACATTTAAGAGGTAAGTAAAAGATTTGCATATGTTACTAAGTAAAAAAAAAAAAAAAAAAAATTTTATTGAATATTCAGATTTTATTTAAATTGAGCTTATAGTCGTCTATTTGATTTTTTTGGTCTGTTGCCTAATGAAGCACATGTGCTTAGGTCAGTTACTGTTGTCTCTCGATAAGAACGGGGGTTTTTGTTTGATAGGGGTTTGACAGATATTTTTGATGTGTTTGTAGATTTCCAATTTTATACTCATACGTCTGATCAATAAGATCTTTTGAAAAACTTAATGATTCCGTTGAGATGACGTTTAGATAGAATTTACTGATATCACGAGTAGGCCTACTTAAATACGTTCAATACAAAAAGGATTAATTGCCCTACACCTGAGTGCTGTATTTTACGAATCCGTGCGTATTTGCTACATAAGGATTAATATAATTACTCATACGTCTGATCAATAAGCTCTTTTGACAAATGTAACGAAATTTAGAAATGCATTTTCTCATAACAAAATACAACGTACCCTTTCATTTTATATTCAAACTATTCTTATCTGAAACAGAACGTTATATAGATAATACGCTGTCCTGTTTTTAAAAAAAATTTATTCAGGTAATAATCTGTTTGTTTAAACGTTGATCTATGTACGTACTTGTTTTCGTAATGTTTGTTATAATACCTTTCCTGTTCTGGATTTATGGTATGTGTGTGTGTGTGTTGAAAGCCTTATGTATATATTTATATATAGCACATAATGTATATGATAATGAAGCAGGTACTGTTATTATTATTATAGGAACAAGAAGGATGGATCATAGAATAAATACCACATCAAAACAAGAGGAGGAGGATCTTCTCCATAAATGTTTTTTTTCTCCGAAACGGTTAACGCCTGTAGAAATTACAAAATTAAAAGCAATAGTCAACAGGCCAAGCTCAAGTATAAGACCATTTCTAAAAGACTTAATAAACAATTTATAAAACCCCAGCGACCTACATCTCGTGTTTCGTGGCATGAGGACCCCCCCCCCCAACGGCGTAGGATAACAGTACTTGTTAAGGTAACAAACTACTTTTAATACACAATTTTTATCACTGTGTGTGCGTATGTTTGACTGTAGTGCAGAGAATACTATTTGAAAGGACATTAACTTATGAGGAATTAATTTCTATTTTTAATTTATTTCACTATACACCTCTGAATCTATATGTAATTATTTGTAAACTGCGTTACCTGTTGCAGCAAACGTTAACACTAGAACGATTATATTATTATTCAGTGATATATACACACAATTTACTTATAATATAATCTGTATTTTGTTTTACATTATACACCTCTGAACCTATATGTAATTATTTGTATAGTTATTGTCACTCCATACTTCAGTTTGGACGACCGTAAACGTAAGTTTATGTATTATTATTATTGTAACGATATTAGTTCGTAATGTGTGGTTTCTTTTTTTTTCAAACGATAACTATTTCTAGTAGTCTGTGGGCTTGACTTTCCTAATATATATATATTTTGTAACAGCGCTAATTCTGCCTGTGTGTATGTACATGCAAAGCTTCGGGCGATGAACGTGAACTTTCCTGATGACCACATCACCACCATTACTTTCACTAGTCTTCTTTGTAGTCATTGTTTAGTTGCACCTAGCTTGATACAGACGTCTTCACTTCTCATAAATAATGTCGTTTATCACAAAATTCAATGCAGTTTCTGCTATTGAGTACAAACGGTGTGCAGAATTAACATTGAACAAGCAGTATCCGATTGTTAACATGGTGCATGTGGACACAAGATATGGGAAGTCTGTGCTTGTAACGTTGGAAGATGGTGAGCTACGCTATCGTGTATATCTACCTAAGAGGTATGCTTGCGTCTTTACAGATGAAGAGCTCCGTCATATAAGCCCCAGCGACCTACATCTCGTGTTTCGAGGCATGAGGAATCAAACAGTACATATGGAAATCGTACCTCGTTAAGGTAACAAACTACTTTTAATAAACAATTTTTTATCATTGTGTGTGTGTGTGCGTATGTTTGAATGTAGTGCAGATTCTAATTTACAAAGTTTTGATGAATGGATTTTTAATTTATTTCACTATACGCCTCTGAACCTATATGTAATTATTTGTAACTGCTTTACCTGTTGCAGCAAACGATAACACTAGAACGATTATATTATTATTATTATTCAGTGATATATACATACATACAATTTACTTATTAAACACTTCAATGATTGTAACGTCTTACAATGACTATAGCATATTTAAATCTGTTATCTGTTTATTGGTCCTACATGTACATGTTGTATGTATGTGTATGATTACGTTGTGTTTGCGTCTGTGTGTGGGTGCGTTGCGTATGTGTGCGTGTACGTCTGTGTGTGTGTGCGTGCACGTGTGGTGTAACCCAAACGTGTGTACGTTGCGTTTGCGTCTGTGTGTGGGCGCGTTGCGTGTTTGGTTACGTTGCGTATGCGTATGTGTGTGTGTGTGTGTGTGTGTGTGTGTGTGTGTGTGTGTGTGTGTGTGTGTGTGTGTGTGTGTGTGTGTGATTACGTTGCGTATGCGTCTGTATGTGCGCGCGTTGCGTGTGCATCTGTGTGTGTGATATTTAACATGATTTTAATGTTGTTGTTGTATTGTTATGTTGCAGGTTGCTTCTTCTACAAGTACGACACACAATTATATATATATATAAACTTTCGAAAAATATCAATTTCTAATGTATTTATTTAATTGTGAATTTTATATTGTGAATGTTAAAATATATTTAATCATTTAAACAAATTATGACTTTATTTTATTTCACTCTACACCTCTGAACATGTGTACAATTAATTTATTTTTTGTGAACTGTTACATCAGAAGATTTGTATGAATTTCAGCCGCCGTTTTCATGTGTGTGTATAATTTTAATTTATTTCGCTATACACTACTGAACCTATGTGTGTGTAAACTGCAACCTTAAAACAGAAGTATTGTCTGTAACAACATAACAGGTAAGTAGTTCATTGACGCCAAATATATATATTTCTAACAAGGATCAATCACACTGACTGCATTATAAAACTATTATATTAATTATTTAATACATTGAAAATGAAGACGACGTTTTGACAACGAGAGAGGGCTAAAATTATTTATTCATCACACCGACTACTCAATGTACGAGAGGGAGACAGGAGAAAGGGTATGAAACCTTGCATAGTTGAAACGTGTGAGAGTGAGAGAGAGAGAGAGAGAGAGAGAGAGAGAGAGGACGTTACTATTTGTTGACACAGTTGAAACAAGTGAGAGTGTGAGAGAGAGAGAGAGAGAGAGAGGACGTTAATAATTGTCGAATAAATATAAACTTTCTAATTTCATATACATGCGCTCGGTACTGACCACAGTTTGAGCATAACGTTTGACAACGAGAGAGACATACACAACGTGTGAGAGAGAGAGAGAGGGAGAGAGAGAGAGAGGACGAATAATACAGAGGTTGGTACATCTGATCATATAGATTTAATATACATTATAACACGCGACAAATTTGAACTCATGTAAAGGTTGGTACACCTAATCATATATTTTAATATACACTATAATGCCGGTGAGCATAACGTTTGACAACGAGAGAGAGAGAGTGAGAGAGACATACACACCGTGTGAGAGAGAGAGAGAGTAACAATTATGATCATATATAGTTTGAATTTCCCACCACAGAAGAGAAAGAAATGTTGGCAGATCTGCTCTATACACGCACACAATAATTTAAGATTGGTAACCCTGATCATATATTTTAATATATACACTATATAACACATATTTGAATTTCCCTCCCCCCACCGCAGAAAATGTTGACAACCCTGCTCATATAAAATATCTATACACTATAATAATACTACAGAGGTTGGTACACCTGATCATATAGATTTAATATACATTATAACACACAACAAATTTGAACTCATGCAAAGGTTGGTACACCTGATCATATATTTTAGTATACACTATAATGCTTCGAGTTGGAACCACCCCCCCACCCACTGATATGAAATAAAAAAACAACCTCCCACCCAACACCACCCACTGATATGCAAATCAGCTTTCTTAAAAAAATAAAATTCACGGATGCTGGTGGTCCATTGAACATCATCCCACCAAATCAATTTAATAAAAAAAATAAAAAAAAATAAAATAAAAAAAATAAAAAAATTTATTCGCGGAAATTCGCGGTGCTGTGGTCCATCGGGATGCTGCGGGTCCAGCGGTGGCGGCGTCATCTCTTAGATCATGTTTTTTAGTGTTTTTTATTGTTTTTTGAGAAAGGCGGCATTCCTTTGTGGCTTTGAACTCTCATTTTCCCTCTACTATTATCCATTGTTTACTTCTATCTCTCAAAGTCAATTTTCATGACATGGTCACTTTTTAACGTCCAGTTAAGCAAACTGAAAGAAATACACTCAAATTCCTGTTTTGCTAAGTTCATAACACTGTCCACAGGAGAATGAGCGTTGTTCTTTGTAAGTTCAAATCACGATGGTTCAAACCATTTCTATAGAATTAAGATCCGGGTGATAGAGTAGAAGTTGTAAAACGCAATGTCTACGTTTCGACAAAATAGCATCTATTTTAAAGGTTTTGTGAATGGGAGGTAATTTTGTTTATTTAGTGCAAAGAGTTGAGGTTTATTTTCACCACCAGAAAAAACTACAACTTTTTCATGAAAATAATTATCTTTAGTTTGTGAAACGGCCAAAAACTTATAAACACTAGCTGGTCAAGCTTTTGTTTATCCCATATTTATTTTATTTTAGTTTTCTTAAATCGATTTCTTGCTTCCTGATTTTTTTTTTCTTTTAGCAAGTAATTTGTTTCTAAGATTTTAGCAACTAACAAATGCTAATGCTGGTTGAGAATTTCCAGTTGTCTTGCGTACCCATATAGGCCTAGAGTTATTTTTATGTTAGGTTCGCACAGAAAGAAAACGTATATAATATGCAGAAATTTCGAAGGTGTTGGTAATTAAATTTCAAGGGAAAAGTTAGTGTAATATAAATTTTTCTACTCTTCCGTGTTTTTTAATCTGTGTGTGCGTGCGTCTGTGCTTTTACGTTCGTGACACGTAGGAACCTGTGCGCACCATGTGCTTTACTTGATTTGTCGAAGTGTGCATTTCATGTTATGGTGAAATGTTTCTGGTACGTGACAACCAACGTGAGGGTAAAACGCGTCAGCTGTTTCCAAGTTGAATTTTTGTAAAACAAAAACTCAAGCACGAAGACATTAGTTGGTTTTCATTTAGTGTTATCCACTTATTATATTGACTCCTCTTATCTCTCCTTACACCTGGGTGAGATCAATTTCATAATTTCACAAATTTTGTGTACATAATCTTACTGACTGCTAAGAGCTCTAACACAATTAATGACCATTACCTTCAAACATACGAAGATAGTTTATAAAAAAAAATACGAACATAAACCACACCAATACTTTAATATAAACATAAAATTAAGCAATTTTGTTTTATTTAAAGTAGGCAAAAGAATAACTCTTCAAGTGACAAATGTTTCTGTTGGTTCATTAACGCGGCCTTGATAAGATTGAAGACATATGTATGATACAATAAGTGAATTGAATTGCAGTTGTTGTACTTAGATAACCCAGACAAGGACACTTATATCCTAAGGTAGACAAGAAGCTACCAGATTTTTGACGTCAATCGAGAGGGCCTCAGCTCAGGGAAAACATCTGCTGAGTTTTTCCAAAATATAGTCGTTCTTCCTGAATAAACAAAACATAACAACCTTCACGTAGACTGGGTTACTTACAGCACACCACTATTCATTTTCTTTCTGAAATCTTTTAATACTAATGATGCAATTACTCTTACTCCTTTTGAATTAAAACTAAATTTATAGAAAAATTACTAACTCTGTAATGACCTAGAAATTAAAACAAGAAAAGACGATTTAAAAAAAAGAACATTCGAAAGTTGTTCCTTGCGAAAAGTTAGCCAAACCAAAATATCAATCCAAATAACATATTGTCAACGTAGTTTTCGGTTTGCGTGTCTACGTCATCAAAATACATTTTTTGTGAATACTGTGAACTAAAATTACACAAGACTGCATGATGCTTATTTTTGTTGTGTATCTAATATTGCCTCTATCAAAGTGTACAGAGAATATAAAAATAAACTGCCTAAAACGCAATGTCAATCAATAAATCTTCATTAATATATAAGGCAACTTTGAAAGTTCTTATATAAAAAGTGTAATGTCTTATTTTCTTCTTCTTGGGTGTTCATTCCCATAACTGATTTTCGAATGTATCCACTCACGTCTTTTTTTATGTCTACAATGAAAGGTGATGTAAAATTTGTAAGTGTTACAAATAAAAGTGCAATATTTGTAAAAACATTATTTTAAATTAATAAATTAACAAAATTATATTTTTGGTTGCTTTATATGTGCACCTTTATTACTTTATAATTTATAAATATTGTAACAGATAATATTGTTGTTGTAATCATAATCGTAAATCTCACCGTACACACGTTAATAATTTACACGTAACATTGCTGATATACAAATTCTTTTATCGTCCTGATAAACTAAAAAAATAGTAAAAAATAAAAACAATTTTTGAAACTGCACTTTATATTTAAAATATTTTGTTTGAGTATTAGCAGTAGCAAAAGCCTTTATGATCCAGTTATATTATCAGTATGGCTTTTATAACAAGGGTAGTAACACCCACGGGACATCCGGTTTGCTGTTGTGGTTGCCCCTGTTATTGACTCACAGTTCGTGTCAATTAAGAGGGTGTGGTTGTTTTATCCAGTTAAAGTAAATTAAATATATAGCTAGCTACACGTAAAGTGCAATGACAATGTAGGCCTATATAAACATTGTGAATTTATGAAATCCACAATACTCAATGAAGATATATGGTAAAGTTACTCAAATGAAGATACTCAAATATGTTAGGCATTTCACCGTTACAAGTTGAAAATATTACGATTATAATTTTTTAACTTATATACAACTTTATTTTTTCAAAACTGTGCGGCAGAACCGACTGTAGATAAACTTCTTCGGCCGAATGTGATTGTAGCTACTGCGTTTACAGGATGTGGTGAGGGGTAGGCTGTGTTTATTCCACGTACTTCCATCATTTCTTCGGATTATCCTTTTGATTTGAAATGGCTTCAGCTGAGTTATATTTTGCCATAAAAATTAACAAATCATGCCCTAACAAATATCCGTTGTTAGCTAAACAAGTTTTTTTCAATTTTTCAAATTATATCGATGTTATTACTTATGTTTCTACAATCATGATACGAAAGAATGATATTACCTGAAAATCTTAATATTTAGTATTATGATTTTAGTCATAAATTACTTTGCCGTGCACTGTTCTGTGTTGTCAAAAATTCTTCCAATTTGGTAGAAACACATTTTAATAAAAATGTTTTGAAAACATACAAACACTTAGTACGTTTCACAGTTTATTATTTACCTCTGACAGTTATTTCAGCTTATTAAGCTATTCTCAAAGAAATTACGGAACAACTAAACAAAGAATGTAAGAGTGGTGAACATGTGTTTAAGGTGTGTATCCGGACATGTGTATGGGGTGTGTGTGATGGAGGGGGTGGAGAAGCTAGTAAGGGAAGGTCAAGTATCTGTAAAAACTAAGTATAATCAGAGGGCAAAATATAAAAATTAACTAAAGAAAAGAACAACTTTTAATACAGGGGATAAACAGAATTCAGTTTGTTCGTTTGTTAAATGTTTGTTATTTTTGATTGCTTTTCTAATTTCTATACTTTCTAATAAAAACATTTTGTTACCTTTTTGTATGTTGTGTGCATTAGTGTTTTGTTTATTGTATCTATGAAGTAATTGTGTTGTAAGCAATGGGCTGTAAACCTGTATTAGCTGTATTAGTCAAAATCCTTTTCTTATGTTCAGAAATGCGATGTTTCAGAGCACGGCCACATTGTCCAATATAAATAGCATCGCATTTTGCACAGTGCATTTTATAAACACCATTTTTCTTTAGTATGTTTTCATTTTTCTTTATTGTTTAATTTTTATTTAATTTTAATATTTAGTTATTTGTTTAATTTGTAATTTAATTTTTTTATAAATCTGATTACTTGATATAAGCTATTGTTACTGTGAGTCTCTGTCTTTGCAATTTAACAACAGCAGGCCAGGGTTTCTGTACGCAGTATACTGCATACAAAAGGTCATAACACCTGATAGGCTAAAGTTTAGCAATAGTAAAGGTTAAGGGTTTAGTCAGTGTACTTCATTAGATGTCAAGTCCACTTGACAACTACTAATAGGTACTGCGTACGCAAAGTACTAGATGCCAAGGTCACGGATAATAACGTAGGAGAAAAAAATAACAAAATAATTGTTTCGAAGTTAGTTATACATCTCGCTAATCGTAACCCTGCAAGAATTATTAGTTATAAATGGTCTTAGAAATACAAATGTGACGGTAAAGTAAAGAGGTTAAATAAATAATACATGTAGACTAAAGTAAGACATTGTTTTGATTTTATATAGAGTAGTTGAGCAAGAAAAAATTAATGAACGAAAAACATTTGTAAAACACAAACTTTCTCACTAGACTAAAAATGCAGTTACATGTAATTAAACTTCTTGACATTTACCCGTAAGTTGTAATGTTATCACTGTTAATGACAATAGAGTTATTATCGTACATTTACAAGAAGAAAAATATTATAATCCGTTTCATTTCTAATAAATCATTCAAACTTTGTTATAGAATGGTATTCCAAAGACTGAGTTAGGCTGGAAAGATGAAATCTATGTATTTTACTATATTTTTGGTCGTTTTCTCAACTTACTCAGGTGTTAAAGCTATCATGTATTCATTTACAGTCAGACCTGTCCGCCCTTGTAAAACAATGCCTTCTTCTTTTATTCTGCCCTTCTACAGTTATGTAATTCTTCTCTTCTGACCACAAAACCTCGGTCTCCCCACTCTTCTTCTACCTATCAGGTGATAATTCAAGGCCTGCTTTGGAATCCTTTCTTCTTGCATTTTAGATACATCTATTTTCTATCTTTCTTTATACATTTCTTCCTGTGCTGCAACCGATTGAATGTTCAATTTCTTTCCAATAGTTGCATTTTGTATCCTATCTTCTCTAACACAGCTTTTTACTGATCTAAGAAACTTCATTTCTAACAGTTCTATCTATCTAAGATCTCTTTCTCATTCTCAACCATCCAGTAGTGTGGGAACTGCAATCTCCTTATAAAATTTTAGCTACCTGTCCTAGTTAATATTTTGTTGCTAAAAGTCCCTACAACTGTACCACATATCCTCTTTGAAATTAATTTATTTTGTTGCTGATACTCGTGTCTTTTTTGTAAAAAAATGTAGCAGCGCAGGTAACGAAACTGCAAGGCCTATTCAAGAAAGGCATTGTTGATGATAATTTTGTTCTTATAGGATAATTACCACAAACTACGCTGGTTTAATTTTTACTAAGATATTTTTATATAGTAAAGAAAACTCAGCTGATGAAGTTTATAGACAAATAACTATAACTTTTCCTCAGTGTTTTCTATTAGAACTTAGTCGCCCGCAAATAGCATTGTATATAATTATGTGTTGCGCCTGGTCTATAAATCCGAGTTAATTCCTAATTTTTCCAATCTCTAGTGTTCGTTTATATACAAATTAAACAGGGTTGGTGACGAACTGCATCCCTGTTGTACTTTTTGTTTGATGAGAATTTCGGTTATTGATTTTTTAACACTATCAATTACTATTTTACTACCCCTAAGTAAACGTTTTGAAATTTTGATAACATGTTTCGGGCATCCTCATTTACACATGACTGTCTAAAATTTAGATCTCTTGCCCTTATCAGAAGCTTTATCATAGTAGTGCTAAGCGAGTCTCTAGATTTAATTCTCTTCGTTTTATAATAATCTGCTTTAAATAAAAAAATGTCATCAATACAGGATCTTACTTTCCGGAACTCGTTTATTCCCCTAATAAAGAAGCGTTTAAGATATTACGAAGCCTTTAGTTAATTATCTTACTATAGATTAATAATTAATCATTTTAAATATCTTATTTATCTTAATTAGGTGATTATATTATTTACCTTATTTTAGTTTCATTTTATATTGGTATTGGTTTCTGGAAGCACTATTTAATCCGTCAATTCTTACGTTATCGTTGTGCATCATGTCGCGTAAAGAGACTTTTAAACAGACAACAGTAGAACATAATGCACAATTAGAACTAAAGTATATACACTTGGTAATCACATAATACACAAAGTATAATATTATATACTATATTTATAATTTATATAAATATATAAATATTACATGTTTAATTTGTTTATAGAAGATGTTGTAACTCAGATGAAAAGGAGTTCTAGGGGAATTAAAATAAATGGGGAACGGATACACAGTATTCGCTTCGCAGATGATATTGTACTGATGGCTGACTCAGAAAAGGATATGACCCGAATGTTAGGTACGTTTAACAAAATTCTTCACGCTTGGAGATTGAGGATAAATGTTAGGAAAACTAAAATAATGGTTGTAAGTAAAAAAAGAGAAGACATTAAATCAACCATTATGTTGAACAACACAATATTGGAGCACGTTACTGAATTTTGTTACCTGGGTAGCATAGTTACAAGTGGGAATAAGTGTCTGGCAGAGATTAAGAGGAGAGTAGCTCTGGCAAAACAAGCATTCCAGAGCAAAAGGAACTTATTAACAAAAAACCTATTAGTATTGAAACAAGGAAAAGGTTTGTTAAGGTATTTGTATGGAGTGTTTTAACTTACGGGTGTGAATCGTGGACCTTAGGGAAGGTGGAGAGTGACAGACTTCAGGCAATGGAGATGTGGATTTGGCGGAGAATGACAAACACTAGTTGGACAGATAGGAAGACGAATGAACAGATCTTAGAGGAAATAAATGAGAATAGAACACTGCTTAGGAGTATAGAGGTGAGGAAGATTAAGTTGATAGGGCATGTGATCAGACATAGTGCTTTTTTAACTAACATCTTTGAGGACAAAGTAGTGGGGAAGAAGCCCAAAGGAAGACCAAGAACTGCATACTTCCGCAGCACACTGAGTGTCGTGAATAGTGGGTCCTATGGAGAAATGAAGAATATCGCAAGGGATAGAGTGACGTGGCTACAGCGACAAGGCATTGCCTTTAGTAGTTAAAAAAAAAATATATATATAAATTGTTTGCTCAAATACAACTTATAACAAACACACCGTTATTGTATAGCTCATTAATTAAATGCTATGCTGTAATTAAATAAAGGGAAAACAATATTTTGCTGTGATCTCTCTTTTGTTAATTACATTATAGTACATAAACGTTTACACTTTGTAATTATAGCTTTTTTACATAATTATAGCTTTGTAAAATTCCTGTTATAGTTAAGGCAGAAATCACCAAATGTGGCTTATTTGTCACCAAACTGGTTTGTATTAAAATGTATGTTAGCCATTCAGTGAGGCAAACAGTCTTCGACAGAAGCTTACATGTAACGAATTTAGTATTTTACTTTAAATTATATAAATAAGTTCCTTTATTGAACTAAACCATTTAATTCACGTTCATAGTTAATGGAACTGCGATTAGCGAAACATTTGCTATTTGTGAGTGAAACGAAAGATCTCTATATGCTCTAAAATGTTTTTTGTAGACGTATGTGTTACACAAATAGTCGGAATTAAAAACACTATACATTAACAGTAAAGGTCAGTCTTACAAGAATTCTTTACGTTCCTCTAGTTTTATTTATGTATTTTATATTATCACGTTATACAGAAATACGTTATACATTACACTACGTAATATATTGAAGTTTTCAAAACAACAATATTAGTTTTATGTGATACAATGTAAATAAGTCTCTAAAATGTGTTGTAAAATTAACTGAAGAAAACTATTAAAAGATTTGGTACTACTGGTAGTGGAGCTTGATTGTAGTACCTTTACGTACGTAAATAAACAAAAAGCAACTTTCAGTTTTACACTACTCTTAAAACTACGCGATAGCTAGTAACGTTGTATCCCATGTAGTTGAATCTCTGTTATTTATAACGTTAACATAAAGGCAACGTTTTTGGGATATATTAATAAGTTTAATATAATGTCCATGTTACTGCAAGTATTTAAAGTACCCTATAGTTAATTATTATTACTGCAGAGAATTTGTGATGTGACACGAATTTTGTTTTCAACTTTAATTAAGGGATTGCATTAATTCTTTTTATGTACAAAGTTCCTTTCTCAATTCTAATTTTATTTCCGTTTACACCGTTAGTGACCTTTTCATTAGGGTAAGATTAAATCTGTTTATATGTATTTTCATTCCTCATAACATGAAAAAATTTGCATCAGCAAAATAGTAGATTGTATAAAGAATGAAATGTGTTTCACCATTAATGTGAAACTCCCCTTTCTTCTATTGTTGTAATGAACTCATATATTCGTTCCATACTTCATTTTCACGATGTCAACAATGTCTGTACATGTAATGTATAATTAGGCTGTGTGTGTGTGTGTGTGTGTGTGAAATAAATTTGCAGTGCTAATGAAATTAAAGTAAATATGTACCTGCATGGTGTACCGTGGAAACGAGAAGCCACATTGTGTTTCCGCAGTACTGTGCAAGCAATGAGCCAGCAGAGCATACTTTTTAATGAAAAGACTTGCAAATAATAAGTTTTGAAATTCAAGTTTTGCACAGTTTTAGCTAGTCTACCAGAGTTTAATGCAGCTTTATTGTACATTGTTACTAATCTGCTCGACAAAATCATATATTACTCGCGCTAAAAGAACGAAACTTTATTAATAAACGTGTTTTCAACGTATAGTCACGTTACTGTTTACAAATTATAAAATTATGCCAATGTCGAGTGACAGAGGACAAGTGTAGTTATTTACACACTTACAAGCAAACTGTGGTTTTTATAATGTCGTTATATCGTATTCAATCAAGTCATATCTTCCAGTGTATGACGAAAGAAAAAAGGTTGCACTTTATCTCCAACAATCTTGTTGATTGTGATGGATGATGTTATGAAGAGTGTCACGTGGGGAAACAAAAGAAGCATTCAGTGACTGATCATTTGGAAGATCTTGATTTCGCATACAATATCTGCTTACTCTCGCAGACATACAGTGGTATGGAAGAGAAACTGAAAGATCTCGGAATAGAAGCTAGAGTGGCTGGACTCAAGATAAACACTTAAAAAACAAAACTAATGAAAATTAACACAAAAGGTCACAAGGTACTGAAGTGTAAGAAGAACACTTAGAAAAATAAGCAGTGTTCACTGACCTCGGTAGTGTGATTACAAAGGGAGGAGTAGTTCGAAACACTAAAACAAGAATCCGCAAAGCTAATACTGCCTTAATATGTCTACCCAGTTTGGAAATTAAGATGAATATCAACTGCAATAAAGCTACACATCTTTTGGTCCAGTGTCAAAGCTATTTTTTGTATGGAAGCGAGATTTGAAAAGTCACAATGGAAATTATCAAGTGTCTACAGGTCTTCATCAATAGGTGCCTGAAGAAAATACTTCAAATTATCTGGCCAAACATTGTTTTAAATGAAGACCTCTGAAGGAAGACATTCGAGGAACCCATTGCCACTCAGATCAAACGGAGGTAGATTGGGTATAACTTGTGGAAGAACCAAAATGCAATTGATTCTCTTTTAGAACCCTCAGGAAAGAAGAAGATAAGAAAGACCAAGAATCTTATGGAGTAGAACTGTCGAGATTGAAGCAGAAAAGGAGGGGAAGTCCTTCGGAGTCCTCGCCAAAATTAGTGTCCGTTGGCGAGGGTCTATGCTCTTCAGAGAGTGACATGAAGAAGAAGAAGAAGAAGAAGAAGAAGAAGAAGAAGAAGAAGAAGAAGAAGAAGAAGAAGAAGAAGAAGAAGAAGAAGAAGAAGAAGAAGAAGTATTAGTAGTAGTGGTAGTAGTAGTAGTAGTAGTAGTAGTAGTAGTAGTAGTAGTAGTAGTAGTAGTAGTAGTAGTAGTAGTAACTGACTATGATTTTTAGAAAATCTCTGGTAAATAATGATGAGAAGCCCTGTTATTTTCTCCAACAAACTGTATTCTTTTATTTTTGGCTTAAAAGACACATTTGCTTTAGAAATATCTCATAATATTTTTGATAACATTGTTATAATATCTAACAAATTACTTATAATTGACGACAACGTATGTCATAGTCTTTGCCAAACGTATTTAATACGTTGTGCGCGCAAACGTTGGTTTATATTGGCGAATGTGCAATCCACCCCGGGATCGATTAAATGTTTAAATGGTTGGTGCATTTATTAAAAGCTTGTCAAATAGACTCTGCAAAGCTTCAACAGTCAATCCGTATAATCCTTTTATATATCGATCCCTTTCTAAATATTCTAAAAAATTTTCTTTTCTTTAGAGGCACCATATCCGTTACAGTTGTACTTGTTATTTGGCTTTCAGGGTAAGAATTGAATTTAAAAAATGATTTGTTGAGTCAAGTTGTAATAATTATGGCGTTTGTGCGTGATATGTTGATCCGGGTATTATAGAGAATAAGGGAATTTATTTATAATCAAATAACTCAAAGTTTTAATGTGTGTAAAAGTAATTATCAGCACTTATTTTAGTTTTACGTTTATCAGTTTCACGCCCTGTATTTTTACATTCTAAACTCTCAAATATTTTGTTATACGTAATGAGGTAATATTTGTTTTGTTTGGATAAATTATATTATTAAGTATGGTTAAATAAAATAATGTTGAGTAGAAGAATACTTAGTATTAAAATTCCTGTTAGCGATTCAATTTCCAGACAATCCTGTGCTTTATAATAAACAGTTTTAACTTAAATTAGAGTACAACTTTAAAAATAACTGCTGTATTAAGGAGAACGTTTGTAGGATATAATAAAGGAAGCTCTTAAATAATGTGATTTGCAAAAAATGACAGAATTGTTTTCATTTTTTGTCTTGTCAAAGTGCATCAACAAACACAATAATATTAACACTTGTTTATAGAGACAAAAAGAAGTATACGCTTTACAAAATGCAGGACTTCATTTCAAGCACAATCTAATTTCTCTAATCAAAATATTAATTTAATAAATTTATTTTCTTTAATGTAATTCTGTACGAGACAAATGTTCGTGAATTAGCAGCTCAGCTTGGTGTTCTTTATTGTACACAGCTCTGGGGAAATCTAGAGTACCGTAATATATTTGGGTCTCTCGCGTGACCACCATCATTAGCCCCGTGAGTCAAGCCTGCGTATGTACTCAATATCACATATCACGTTAAAAATGTTTGTTACCTCTCATTCAGATTAAAAAAAGATTAAAGATAAACTTGTATTTATATCTAATGTAAGTATCACTTGTAAATTTAAACATAAAATATGTATAACTAAACTGAAATAAACTGAAATTTATTAAGATAACTACTAAATTGCGCATTCTTTTTAAACACATTTGTCCATATTTTCTAGCTCAGTGTTTCTGGAATAACTTTATAAAATTAATTATTTTAGTTATTCTTGGAACCATTCATTATTCACTATTCACTATTGTTGTCCACTATTCATTATTCACTATTCTAATTAATAATTAGTGTCTTCTCGGAACACTAAATTGTAATATTTGAATAAAATAAACTATTTGAATTACAGTTAAATGAGGTTAGTTTTCTAAAAAAAAAACGAGGACATAAAGAAAAGAAATACTTTGGAAGTCTGTTCATTTTGTGTCTTAGAGCAGGTGTTTCTTGCTACAGTCGTCTTAACATGCTCAAGACTATTAAATATTATAATATACGATTATTGTAGGAGTCAAAGCGTAGAACATAAAATGTAATCAGGTTTGGAGGAAAATTGTAGCCTAAAAAAGGGGTAAGAAACAGCAGTGAATCTATATAACAAACAAAAATCTATGTTTTATAGAAAGATTTTTGGAAAAATAAATGGCGTTACCTTTTCACGCCAATGTATGAGGTCACATTTGGCCACTGCCCGTAAAAGGCCACTCTCATAGTGCACCGTTCTGCTGATGTCGTTTACCCATCTTCCTAGCATAATTCTCTAAACAGATTCTTGCTCTTGTCCAGAGTCTACTATTCTCTACACCCAATCGTCTGTATTTGCTTAATCTGTACTGGTCAGTTAATCATTAAAGATACAATTAACTCAACAACGTCAATTACTTTGGTCCGTATCCTGATAATGGTGTAGTATGAAGTAATATGGATTGAAATGATTAAAAGGGACAAGTTAACCAAAAGTTTTTTCGTTCGATTGAACTCGGCAAGTTTTCAATTTGTCCAGCAGTACTTTCCAAAAATTACTTTAGCTTATGTACGCCATGTTTGCAAGAGACGCATCTCACGTTTTGTCAGAGCTTGCAATGAAGGTTTGGATGCGTGACACATTGTGCTTCATTGCAAAGTTATTGAAGTGATTCTTCCTCTGTCAAAAGAAGAAAAATATTCTTGTAACAGCGTCAGAAAATGTTATTAAAATTTTGTTGTTTGCTTACCGAAGTCTCTGAGACATATGTCCACTGGGAAATGTAGTCATCTTGTAAATGGAAACAACGTATCACAAAAAACTATATTAAATTTTCTTTTGAAAATGAAATAACTTTTGTCTCTGTTTTTGATACGCGCGCGTGTTTACACTAAGAAAAAGTTTTGTTGTTTGTTCTTGAGTGCAGCGAAAATATAACAAAATCTAATAAAGCATTGAAACAAAGAACATTTATCTACTCCTTTAAGTTAAGTAATTTTTCTTTTGTATGCATTATAAAAGGTATGGTTTTATTTGTATACAAAAATTTAGGAGTGAGTCTGTATAAAAATTCTTACGTTCATTACTACATAAGATTGTAAATTCAATTAAATAAAAGGCACTCTAACTCAATTTTGTACTGCATGCGGTAGTTTGAGCTGACGTTTGACACACGTTTTTTTAACGAGACTGATTTACTTTTGACGATGCAACCAACGTGGATGTACATCTTATATTATCTTGGAGCGGATACTTTTTTGTGTATGGTTTAATACAGATTTTGTGTTACGGATTTTGACTGTAGATGTTTACATTTAGATTCTTTAATCATAAATGCTAGTCTGTGGAATAAAGGCTATATGGTACGTAGATAGATGGAGGCACATAGTCACTCTATATAAGACTTAATACAAAATACATGATACAAAAATTATCGAATATACTTTCTGCTTTTTAAAACTACACTATATTATATGCGATATATTTAACACTGAATTTCTATTTCTATTTTAAAACATACTTATTTCTAAATTACATATTATAAAATTGTTTGATGTTTTCATTATACACAGCTTTTTGTTTTCGTGGAATAATATATTATAAGTTTTATTATATGAATTCAAAAGTTAACCACTTTAATAAACCGTAAAGACCGATTGCACGTTTGTTCAACACAATATAAATAAGTTTGCTAAATTTGACAATTAATGTTATCTACGCAACTGAAGAAAGTTTGAATCTATGAATGTAGGTGTTAATTATTATAAGTCTGACAAACTAATATAAAGTGTATTTCTCAGCTAGTCACTGTTTCAAAGTACTACTGAAATACATACATGCACATGTAAGGTTATAAACCTAACCAAATTATGAACAAAATTTATAAATATCATAATAAAATCTTTTCAACATAGCTCGCAAAGCATGTTTTCATCTGTGTGTTTGCAGTTTTATCTAAACGATATTTGTTAACATTTTTAGTAAGCTTGTGAGACAGGGCGTGAAACGGAAAAGACAGAAAAAAGAGGAAGGTCACGGACAATGAGGTACAACCAAGCATGATGTCGTTATAATATATGTTATGATTTTTTGTTAGTATTTAAGATTGAGATCTATAAAATCATTTTTTTTTAATATTTGTATCGGCCATCTGATGTAAAACTGCCAATTCAATTCTATATTCCTTTATATAATATTGAAACTTTCTCTTGTGAAAACTTACTTGTCTTTTTCGTCGAACGCGTTTCGGCGTCGTATTCGCCTTCGTCAGCTTAGAAACAGACTGAGAGTACTTAGTCAGGTTGTTGCTTGGAAGGTATAGTGGGGGTGGTGTGTAGAGGAAGGGGATTGGCGCAGGGATCCAAATTATTGTTTGTTTTTTGTATAATTGTGTCGAAAAGTGTATGTGATTTATATTGTAATTGGTCGTTTAGTATGTTGTTTGGTTGTGTTGTGTGGTGTTTGTATATTTCATACTGTTCGCTGTGTTGAGTTTTCGACCTTTGGGTAAAAGGTGTAATATTTCAAGATTAGTATCTATGTTGGTGTAGCTACAGTATGGTTATGTGTGTGGCAAACGCAGAATGTATATTGTTGTTGGAGAGGGCCTTTAAGCGTTCAGAGTATGTATATAAACTGTAGTGCTGTGAAAGAAGATGATGAGCAAACAAGACAACTTTATTCCTTATTCTTTTTCTCTAATATTCTTTCATCTTTTCACTATGTCTCTTCTTCCTGTCTTCAGGCCACTTTGAACGTGCGTTTTACTCTCTCCTACCCTAGACTCTTTCCATTTTTAACACTTTTGCCCAAAAAACTACTCTTTTAATTGCTTTTTCTGTATTTATATTATTTTTTTCTAAATCCTTTTTGACTTCTTTAATCCAACTTGATGTTGAATTCTTTCCCTACACATATTTGAAGATAAAATAATTAATATATTCTTTTGTAATTTCTAATGACCTGTGGTTTTTAACGACGTTACAAATAAATATATAAAAACGAAGAAAAATATATCCGCAAACTTAGTTAATTATTGTATTTTACTTATTATCTAATCCAACAGCAGTGAGTGTATTTATTTGCTGTTTTCACAAAGTAAGAGTACGGTAAGAATTGCTGTTCCCGTAAGGTAAGAATTGTTAATTTGGTACTTGTATTTTTCTGTTGTAAACATTATCACCTTAAAGTTTCCACTCAATCTCTCTGCTCCTTAAATTTCTTGAGTTTATTTATCTTTATTAAAATAAAATATTTTCTTTAACCTTTATTTTCTAGTGTATCATTTTGTTGCCTGTGTAGGCAACAGTCTTTAACAGAGTTTTGTGTTTTTACACAGCAGGGACTTGTTTAGAAAGATGTACCAATTTTATTTTTTTTGTTTTCAAGAAAAACGTATTCCATCAATTATACATTGATATTGGTTACAGAAGCCCTGAACTAAATAAATATGCTTTACACATTGAGGATAGATGGAATGGCGACTGGGTAGTGTATTTTAGAATTTACATGCTCATGTGTATCCTTAGCTGGTGACAACTGATATATGTAATTGGACGAGCAAAGCGAGTTCTCGGTTTTGACTGGTCTGTTTTGCGTTTGTCTGTCGATCTGGGGTATGTCTCATGATAACTTTGAACACATCAACCAATTTTCGTAAACTTTGGAATGGGTGTCTATACTTTTACGATACGGAATTGTTTTTGAGTTTGATCCCTCCCAAAATATAGCGGTCGGAGGGAAAAATGTAGAGGGGGTTAAAACTGTTAAAAAATTTCAAAAACTCATGTGTGATATGAGACTACAAATAATTTAAACCTCAGTATATATTGTTCATTTTAAAAATTCCAACATTTATTGTGGTCAAAGCCTAAAACGTAGGTAAAATGTTTGATACAATTGCAAAAATGTATGTATAGTATGAAATTTAAGTGAATTTAAACAACAACATGAATATAGTGTTTATTTCTGAAAATTTTAAAAACTTTTTGACGTCAGGACCCAAAAAGTGGGAGAACAATTTCGTAAAATCACAAAAATTTATGTAGGATATTAAATTAGAGAAAATTTTAACTAAAATTTAAATAATAGGTTTTTACAATATTAAATACGAAGTGTTTAATTTCGTAAGCCTCAGGGCTCCAAAAAATCCAAAACATGAAAAATCTGTGAAAGTCCAACAGGGTGTCAGACTAAAAGGAATTGTAATCCAATTCAGAATGTTTAAAATTTTTAGGTTTTATTATATAATATTTATATTATTAAAACATAGTAGAATAATCGGGATTTCTGTAATTTTTCCATAACTAAAAATTGTATAATACAAAGTATTTATTTGCTAATGAATATACTTTGTTCAAAGTAGTGAGCGAATTCCGCAGCTCATGGAGCATACTGGTTTAAATATAATATGAATATATACCCCATATTGACCACTGATTTCCTTTAGATAAGATTTCAGAATGCTATTACGTCTTTCAAGTACTCCGAAAACAATTTATGAGTCAGACTGGTGTGTTGTTAGCCTAATGTACATCAATTAGATTTCATGATGGAAAATAATTGAAAGATGTCACTATGTCACTATGAATTCTTGTGAATACGAATTTCACATGCGTACAATTATAAGTTAAAATTATCACTATGTAGATTGCTCTCTGTTTGGTTTATAAAGGTGATTATATTCAGACATATAATGACAGTTTATTTTGATTCTAAATCACGTAATAAGTTTTTAATAAAAATTAATTGAAAAGATAATATTTAAAACTAAAAGAAAATTAGATAAATCTATTCAGAATATTCACAAATATTGCATCAGCTTTGACTGTCATGACAATCTACAAAAAAAATTGTAATTTTCTATACATAAATCTGAATTAATTTTGAGGTTGAATTCGTACGGAAAACCAAATTGAAAGCTGTTTATTAAAATTAATTAAATAAATTCAACAGTTAAAATTTTTATGAAAATATGTTTGCTGTATAAGTACATACGTGTTAAATATAGACATGAAAGATTAAAGACAGGCTAAAGGTTAGAGGTAGAAAGTTCAAAGTGTTGAGTTACTAGATTTAATTAACTGGCGAGTCCTCTTGATATCTATGGATCACTGTTAAGTACACAGTTTCAGGTGGCAAGGTCACAGACAACCAAACATGATACAACCAGGACATAATCTGATTACGAGCCTCATTAGTATGACTGATGATTCTGTAAAAACATGGATACCTAGTATCTACAGTATAAACTAACAAAAGAAATGTTACCACCTTACCAAGTAAACTAACCAGGCATAAGCAAACATTAACACTAAGGAAAAGTTGTCTAAACATTTTCTGACTTCACCATCTTGGCGCCCAAAATAAATATACGTTACGTCAATAACAAAAAGGCATTAATAATAAATCAGGTGTGGCAATGTCCTTACAAGAAGAACGGAATTCTGTATAGTCGTAAAATTATGTGGTTTTCAGTATTATTAAAAAAATTCCTTCTTTATTCTTATGCGAAAGTACCTACTTAAGCCTGAGGCCCCATAGACATCAGTGCCCCTTTGGCGAGGGGTCGGCAGGGGCCTTATCGCCACCTCTGATCACATTTATAAATTTGTTCTTGAACGCATCCTTCTTCTTCTAAATTTATTTAAATACTTCATTCGAAATCCAATAGCAGCTCATGAATCTGCCAAAAAGTTTTCTCCAGACATTTAATTGACGCACCCCGTACCGTTTTTTCCGAATGACACATCCATCCAACACTTGTAACAAATTTTAAATCTTCCCCACAGAACACCTGGATAAAAAATTATGCTTTTCCTTGTAGTATCCGTCCGGAAAGCGGGAGGACACCAGTCTCCTGTTGTTATCCAAACCAAAGAAATAAAACCTGACTGACATCTTTAAAGGTCAAGAATTTCATACTTTTCCCGAAATCGTTGAAACGAGACACAGCCGAACGTTCAAGTTTGTCACTAGTTCGCTTTCAGTCTCTAAATTTTACTTCAACAATATCGAATTCGCGTTCCACATTTTTAATAGACTCCCCTTGTTGAGTCTTTTTAAGGCCGCCAGTTTTGTGTCTAATAAACCTGTCAACAGTTTTCTGTTATTTGGCAGCGACATGTTAACGTACACGCAGATTATGCACAAAGGCATAGTAATATAAGGGAGATAAAAGAGTGTATTAAACGAGTTATAAGGGTGTACAAAATAGGGATTTTAGAGTTCAAACAGAGAGAGGGCGTACTGCAAGATTTAATACGTGGAGAGATACTCCCTACTGTCTACTGCCCACAGTTTTCACATAGCCGAATCCTACATAAACGCAGATAGAAGTTACAGTTTCTGTACAAAGCGTATTATCCAACAAAATATTATGTACTTATAAAGTGTGTTACAGATTTATGTGTATTAGTAAAAATGAGATTGAGAAAAAATACCACGAATAATCCGGAACACGAAAAGTGGAGACTGGGATAATCGGTCCCTACTGTATGCCCTATTTTATATTTGTAACCTGTTCCGTATTGAGGAAAATTACGTAACAAATTTTAGACACACAGTACTAAATTAATAAACAAAAATGTTTATAATCATTATTGAATGAATATTCAATAAGTAAAGAAGAAACAGTTAAAAATTATCTAAATTAGGTGTACAACACTTTGCAATCCTGAAGTTGGCATCACTGTCATTAATAGTACGAATAAGCTCTAATTCAACAAATGACAAGCCGTCTTAAAAAGTGGATTTATCATATTTATTGTTTATTGCATTAATGTTAAACAATCGTAAGTTTGAAGAAGTTGGGTGATTGGTTTAAACTATAAATAATTTTTAATTAACGATTTTTCTGATACTCAGCTACCACTTCTGACTAGATTTTCCCACTGGTCATAGACGACGATCCTTGCAAGAGTCTTAATATTAATAACTCTATGTAAATGGAATGAATGAATGTGCCTTAAAACATCAGTTAAACGAAAGTCTTACGGGAAGTGAAGTTGAGCTCAGAAGGCATATTGGTGGGTTATCAGTTCACAATAGTGCTCTTTATTAAACACTACTCTAGCGAGATCTACAGTACAATAGTATATTTTAGGCAAGTTGCGTCACTAAAACTCTGTGGGCTATTTTTTGTTTTGTTTAATTTTAACACAATTTTACAGAGAGCACAAGGAGGCATAAGTCAACCAAAAGAATTTTCTTATTTTCCAACATTATTATTCCTAAATTTAATATGCACAAAACGATGTAACTTAAAATCTAGACCATTGAAAGTAAAAATTAAATACAATTTAGTATATTTGCCAACTAAATTTATAAATTACATTTAAAAAATATTTTTTAATTATTTGTTAGATCGGATATCGTGTGTGAATGTTTGATAGATCTGTAAGCACTGCACATGATAATTTATTGATTTTAATTCTATGTTTTCATGCGCCTATGTTAATTATTTGAAACACTGATTTATGACAATTTACTCTTAATCAAATAATGCAGTCATTAAAATTAATAAAACTGGCAAATGTCTTTTTCTGAGAATTTTATGATTGGCACTTCGTTGTTTGCGGACGATCTGTCGAACTCGGAAAACAGATTGCAGATGGGTATAGATTTGTTAAATCGAATCTGCAAAGACTGTATTGCAAATATCCACACTTAAGACCAAGATGATGGCTTTTCGTGGAACTGATCCCATACGGGCAAATATTGTTATAGATGGCACTGTCCTGGAACAAGTTAGTCATTTTAAGTACCTGCGCTGCTGTGTGTCTTATAATGCAAGCAAAAATGTTGTGAATAAGTTGCGTAAGTTCAACCTCATGTAAGGGATTATTAGGCAAACCCTTAAGTCAGCAAGTAAAGGAGCACGCCTAAAATTCTACAAGGTGATGGCCCTTCCCACCTTTATGTGTCTAAGAATTGGGCTTTAACGAAAGGTGGTCAGGCCAGTCACATCCAAGAACAGACAACTATGGAACTATAAGCCGAAGGGACGGAGACGTGTGGGACGTCCGAGGAAGGGCCGGAGTGACCAGCTCTAATCCTTGTTTGCTTGAGACCGGAACAAACCATCCTTAGTTTAGTCCTTGAAGATGATGATGACGATTAAAATCAATTTTTGTTGGTTTTTTATTTCAGTACACATAATACTAATAATAATACGTCACTTAATTTTAAATAGAGTTTTCCAAATTTATACTAATATATTACTTTTCACTGCACACAAAATAAAATATGTTAATATGTTAACAGTATTTTTACATTAAAGAAATTAAAAAGAAGCAAATTACATAATAAAAAGACGAAAAAATATTTTGGTAATCTGATAATAACATTTGAGATTAATGAGTCCTCCTTATACTCAATTCCGACACAGATTTTGTATAATATAAATTATAAGAAACAAAATAATTTTGCTGAAGTTAATGCGCTTTAATTAGCTAATATAAGTGAAATATATGATGGACGGTTTTGATAGTTATGACCGGTTCTAAATTGAATTTGAAACGTGATTAATGACTTACAACCACAATTAATTGTCAATATTCAACTTACAACAGAATTGTCAAACATCAAGTGGGAAAACTTTAGAATATGATTAATTTTCGTTTGGAAGGTTGTTACCCTTTTCCACACAGACACTACTTGTATAAACTACGTACTTGCAAACGTTAAAACTGGAATTCCTTTATTTCGAAATTACTACTTTATAGTCGTGGCGTAATTTTAGATTTTCATAAAACCAGTCATTTGACGCCCTTGATTCTTTTTGTTTTTTATCAAAACGACCTTTGTGATATAATTTATGCCATACCGTTGTATATCGTAATATTATTTTTAACGTGAATGTAAAGTAAAACAACACAGTAAGTAGTATAAAGTTTATGTCACAATATGGATAACTAAATAGCGATTGACATTTCTTTACAATTCTGTTTACATCTCCTCTTTGCTTGTGCATCTTAGCGTAAATGATTTTTTTATTGTAAACGCATTGTCTTTCATAACCTGTAATACTCAAGGTATGGTTCACCAGTTACGTTATTTAATAATTTCTTCATTTCTGAACGCAATAAAAAATATTTATTTTGAACGCTTTAAAAATATTTTAATTTTGATCATCTTTTCCAGTAAAAAACACTTTACATTGTGATTGTAAATATTTGATAGATTAAGTTACCATGATGAGGCAGCCTAAAAAAACTAATATACATCGTCTATTTTGAAAAGTTTGAAATGCTGAACAATTTTTGCTGAGTGCTGAAAAATTTTGAAAGCGACGATCATTTCGGTTTTGCTGAATTCTTGACGAGCCTTAGTTGAATCTGAAAAGAGACGATAATAAATAATATGAAGTTTATAAACGTCTATCACATCTGGATTGGTGAATTGTCAGTCTGACATACAACTGATGAGTTTTACAACAAAGTTCTGTTAGGTTATATAGTGTACTGTGGCGCGATCTATAACAGTATACCTAATACTGTAGCTTGTATCAGTTTGTTAGAACAAAAACTATATTACACATCGTACTCTATTTTCTTGTCAGAGACCACAAATTTTTGTACGATTCTAGTGACTTATTAAATTTGTATGTTTCTGAGGAAAGATAAACGTGTTCTTGAAACAATAAATAATAGTACTACGTTTCCTTCTCTGTACCTATAACAATTTCTGAGGAATGTGTCCATTGGTAAATATAGCCATCTTGGCAATAGTGTTACTATAATAAAACTAAATTTACTTTCAAAAAATAAACCTTTTCCCGTGATATAAATGTGTATTTATACTAAGAGAAAGTTCCATAGCTGCCCTCGGCTGCAACACATTTCTCAGAAAATGTAATAAAACTAAGGAAAGAATGTATTTTCTTGTTTTCAAATGAATTGGTTGCTGGTTGTTACACGCATACAGCTTGCTACACATGACTGACCGACAAAGTTTGGTAACAATATTCAGCACTATCGTCAAAGAAATACTTTCTCAGGCCGTTTAATAAAAAAATCAATCGTATGTTTTGATAAAATTGTCCTAAGGCTTTTACGGCCGGTGTCAGTTGTATAAGACGAGTTTTCCGTGCTGTTTGACCGTGGTCCATGGTTTAATGACAAACCAAACGTTTCAACAGCTCCAATGGCTGACATCATCAGTACTGTGAGCCTTTACCACAGTACTGTGGGCCTGACGTGAACAACCTACGTTCAGGATTTCTTTAAATTCCACTGATGATGGCAGCCATTAGAGTTGTTGAAACGTTGGTTTGTCATTAAACCATAGACCACGGCCAAACAGACCGGAAAACTCGTCTTATGTTTTGATGTTTGTTAAATCATAAATTAGAATTAAACGATTTTATAATTTTAGTTGTGGTCATAAGGAATCTTAAGGATTGAAAATCTTACCGATTTTTATTTATTTTTGTTGATGATATGATATGAATATAACTGCTACTGCCACTTGAGATTAAGGCTTTTGGACTTCGTCATAAAAGACTAAACTGTGTTCTATTTTTGTCACTACAGCCACGTAGCTTCAAGAATTGGTACAGAGCAATTTTTGCGAACACAAACTACTGGATTCTACAAATATAAAGTACACAGGAATTGTTGTGCCTTCTTGGTTTTAACACTGAGAGAATCGACCTGGCCTGTCCTAGTGCTTGCGTAAGATTTATATTGCCTAAAATTTATTCGTTTCGTTAAAATATGTATGTTCCATAGTTAGTAATAGTTTTACCACAATTAATTATATATTTTTTAATTTGTATAGAAACATGTGTGTTACTGTTGTTTTTTATTCGCTAATATATATTCTGGTTTACTTCAAAAGGTATTAGACTTATCTTGGTTTGAAAAGCAATAAAACTGTTAATACATTTGCAAAAATAAATTAATTAGTTAAACTGTAAACCTGTAACCCGATTATAATATCTATTGTACACCACAACGAATAAATGGAAATTGACGCATCTTTGAATAAGCTTAGTGTAAGGAATAGAGAGATACAGATAGTTTAAAGGTTTGTGGATGAAATGCTCATACAATAGTAAACTTCGTTATCGTTATCATCAGCATCATCATCATCAAAATAATAACTCTACTCCTGTGGCAACATAATTTTCTGCGCTTAGTATGTGGTTAAAAATCTAACACATTCCAACACGCGTATATAAACGTGCATATAAGAAACGTAATTGTGACATTAGTTAATGTCATTGGCCATTGGACACTGAAAGTAATCAGACATTAGTTTCGTCTATTATTGTCTTCAAATTAACGACCTTGTTATATGGTTATGTTTTCAACAATTCCACTTAATGTTGCTGTAAATATGGTAGATTGAAAACCTCAATTTCCGGCACTTTATCATCTGGAATGTTCTATTATTCACCAAAGGTTCAGTAAAGTATTCAGGGCAGAAAGCGAGTTTCAGAAGTCACGTATATACATATACCGAATTCGTCTTTCTAATAAATATATTTTTAAAGGGAATCTAACCGTTTCCTTTAAATATTTGTTCTGTTGTGTATGTTTTATTCAGTGTTCTTTGTAAGCAATTCCTACTTCCTAAAAAAAGCAGAAAACCGCGATTTATTTAAGAATAAATAAAACATAAAAAAACACCTTATTTTATTTTATTCTACTCTACCGTATATTAAAAAAACGTTTTTATTCATATTACATTCATCAGCTGTATCGGGGTTTTCTTAAACACGACTGATTTTTACGCTTTTTTTAAGAACACTAACCTGATGACTCGTAACGTTATGTTTTTGATAATTATGACTGTCACGTCTAACTTGGCTTAGATTTTTTAAGAAAGCGTAAATCATAACTTATTATTTTCATGTTTTTCCAAAGCAATGTTGCAATTTACTCCTACGTATATTTAGATTTGTTCTCTACATGTATAGTAGATGTAGTTAGTTTTAACTACGAACATCATGATTTGTAACTATGTATGACTTCCACGAATAATTTACATTGGTAAAATAAATAACTAATTACAATCATGATAATTGAAATTAGTTGTTTACATTATTTACTTATACACGTTTCACAGTATACAATATACATTACACCATTTGTGCAATACGAGTACGTTAAATGACAATCTAGTACCCGGAAATTTCCGATTACCGACAGCTCGTGGTTGGGCCAGCTTTTACTGTAAGCTCATATGTAACATTTCATTTCCGATTAGACAAAATAAAAATTTTGTTTCAGATAACAAACAATATTATCAGAAGTCCTGAATAAAAAACGCTCTTAACGGTTGAGTCAAAATAGGTCAACTGATATGGGGGAAATAAAATTACCCGCTAACCAACAGACACAATAGTAGGCGTTTTCAGCCGTATGGAGAAACACATTGGAGTCATGTCCTAGACGTGCAAGTTAATATCTCAAGTATCGGACCGCTTCTTCGATATATCTATAACGCATTACTATGAACGCAATGAAAGCCTCGGTCAAAGTATTAGAATAAGAGATAATAAAGTACAGAATACAAGATAATAATAATATGAGATAATATAATAAAGTATAATAAAGTATTAGAATAATAAATATATATTTTTGTCTTAGGCTATATAACAAGAGATAATAAGACAAAAGAAGATAATAGTTTAGGGTTTTGACCGTTTGGTCTTATAGGAATATGTGAACTAGGCCTACCTGGAACTACATTTAGATCAAAGACTACAGTGGCAACAACATATTTTAACAATCAGAATTTGATTTATATATGTTCAGTAAGTGTATTAACTGCTTGAACGTAACACACATTTAAGAATTGAAAATAAAATACTACTATACAACATTTTCTTAAAGCCTAGTCAGACTTACGACATTAACATACTTTTTTCTCCCAAAATCTTGAATTTGCAAATTACACAGCGTTTTCAAAGTAAAGTGCTCTTTATTATGTTTGGAACAAAATTCCGTTCAGTGAGGTATGCTTGCTAACTTTCTGAAGAGCTGTGAATACGTCTCAAATATGGCGTATGTATCAGTGTTTGTCCAGACTAGCTGTTTGTTCACTTTGATAGGAAATTCAGGTGATCCTATCAACAAACCTAACCTTCCAAACAGATTCTGATAGTATTGGGTGTTGGCGCGGTTGTGATTACCTGTACTGGTTTTTACATAAAAGAGAACTGATTTACTAAAAATTTGTTTTTGTCAATCAACTGTAACTCAATGCTTTATAACGCGTTTACAGTCGATAAGGATATACTGTATTTAAGTGGAATGAAAAAAACAAAAATTTTAGAGTGTATGGAACAGCCAATTTTAGTGTCGTTAAACAAACACTATTATTGTTAGTGATAGAGATTTTTAGCAATTATTTTTAAAAATAAAATGAGCCACTTAAATCTAAAAACTTTAATTTTTAACGTTGCAGGAAGAATACTCATGAAATTAAAATTTCTATGAGCAACACTAAAAATATTAATGTCTATTACTATAAATTTTGTTATCTATAAATTTTACTGAAAGATTATAAAAGTAAGTTTCTGTTATTGTCTAAGATGCTGATCCATTTTGTAAAATATAATTTAAGAAAACTGTAAGATTCTTGGACAGTTGAAAAACAAAAAATTGGCTTAAGTAGTTATTTTCCGATTATTATTAAGAGCAATGTGTGCACGTAGCCCAACAAACTTTACTAATGAGAATTGTTTTATTGTTTCAAAGTGACGGAAATAAAAATAGTTTTAACGATGTTTCAAACAGAAGTTGTAAATTTTTAAACTTGTAGTAAAACGTTTTCTTAATCTTTTGGTACACAATACAATAGCGTACATATAACATTGAGTAATATAATGTAATCATTTTATTACATATTATTGTTATTAAAACTACTGTTTTTGTTTCCGCTTTATCGCAGGTTATTTCAAAAACTCCTACTTATTTTGTCCCGGACAAAGTTCTTTTGGTGTTTCCATTATTTTAAAGTTTCAAACAGCCAATTAATTGTTATGTGTTTAAGTTAAATAAATTTTTAACCGATAAACGTGGCTGGTGGAACTGATAGATGTATAAAAACAGGTTTATGGTTTTTAGTTTTTATATTTGATGTCAAGCGAAACAACAACAAATTTATGGAAAATGTTAAAACGTTTATAAATACTGATATCTCGGGTATTGCAAACCAACTACAGTATTATAATAGTATAATATGATATATTGTACATAAATTCTTACTATTTTACTATCTTATTTTCATGCTAATGCTGTAGGCCTATAGCTCAAAATCGTAAGTGCCAGTAAACACACATACATCAAAGCAAAACGTACATAGTTAGGCACAGCTCTGTCCTAATATGTAATATGCACTTGCTCAAACTTAGTCTGATGTAATTAGATAACGTTTTGTCAAATCGGCTTGGATTATTCTCTGCTTAAGAAACTTATTTTTTACGTTAGGTTACTTTTATAAACAAGGGCTTGATTTTAGATGTCGACTAAAAGTTCAAATAATATCTTTAAATGTGACAGGAAACGCTTTGTTTAAAGCTTTATAAATACAGGAATACCAGAAAATGGAAATGAGATGTCTCGGTGGTGCTAAGAATAGCTTCGAAAGAATGAAGAATAGAAGTTGAAGAATAAATATGCACAGCAAAACTTACAGTGTAAAAAAGAAAAGCCCGACCAACTATTATCATCCTAAAAAATGTAAAAGGAAAAGAAATTTAACTCGATTCTAGAAACATTTGTTCATTTTTACTACAAATATAAAACTCCTTTTAAGTTATACAAATTATTTACTAATTGGATAGTTCTTATTTTATTTGCAATTGGCCATCGCGCATTGCAATTAATTAATTTTAATTAATTTTAGTTTAGACAAACAAGTTAGGTTTTGTTTAAACTACTCTCAAGTGACAATGGAGCATCATTATTTTCAAAACAAAACAAACTAGCTTTACACTCTGCATTTCTGTAATATTTATTCATTATTTTTATTTTCTTTGTTCTAAAGTTTTTATGTAAATGGTTAAATGATTTAATAGTTTAACCTTATTAAATATTAGCAAAACTCACTCATTTGCTACAAGCGTTTACTATTGTAATGTTAATTTTTGTTTATTTTATTAAATATTTAAATATATTAAACGGAAATACAAAAATATATTCGGAAATATAAAAATATATTTAATGCAACCACAATTAGATTATGATTCATTAGCTTAAATAAATGTAAAAATAGTTTCTGCACTTACTCTTAATTTTTTACTTTATACTGAGTTTCTAAAAGATCATTTTGGAATATGATCTGATGCAAATCTTAGACATACTTAGTAAGAGCTTTATTAGTAAAATAATTGAATGTGTTATTTGCACACAAGGCTTGATCTTAAATAGCCTAAGGGAACGTTGAGGTAATGAATTTCATCGTCCTAAGTACAACTTAGTACAAGAGTTATTTTAAAATATAAGGTAGAACTTTTATTGAATACTTTCTAACCGCACACGTTTTGATTTCACAGCAATACTTGTAATAAAGTTGTATTTGATTTTTTAAAAATAAATTAATAGTCACTGACAAATTGCTACACAGTTCTATTAACTCTTAAACTTTATTACAATTTTACTAAAAATCAGTGTGTATTACAATAAAGATATTCAGAATGTGTATGATTACATAACATTAAATTTTAAAGTTATTTTTTATTGTCTAACGCTGTGTTCTGGATATTTATAGGAAACCTTAAAAAGGTCTTAACGACGTAGTTGGATTTGTTAAATATAAAATCAAATTTAAAATTAAATTAATTTAAAATGGAATATGAAATCCACTGTTGATATTGACATAATTACGATAAAATGTTACCCAATTTTATGAACTGAAAGCCTGAGTTATATGTTAACAATTTATTTTGTCGATTGGGGGTTTAAATTAATGGAATGTTTAATCTGACTTTTATTATCCCTTAATTGTTATTTACATGATGTTGAACTTAATATCAGGGAGTTATTTGGATGTACTTTATTAGAAAGATCATCATCACTTTAACATGTATGCTTAACTTGTATTTAGAAATCATATAAATAAAAGATGCACTAACGTATTGCAACAATACATATATTTGCATATTTACCCAGGGCGGTATATGTTTATTGTAATTAGTGTATAAAATAATAAGACGAACAGTTTTATATAATTTTGTGCGGGAAAATGCAGGCTCTGGCCTGTCGAGAGTGACACCTGCTTTGGTAGCGTAAGTTACAGCGTTCGTGTGTTTGTGTGTATGACGCCAGCTGCGACACGAAAATATGGGGTGATGCTACGGCTGTAATCATGTCTTAACAGGATTATAATAAACTAATTATTACGTTTGAAACCTGTAAACAAAGACTTACACCAATTATAAAGACACCATTACATAAAGGAATTTTTAATGAATATGGTGATATAAAATTTATTGCCAAATGTGCAACATTAAAGATGCTAACTAACTAATATTAATTCCTAGTGTAATTAAATAGTAATTAATATGTGTGGTATATGAGTATGTGATATGTGGTATGTGAGTGACCAGAAAAAATTAGAAATAAAAGAATTTAATATAACAACAAAAATTTAGAAAATAAATACCAATCTTTTGTTGTATTTTTGGGTGTGTCAATAGAAATAAATAATAGATTGGAAGCAAATGGTAGATTATTTTTATTTTGTTTATAGCAACAATAAATTCATTCTTGAGTTTTAATAGAATTTTGTTTGTAAATGAGTTGCTATTATTATTTAAAATTTGAGTTAATTTCAGACACACAAAAGTAAAAAGAATTTAAATAACTTGTTTAACATGTTTGTTTGACTAGTAAGATTATATGGGTGTTTATTTTTGTTGTATGTTATGAATAGCATAGCAGGTTACAGTATATTTGTAAAGCTTATAAAAGTGAATATTTATTTTTCTGATGTTTGAAATTTTAATATTTAAATATTTTTCTATTAAATAATATATCTTAAAATGATTATTTTGAAACGGTTTTAATTAATTATTTCATGTCAACAACAATCTCACTCCTCTTTAAAAATTATTTAATTATTGTGCAACTACATATACTTGACGAAACGAGAAAAAAAAATCCTGCGACCTGGCCGGTGTAATACACTTTACAGTTGCGCTGAGTACATGGTAATGTATTTGTATAATTGTTGTAACGTTGCAGTATAGTTTGAAAAAATAACAGCAATTTTACCTCAGCGTATCGTATTTATTAAGACAGGTTTTTATACAAATTCTATAATTATACATAAAATTGTGAAATCATTTTATGATGTAAGAAAAGAGGTAAAATTAATTTTTTATTGAGAACTTTTATTCATTGTATTTATGAGTGGAAAATCTTTTACTAGAAATGCAGTGTTGATATTGACATAATTAAATTAAAATGTTGCCTAATATTATGAACTGGTTTTACTTATTTTAGTGGATATAATATCGTATGATTAAAAATATAGTAAGCCTAATCACGTGTATTCTTATGAAAGAGCAACATTCATTAGACTAGACATGTTCAATAAAAGACACACATACATAGGAAAAGTGCAATAATAGAATAAAGCATCAAGATACAAAATAGTAGAATAGCTACA
This sequence comes from Magicicada septendecula, assembly GCA_034769895.1. NCBI lineage: Eukaryota > Metazoa > Arthropoda > Insecta > Hemiptera > Cicadidae > Magicicada > Magicicada septendecula. The sequence goes on from CM068375.1 coordinate 169,643,089, forward strand.
CAAGCCTATTCAAAATGTTCAAGAAAATAAAGGTAAAACGGGCTAGAAATTAAAGTAACAATAACAATAAGATTACACACAATACACAGTTTTCTGGCTGCAAAAGAACTGGAAAACAATCAATATGCAATTTTTATGACCACAAGATGGACAAATTATTACAATGAAAAATAAGCTTAATAAATGAAGTGGCATTTTAAAAATCGCAACAAAAATATGTACAAAGTACAGTACAATGTACAACATTATTTACAACACAATTCAAGATCATAACTTTGCTTAGATCTAGTAAACCGTTGAAGCAAACGCACGGCATATAAATGTACAAAGATTCAAATGCGTGGTAGGTTTTGAAACAATCCAAAAATATGTATAGGCTAGCTCACAAAAGAACTAAACGTGTATGAGTAAACAAAACCCAGGAGGCCAATATTGGATGTACGGTAAAAGTCACCGTTATCGTCATTAAAACTGAGAGACAAACTTTTTAAAAGTGTTTTACAAATATCTACAAGACATAACTATTTGAAAATTATCAACGACAATGAAATATATTCTGACGTAATTTTTGGATACATAGGTATAAAAAATGAATACAACACTATAAAAATGAGTGTGTAGTTTCTAAGCTACAAGTAATCAATGAACATACAAGAAAATGAATAGTTCCTAGAAACATGTGCTCTATACCAAAGATGAAAATGTAAGTGGATAAGTGGTTGAGAGGTTGCTTTGGAATTTGTCTCTTCCACACCTCACCATACCAATATTGTACGACCACTAACCTTTGATGTAATATATGCTATATTACAGTTTACCCTAACATTATACAGCGGTTAGGGGAGTACATGTAACTTTAAGTAAAGGAAGGGATGTGAAAAGGACGTGGAAGTGATATGCGGGCGAGAAGTCGACACCCCTACATATTTCGCCGTACTATAGCAGTGGAATAGTTAGGCATTCACGGTGTGTATATGTGGATACGGTGGGTAGGCATTCACGGATGTGGGTATGGATTTACTAGTCTTTTGAAAATAGATTATAAACTCAGGATAGTCGCTGAAACTTGGGTTAACTTTGAAGAACTAAGTCTATTGCAGTAAAACTTGGAAACTGCCAACATTAGCAATGATTGCTCTCCACTCCAGGCGATAGGAATTAATTGTACAACACGTTGTTTATAAAATAATTATTCCGTTTCGGTATTTATGCTGCTATGGCTCCTAGTTGCGAGTGCAATCCTAAATGTTACTACATTAATATTTATTAGTATAGATCAGTATTATCTAATAAACATCGTATATACAATACAATCATGAAACCAATTATGTCATACGGGTGTGAATTATGGCCAGTAATACGAAGAACAGAAAAGTTGTTGGAAGCTACTGAAGTGGATTATTGGCGAAGAGCGGCAAAGAGGTCAAAACTGAAAAAAGTAAGAAACGTCAGAATCCGGGAGGTAATGGGGGTACAGTACTCTATTGTTGACGACATAAAAACAAAACAGCTAAGATGGTTTGGGCATGTGCAAAGAATGCCGGATAATCGACTCCCCAAGCAAATTTTGAGATGGACACCATACAGTCGTAGGCGAAGAGGAAGACCTAGGTTGAGTTGGAGAGAAGGCATCAACCGGGCAATGAGACCGGGAATTGGATGAAGAATCTTGGTTAGATCGAGACCAATGGAGACTAGGGATCGAAAGACGTAGGATAAGGTTATGAACCGATTTATATATATATATATATATATATATTGTTACATGATATTTTTTCCATCATCTTGTTGTATGATTGCCTAAGTAAATATAGAACAAACCCTAGGAAAGTACCAGAATACATAAAATAGCCTGCTTAAATGACTACTAATTATAGGTTTTATACTAATGACTAATAATAAATAAGGTTGTAATAATTATGTTTTGAACTATTAAAGTTAGTAAGACTAGGAGGACAAGGTTTTGTAAATACTTACCATGTTAATACTTATCCCACTATGTGTGTGAAAGTCAAGATCGACTCTTAAGTTCAATAAGAGTTGTGAAATTTTTATAATGGAAGCAGTTAATAGTAAAGAATGTTAGAATAATTATGTTTTGAGATATTAGAGTTAGTAAGTACGGAGGACAATGTTTTGGGGACTACTTACCATGTGAATACCAATTTTATTATGTTTGTAAAAACTGGAATGGATCCATAAGTTGAATAAGAATTGCAATATGTTTCATAATAGGTGTTAGTAATTAATTGTTTGATGTTGATTGATAATATATGCTGTAATATTATTTAAACAAATGTTAATGTTAATGAAGAGTCCAAAAATTATAATAATAGAGATATTTGTGAAACTAGGTATGTTAGGCCTAGATAGTTAAGGAATTTGGAAAAGAGTTTTAGTAAAACTAGAATAATGGAATTTGGAAAAGAGTTTTAGTAAAACTAGAATAATTAATGTCATGTTGAACTATGTTAGTACTGATTGTATCTAATAGTTTTAGTAAAGTGAAGGGTATAAAAAAGAACTAATTATAAATAAATTGGTACAAATAGTTAAAAGTGTAAACTAGTAACTCTGGAAATATGGAACGGAAACTAATGAAAAGTGATATCAAAACAATCAGTGTTCCATCAGAAATTTAAAGATACTAGTATCTTGAAGATCAAAGATCATATAAAAAAGTTATAACAATTTTGAGAAAATTGTATGTAAGATGTTACAAGTTTGTTTATTTTTAAGCTCAGAGAGAACCATAGTAACTCAAGATGATACAGTTTAAACCAATGAAAGATAAGTTACAGGCCTTAGCAACAGACATGTTATAAAAATATATGAAAATGCCATTATTAGAACTGAACGAGAGAGGATGATATACAAAAATGAGAGACCAATCTAAAATATTTCGAGTGTAATAACAGTGAAGATATTTAAAGTTAAATCATTTTAAAAGAACAAATGTTTAGAAGAAAAAGGAAACCATTATTCGAAAGAAGGAAGCCGATTAACATATGAAGAAACAAATTCAACATATCTAGGAAGGGAAGTATTTTTGCTAATAACCAAACTGAATAAATTACCTTAATGTTCCAAGTTTACACTTGACAAAGAAACTGTTTACACTTTTTGATTAAAATTATATTTGAACTTTCACTGGGAAAATAATTAATAAACAGTCTTATTTTCATGGTAAAAACTATTTATGTATAGTAATATGACCATTTAAGGTGTATTAAACATTCAAAATACGTAGTTCAACAAAACCTAGACACTGAACATTGTAAAGTTAGTAATACACTCTTGTTAAGACATTCTGTATTTAATTCTAAGTCCATGTATTTTGGTACTTTTCCGAAGATCATTGTAGTTTATATCGTAGCCAAAAGAATCTAACGTAAAACAGTTTTAATTGTATATTATTTAATAATCATTAAAACGCAAATATTTTATACCCTGAGAGGTGGGAGTCACTGCTGCCATTCTGAGCAAATTTAAAGAACAGCCGACAAGACTTTGTTAATAATTATATCTTTCTTTTACTAACATTTAATAATGAGTATAAAGGATTTGAGTTAAATAACACCACATAAAAGGTTTTCTTTTCTTTCCTTAGTTGATAGTTTTATGTATATGTTCTTAGGTATAACATATAATCGAATGTTCATTTTTTTCATCAACTGGCATAGGTTGGTAACACTCCCGACAAGAGAAGTATGGCACAAGATTTGAATCTGCCTTACTGAGAATTAGTATTCATAGTATTATATTAAATAAAAGATATAAAAAAAATAAAAATTAGGAGGGAAGAGAAACCCTTGTTATATACGTAGGCAATATTAATTACAAATTACCAATACACTTTATTTGCAACATTACGATTTGCTCAAAAAACATTACCCTGACAACATAATAATCCTTAAAAATACTGAAATTCTCTAATAAAGAAAAACTACATTTTCTTAATGTGTATGTTACAAATAGGCACACAGACGTGAGGCCTTACACATTCATAGATAGAACATTACAAATTAGATCCCAACGCGAGGCTTAAGATTTTTACGGGAGATTTAAAGAAGTGTTACAAATTGACGCTAACAACTTGGGGCAAAGAAACAACACATAATACGAAAGAAACGGTATAAGTACGTTACAAATTAGCGTCCAACAACGTGGGGCGTTACAGAAAGATAGACTCTCAATATAACATCAACACACAGATAGTTATTACTTACAAATTGACACCGCAACTTGGGGCTTTTTCGGGAGAAATCTCGTGACGTTACAAATTGACGCTTACAACGTGAGGCGTTAAAAAGAGGGAAATATAATTAAACATAATTAAAGCTGTTTAGTTACAATATATATAGTATCATCTATTAGTATAGATTAGCATCTATAGATATAAAAATCCAACCTTTGCTTAGGATAACTAAGAGGATTGTAGGAACAGTGTTAAATACTTGCACACATCAATGTTATCTCAACTTGGAACTCGTATTCTTTGTTTATACCTTATTTTCATAAAAATCATTTCCCGTCTCGGTAGACAAAAATGAATTGTGCGGTTTGCAACTCAGACTTAATACTGAAATGAAGTATCCAATAATTTCTGAAAGTTTGTGTAAATTGTGAAGGAAATGACTTTTTTCTAGTAATATTACATAATCTAGAAAGATATAAAATTTATTTGTCAAAATAATGAGTTTTTCATTTACTAAAAGCTTGCAAGGTGTGTGAATCTATATATAATTAAACTGCAATTTGAGAGTGCACTACGATTGTTTTTCTAAAAACAGAACACAACGGATTATATGTTCGTCTGCATCAATGCCAGTTTGATTACATTACGTAGGATTAGTTGTACATAAATGTTTGTACACTCATACTTTGTTACAGGAACTACTACCTGTATGTATGTATGTATGTATGACACTATGTATACGTGTCACGACACTCATTAACTAGAGTTCTCATTAATTGAAAAAGGTTGGTAACACTTTTGACCTCATTAACGACCAACCAAGATTGCACGGTTCACATATTATTATAGCCCTATCGTATAGGCAAGCCAATCCCTCAACTCGATGTCATCATAATGAGGAGACATTCACTAATCTCTTCATTAGCGCTACTCACTGACTACTGACACACACTTCCGACTAGTTTCCTGATGCGGCATTAACACAACATTACTACCGTTTACTACTAACAATTAAGTGGATCGCTGGCCACCGATACAGCTCCTGGGACAAAGTGACTTTACGCATTGTACATAGTAAGCAGTATTTCAATATACTCCTCTCCTACCACGGTAATTAATTTTCACAGCTGCTCACCTATCATCACTACATAAGCATTTCCTACTCTCATACATACGCACGCAAGCGTAAAGTACGAGGGGGCGGCTGATAAGTATTGCACAGTCGCATGTAACTCCCAAATAAAAAGGAATAGTAAAATGAAACATATATAGAATAAAAGTACATTTTATTTGCTACAAAAACTTATATTTATTTTTCACGCAGTCACCATTTACAGAACCAGTTGTCTCTTCCCGTCAAATAAGAATGCCGGTGGTCTTTCCTTGACCCACGACATCACTGCGTCTATCAGTTCATCATCTGTGGTGAAACGAATACCCTTAATATCCCTTTTTAAGTGCGGAAAAAGTGAAAGTCATTCACAACATTCCTTTCCTTGTTGTTTGTTCTCTAGTGTGACTGCGTGGCACCCACCGCGAACAGATTTTAGGGTTCTGCAGTAATCTGTCCTACTCGTTCTTTCGATACACCTATCCGGATGGCAATGCGTTGTTGTGTGATGCAACAGTTATTTTAAATCAATTCATTCACATCCATTTGGTGCTTCTCACCAGTCACAGAAACTGGTCGACCACTGCGAGGTTCATCCTCAATATTAGCTTTACCAGCTTCCGATGCACGAAATTTTATTACCCACCTACTCACGGTACTTCGATCAACAGTTTCATTACTATAAACAGCTTTTAGACGACGACGAATGTCACTAGCGTTCATCTTTTCAGCCGTTAAAAATTCAATCACTGCACGTTGCTTGAGACGCGTTGACATAGCTGGCGTACTCGACTCCATAACAATGGCGACTGACAGAAAACGAGAAGTCGTTGGTCAACGAGATATAGGACGTTTGTAACACAAGAATGTCGCTACAAGATGGCAGCACGCGTCGTGCTGTACATTGTTCTGTTTCCCGTTATATGCGACTGTGCATTACTTATCAGCCGCCCCTCGTATCTAATAGCATGAAGCTTAAGCTTAATTGCAACACTATCTGTGTGTGCATGTATATCAATATAAAGAATGTCTTACGAATTCAAAAGTAATTGTATAAAAGTTGTTAAATATATTCTTGAATTACACAAATCAAGATATTTTGAAGTAGGCCTATACTTTAAATCACATCATCACATAATTCACGCTGTAGGCCTACCTTATTGGCACGAAACTTCAGTATTGTTTATTTATTGACGTTAAAATAGACAGATAAAATAAGTTTTTTTTTAATTTATTGGAGACATTAAAATATTTGTGTCATCCTAGTATTAGCATTAGTGCTTTTCTTTCAAGGAAATTACACGATCTTGATACCGAAACTTTCTTGCTGTTTACATACACTCCTTACAGTTGCGTTCAGATTAAGAGAAATTTGAATACGTCCTGTCAATCTCCAAAGATAGAATTAATTAATTTATTTCGTTAGTAATTAATAATGCATCAATGAATTTGAGACTTCGTCTTAGAGAAAGGTAATAGAGGCATCGCTCCTCAACAGCAGACCTCTAATTTAAACCACAACGTGGTTCAGATGTGACGTCTTGATGTCTACAGAATATGATTTAAGTTTTCTCAAAGTCTCTATTTATGTGGTACACTCCAGCGTCTCTAACGTTTACAAAACGGTGTCTTATAAACAGAAACTTTTACTGTGTTGTAGAAGAAAGTTTCTCTTTGTGCCCTTACTCTCGCGACATGAGCATGCACTCTTGTTTTGAACAACTTGTGTCGACACTTTTAAAGGGCTCAGTAGTAGCGCTGTCGCCACTGACACCGGAAGAAAGCAAAGTTAACTTTTACTAAATTTGTAACTTACTAGCAACTTCTAGTTATTTATTATTTCCATAAAGTTTGGAAAGCGCCTGACATCGTTCAGCTCGAGAGCATACTGTAAATTTATTATAATTTTTTGAAAATTCTGAAACGACACATGCCTACGAACACACACTTAACAGAACTTACAGTTACGAGTTTAGAAAGTCCCCTTTCACAACTTATAATATTTCGATATTGTGTAAAATATTACAAATAAATACAATCTCTTCTATTTAACCACGTTTTTTCGCAAACATAAAATAGCTGACAATTAAAAGACAAAATTGTGTTTATTAAAACATTTTAATGTAGCCTATATGTTAATTTTTAATGTATACATAACATATATTATAAGAAAAATAAATTAAGTTACGTACATGACTTGTGTTTAATAGCTTAAATTAATCGGAAATTATACAAAATAATTGCACGTTAAAAGTAATAAAAATTCTTATTAACGCTTTGGAAAACGTTATTTTACCCTGATCTCCTTACAAGATTCATCAATAATGCATCTTGTTTAAATAAATAGAATTAATGCTACGTTAATGGAATGTTTAATCTGATTTTTACTATCCTTCAATTTTGATGTACATGATGTTCAACTTAATATTAGGGAGTTATTAAGATACACTTTATTAGAAAAATCATGATCACTTGAACATGTAGGCCTACGTTTTATTTGCAAGTCTTGTAAACAGCAAGGTAGCTAATGTGTAGTTTAACAAAATAACAGTATTTTGCCTTAGCGTTTTGTATTTATTATGACATACCTTTTTATCCGAACTCCATAGTTATACATAAATAGTGAAATAATTTTATAATCTAAGCAAAGATTTGAAAATAATTCTTTATTGATGAATTCTATTCATTGTATTTATAAGTGCAAGGAATATTTATATTTGAGGGTCACATTTCAAAGAATAGTAATCCTAATATACACTTATAATATGTATGTGAATAGACAAATACGTCTATGACAAAATTTGCTTTGAATACAACACAACCTCATGTATCAGATAAGATACATCAGTAAGTGTTCTGAAAGTAGCTTTGTGTTTAGAACATGTGTCATTCGAGGGACTAGTCCAACTGTTGCAACCTCACGTTTCAAGTTATCGGCTGAGAATTTATCAATTTCTTTACATCGTCGCCTGTGGACGTGCACTTGTGACTGTGGATGTCACGTCTACAAGAAATATCTCTGTTACATAACTTGCTTTAAGCAGTAACGTGTTTCAGTTTTTAATAGTTTGTTTTCTTCTCAGACATCAACGACATCGCGAAGGAGAATTAGAAACAACGATTATGTGCTTCACATAACTTAAACTAATATTCCCAAAGGAATATTCTAATATTCTCTTTAAATATAAATTCTCTTTTTTCTTATTTTCTCTTAAACACCAATAGTTTAATAAAGTCACAGTGTAAAGTAACACTGCTAATACTTTTAGTTTCAATTTATTTCTTATAAGAAATTATATAATACAGGTTATGTTATATTTTCAAATAAATATTCTGCAAGTAGGTTTATTAACATATAAATCCTACTAGCGTACGCAGAAATGTTAAAAGTTGTACCTATTACAAATAACTACAAAAAATTGTTACTATTTGAGTATACGACGTTTAAACCAAAATCTTAGCGTTTGTTATTCAGAGGTAACTACTTCAAGAGCACCCTCTCACGTAAATTCTTTTAACGTAAAACATTAAAATCTTGATGTTACCTATCTGATGAAAAAAGTTTAATAAACGCTAATAAACATCCTGACTGCGCTCTTAAATCTAAATTATTATCTTGTCGTAAAAACAAATAAATTTAGATTTAAGCATGTTTGTCGTAAAAACAGATACAACTGAACATAAGCATAAAAGAGATCCTTTATTGGTTGTTGTGAAGTAAAACCTTGTAACCGTAAATGCAAGTTCCCGTTCCCGTTATAATATTTTACACACACACACACACACACACACACACACACACACACACACACACACACACACACACACACACACACACACACACACACACACACACACACACACACACACACACACACACACAAGTACGCACACGCGCACGCACAATAGACACATGGCACACGCACAATAGACACATGGCACACGCACATTGCACGCATTCAAAAAACTGCAAATTTGTAGGTGCGATTTGTTACATGAAGCTGTATTATGTATTCAACAAGTCTTTTTATAACTATAAGAGAAAACAGTATACCTCTACAAAGTAAACGCAGATTAAGATATCTGAAACAGATTTAAACAAATCTGTCGCTACAAAAAACTGATTACCATCTCTTCCATCCGTATTATGAATATTAAGGGAATTAGCGAAAGGACTTGACACTTGGTCGACTACGTTATTGTAGAATGCAGGAATACCTGAGAGTGTGAAGGATATTCCTAGATTCCAATGTGCGTATTGATTGAAAAAAGAATTCAGGTTAATATCAGAAAGCAGCACTAATTACTAGATGCGTAGGTCAGAATTATAAACTGCAGAAAAAATTAAGAAAGAAATCTAAAGTCGATTTTTGTAGCAATTTGGTCTTATTTCTGACAGTGTTCTCGTACATAACGCTCCCAAATTTTACACACAATAACGGTACTTTATATAAAAATATTTCCACGCTGGAGAAATACGAATCTTATTTATTTGCAAATTTTACGAATATAACCTTATAGCTAAATTACAACAGTTGCTTTCAGGAAGCTTTATAGAAAAATCTGTAGCAAGCCATTACAAACTAAGAGGAAATCCTACTTTACCCAAATAGAGTCCCAAGTATTTAGCTTAAAATAACTTTTGTATCATAAGAGATCTGTGATAATACAAATTGATGACACGTGTATCTCTGATGATACCATAATTACACATTGACGGTATTCACCGTTGCTACTAAATTATTAACTAAGATGAAGTCAGCATAACTACACCTACATGAACGGTCAGCAAAGATATCTAAGTTACGGCCTGTAGACACAACATCGATACTCTAATAACCAATTTTTTTAATTAGGCTTAACTAGTACTGTTTTCACATTATATCTAAAGTCATACAGTGTTTTTAGTTAATAGTTAACATCATAATTAGATTTTATTTATCCGGATTTGAGGGTAATTTATACGAAGGAAATTGGTTCTTATTGGCCGAAGTTAGTTTGAACAACATTAGCGGAAGGTATATGCGACAAAAACGTATCTGCTACTATTAAAAAATGGTAAATTAAAAAAAAAATATTGACTTATTACCTAAAAGATTATTAAAAATATACTGGAGTAAATATTTTAAACAATTCACATTTAAAATGTGTAATTACTACTGATTCCATATTATGAAATACATGTAGAAACAAAATTTGTTGGCTGATAAGCTAAGACAAGTCAATACTGGGTAAGCATACTAGAAATTTTATAATTGCGAAACCGGTTGTTTGTATTTTGTCATGCGAATAATCTCGACGTTGGACAAAACTTTTCTAATCTACCTCAAATATACATGTAAGAATTCGAATATTTTACCTTTGTAATTATTCTACCTACTGATATTTCTGTTTGTTTTGAGCATTTAAAACCCGCTTGTTTGGCAACCATAGGTTTACTATTTAATTCTATTATGTAAAGTACATATAAATTTTATAAAATTAGGTATTGGAACAAATACATGAACAAAAAGCAACAGTGACCAAGAATATCTTACGTACAGTATTATATTTCAAGTACCATTAATACGACGGACGTTGCTGAATAAACATACGTTCAATTATAGTTACTGTATTCATTTTGTCTTCATTTGCCTATTACAGTATAGAATAGGTTGTAACATTTTCATAAACTGTATAAGACTTATGTGCAAAATCAAAACTAACAAATCAGTCATATGTAGGAAAACTACGGGCTACTACTGGTGACCCAAAGAATTAGTAGCGTATTAGTATACTAATAATTCAATGGTATTGTTAAAATAATCAGACATGAAGCAGTCGCGGAGGTTGTAGTGGATGGCCAAGGCGGGAACAGTGAAAGCCACGTCAGAGGAAATTAGCTACTATCGTAGTTGAAAATATTAGCCAACTCTCTGAATGATTTTCTACCTTTGCAATGTGCAGTGCTCGTCCTCGTGCAGCATACTTTTATCTAGTGCTACTATACTGTCCCGGACTATTCAAATGATTTCCACTGGCTTTAGCAGAATTCATGTCAAATGATTTAAAATGAATCATAAGTTAAATATATAATATCTGTTCAAAACAGAATGGAAAATCACTATAAGGGGAATAATTTGGTGTGCAAATGATTCAGATACCAAAACGTCTGATAAAGAGATTAACTTTACACCACAATAGCCGTTAAGAAAACCAGGAGACTCAGAATTAATTGATGTAACATAAAAACAAGTTATTAGTGGATAATTTTTTATATAACATAAACATAAAACCACAACGATTTAGGTACAGCTACACAACCTAAATTACATACATTACCTGTAGTTACATACAAGGACAAAAAAATTACACATAGTTTTATAAGGAGACATAAGCATTAGATACAACATAGGGAACAACATAAACATTTCACTAAGTTATAAAATGTTTAGTACTGCTAATATTTGTTAAACAGCGACTTAGGAGTGTTGTGTCTATAACAAGCATGTGAGTACCTGTTGGTGATCTGTAAACGTAAATATCTTTCTACTAATTTGAAATCAAACATCAACGAACGTTTCTGGAGGATGTAATGTTTTGTGTTTATGTTACGACTTAGTCAAAACCTAGTAACACATAGTTACTATTTAATCTTATTTAAAGATTGCTTATACCTTAGCTGGGGATACATCGGGCTGCTCTCCCGTGTTGAACATTTTTTGTTACATAAAAAGGCCTCCGGTGGGTGGCCAAAAGATTTTCGAAAAATACATATCACTCAATAAGTCAAAGAGTCCGGTAGTTTTGATTTCAGTTTATAAGATTCAGTTTCATCCATCTTAATTATGTCATACTCAAAAGCCATATTTATTACTACCATAGTAAATAATTATTCAACTTTAACGTGAAGCTTGAGATTATTCTGAAATTTGTTTACTTCCAAATGAAACGGATGTTTGCTGTTCAGTACTAGTTTTTGACACTCCAGCATTCCTCATTTTCTGATAACAACTCCCAACAGTTTCTGCTTTAAACTTTTTACCCATGTTAATGCATCAACTGTAATTGTTTCTTACTGAAACATGAAGACTTAATACTGTTGTATTGTTTGTTAAAAAACTCGAGTAAAACAAAAAAGTAAACAACACTAGCAGATAGATAACACCATCTAATCAGTTTGCGTAAACAGAATAGCTAACTGTGAAAACTAAGTTATACTGAAGTTAATGTATATTACATAAAGTACCTAGAACCTTATAACATGCAGCTATGACGACGAATCTTGTTCAAAAGCAATACAAGCTTTAGAAAAGATTTTTTCCATTAACAAATTAAAATATTAAATATTATTGATTACTTTAAAGTGACTATTCAGAGAATAATAGTCAATGACAAGCAAAACATATTCAAATTTAAGTTTTAAATGAAACTGCCAAAACAATTTCTAACTTAACTTTGTACTGTTATAAAAAGTGTCGTGCCAATTCTTAAACGTACGTCTTTATAAACGTCAAAGAGTGTTCAAAAAGTAACAGCTAATCTGAAAATGTTACAAAACTTTTAAATAATTTTTAAAAGCAAAGAAATTGTTATATCATAAAAATATGCTGATATTATCTGCTAATTATTATTAGCTATCACAGATAAAGAAGAGCCTTAATATATAATACTTTGTCATTAAAGTAGTATCAAAATATCCCTAACAACTGATCCAGAAACATTTTGAAAAATGTAATTACTTAACGCTTTACTTCCGTCTCTCTGACTTTCACAATTGAGGTTGCCGTCTTGCATGCTGCAGATTTACTGCTCCATCACTTTACTTTTAATTTCTGTACACTTATAAAATGACCGTAAACATAGAACAACAGAATATGCTAATATATTTTACAAATTTAGCTTGCAATATTTGAAATAAAACATAACTTGATAAAATAAGTTACATTTAAAAAAAAAGAATTTTAAAATTATATCAAATAATATATAATATCCATAAAACCTTACAAATTTATTGTATAACTCATAAAAATTAAATCACCTAATATTTACTAGACGTTTCCACACTCTTGCGAGTACTTACGTCCCTCCGTTACCAAGCCGATTTTAGTCATTTTGCAGAATTAATAATTACAACAAATAATTAATATTATTTTATTAGTATTATATTATCTTATAACTTGAATAATTGTTTAATTTAAGCAACACACAATCTATGAATAACTGATAAATTAACTTAAGGAAAACTACCGCTTTTATTTTATATAAAATGGATAAGAAACCCAACTTGATCTCAACTTGATCGTAGTATTAAGTGACATCAAATACACGAGGCTAGGTGGAGTGATTTCCAAACACAACACATGGGTATAAATAATGGCTACTAAAGAGCGTATATGTCCGTTTGATAAGTTATTATTAATCATATTTAAATGTTATTTCAGAATTACGTGCACAGAACCCTATCATAGAAGTCGTATTTTTTATCTTACTTTATTAATATCAAAGTAATAGCATATAATCATTACTGTTCCACAGTTCTTACTATATTTTTAACGGTTGATTTATACAATATTAATTGATTATTGTTAATTTCACAGGCATTAAAAAAATTTAAGTAAAACATTAATTATATTTATTTCAATTCAGGAAATTTTAATTAAAATTTCTTAATTTGATTTTGAAATTTTTGTTTCGTAAGATATGCACACGTCTTACTGAAAATACACTACAATATAAATTATAGTTTAATTTTTTCTTATTGCATTTAAATTATATATGCTTATAGGATTCTTGATTTTTTAAATATGAATTACATAAAACGATTAATGTCTTTTGTAATAATGTTAAATAAAATTTGGTTAAATATTCGATCAGATTATTCAACATTTTATATTAGGTTATACAATTACAAGTCTGTAGTTTAATTTATATTATTATATTTACAAATACACATAAATTTAATACTGTCTATACTCGATTCAAAGGTACTGATATTAATAGCTTAGCGAGTTAAGATCACGTGATGGTCAATTCCAATGTCTGTCTACATCTTGACATATGCCTCATATCACTCTTTATTAACTATGCTTTTTTTTTAAAAGTACATGGATACCTATAACGTACATGAAGTGTCAGACATAATAAAGGTGTTGTGTTATCTGACAACTGTCAGTCACAGCAATAAAGAAACAAATGTACAGACTATGGTGTTGACAGTAGACATGCTTAACAATGGTGTTGGGTCTCATTATTAACGGGGATCATTGTTAACGTAGACACACTGGCATGCATTAATAATGAGACTGGCTGTACAATAACTATTGTCACATTGCTAACCTAATTACCTGTACGTGAGAGGTACAAATGTCCCCTTGAAATGGAAGTACGCTTCATCTAACATCGAACACTAAAATTGTTATAACGCTAGAAGACAGTTTACACAAAATTTGTTGTTTTCAAGACGTCCTAAAATTTAAAAGCATTTTTGTAAACTTAAATTTAAAATATGGTTTCAAACCATATTGTTATGCAGTATTGTTATATCAGTTTCTTTTAAATGTGCAAGAAATTTGACGTAATATTTTTAACTTGTTTTTAGCAAATTTTGTATTTAAGGTAGTGTTAAAATATTATTTTAAAACCAACAAAAACGACATAATAAAATAAAGCATTCTTTTTACCGCTCCTGTAAAGAAAACATTATGTACATTTATAATTAATTAGTTTCCCTATAATAAAATAAATTACATTTACATAGTCTGAAGATGACAATTGAAACTGTTGAAATGGGGTAATATATTGCGATGCACAAGGCCGCATAGAATAAGCAGTCGGTACTCAGATATTGGAATGCTTCGGTTTTATTTAGGATTTGCTTTTTTTTTAATTGCACTAATACTTTGCTATTGTTTCTGATAACAAATAAAATTAATTAACTGTTTCTGTTGACCTATTTTTTACAAACTTATATAATTTTCTCCTATACTCTAATTACATAAAATTTTAATTTATTAAGTTTTTGTCTTTAGGTGTGTAACTGTTTTTAATAAAGTTTATATAAATGATTTCAGTTCCCTTTTTGACGGACTATGCGGTGTCGCTCCGTTCCTGATAAGCGGCGACAGATGTTCCGTTTCGATAAAAGTTCAGGATACCGTCGGGATTTCCTCCTGCTCACCGGCGTTCAGGGTCGTTCTTGGTTGGGTAATTCTACAAACTGTGATGAATTAATATTTACTAGTGACTTATATTGTGTATAAAACTACACACTACTCCAGTTAACTTGAAGAGTTCTTTTCAATACCTATGCAGACAACCTTGTACTAGACCGTAATAGCACTCGATGTTTACTTACTCATAAACGTTTTGACTTGTGTTCGTATACTTTTGGTAGACCTATCGTCGTAAACCAGCAGCAATATGACCACGCGTTATTGGGTTCAGAGCGAGACTGAATTATGTCCTACGAAGAACAATTTTAACTAAGATTTTAGCCAATTTCATTGGATGAAATATTCCCTCACCTTTACGGCTTCAGTAACGATAACGGTTTTGTCTTCAAAAGAGTGTCTATTGACCTAGATAAACTTGCAAATAAAACCTGTCTAATTTTATTGCTTTTCTTAAGGATCATAAAACTTTTGTATACAAAAACTAATATATTTAGTTTTTTAATTTATCAACAAATATTACCATATTACCAGTTTAGTTTATATTATATATATTATATTACCATATAAGTGTTTAGTTTATGCTTGTTCTGGTGTAAGTCTCATGTCAGAAAATTTATTTTCACAAAAGTCATTTAATTTATTCTGTTTTTTATTGTTATTCCGTAACTTCACAAAACTAACATTTTTTTTACTGTTAAAAATTAACTTAAACTAACAATTTAGACATGTATCTTACTGTCTATTATACATTGTATCAACAGGCAGTCTTTACATAAACAAATTCTCATTTGTAACATGTTATCGTACGCTAAGAGTAAATTATGATTTTATATGCAAATTTCACCTATTGCAATATAAATATATTCTTATAAAAATACTTATATAATTTATTTATTATTAAAAGTAAAATAAATATAGGCCTATTTATGAAAGTGGTAAAGTTATATGATTCCTAAAATTTAGTTTTATTCAGTCTTTTTATTTTAAAAATGTAAGCAGCTTCACCAAATTATTGACAGGTATTATTTACTGTAAGCTAGACTTATACTACAAAGGTAGATTTGTAATATTTACTTTTAATTATTACTGTAATATTTATTTAATATTGAATATTATTTATATTATTATTTAATTATTAATATTATTTAATTATATTACTATTTAATTATATAATAATTATAATAATTATTATTTAATTATTATTTATTATTTAATAAATTAAATAATAATATATAAATAATAAATAAATAATAAATAATAATAAATATGATTATTTAATTATTATTTATATTCAATTAGTAATTTTTAATTTTAACTTTTATCAGTGATTAGTTAATAAGATGCATTGTTTGTGAGGTACCTACTGAAACTGATAACCGAAATATGTTGTCGAACTGTCCTATATTCAAATATGCTTATGGACTGAATTAAATCTACCAACTAGTACGTATATTTATCGATAATCAATTATAACGTAATTACTGACTTGCAAAATTACATGAATTAAATTTCTTCCTTTCTTGTTTTCTTGTTTGCCTACTACAACGTGCTTTATAAAGTTTGATGATGTAAAGCCGTATTAAGTACATTTAAATTTTCTACAGTCACGTCTACCATTATGAAGAGCCACTGAATTTCCAAATAAATAAATCTCTTTTCCAAGAATGCCCTTGGGTTAATCAAAGCTGTCAGACGTAGGGAAAACCTTTTAGATGCGTACAGATATGTAAACAATATATTGTTTACAGACCAGTTAACACGCCTCGAAATATTCTTAAATTTCAAATCTGTTCAAATATACGTAGTACATTTTTATGTATTGGTCTACTTGTTTGGCGACGCTGAGTAAAATATGGGTGGTGCTCTATACAAACCATGTCAACTCTTGAATTATACACTTGTGCTACTACTAGGTTTTACAAGTATAGTAGAGACCCGCTAATCCTAAACCCGGTAATCCGAAAGGTCGGTTAATCCGAAAACTATATTCGGTAAAACAAATAAGGTTCGGGAAAGGTAAAACGCATTGTATAACATAAACATGACTGTTTTCTTAGAGACTCGTAATAAAACAGTGGAAAATTATTTAGTTAATTACGGTACAGTGTATGCAGTTCTACACTTACGTCACAATTACTGTATTAATCTTCCAGTTTTTACTTTTTAAACAGTGTGTTATATTTTCTGGGTCTATGACGAATACCTCAAAGTTGGTGGTGATATTACGCCAGCGTCTTAAAAACGTGATGTCTCCTGGAGTAGCGGCAGCGTGCTGCCCGACGTAGCGAGATAGGGCCAGATAAAAGGCAGCGGAGGCGTCCGCATCAGATACTGAAAGCTCGGTAGTGCCATCTGCTTCATTTTCGGTCCCTTCAGAGTTATTGCCAGACTTTTGAGTGACCATTTTTACGATTTCTTGGCCTGTGAGCACTTCATCGTCTTGTAACATCTACTCACCAACATGATGCACTTTCCCCATTATCCAAACGTCTTAAAAATTCTAGATTGTTTTTTAACGAACACGAAGTATGTTTTCGTTAGTAGCTATTTATATGTCTCTTAAAATTCTCCAAGAAATTAAACTAACGAAAACACTATTACTACGCACTAAAAATTGCAGAACGCTCACTGGAATAGTAAACAATGACTGCGCGAGCTTGTAGACTGCTAGTCTCGGCGCCGGCGCACCAAAGGGTACCTGTATGTAAGATCTTACATATACGGCGTTCCAAGTCGCATGGAAACTGAAGGATTAGGAGAGCCTTACTAACACACACACAGACACAAACGCTGCTGGCCGCAAGCCTGGGTTATGAACCATCTATGGAGCGTCCACTACGTAACCGTAACTTTTATAATATGAACTTTTTAACAAACGAGCTTAGCATATTACTCATCTCCATAAAATTTTAAAGAAAATGACATCAAACACGATGTATTTTTGATGTGATTGTGATACATTTTAGGTGTACAATTAAGTGTAATTTAATATTCATTTTGGCTTTAGAAATTTGTGTTTTACAAGTGTTATTTAAGTTTCGTTGATAATCACGCACAACTCGTCACATCTTTATTGTAATAAAGTGTATTTCATGTGTATATTGCATATATCTAATAAAATTCGTAATTTTTAGTGCTTTATAATTAATTTTCAGTCAAGTTCTGTGCTTAAATTTTAATATACTTACGTTGTAAATATAGTATGTAAATAGGTAATTATATGTAATTCTATACAGTTGTATAAATTATCATATCAGTCCACATTTTCTTTTTCATTATGATACATTTTTAAATATAATAATTTGTTTTTGAATGTTACATACAAAACAGCATCTGTTACTGTAGAAAAAAAAACAAATTTTTATATTACCGACGTAATTTTGCACCATGAATGTAAATTGTAAATACATTTTTGTTTATAATCATCAAAATATCACCAACTTACTTATTACTTTATAATAAAATCTTAAATATGTATTCCAATTCTAAGTTTAGTTTAGAAATCCCTAAAATAATCATATTTATCGCAATTGTGTGTTGTTTGGACTCATTTTTCTCACAATTTCACGGAGATTACAAAAATTATAGTTTAATTTGGATTATAAGGTAAATTAAAAATTTTTAATCCATTAACCTCCTACACTACTTCATGTGGTACACATGGGAGCCATTATTATTAAAAATTTTATAGTTTTGAATTGGACTGTATACTTATACCTGAACCGCCCGGGTAGTGCCTGGCCGGGCCGGGCCGGTTGTGAGTGTGCGTGGGAGAGTAAGGGTCTTCTAATCCCTTAGGGGCCTTCCGGTTTGGAACACCCTATAGGCACTGCACAAATAACTGACGCGCGTATAAGTTTGATTTGCATTTTATGCGTATTTTAAGAACAATTCCGGTTACTCCGAAAATTTGCTAATCCGAAAAGGCTGCGGTCTCAGTTATTTCGGATTAGCGGGGCTCTACTGTACTATTAATGTTTGAAAACAACCGATGTGGTATATTAAGCAATATACAAATTTAGCCAATTTTTAAATTGGAAGAAACAATTTCCACTTCGTATTGCATATTTTGTATGGACTTATTCTCCATAAAATAAAATACCTTCTAAAAGTGATGCAGATACAACTGCGTTACACGACTGAAGGATCTCATACAGCAGATAGTAACATGAATTACATGAAGTCATATTAAAATGCATATTTCATCCAAACTACATTTTCTGGAAAGTTCTAACAGTTCCTATTAATTTTATATACGTCTCAGAGTTCACTGTATTAGAAGTACCAAGGGAGCCTGAATATCTAAGGAGAAGAAAATGATGGGCATACTGTCTGCGTCTTTTATTAATGCTGGCTCTGGGGAAATTAACTACATTGCATGTCCCTTGCGTGACCGACCGCATCAACCCGATGGGTCATGCATTCAGCTTTCCTTCAAGTAAACAAATCACATGAAAAGGTTATTTCTTAAAAAAATAAAACAAAAACCAGAAATTTCAACATCAATGCGTTGCAATAAAAAGGATTTGGAAATAACTATCACTGTATAGTTAATTTAGGGTGCAAAATAGGTACACATCAAATAAAGATTGCAGGCCCTAATGTGGTTGATTACAAAGCAGATATTCAGGATTTGCTACTGCTAATACATGACTGTAACATTAGACATATTTTACATACGTATTTACACTGTCACTCATAGCATATAACAGGCATCAAAATACTACTGATGTCGCGAATTTTAAATTTGATTGAAGTCTAGCGTTTATAAATTTATAAGAATGTCTTATCACATAGTTTGCTTGGTAGACTGTACCGCAGTATATCTGGGCATCAGGTTTGAAAACAGATTAATCATAAACCTTCATTCGTTTATTAAAAATCAGTAAAATTTATCAATCTATATTTCAAAGCTTGCCGTCCTGATATGTCTAGAATTATTGGTAAGAGCAAGGAGGGTTTTCCTTTGTAAAATCGATTTTTAAATCCGTGGTACTAACTATACGGTTACACAACTCGTCTCCTCGTCATGTACAGATGATAAAAATCTGACAGATTTCTTTGCCATACGATCTCATGTGGTGTGTATGTGATCCATGTAGGTCACAAACACTATTAAATAAAACATTGATCGAATATATTCGATTATTTACTGACTTTCCTAATTTATACGCTATATTTTTAAGCGCAAAAATTTTAATTATTACGTAATACTGTTGTTGGTTTACAGTAAACTTACATCTGCAATCACAAAAGATTAAAGAAGTAGGATCGCTGTGAGCATAATTTCTGTATTTTTCTTCTTTAAGTCCAGGGCTTAAGCACACTGCCTGTTGCTCCTATGACAAAATTTTTACTTTTCTTTTAAAGTTCAATTTTAAACTTTTGCAACAATAGAAATTGTTTACGCAGAATATACAAAAGTAGTGTGTAAATTTATGTAAACCAAAAAGTATATTTTGTTGCTCTGTAATTTGTGCAGCAGGCACGAGCATGCGTGTGCCAGCTAATTTATCCTGAGGGGTCTGGTAGAACTGTGTGCACACTAAAATGATAGAAGAGAAACTACAGATTAATCAGCGTTCCACTTAGGTCTTATTTATGTTGGGCCGAGTAAAGAATTCTGTATCGTGTACTTATTGACAACTTGGATAGTTTTAATCACAAACAAGAAGATAACAGTATTATTATTGCAGACTGAATATTTCTTTTATCATAACTGTATGTGTATAAAGATCTAAAAATAATAATCTTTATAGATATAACAACATAAAACTTGTATTAATATAGAATCATTTTATCTATTAAAAACGTGTATAAAAAATTGTATTTATATAAACTCACGTATTATATGAGTATCACAATATATATTTTAATTTGCTAAATCATCTTCGACAATGTTCATTGTATTTTTGTTAATGAATGATACCGCGAACACAATTTAAACACACAAATACGCCGACGACACAGTAATAACATTTTGTGCAAGATATTTTGTTAGAAACAGTAGTAAAGGAGATTAAGTGAAAGGATTTTACCGTTTGAGAGTAACAAAACTGTGCTATTATAACGGAAGCTGTCGACGGGGATACAGGACGTGACGTGATAACGAGGATATTGTTTGAAGTGAAAAAGCAACGGATCTGTAGATACAGCGGAGATTGCTACACGCTCTCGTAACATCGGCTGTTGTTAGTCGAAAGGGTAGGTACACAAATGTAATGCGATTTTGGCATTTCCTTTCTTTTACTCTCGTACCCTCTCTCCAAATATGTCACTCTCTCTCTCGTTCTCTCACTCTTTCTCTTTCTTCCTCTAATTTTATACCTTCAAACTTTTTGGTTTGTTGTATTGTCGATATTTACTCAGTATGTTATAATTTATTCCAGCGTTAAGAACCGCAGTAGAACCTGAAAGAACATTTATAAACAATTGGTTATTCATTTCAATAAAATTATTTAATAGTTTGCAACTAATCAATCAAAAATTTATTTTAAGTAACTAGCCCAAATATAATCTCTTTCTCTGCGTCACAAAAAATGCGTCAGCGGTCCAATATTAGCTTCAAGTGCGAGTATGTAGCCCGTTAAAATTACTTGCAAAATCGTTAACTAAATAATACATTTATTGTTAATATCTTTTTAGTAATAGACAATTCCAGTCAAATAATGTTTGTTAACATTCACTAGAGTATCCATTATAATGTCAAAGTGACATTATACTGGAAAAATCCATTATACAGGACAAGTGATATAGATCAAAAAGTGATGGAAAAGAAGCAATTATATAGTAAATGGCTTAATCCACAATATATCGAACATAAAATGTGATATCCAAAAACGTTGTAAAAAGTAAATAAGTAAAAAGATACGTATCCGATCCTAAATAAGAAGTATGGAATAAAATATGTGACGAAAGTAACAGGTATGTAGGTTAATACTAAAAGAAGAAAAGCGTGGACCAAACCGTACACCAAATTGTCACGGAGAACAGAGACATCTAACATGCCAATAAATAATGTAAATCAATGCACTATGGATAATTGCTACTAGAGAATAGAGTGAGTATAAATAAATTATTTAGTAATAAGAGGTATCGAAAATCTACATATCAAACATGTGTACTTGATAGAGGTAGAAAAGTTAGTTAAGGGAACATAAAATAATGAATCTGCTGGCCCAGGAGGTATTCTTTTTAAGTTCATTAGATAAAACTCCTGTTGGTCTGTTAACAAAATTCTTTAATAAAGTAATTATAAGAGGGAAAGACATGCCGCAGGCTTTATCGCTATAATTACTTCAATTCGTAAAAAAGTTGTAAATAAATAGATAACAAAACCACAGAAAATTAGAGTAACATTTGCATTTTATAAAGGAATTAACATAACCAGTTTAGAAAGAACGTAGTACGGTAGAAATGTAAAAAAAACCTAGGTTTAGTAATAACGAGTACTGTTGATGAACAGAGTAGATTGGGTGCAAGGTAGTGAAGACAACACCTCACCATTTCGACAACTTTTAGGAAAGCGGTTGTGCAGGAATTTAAAGACACATTCGGTGTTTAAAACCTAGAAATGGTATTCGACAATGTTCAAACTATATTTGAAACCTTAAACGATTCTTGCCTTAACCTTTCATAATTAAGAAGTGTACGTAATATTTAAAAATGTTTAAGCAAAGACAAAAATAAGAAAGGAACTCTTTCAGTAAAACAAGTATGTAGTCTGTCTTCAATTTAATTTAGAATATGTACGTTACTGTGCATTGGAGACCTACGGACCCAAATATATGGAGACTTTAATTTCCTGGCAAATATAAGCGAGCAATATTTATGCCGACTCTTATTCACAGACGATAAGATGATGGTGGCTAATTAAGGAAAAGATTTCTTATATGATGTAAAAATTAATAGAAGTGTACTACGGATGGGAAAACTGAGCATTTAGCTTTAGAAACTCAGCCTGTGATTATAAAATTATTGGACAACATAATCTTAAAACAGTACAAACCATATACATATTTGGGAAGTGCTATTAGTCTAGATAGAACCTGTAAGAAAAACATAAGGCATGGGGTGAATAGGGTAAAAGCACTATACGCAAGTTAAGTTCATTTCTTTTGTTCACTAAGTTTGGACTGAAAACAAAGATGAATATTTTATAATGTGTCGTGGGGCCGACTACTGTTTACTCTGCAATTACTGACAGGAAGAGAAAAGTGAAAGAAATAGTTAAAATATATTTTTAAAAAAAACTTCCAGAGTTTTACGATTAGAACACAAAACGATTGAGGACAGGCGACAACGAACAACCAGAAAGCAAACAATAATTCAATATGTAGAAAGAAAAATAGGTGTTATGGGCACATGATGTATTTGGGTAAGGGACGAAAGAATATTTAGAACGTGCTTAGCTACAAACCAAGCAGCAGAAAAAGTAGCTGTAGTCCGCGACTGAAACAGCTCCAAAGAGTGGAAAAAAGTATGGAAGCAAGAGGCTTGGAACAAGCATATACCCAGAACAGGCTACTGTGAAAGCTGAGGTGGGAAATGTGGGAGTAGCCGTAGAACCTCCGATGATAGATGTGAAGTTTTCGTATACATTATTATTATCACTACAAACTTTAGTGAAGCAAGTACTTGAGTTTCCAGTGACGCATTCCAAGTTATCTGAAGTATACTTACGAAAGCACTTTATTCACGGAAGTAGGAAAAATTAATCTCAGGAGAACTGCAAAAAGGCGCGGTACGCTGTACTGATTTCCACAGATTGGAGTAATGTGTACTGACGTCCATGGGATAATGTGACGAACTAGTATATGAAAATATCAGAGAGATTGATATTTGTTGACGTACAACTTTACCATTATTGAGCATAAAGTGGTGTGAAGGCAAGACGCTGAAGACGAAAGTGTGGAAATAATATCATATTTGATTTGCACAAACCTTCTGACCAACAAGTTTTATTCATATAGTGCATAGCAACCCTCCGGATCTGTTTCTTTCACGCTGAAAAAAATAAGTTTTTATTACGTTCAGGTCAAATAATGCCCTTGTTCTGTACGCTCAATTACAGAAGTGATTGTTTACTTTAAGAAACATTACTTATTTCATACATGTACTATCTCTCAAATTTTTTCCTCATGGAAATCATTTGTTTTTATTAAGGTGTTAGTATGTTTCCATCCATATCGTTTTTCCGGTAGTTTTCTTTAACCTAGGACCCACTTTATTTTAATAACGTATTAGGCGTCATGAAAAACACAGAATTTTCTAAACTTATTCTAAATAATTTTTAAAATAAATTTTAAAATATTTGACGACAATTAAACAATAATGTTATATGTTAAATACGAAATGATTATTTGTACACATTATAATTGAAAAATTATTTTTAATATTAGTAATATATGTTACCTATAAGTGTTAAAAGTAGAATGCTAGATAGGAGTTAGTTAATTTTTTCCTTTGGAAATCTTTTAATTATATCTCTTTACTGTCAGACAATTTTCAGCCTTTTAACTCTTCTAAAAATGTCAATTTATGTAGAATATATTTGGTTAACTGTTAAAAATAAATTAATTTGCAATACGTGTTTTCGGATATTTTTTAATTTATCTTTTAATTATTTTTTAAATTTAATTATTTTGATAATCATAACTTATTACAACGCAATGAGAGATACACACCTATCATGTCATAATGTAACATCTCCTTTATATTTATTAAGTAGATAATTTATTGTCAAGCAGTAGAAACATTGTAATGTAATGCAAATTGTATACCGTACAGTACATTAGTTTTATCAGCTAACTATGGTTTTAGATCTCCAAAACTTTGCAATAATTTTCAATGTTGCATGTTTATTTAAACAAGAATATAATACACTCTTTAACCATCATGAAGTAGGGATCCTTTTTATTACATTCAATTGTTAATATTATTTACACAAAGACATGCAAACCCTACGCTGTGTGCTCGTGCTTACATAACGGTAGACACATAGCATTAGGAGGAGACTTCACTGCTTCTGATACAACGAGTTAGTCTTATTCATGATTGTGGTCTATATATGTATAACATATATTTCTCACATGTTTACTACATGTTGCTACGACAATTACGTAACTACGTAACGCTCTCGAAAATTCGAGAGCGTCATTTTAACGTTTCTTTACTATCCTAGTGGCTCTGGCGTCTGTGTCAACATCGTGCAGTGACGTAGCCTCCAGACTGTTCAAGCTCTTGTAACTACGCAAATTATGTCGGCACGCCGCCAGGAATTTGGAAAATTATTTTGGAACTCCTGCAAGGTATTGTAGATCGCGGATCAAATGATTGTTGCAAACTAGTGGAAAGTAATTATTGTGTTCCAAGTGCGGTATTTCAATAAGGTGACATTATCTATCAATATATTTCCTCTGTTCTCTATTATTTCAGTGCACTGAACGGAATCCTAGATATTTACTAACCCTATTGTTAAAATACTCGCAGGATTCTTACGTTCATCGTAAACACATTGACGCGCAGACATTATAAATTTTTGTGCGTGGACATCTTTAATTTGTAACATATTATTAATTTCCGTTAACGTTAATTAGGTCGTACTTATGCTTTTTTACAATAACATGTGTAGTTGTAAACGTAAAATTAAAGAGATACTGTACACGCGTGTCTTTGTTTAACGAAACAGATGGTATAGTTTTAAATAACAAATTCTCCGGTGTTCAGTTATTTTATTCCGCTATATAAACAGACGATTCTTGCGATGGCAGTAAAAGAATTATAAACCAACAAAAACTTTAAGTAGGCCTATGAATGTTTGATGTCGACATATAATTAAAAAAAGTGTTATGATGTTGAAGTTTTACCACAGGAAATAGTAAATAATTACAATTTAAAATGTAAACAAGATTATATTAATGATATTTTAATGCTAATGTATATTCCTGAAACAGAAGCCGAATAATATTTCCTAGAGAAACGAGTACAGAAAACTGCAGTTATGGAATTTCAGAAAAAGAACAGCAAACGACCATAAGAAATAACGAACTATCAGAAACTATGACTCTCAGAAACAATAAGAACGATATTTTAGTCTTTTCAAATGTGTTTACATTCTATTAAAATACTTTGTCTGTGTTTACAAAACAGTACCGACGAATGAATTTTTCCTTCATGTTTCTTACGCCGTAACCTACAACGTTTCTAAGAGAACGCTTTGTAATTAGTAATTCGTTTCTATAAAAAAATAACTTCGGTATAACGTCACTGTGTTGTCCGTTTTGATATTCTTTGTTATACAAAGCAAACTTGTGACACTGTGTGACGATTTCATTAATAAAAATATGTTAATTAATAAAATTGTTAATGTATAAGCTGAGAAATTTTAAAATTTTAATAAAATCTCACATTTTAAACTAAATCTTATTGCTATCATGAAATAATAATAATATTTAATAAAAAGGTCTAATAATAAAATAAAAGGGAATACAATTGTACAGAAAGGGTAAAGCTTGTTAATTAATCCTGCATATACAGGCACTGACCAGAATTAACTTGTTTTCTGACCCCTAAACAAACTAAATATAATTGTAAATTTTGTTATTATTTAAATAATTAAATAAGACCACTGTAATGTACTTTGATAACGTCTGTAACTAAGAATATGTCTATTTAATAATTTAATCAAACTTTAGTCCTTTAATTAAACTAGAAACATGGAACTACTTTTATGTTGACTAGTAATTGTCGCGAGATTACTACTCTTCCCCTAACTATTTTTGCCCACTTGCAATGGAGCGCTCACGCCGTAAGCTGCGTACAGCGTTGTTTCGCGACGCGTGTATAATTATGTGAATGGTTGGTTCAATGAATATTTAAATAACTAAATTTGTGCGGCGATGACATCTCTCTCTCAATGAATAAATAACAAACTATGTAATTCATACATTACTACAAACATGAAGGTGATATTCCACTAATCTATAATCATGTGAAGTGTATTACTGTGAAACAAACTTTCTATTTATTTATTATAACTACAAGAATTACAACAGTCGTCTAAGATGAGAGTATCCTACAGGAATTACTACAGTCATCTAAGATGAGAGTACTTCAGCCCGAATGATATAACAGACTTCAGGAACTTCACCGTCACCGGATACTACGGCAACGACAGACCTTCAGGAAACGCACGAGGACCGAAGAACCAATTCTGCAGCAAATACTGAAAACCAGGTGACATGGAGGCTTGTCTTCCATGGTTATGAGTTACTAAAATATTTACCCACAAAAGACAATTTAACTCACCACTTTTAAGACTTTAAAAGACAGACATTATATGTAACATGTAGTCTGTAATCTAATAACACTGGTTATAGCAAAAGAGTAAATGTTTAAACTAAACGTTTTCTTGTTTTGAAAGATTAATAAAGTCCATTCTTCAAATGGCTCAATTTTCAATATTGTATATGGCAATGTGACCATTATTAACTTAATATATATTCAATTCCGGATCCGTGGAATAAATTAAATAGATGTACATCATATTTTGAGGGCCCTTATGAAAGAGTAATATATATATAATTATACTGTAAACTATATATGTTGAGAACATTAAATAGAGAACTTTATCTCATAATGTAATAAAGAGATGTCATCTGAGTACCGAGTAAACTGAGTGCATAAATCAACAGTCTCCCCTTCCCAATATCCTGATATAAGAATTGTTTTATTTGTTGTGATTAATTTTCAGCTCGTCACAACGAAAGGCAGCCTGTATAATTGGCATAACCAATTAACGCGGGTTCCCTACGTTATAACACAAGTTAAGATGTTATAAATTGCGCCACTCTGCTAATTAATTTGCTAATTTGCTTAAGAGAAAAGAAAGAAGTAATTGTGTCCCGATATCCCACACACCCAAGCTGTTGATCTATTCACTCATCTATTTTAATATGTGTCAGAATTTTAAATAAGATAAAAATAATAATTATTATTATAGTAAAATAGTATAGGTAACATTATTTGTAAATATAATATGTGTAAAGTAATATTAACATATTGTCCCATGTAAAGAAAACCATGTAGGTGCTTGTCTAAAAGTTTCATTCTTCAACGTGTCAATTTGACGACAAACTAATACAGGTAAATTTCCTGTTGCCGCCTGTGTAAGACTGTCATAGTTGCCCTACCTCAAGTTGAGTTAGACAATACGCCACCCACTTTGTTAGTTCTATTGTTATAAGAAGCGTGTATTTTCCTGTGTTTAGTAACCGAGGACTTCCCCTTTGTAAGCAAAACAATGCCATTGTTTAAAACTAATCTGACCTACATTCCAGCGTAACAGCTGATCGTTTAAATAGAAACTAATGCAAATGTTTAATAATAACTGTTAATTAATGTTTACCATGTACTAAACTGTGTAGGCGATAATTGTGTATAGTATAGTAGAGCAAATAATATTATGACTTAAATTTCAAATAAATAAATGACTCAGTTAACCCTCCCTTGTTAGATAAAGTATTAAACCCCATGTCCCAAAACAGTAAACTTGTAAACTGAGCCAAATAAAAAAAAAAAAAGTAAATAAAGTGTCCTAAATAAATATGGTAAGTCGATAGGAAATAATTCTAGGTAAGTTTTTAAGCCCCCCAAAGTAATAATAAGTGAATAATAATTGCTTGAATAGTAAGGCTGAATAAATCTTAAGTTAAACAAATTTGTGTAACGTGTAGCAGTAAATAAGAGAAAGGAAAATAATAATAAAAGTATAGTTGAATAGTGAACAACCAGTTGTGGCCTGTAAGAGAACAATAAAGCGTGTTAAGAAATGTAGTAAGCAGCCACCCTCTCTCTATTGTATAAACGGTAGCCTCCCTAAACAATGAATACCACCGCGTGTGAAATACAATGAATTGTGTAAAGTGTCCCCCTTCCGCATAGTTTGTTTGGTTATTGTTAAAGAGATAATAAGAATTACCCTCGTGAGATTCCGCTTCTCTCAAGTAATATAAGATATTAGGATTAACTATAATCTAGAGTGGAGTATGGGATCCTCTTTAGATTATATTAGAGGTAAATCTATGGTATATAATCAAGAGAGAATTATATATCGGTAAAGTAACAAGTCACAACGGCGCCGACTGAAAGTTGTAATGATGAGGCAGAAAGGTGCCAAGAGATCATTAAAAGAGTGTGTGCTGAAAGCTAACTTGTGGAGTTAGAGTAAGCTTATGTCAGTCGGGCCACGATATTGTGAGTTACGAGTAATTAGGGAAATTAGTAATAAGAATTAAAATATAAGTTAGTACTGTAAGAAGTCAGATAAAGGGAATTTCACGGAGGAGAACATTTAAAGGAGAACAAGATTGTTTTAAGAGAAATAGAAAAAAAAACTGTGCACTAATAATAAATAACTTCATACACTGACACCAAGCATACTCCAAGTCCCCAAATTTAATTAGCCCCAATACTCACTAAAATTCTTAATGTGGATCTTGTAACGTCACAGAACGTTCCATAAAAGGAAATCAATTATATAGTAAGTTATCATAAGAGGAAAGTGAGGTGAACTGTATCGAACCCAAGTAGTCCCAAAAAATTGTGTAATTTTGAATAATAATTATTTCTATCAACTTGAAAAAACGACCAAACTATGACTAAGACAAAACCCCATATATATTATTAAAGTGAATAAGAGTGAAAAAACCATAAGACACTATAAGAGAGAGAAATAATGTCAGAATCAACCAAAATAAAGTCAATAATTATTAAGTTTTATAACTATGAATAGAGTATTAAAAACTATTTTTTGTGAATAAATGGACATGATCTATTATTATATTATGTGATGTAAATAAAATAAATGTATTAAATGATTTAAATACATTATTAGAAAGAATCTAAGTTAAAATAAAAATTGTATATTTGCAATGACAAAAAATATTATTGTGTTGGATTTGAGACCATACACCAAGATTTCATGAAAAAATCAATTATTATCAGATTTAAATAAACACTATATGTAATTGTCAAGCAGACAATAGTGAACAATTTATCGTAAATAAAGGAAGCTGTCAAATGAATAAAAAGCAGTCAAAATAGCCAAAAACCGTGTCAACTAAAAACATGTAATAGGCATCTAATATTGTATAATTTATGAATTTTATGTTGCCAAAATGCAACCAAATTGCATTAGAAAGCTGTAATATGATATAAAGCAACTATACTAATATACCTGACTGACTTTAACATTGTAATAGTCAAGTTAGCAAAATATTTACTTATACCATGTATGGCTGGAACCAATTATCCAGTACAAAAATAATCATATCTGGCTAAATACTTACATAATACTAACAAAAATAAGATAGAAAGGTACAATACATCAGTATACCTTAATAAGAAACAAACTCAGTTGAAAGTAAAGTCAATTCTAAAAGAATTTAGCTAATAAAAGTGAGATTTGTCACGCCATAAAAAAGGACATCTCAAGACCAATCAATGATGCTATGTCATCTTGTGATAAATATAATATATGTACAAAGTAACCAGGTATCACAAAAGATAGACAAAATAATAAACTCTGTGTGTACAGTAGTGAAATAATACATATATTAAAGAAAAAGACTAATCATTGTATTAGAAAACTGACAAGAATCTAGGCCATGAGCAGAGGCCATATAAAATTGTATTTATTTGTGTTTTATTTATGTTAAAATTTGTTTTGTTGTAGGAAAGTAGTAGTATTAGATGTTCAGCTTGTGGAAGGAACTTAGTAACTCCACAACAATTTTTGTTATAAAAAATGAGTTTTCAATGACAACAACTCAAGGTGAGGGTTGTATATTGTATTGTTTATTAGACTTAAGTTAATTAGAAACCAATCATATTTTGTATAGCTAGATTCAGTTAAAAACAGGGAATCTAAATGTATTAATGGCATACAAATTGTGAGTACTAATGTAAAACTGTTTGATAAATACCAGAGTAAATTTTTGAAATATCCTTTGTATGAAGAATAAGAAATTCGTTCTAAAAGCTTCTACGGAAGTGAAAATTGTTCTATGACATTCCATTTCGTTTATTCTCGAACATTCTAGAAAGAATTTTTACACAAATATACCGGAAGTCGATGAAAACAGTCATCCTGAATTAGTATAAAAGCGAGACCAAATTCGACCCAAAAACACTTGAAACTTGAACTCCAGAACTGATGCATCACCCACAACACTGATCCACGCAGCTAAGGCGAAACCGAAGAGGCGAGAAAGCGACAAGACACGGCAGGAAGGCTTTTCCCGTACATAGACATACCGACTGACTTAACCTCAACGAGAATCTTCGCCAGAAGTATCGCTGAAATAGAGCAGCGATACGGCAAATTTTAATAGAAATCACGCAGCCAGAACGACAGACGGCCCAGGAGGGACCAAACATTTAAATAGAGAACGAATTCTGCTGTGTTCGCATTGACTGACTAACTTGACAAATAATTCCCCCTAACGTAAACATACAATACACAAAGCCTTCCTCAACACTGCATGGGAATCAGCGCTGCGGTGGCCGATTTCTGAATCAACGCTAAACAGATGATTCGTAGCGGCGGCGTTTGAACGATATTCTACTGCCAAACGTTTTTACAAAAGTGCGGAAAAAGTAATGATCGCAAAATTTGACTTTAAATAGATTCAGTGTACACCCGAAGAGGCGAGATTCAGAAACTACCCGAAAGGAGTGTCCAGTGCGAGAATAAATAACCATTGGAACGTGAGTTACCAAAATTAAAGTCATTTGTTACCTGGTTACATTTATCACACAGTTGTACTTCACACGCCACACATACACCTTCAAATCACTTAGTTTTTTCTTGTAAGGCATCTAATTGATATGTCTTGGTAGTTCAAAGGAGTCACGTCCTGAGAGTAAAGATTTTTCACATATTAAACTCATGCTTTTCAACTGAGTCAAAATCTGAAATATACTAGCCGATACTTGATTGGATATATAAAAAATTGTCAATAATAATAACTTGTAAAATTTTTTCTCTGCAATTTTATAATTTTTTTCTATGAATGTTAGTCCTTCAGACGATTTGTTTGTTTTTTGAAGAATCATTAAACTTAACTGATTTTTCCAAGCTAAACTGACTTGTTTAAATTTTTTCGTAGATTTAAAAATTTTATCAATCACATTTTATTTCTTGGAACAAACGTTTCCAAGTGGCGCCCACAAAAAGCATAGTATTAAGTTGTGTTACAGGACTACATCACTGCAGAGGATCCAGTCAACAGAGTAAGTAACAAAAGTGCGCGGAGGTAACGCCCGACAGTTTACAACATACAACGCAAACATTTAAACAACACCCACAGCTTGTTTTTCTATAAATTGGCAGCCCAACTAGTGAGGCTTGAAAAAGACGGAACAAGCCCGGCAACTACCAACATATTAAAATGCCGCAACCAAAGGGAAAAAAGGTGAAGAAGACTGTGGAACCCGAGTTAACTGTGGAAGACGGAGAGGCAGTACAGGTCGAGGAAACGGAATTAGAACCACCCACACTAGAAATGGAAAGACCGGTACAAACGGCAGACGAATTAGAAGAACAAAGGGGAGAAGAACCCATACAAATGGTAGAACAAACAGAGAATCCCGAACCAGAGAAAATAACAGGAAGCGTTGACGCGAATATAATAATGATGATGTTCCGAACGCTAAACGAAAATATGAATAAAAACAGACGGGAAGATAAGGAAGAGAATAATAGAAATAGACAGGAAGATAAGGAGGAAATAATCAAATCCTTGAAGGAGGATATGAACGAAAATACTAAAAAGAGTAATGAACAAATGTTCCAAAGAATGGAAGAAAATATGAACAGAAATAAGGAGAAATTAGACAAAAACATAGAATCTTTAAGGAAGGATATAACCGAGAAAATAGATGACAATGGGAAAAAGCTAGAGCAATTTCAGGAGGAGAATTAAAAATGTATAGAGTCCCTGAAAAAAGAAATTAGCATAAAGTACGAAACAGTAAACAAAACGATCAATGATAATAAAATCGATAGTGACAGGAAGGTCGAGAATATGGAGAAACAGTTGGAAAGGTTACGGGAGGAAAACAATACACGTTTCGAAAGTATAGAGGAGCAAACAGTAGAGACCAAACAAGATGTTAGAAATCTCGAAAACATGGTAAGGCAGAACCAAGACGCCATCATGCAGGAGGTGGGAGAAGTCCAGCACATCGCTAACAGGCTGGACGAACAGATAAAAACTAACAAAAATAGTATAATGGAAATAGACCAGAGAGAGAAAAACCTGCAGGAAAGATTAGAGGCGCTGAGAGACACACCAATACTAAACACTCATACGTGTCATGGTGAAAACAGGGAAGTAATCAACTTCCAGGACTATCGACGAAACCCAATGGAATTTTTGGAAAGAATGGAGGAGTTTATTGGGAGAAATAGAGAAACAAGGTGGGACAGGATAAGAGAGATGCTTGACGAGACGTTTAAAAATACTAAGGATAACTGGTGGATAGCGGTACGACCCGAAATAACGAATTTAGCAGAGTTTAAACGCCAGTTTAAGGAAAAGTATTGGTCAGAGACCGCACAAAACAGGGTAAGAATGGACATTTTCTATGGCAAATACGACGCGTCCTATGGACAGTCCCCGACGTCTTATTTCCTGGGAAAGGTATGTTTAGCACGGAAGTTGATACCGCCGATCCCAGAAGAATGTTTGGTAAGGCAGCTAGCTGGACATTACAGCTATGGTATCAAGGATGCCCAATTATACCAACAGATTAGCAAAATAGCCGATCTGGCCAAATTATTGGAAAATTGCGAATCCACAGGAAGGTTCCAGGATTACCAACCCCCCAATCGTAAGGTAGAGTACAACAACAATAATAACGGACCAAACCGGAATGGAGGTGGGAACGGTAATAATCTAAACACCAATAATCAGAATAATAATATCCCACCAAATGGCCGAAATGGTAACACTCAGGGCCCAATTAACCGCAACTATCCGGGACCAAACAGAGGTAATTACACCGGGAATAACTACGGTAGGAACTTCCACCAGGGAAACGGTTATCGCGGGAATAATTACAGAGGAAATAGTTATGGTCAACGTAATGGTTATCGCAACGGGGGAAACCAAGGAGGAGGCGATAGGAGAAACCAAAATGAATATAGGCCCCAGGTAAATTATATGATGGCCGATAATCGACGACCATATCCACCCAATTTACCAAGTTACGGGTGTATGACTCAACAGGCGCCAGGTAGCCAGAGTGATACGGCGAATAACCGTCAGCAGTTTTCAGAGGGTAGGAGTAACGAACCACCCCGAAACGAAAATAACAACCAACAGGAACCAAACGCTAATCAAAATAATAATGAGAATCGGGTAACAGTTCACGAAAATCCGGGTTTTTCATTACAGCATAATCAGGCAAGTAATGACGAAAGACCCCGAGTATTTTATGTAAACCATGTATTGGCAGAAACTGGCCGAGAACCAGATAATGATCCCCAAAATGAAAGTGAGAGAGAGGAGGAATTCCGCTATGCAGAAAAATTATGGCCCAAACATGTGATGAGATGGTAATGCCATGGATTAATCATCCAGAATAAATGTCATAGACCAGGCATTTGAAGGAGTAGAGGTGATAAACATCGAAGGTCGAATATTGAAAAGAGAAGGAATAAAAAGGAATGGGAATGATAAATAATGAAATAAAATAAGGAACACAACCAAAAGGGGTTGAAATAATCAAGGTGATTAACCCAAACTGACAAATATAAACCCAAATATTATCAAACATGAAAACAATACCTACGAGGTAACTGACACAATTAGGATGGATGGATGCACGGGCGTCTTGCGCCCTAATTTGTGTGCGTTGTCCAGGCCTAAGCCTGATGAACGCCAGGTGCCAACAGTTCAGCGCGGTCGTTTGCTCTGCTCAAGGATGTTATGGTGCAGTCCGCGGGTCCATGATAAATTAACATGGCCACCACGGTGGCAAGCTAGTGCTTTAGCTTCAGCCAATTGTCCGGCCAAGGCGCGACACCATGGTCCCCTCAGGCTAACCTTTGGGAACGTGGTGACACACTGGCGAGGACAAGAAGCTCGAGCGCCCTAGGGCGTCGGCCGATTTGGTGGGTAATGTCACCGAGACAGCCAACTTTCGCAAGGGAGGCACTTGCACAACCTCGCGGGAGCTCATGTTTCAGGTCATTACCTTACCAAATCAACAAAGCAGGTGCTGACGGGGAACTTAGTCGTGATCAAGGCTTCAGCCAATCGCAACGCCTGGTCGCGTCTCATTGGTCGCCGGGACATAGCCCACGGAAACTCAGAAACGCGCCGGCGAATACAAGAGGCTCGTCCGCCCGAAGGCAGCGGCCGAGTCGACGGAGCTTATCACCGGGGCAGTCGGCTTTCGCAAGGAAGGCATTTGCACAACCTCGCGAGATCCCATGTCCCGGATCAAGGCCCTGCCGAATCGGCAAAGCCGATCCTGGCAATAAATCTATCCATTCAATCCGCCGCAGCATGATTGACTACAGTTTCGGCAGGCGCAGGTGGTGATTGATGGTGATCGGTGCAGATTTCCAGAAGGTTGGGGGGATTCGTTTCTGGGGGTTCATGTGATGAACTTAGGGGGAGGTCGTCTAGCAGCGCCCTAGGGCGCCTGACGCGGCGAGGAGGCGGAGCATTCTCCATGCTGTTAAGCCTTCGGAGGTGCGGGTAAGAGGACTCGCCTGCCTTGGCGAACAAATTCGTTGCCAGGGACCAGACGAAGACCTCTAAGGTGGGAACACGGAGACCCCGATGTATGGCGGTATTTCGCACATACCACGGGGACCCCGTGAGGGAGCGTAGGGTCCAATTCTGAAATGTAGTCAGCCTATGCCTGTTGGTGGCCGACAGGAGAGGCCACCAGGCGGGTGCCGCATAAGTGAGTACTGTTCGGAGGAACAGTAGATACAATGTAAGTTTGGTACGGACAGCCAGGCAGCTGTTCCGCGAAAGCATAGGTGATAGTTTGGCTCTGACGCCACGAGCCAAGTTGAGGGTTGAGGTCACGTGGGCGTTGAAGTTTAAGTGCCGATCAAGCCGAACACCTAGGTACTTCACCGTCTCGGTCCAGTTGATGGGTCTCCCCTCTAAGGAGAGGGATTGGCATCGGGAAATGGACTTATGCGTAAAGCAGATCGCCTCGGATTTCTCCGTATTGATCGCTACCCGCCATTTCCTTAGCCAGTCCGGAAGCATAGCCAACTGGCGTTGTAACATTACGCTCGTCCGCCAAGGCGAAAGCGAGCTAAAATGAAACATCGCGTCGTCGGCAAATAGAGATAACGTGACCCCGGGATAAACAGGCAGATCGTTCGTGTACAGTACATACAGAACGGGGCCGAGGACAGATCCTTGTGGGACGCCGGCGGAGACAGGGCGAACCCGAGAGAACGCCCCATCTACGCTGATCCTGAAGGTGCGATCCGTCAGATAGGACCGGAGCAAGTGGACGATAGATGTCGGGATTGGCGAATGCGCCAGTTTGTAGAGCAGGCCTTCGTGCCAGACTTTATCGAAGGCTTTGCTCACATCCAACAGGACAGCGCCTGTTGCCTGATGATTGTTGGCAGCGTCGGCTAGATAGGTGACAACCCGTACTAGCTGAAGAGTAGTCGAGTGCCTCGGCCTAAACCCAAACTGCTCCTCGCGGATGAAACCATCCACCAGGGGCCGAATACGGGCCAGGAGAAGACGCTCGAATACCTTCGAGATTACTGGCAATAGCGATATTGGGCGGTAGCTTCCAGGTAGCGTGGGCGGCTTTTTAGATTTCTGGATCATGATGACGTTGGCAGTTTTCCACAGGCGAGGGAAGTAACTCAGCCGGAGACAGGAGTTGAACAGCTCAAGAAGAACGTCAACTGCCGAAGGCGGGAGATTCTGCAACGCAGCGGCGCCGATGCGATCGGGGCCAGGGGCCTTTCTCTTCTTCAGTCGGCTTAGGACAGACGCAAGGTCATCCTCGTCGACCAAAATAGGAGGATCAATGGGGGGAGCAGAAAAGTATCCAGATAGGAAATCCCTGACGACGGCCACATGAGCCGGGTCAGAGATGCCTCTATGGACGGTGAACTGGTCCTCAATACAGTCGGCGAAGACCCCCGCCTTGCCTTCTGCAGAGTATACAGTGCCGTCCGGGGTATTCAAGGGATGGCGAGTCCTCTTTTCGCCTTTTAGTCTACCAGCGGCTCTCCATACGGAGGCGTGGTCGACTTCCAAGGACTCCAAATAGGAGTCCCATCGATTCGCGTTTACGTCAAGCAGAAGCTGCGAGACGTGTTCCGACTGGGCTCGAAAGCGCCGTCTAGCGGCAGGGTCACGGGTATGGTGCCATCTGCGGCGGAGCTGGCGCCGTAATCGGATGGCTTGGAGAACTTCCGCAGGAAGGTCGGAGCGTTTATTACTCACCGGAACAGTATAGGTGTTTTTATCCATTGCAGACTGGACAAGGTCCTGGAGTTGATGTACCCGGAGATCCACGTCGTCACAAGAGACGAGTGGGTCCGGAGGGACAGATGGCAACTGCCTGGCCAGATCATCGTGGTAGGATCGCCAATTGACTCTCCTAACAGGATGATCGGGAAGTCGGGGTGAGACCGACGGCAGCAAGACAGTTACAAGTAGGGGGTCGTGATCGGACGATAGGTCCGACACCGCGCTGACTTGTAGATGAAAGGGGATGGCCTTGACAATTACGATATCAAGGACATCCGGCGGATAACCCGCAGTGGGAAAGTGTGTCGGTTCGGACGGGCCGATGATGAGGACGCTGGGATCATCTTCGACAGCCCTACGGAGAGAATTGCCGTAGGGGTTTGACGTTCTGCTGTTCCAAGAGGGATGCTTGGCATTAAGGTCTCCGGCTACGATGGTTGGGAGATCGCTGTCCAGGAGGGCGTCCCACTCCTCATGCGGTGGAGCTCGATGGCCGGGCGGGTGGTACGCAGAAACAAAGCGCACCTCCAGGCCGGCTACATCCAGCGCCACAGCACATGCTTCGATGAGGGTAGTTTCAGGGGCAGGGAGTTCTCTATGAGAGTGTCGCCTGTGGACTAAGATCGCCACTCCGCCAGATGCTCGGTGGCGATCGGGACCATTCCTGTCTTTCCTGTAGCAAGCATAGGCTGGCAGGAAAAATCGCCGGTTAGGGGCAAGATGAGTTTCGGAGAGGAGTACGACATCTGCGTCGTACTCGACAAGGAAAGCTGCCAGTTCGGCCCGACGCGCCGGAATGCCATCTGCATTCCACGCGACGAACCGGAACTGTCTAGCCATGGTTAGATGAGGGGACGATCAGGGCGATCAGCGATGTTAGGATCGCCATGAGTATTGTCGGGACATCCCGAGCAGCAAGAATTTTCGGAACAATGCCGCTGACCCAGGCCATCAGCTGAGCCTCAGTGACCAGTGGTGAACCACCGGCCACAGGGGCCTGACTAGCCGGCGCTGGGGCCGCGGAAGGTGCAGATGCCGCCTCCAGGGGAGGGTGGGCAATTGGAGCTGGCTGCTCGGGGGCTGGCGAGATTTCCATGGAAATCGCAGGGGCCTGGGCAACAGGAGCAGGCTCCTGGCCGGGTAGTTGCTGGGCAGCCGGAGGGGCGTTGTTAGCCTCCGTGTAGAGTTGTTTTGCCACAAGTGGCTTTCGATTCTTGCGCTTAGCGCGCCGTTTCTTAGGCGGCTGGGTCTGTGAGGGGGGTACTGCGGGCGTTGCCGCTTGAGGAGAAGGCACTCCGGCAGGTGCTGAGGTTCTGGGGGCCACAGTGGGCGCCGTAGCGACCGCTGCAGCGTATGTTATGGTTCCTCCAGCGGCAGGAGCCGCAGGAAGAGCCGTAGATGCTGAGGCGGGTGGTTGGGCTGCCGCCCGCTTCGAGGGTCTAGGACCTGGGCGAGGAGGTTCAACCTGACGGTTTTGCTCCCGCTGCTGTTTCTTTAGGGCCTTCTTAATATGGTTACAACCCCTAAAGTTAGCCGGGTGGCTACCTCCGCAGTTGCAGCACGTCGCGGGTTGAGGCTTCACAACGGGACAATTCTCGTTGTGGGCCTCCCCGCAGCGTACACAACGCGGCGGCATCTTACAAAAGGCCGATGAGTGGCCGAATCGCTGGCATTGGAAGCTCTGGGAAGGCCCAGGCTTACTACTAAATGCCCTAACCTGTACCCGGAGGCACAGAATGGTTTCCAGGTTATACACTTCTGCGAAGGAACCAACCTTCTGGATCCTGATGTAAAAGGAATTACTTTTCCTTTTCCGATCACCGGATAGGAGAGGGACAACGGAGGTAGGGAAGAAACCCTTCTCCGCCAGATCCTCCCAGATCCACAAGATCGGTGTGTCGTGGGGAATCCCGGACACCACAATCTTGAGTTCCCTCTCCTCAGGGAGGGGGAAGGTGTGAAAAGCGCGACAGGAGTCGGCCAGGAATTTCTGGCAAGCCCGAAAGTCCTGGATCGACTTCGGAAGCAGTCGAATGGACGAGCCTTGGCTTTTGGCCTCAACTCGCCCAGACGGCACTACTAAATTCAGCTCCCGTAGGAGGGTATGCCAATCGGTGCACTGAGGCACGACAATCGGCGGAATCTTGGGTTGCTTAGGTGGCGTTTCTGGTTCCGGTACTATGTTACCAGGGGAAGGTGACTTGCGACCTGCCGACTCTGCAGCCACGCCTCGCTTCGCCGGGACAGTCCGTTTTGGGGAAGTCGGCCTGCTTCCACCGCTACCTCGCCGTTTCCGGCTACGCACGGGCTGGAAGCCGTCCTCCGTCTCCATCTCGGAGTCCGACGACAACGTAGCGCCGAGGGCTGCGGCATAGGCAATGGATAGTGGGTCCTGGGAAGGACCAACACAAGGCTGGTCCCTCACGGGAGGGACAGATATTTCGTGTTCCTTAGCAGAAACAGCAGAAGGCTGGGCCTGCGAAGGAACAGAGGATTGGCGACCCTTAGAAGGACCAGCACAAGGCTGATCCCCCGCGGGATGGTCTGATGCTTTATGGCTCTCTGCAGGATCGGAATTATGCCGGGCCTGCAAAGTAGCTGGAGTTGGTTGGTGGTTCTTAGCAGGACCAACTGAAGGTTAGTCCCGCGAAGAATCACCAGATGCTCGGCGGGCCTTGGAAGGACCTTCGCCGCGGACAGGGTCATTATTTGGAGCAGGAGCAGCAGAAATCTGAACCCGCGAAACTTCATTAGATGCTGGGTCTTGGAAGGGACTATCACCGCGGACTGCAGGGATTCTTACCATTGGGCCATCTGTGGAGCTTAGCATTACGCTTCGCAGCACAGATGGCTTCAGCAAGGGGGCTACCCTGCCCTCGGATTTATTATGGCCCTTATTAGGACCACAACTCTCCGCGGACAGGGGCTCCCCTTGGTCTCGTCCCGACATCGCCGTCGCCAACGGGTGTCGGGTACGCTCTTGGGCGGGGGAGAGAGCAAACTCCCGTTCCGAACTGCACTGCACTTTGTCACTGGCACTCACCACACTCCGGCACAGAACACCGCGCACAAAGTAGGAACAATAGCCCGCACACGAGACTTCTCGCGAACTGGCCGAAATTCTGGCCCACTCGAACTAATCCGATTTTTAGCCAAATGGTTAGGTCAGGAGAGGTGTTTTGAGGTTATGTTTATTGTTCTGCTTCCTTTCAATCGCTGGAGTAGAATGTGAACACAATTAGGATGGATGGATGGATGGATGGATGCACGGGCGTCTTGCGCCCTAATATGTGTGCGTTGTCCAGGCCTAAGCCTGATGAACGCCAGGTGCCAACAGTTCAGCGCGGTCGTTTGCTCTGCTCAAGGATGTTATGGTGCAGTCCGCGGGTCCATGATAAATTAACATGGCCACCACGGTGGCAAGCTAGTGCTTTAGCTTCAGCCAATTGTCCGGCCAAGGCGCGACACCATGGTCCCCTCAGGCTAACCTTTGGGAACGTGGTGACACACTGGCGAGGACAAGAAGCTCGAGCGCCCTAGGGCGTCGGCCGATTTGGTGGGTAATGTCACCGAGACAGCCAGCTTTCGCAAGGAAGGCACTTGCACAACCTCGCGGGAGCTCATGTTTCAGGTCATTACCTTACCAAATCAACAAAGCAGGTGCTGACGGGGAACTTAGTCGTGATCAAGGCTTCAGCCAATCGCAACGCCTGGTCGCGTCTCATTGGTCGCCGGGACATAGCCCACGGAAACTCAGAAACGCGCCGGCGAATACAAGAGGCTCGTCCGCCCGAAGGCAGCGGTAGCTAGCTCGTAGCTAATGAGGGGACGGGGCTCAAGGCCCCTGCATGGTAGCAGTGCCCGGAGTGACTCCTCCGATGACTGCAAGTAGGTCGGGCTCTCTCAAGGACTTTGGAAAAACAAGGTCAAGTGGGTGGGATGGTGTGCTCCTTTTGCAGTTGGGTAGGGTAGAGGATCTCACAAGTGAGGTGCTCAGCCTAGCCAAAGTCTGGTAGAGTTTGGGCCCTGAAGCCAGCGGTGACGCGTCCGAGTCACAGCGGAGAAACCTCCCGGGACATATGAGTACCGGTTGGCCAACGCTGCTGCCTCCGACGTGGCCCCACTGTCCGTATAGCGGTGATCAGCACAGGCCCGTTGCGTATCCGGGGCGCGCGCCTGATGAAAGAAGGCACTTGCACAACTGACATAAGACAACCCCGCCGAGGCCGCAAACGACCAGGGCAGACCATTCAGGGCAGAGTGAGTGGTAATGCTACGTCTAAGGTGTGGTAGGTGTTCTGTTTGAGGTAGGGTACTAGCGGTAGGGTGTTGACTCCCTCAGGAGAAGGGCCCTATGTAGGAGACTATGGGGGGTCGTCCAGCAGAGTGCGGGGTCTCTTGACTACGTGGCAAGGGGGACCTTCGTCCCTGGCCAGGTCACGGAGGTGGGGGTATCGGGAGTCTGCAGCCCGGAAGAAGAGGCCCACAGAGAGTCTGAAGACAAACTCTTCCACCGTTTGCAGACGGAGGCCCGTCCTGATAGCTCTGTTACAAACAAACCAGGGCGAGTTGGAGAGGATACGGACGGAACTGTTTTGGAACTGTTCCAGCTTACGCTTCGTTGTGGCAGATAAGAGGGGCCACCACGCTGGGGCTGCGTAGGTGAATACTGTCCTGATAAGCAGGAGATACAGGGTGAGTTTAGTGCGCAGTGAGAGGGGACTTCTGCGCGAGATGAGGGGAAAGATTTTGGCTCTGACGCCACGGGCTTGTCGGAGTTTGGTTTGGACGTGGCCTGCGAAGCTTAGTCGACTGTCAATAGACACCCCCAAGTACTTCACCGACTTCTTCCAAGCGATAGGGTTCCCATCTAGGGTGAGGGGCTGGC
The DNA here is from genome assembly GCA_034769895.1 of Magicicada septendecula. Lineage (NCBI taxonomy): Eukaryota > Metazoa > Arthropoda > Insecta > Hemiptera > Cicadidae > Magicicada > Magicicada septendecula. The sequence goes on from CM068375.1 coordinate 169,685,981, forward strand.
ATGCGGTCCGCTTGCGCGTGATGCAGATCGCTTCGGATTTCTCCGCGTTGATCGCCACGCGCCACTTACGTAGCCAGGGAGGCAGAAGGTCGAGTTGGCGTTGTATCACTGTGCTAGCAAAACCAGGGTTCTGTGAGCTGTAGTGATACATGGCATCGTCAGCAAAAAGGGAAAGAGTGACGTTGGGATATACGGGCAAGTCGTTCGTGTACACGAGGTACAGAACGGGGCCGAGGACTGATCCTTGGGGAACGCCAGCGTCTATGGGGCGGTCAGAAGAGACCGCTCCATCTACGCTAATGTGAAAAGTCCGGCCGCGGAGATACGACCAGAACAGTCTCACAGTAGATGCGGGAAGGGGCGTGTGTGCCAGTTTATAGAGCAGACCTTCGTGCCAGACACGGTCGAAGGCCTTACTAACGTCCAAGAGGACGGCTGCGGTGTGCAGCTTTTTGTTTGCAGCGTCAGAGAACTGGGTAACGACGCGGACTAGTTGTAGGGTGGTCGAATGCTCCCTGCGAAACCCATACTGTTCGCTGCGGATGAACCCATCAAGCAGGGGTACAACACGGGCGTGCAGGAGGCGCTCGAACACCTTCGATAACACGGGCAGTAGTGAGATGGGGCGATAATTTTCAGGGAACATGCGAGATTTCCCGGGTTTAGGGATCATGATTACCCTTGCGTTTTTCCACAGGCGAGGGAAGTAATTGAGGCGGAGACATGAGTTGAACACGTCCAGGATGTGGTCAGTGACAACTGATGGGGCATTCTTTAGGGCGGTCGCTCCTATTCTGTCCGGGCCGCAGGCCCGTTTAGGATTTAGCCGTGCGATAGCATGGACGAGATCGGCTTTTTCAAAGGGGGGTGGGGGATCCGTCAAAGGTTGGGCGAGATAGTTTTCGAGGAAGTCCTCGACGCGAGCCATGTGGTCCGCATCGAAGACGCCTCTGTGAGGGGTAAATTGTTCCTCAACGGAGTTTGCGAAGACCTCAGCCTTGCGCTCCGGTGAATGAACAACACCCGTCGGGGAGTCAAGGGGATGGCGAGTCCTCTTTTCGCCAAGGAGGCGACCAGTGGCCTGCCAGACGGAGGCGTGGTCGACTTCCAGGGATTCAAGATAGGTGTCCCAGCTATGCTGATTGACATCAAGCAGGAGTTGTTTGACGTAATCAGACTGTCGGCGATACTGCCGCTTGACAGCGGGATCGCGAGTGTTTTGCCAGCAGCGGCGAAGGCGCCGCCGCTGGCTGATGGCTTCTTGGACTTCGGCAGGGAGTTGAGACTTCCTACGATGTGCTGGGACAGTGTAAGAGTGGGTATCCATGCAGCGGGTAAGAGTGTCATGGAGATGCGTGACTTGGCGGTCCAGCTCCCTTCGAGAGGGCGCTGGGGCCTCGGGGGCTGATGGGAACCTACGGCACAGCTCGTCGTGGTAAGAGCGCCAGTTGACTCTCTTACTAGGACGGGCAGGCGGGGAGTCGCTTGTTCGTCGGAGCGCCAAAACCAGCGGGTTGTGGTCGGACGATAGGGCTGAGATGGCCTCGACCAGGATGGGGCAGACAGCGTCCTTGACAAGAGAAGGCAGCGGCCGAGTCGACGGAGCTTATCACCGGGGCAGTCGGCTTTCGCAAGGAAGGCATTTGCACAATCTCGCGAGATCCCATGTCCCGGATCAAGGCCCTGCCGAATCGGCAAAGCCGATGCTGGCAATAAATCTATCCATTCAATCCGCCGCAGCATGATTGACTACAGTTTCGGCAGGCGCAGGTGGTGATTGATGGTGATCGGTGCAGATTTCCAGAAGGTTGGGGGGATTCGTTTCTGGGGGTTCATGTGATGAACTTAGGGGGAGGTCGTCTAGCAGCGCCCTAGGGCGCCTGACGCGGCGAGGAGGCGGAGCATTCTCCATGCTGTTAAGCCTTCGGAGGTGCGGGTAAGAGGACTCGCCTGCCTTGGCAAACAAATTCGTTGCCAGGGACCAGACGAAGACCTCTAAGGTGGGAACACGGAGACCCCGATGTATGGCGGTATTTCGCACATACCACGGGGACCCCGTGAGGGAGCGTAGGGTCCAATTCTGAAATGTAGTCAGCCTATGCCTGTTGGTGGCCGACAGGAGAGGCCACCAGGCGGGTGCCGCATAAGTGAGTACTGTTCGGAGGAACAGTAGATACAATGTAAGTTTGGTACGGACAGCCAGGCAGCTGTTCCGCGAAAGCATAGGTGATAGTTTGGCTCTGACGCCACGAGCCAAGTTGAGGGTTGAGGTCACGTGGGCGTTGAAGTTTAAGTGCCGATCAAGCCGAACACCTAGGTACTTCACCGTCTCGGTCCAGTTGATGGGTCTCCCCTCTAAGGAGAGGGATTGGCATCGGGAAATGGACTTATGCGTAAAGCAGATCGCCTCGGATTTCTCCGTATTGATCGCTACCCGCCATTTCCTTAGCCAGTCCGGAAGCATAGCCAACTGGCGTTGTAACATTACGCTCGTCCGCCAAGGCGAAAGCGAGCTAAAATGAAACATCGCGTCGTCGGCAAATAGAGATAACGTGACCCCGGGATAAACAGGCAGATCGTTCGTGTACAGTACATACAGAACGGGGCCGAGGACAGATCCTTGTGGGACGCCGGCGGAGACAGGGCGAACCCGAGAGAACGCCCCATCTACGCTGATCCTGAAGGTGCGATCCGTCAGATAGGATCGGAGCAAGTGGACGATAGATGTCGGGGTTGGCGAATGCGCCAGTTTGTAGAGCAGGCCTTCGTGCCAGACTTTATCGAAGGCTTTGCTCACATCCAACAGGACAGCGCCTGTTGCCTGATGATTGTTGGCAGCGTCGGCTAGATAGGTGACAACCCGTACTAGCTGAAGAGTAGTCGAGTGCCTCGGCCTAAACCCAAACTGCTCCTCGCGGATGAAACCATCCACCAGGGGCCGAATACGGGCCAGGAGAAGACGCTCGAATACCTTCGAGATTACTGGCAATAGTGATATTGGGCGGTAGCTTCCAGGTAGCGTGGGCGGCTTTTTAGATTTCTGGATCATGATGACGTTGGCAGTTTTCCACAGGCGAGGGAAGTAACTCAGCCGGAGACAGGAGTTGAACAGCTCAAGAAGAACGTCAACTGCCGAAGGCGGGAGATTCTGCAACGCAGCGGCGCCGATGCGATCGGGGCCAGGGGCCTTTCTCTTCTTCAGTCGGCTTAGGACAGACGCAAGGTCATCCTCGTCGACCAAAATAGGAGGATCAATGGGGGGAGCAGAAAAGTATCCAGATAGGAAATCCCTGACGACGGCCACATGAGCCGGGTCAGAGATGCCTCTATGGACGGTGAACTGGTCCTCAATACAGTCGGCGAAGACCTCCGCCTTGCCTTCTGCAGAGGATACAGTGCCGTCCGGGGTATTCAAGGGATGGCGAGTCCTCTTTTCGCCTTTCAGTCTACCAGCAGCTCTCCATACGGAGGCGTGGTCGACTTCCAAGGACTCCAAATAGGAGTCCCATCGATTCGCGTTTACGTCAAGCAGAAGCTGCGAGACGTGTTCCGACTGGGCTCGAAAGCGCCGTCTAGCGGCAGGATCACGGGTATGGTGCCATCTGCGGCGGAGCTTGCGCCGTAATCGGATGGCTTGGAGAACTTCCGCAGGAAGGTCGGAGCGTTTATTACTCACCGGAACAGTGTAGGTGTTTTTATCCATTGCAGACTGGACAAGGTCCTGGAGCTGATGTACCCGGAGATCCACGTCGTCACAAGAGACGAGTGGGTCCGGAGGGACAGATGGCAACTGCCTGGCCAGATCATCGTGGTAGGATTAAGGTAACTAGGAAATTAAGGTAATTAGGAACAAGGTAAGAGGTACGTATAACCAGACTTCATTAAAAAAGTACCATGATTAAAAAAAAAATCACAAGCCAAATAATCAATCAGTGACCAAGTACCATGACCAAAAACCAAAGTCGAAAACAGCATCATAGAGAAGGTACCTTGACTAAACATGTTAACGTGAATTTTTTTTTAACTTAGCCATAATTAGAAAGGAGGTAGAGATTATTAAACAAATATAAATATTATTGTAGAGAGATTATTATAAATAAATATTACGAGAAGGACACATTACACCAAAGGCATAATGATATATATATATAAAATATAGATTTATTTCCAATAGCCATGTCAACGTATATTTACCAGCTTACCCGTACTTAGAGAAGGAGAGAGATTATTATTAATAAAAATTACGAGATGGACACTTAGTAAAGGAGAAAAGAAGGAGAAATGCTGTCATATATTTGATACTAAATGGAAATGATAAAAGAAAAAAAAAAAGGGAAAACAGTGTGTGACATAAGGAGGTAATGATGAATATGAATAGCTATTAACATTGAATAATTTTAAACGATAATTTAACATGCGGAGAACGATATATTAATATAATTGTGAATTAATCAGAAGAGTTTAAGAAAGGGAATTTACGTGTAGGAGCCTATGATCTTTGAATATTGAATTTTTTTTTTTTTTTTTTTTTTATTATTATTATTATTTGTTGCAAAGGTGCAATTATTATTTTCTGAACAGGGATGTGTTGCCTCTGATTTCAGTAGTTATAGACAGGAAGGGACAGAGAATGTATGCCATAGCGAGCCACTCTGACTCCCAACCCTCTATGTAAGTTAGGGAATTGATAGGGAATTATATCAAAGATTAATTATAAAACATGAAGGTAAAAAGGAAAGGAATAGGTGATACGACAAAGAACGAACTAGGAATATTGAGTTGGATTAATATATTAAAGGAGTAGTACAGGAATTTAATTATAAGATAAAAGAATGAGATATAAAGAAGCTAATAAAGGGTTAATATAGAGATGATAATTTCATCAAAACCAAAGATATGTTTTTCCAAAATTATCAACTTTAACGGAGAGGCATATGTAACGTCACATAACGTTCCATAAAAGGAAATCAATTATATAGTAAGTTATCATAAGAGGAAAGTGAGGTGAACTGTATCGAACCCAAGTAGTCCCAAAAAATTGTGTAATTTTGAATAATAATTATTTCTATCAACTTGAAAAAACGACCAAACTATGACTAAGACAAAACCCCATATATATTATTAAAGTGAATAAGAGTGAAAAAACCATAAGACACTATAAGAGAGAGAAATAATGTCAGAATCAACCAAAATAAAGTCAATAATTATTAAGTTTTATAACTATGAATAGAGTATTAAAAACTATTTTTTGTGAATAAATGGACATGATCTATTATTATATTATGTGATGTAAATAAAATAAATGTATTAAATGATTTAAATACATTATTAGAAAGAATCTAAGTTAAAATAAAAATTGTATATTTGCAATGACAAAAAATATTATTGTGTTGGATTTGAGACCATACACCAAGATTTCATGAAAAAATCAATTATTATCAGATTTAAATAAACACTATATGTAATTGTCAAGCAGACAATAGTGAACAATTTATCGTAAATAAAGGAAGCTGTCAAATGAATAAAAAGCAGTCAAAATAGCCAAAAACAGTGTCAACTAAAAACATGTAATAGGCATCTAATATTGTATAATTTATGAATTTTATGTTGCCAAAATGCAACCAAATTGCATTAGAAAGCTGTAATATGATATAAAGCAACTATACTAATATACCTGACTGACTTTAACATTGTAATAGTCAAGTTAGCAAAATATTTACTTATACCATGTATGGCTGGAACCAATTATCCAGTACAAAAATAATCATATCTGGCTAAATACTTACATAATACTAACAAAAATAAGATAGAAAGGTACAATACATCAGTATACCTTAATAAGAAACAAACTCAGTTGAAAGTAAAGTCAATTCTAAAAGAATTTAGCTAATAAAAGTGAGATTTGTCACGCCATAAAAAAGGACATCTCAAGACCAATCAATGATGCTATGTCATCTTGTGATAAATATAATATATGTACAAAGTAACCAGGTATCACAAAAGATAGACAAAATAATAAACTCTGTGTGTACAGTAGTGAAATAATACATATATTAAAGAAAAAGACTAATCATTGTATTAGAAAACTGACAAGAATCTAGGCCATGAGCAGAGGCCATATAAAATTGTATTTATTTGTGTTTTATTTATGTTAAAATTTGTTTTGTTGTAGGAAAGTAGTAGTATTAGATGTTCAGCTTGTGGAAGGAACTTAGTAACTCCACAACAATTTTTGTTATAAAAAATGAGTTTTCAATGACAACAACTCAAGGTGAGGGTTGTATATTGTATTGTTTATTAGACTTAAGTTAATTAGAAACCAATCATATTTAGTATCGCTAGATTCAGTTAAAAACAGGGAATCTAAATGTATTAATGGCATACAAATTGTGAGTACTAATGTAAAACTGTTTGATAAATACCAGAGTAAATTTTTGAAATATCCTTTGTATGAAGAATAAGAAATTCGTTCTAAAAGCTTCTACGGAAGTGAAAATTGTTCTATGACATTCCATTTCGTTTATTCTCGAACATTCTAGAAAGAATTGTTACACAAATATACCGGAAGTCGATGAAAACAGTCATCCTGAATTAGTATAAAAGCGAGACCAAATTCGACCCAAAAACACTTGAAACTTGAACTCCAGAACTGATGCATCACCCACAACACTGATCCACGCAGCTAAGGCGAAACCGAAGAGGCGAGAAAGCGACAAGACACGGCAGGAAGGCTTTTCCCGTACATAGACATACCGACTGACTTAACCTCAACGAGAATCTTCGCCAGAAGTATCGCTGAAATAGAGCAGCGATACGGCAAATTTTAATAGAAATCACGCAGCCAGAACGACAGACGGCCCAGGAGGGACCAAACATTTAAATAGAGAACGAATTCTGCTGTGTTCGCATTGACTGACTAACTTGACAAATAATTCCCCCTAACGTAAACATACAATACACAAAGCCTTCCTCAACACTGCATGGGAATCAGCGCTGCGGTGGCCGATTTCTGAATCAACGCTAAACAGATGATTCGTAGCGGCGGCGTTTGAACGATATTCTACTGCCAAACGTTTTTACAAAAGTGCGGAAAAAGTAATGATCGCAAAATTTGACTTTAAATAGATTCAGTGTACACCCGAAGAGGCGAGATTCAGAAACTACCCGAAAGGAGTGTCCAGTGCGAGAATAAATAACCATTGGAACGTGAGTTACCAAAATTAAAGTCATTTGTTACCTGGTTACATTTATCACACAGTTGTACTTCACACGCCACACATACACCTTCAAATCACTTAGTTTTTTCTTGTAAGGCATCTAATTGATATGTCTTGGTAGTTCAAAGGAGTCACGTCCTGAGAGTAAAGATTTTTCACATATTAAACTCATGCTTTTCAACTGAGTCAAAATCTGAAATATACTAGCCGATACTTGATTGGATATATAAAAAATTGTCAATAATAATAACTTGTAAAATTTTTTTCTCTGCAATTTTATAATTTTTTTCTATGAATGTTAGTCCTTCAGACGATTTGTTTGTTTTTTGAAGAATCATTAAACTTAACTGATTTTTCCAAGCTAAACTGACTTGTTAAAATTTTTTCGTAGATTTAAAAATTTTATCAATCCCATTTTATTTCTTGGAACAAACGTTTCCAAGTGGCGCCCACAAAAAGCATAGTATTAAGTTGTGTTACAGGACTACATCAATGGAGAGGATCCAGTCAACAGAGTAAGTAACGAAAGTGCGCGGATGTAACGCCCGACAGTTTACAACACACAACACATTTAAACAACACCCATTCCTTTTGTTATAATCTTAAGCGGCGGAGTATGTGACGATTTCATTAATAAAAATATGTTAATTAATAAAATTGTTAATGTATAAGCTGAGAAATTTTAAAATTTTAATAAAATCTCACATTTTAAACTAAATCTTATTGCTATCATGAAATAATAATAATATTTAATAAAAAGGTCTAATAATAAAATAAAAGGGAATACAATTGTACAGAAAGGGTAAAGCTTGTTAATTAATCCTGCATATACAGGCACTGACCAGAATTAACTTGTTTTCTGACCCCTAAACAAACTAAATATAATTGTAAATTTTGTTATTATTTAAATAATTAAATAAGACCACTGTAATGTACTTTGATAACGTCTGTAACTAAGAATATCTCTATTTAATAATTTAATCAAACTTTAGTCCTTTAATTAAACTAGAAACATGGAACTACTTTTATGTTGACTAGTAATTGTCGCGAGATTACTACTCTTCCCCTAACTATTTTTGCCTACTTGCAATGGAGCGCTCACGCCGTAAGCTGCGTACAGCGTTGTTTCGCAACGCGTGTATAATTATGTGAATGGTTGGTTCAATGAATATTTAAATAACTAAATTTGTGCGGCGATGACATCTCTCTCTCAATGAATAAATAACAAACTATGTAATTCATACATTACTACAAACATGAAGGTGATATTCAACTAATCTATAATCATGTGAAGTGTATTATTGTGAAACAAACTTTCTATTTATTTATTATAACTACAAGAATTACAACAGTCGTCTAAGATGAGAGTATCCTACAGGAATTACTACAGTCACCTAAGATGAGAGTACTTCAGCCCGAATGAGATAACAGACTTCAGGAACTTCACCGTCACCGGATACTACGGCAACGACAGACCTTCAGGAAACGCACGAGGACCGAAGAACCAATTCTGCAGCAAATACTGAAAACCAGGTGACATGGAGGCTTGTCTTCCATGGTTATGAGTTACTAAAATATTTACCCACAAAAGACAATTTAACTCACCACTTTTAAGACTTTAAAAGACAGACATTATATGTAACATGTAGTCTGTAATCTAATAACACTGGTTATAGCAAAAGAGTAAATGTTTAAACTAAAAGTTTTCTTGTTTTGAAAGATTAATAAAGTCCATTCTTCAAATGGCTCAATTTTCAATATTGTATATGGCAATGTGACCATTATTAACTTAATATATATTCAATCCCGGATCCGTGCAATAAATTAAATAGATGTACATCATATTTTGAGGGCCCTTATGAAAGAGTAATATATATATAATTATACTGTAAACTATATATGTTGAGAACTTTAAATAGAGAACTTTATCTCATAATGTAATAAAGAGATGTCATCTGAGTACCGAGTAAACTGAGTGCATAAATCAACAGTCTCCTCTTCCCAATATCCTGATATAAGAATTGTTTTATTTGTTGTGATTAATTTTCAGCTCGTCACAACGAAAGGCAGCCTGTATAATTGGCATAACCAATTAACGCGGGTTCCCTACGTTATAACACAAGTTAAGATGTTATAAATTGCGCCACTCTGCTAATTAATTTGCTAATTTGCTTAAGAGAAAAGTAAGAAGTAATTTTGTCCCGATATCCCACATACCCAAGCTGTTGATCTATTCACTCATGTATTTTAATATGTGTCAGAATTTTAAATAAGATAAAAATAATAATTATTATTATAGTAAAATAGTATAGGTAACATTATTTGTAAATATAATGTGTGTAAAGTAATATTAACATATTGTCCCATGTAAACAAAACCATGTAGGTGCTTGTCTAAAAGTTTCATTCTTCAACGTGTCAATTTGACGACAAACTAATACAGGTAAATTTCCTGTTGCCGCCTGTGTAAGACTGTCATAGTTGCTCTACCTCAAGTTGAGTTAGACAATACGCCACCCTCTTTGTTAGTTCTATTGTTATAAGAAGCGTGTATTTTCCTGTGTTTAGTAACCGAGGACTCCCCCTTTGTAAGCAAAACAATGCCATTGTTTAAAACTAGTCTGACCTACATTCCAGCGTAACAGCTGATCGTTTAAATAGAAACTAATGCAAATGTTTTATAATAACTGTTAATTAATGTTTGCCATGTACTAAACTGTGTAGGCGATAATTGTGTATAGTATAGTAGAGCAAATAATATTATGACTTAAATTTCAAATAAATAAATGACTCAGTTAACCCTCCCTTGTTAGATAAAGTATTAAACCCCATGTCCCAAAACAGTAAACTTGTAAACTGAGCCAAATATAAAAAAAAAACAAAGTAAATAAAGTGTCCTAAATAAATATGGTAAGTCGATAGGAAATAATTCTAGGTAAGTTTTTAAGCCCCCCAAATTAATAATAAGTGAATAATAATTGCTTGAATAATAAGGCTGAATAAATCTTAAGTTAAACAAATTTGTGTAACGTGTAGCAGTAAATAAGAGAAAGGAAAATAATAATAAAAGTATAGTTGAATAGTGAACAACCAGTTGTGGCCTGTAAGAGAACAATAAAGCGTGTTAAGAAATGTAGTAAGCAGCCACCCTCTCTCTATTGTATAAACGGTAGCCTCCCTAAACAATGATTACCACCGCGTGTGAAATACAATGAATTGTGTAAAGTGTCTCCCCTTCCGCATAGTTTGTTTGGTTATTGTTAAAGAGATAATAAGAATTACCCTCGTGAGATTCCGCTTCTCTCAAGTAATATAAGATATTAGGATTAACTATAATCTAGAGTGGAGTATGGGATCCTCTTTAGATTATATTAGAGGTAAATCTATGGTATATAATCAAGAGAGAATTATATATCGGTAAAGTAACAAGTCACAACGGCGCCGACTGAAAGTTGTAATGATGAGGCAGAAAGGTGCCAAGAGATCATTAAAAGAGTGTGTGCTGAAAGCTAACTTGTGGAGTTAGAGTAAGCTTATGTCAGTCGGGCCACGATATTGTGAGTTACGAGTAATTAGGGAAATTAGTAATAAGAATTAAAATATAAGTTAGTACTGTAAGAAGTGAGATAAAGGGAATTTCACGGAGGAGAACATTTAAAGGAGAACAAGATCGTTTTAAGAGAAATAGAAAAAAAAAAAACTGTGCACTAATAATAAATAACTTCATACACTGACACCAAGCATACTCCAAGTCCCCAAATTTAATTAGTCCCCAATACTCACTAAAATTCTTAATGTGGATCTTAAGCGGCGGAGTATGTGACGATTTCATTAATAAAAATATGTTAATTAATAAAATTGTTAATGTATAAGCTGAGAAATTTTAAAATTTTAATAAAATCTCACATTTTAAACTAAATCTTATTGCTATCATGAAATAATAATAATATTTAATAAAAAGGTCTAATAATAAAATAAAAGGGAATACAATTGTACAGAAAGGGTAAAGCTTGTTAATTAATCCTGCATATACAGGCACTGACCAGAATTAACTTGTTTTCTGACCCCTAAACAAACTAAATATAATTGTAAATTTTGTTATTATTTAAATAATTAAATAAGACCACTGTAATGTACTTTGATAACGTCTGTAACTAAGAATATCTCTATTTAATAATTTAATCAAACTTTAGTCCTTTAATTAAACTAGAAACATGGAACTACTTTTATGCTGACTAGTAATTGTCGCGAGATTACTACTCTTCCCCTAACTATTTTTGCCTACTTGCAATGGAGCGCTCACGCCGTAAGCTGCGTACAGCGTTGTTTCGCAACGCGTGTATAATTTTGTGAATGGTTGGTTCAATGAATATTTAAATAACTAAATTTGTGCGGCGATGACATCTCTCTCTCAATGAATAAATAACAAACTATGTAATTCATACAATACTACAAACATGAAGGTGATATTCAACTAATCTATAATCATGTGAAGTGTATTACTGTGAAACAAACTTTCTATTTATTTATTATAACTACAAGAATTACAACAGTCGTCTAAGATGAGAGTATCCTACAGGAATTACTACAGTCGCCTAAGATGAGAGTACTTCAGCCCGAATGATATAACAGACTTCAGGAACTTCACCGTCACCGGATACTACGGCAACGACAGACCTTCAGGAAACGCACGAGGACCGAAGAACCAATTCTGCAGCAAATACTGAAAACCAGGTGACATGGAGGCTTGTCTTCCATGGTTATGAGTTACTAAAATATTTACCCACAAAAGACAATTTAACTCACCACTTTTAAGACTTTAAAAGACAGACATTATATGTAACATGTAGTCTGTAATCTAATAACACTGGTTATAGCAAAAGAGTAAATGTTTAAACTAAACGTTTTCTTGTTTTGAAAGATTAATAAAGTCCATTCTTCAAATGGCTCAATTTTCAATATTGTATATGGCAATGTGACCATTATTAACTTAATATATATTCAATCCCGGATCCGTGCAATAAATTAAATAGATGTACATCATATTTTGAGGGCCCTTATGAAAGAGTAATATATATATAATTATACTGTAAACTATATATGTTGAGAACTTTAAATAGAGAACTTTATCTCATAATGTAATAAAGAGATGTCATCTGAGTACCGAGTAAACTGAGTGCATAAATCAACAGTCTCCCCTTCCCAATATCCTGATATAAGAATTGTTTTATTTGTTGTGATTAATTTTCAGCTCGTCACAACAAAAGGCAGCCTGTATAATTGGCATAACCAATTAACGCGGGTTCCCTACGTTATAACACAAGTTAAGATGTTATAAATTGCGCAACTCTGTGCATATGATATCAGTGGTTTTGAAAAAAGCTCTACTAAACCCGTGTCCTTTCACCGATAAACTTTACTAGAATTTCCCTACTTTTTACTGTTTTTAATTAAAAAGTTTCAACCAAAGTTAGACCAGTACATTGTAAACTTAAGATAAACCAAAGTAAAACAAAAAATTCATTACAATATGAAAATATTTTTCAACAACTAAACGCATCTACAACGAAATCTGTAATCATCGAAACAAAGAAATTATTGAGCTGCAGTTTTGCAATCACCTTCCTATCGGTAACACCTTTTTGTCCAAGGAACAAACATTACTGGAACCCGTAATGTTATTTCTACAGCGAACCCGTAGGTGTGCTGAAAATTTGACTACAAGATGTAAAACAGAACGTTCTGGATTGTTTGTGAAATATCCGGATTGAAGATTGATCGGACGAGTCCCCTCGCTGGAAGATCTGCCGAGTTCAATTAATTGTGTTTCACAGACTACGGTAATGTTCTTATAAGAACATATAGGCATAATAACATACAACATTTGTCAAATACACTTGCTCGCCCATAAACACATACACATTATATTATTACGTAATGCGGAAAAAGTGTTATCAGCTGATGATTATTAAAGTTATAAAGCTGGTGATTTAATTATAATGACTTAATGGCAGCGAGACTTGGACTCTGAACAAACAAGCCGCTAACATAGCCAATACTTTGGAAAGGAGAATTTTGAGGAGAATATATGGACCAATCCGAGTAAACGGGATATGGAGAATGCGTCAAAATGAGATCTACAAGCTGTATAAAGACAATGATCTGGCCACCACCATCTCCGACTGCATAGATTGCAATGGCCAGGACACATCATTAGGATAAAAGACAACCGAATACCAAGGAAGGTACTGTTTAGTCAGATCGAGGGTAGAAGGGCTGTCGGAAGACCCAAGACACGCTGGATTGACGCAGTGGCGAGGGATGCTGATAATTTACTTAGAATAAAACGATGGACATCGATCGCCAAGGACAGGGAAAAATGGAGGCGGATGCTTATGGAGGCTATGGTTTGACTTCGAATTGTGATGCCATAGAAGAAGAAGAAAATTAGTGACTTAATTGGTGTCTTGTATTTTGCTTTCCACTGTACCATACTACGATCAGCAGACCGTCGTAATAATATAATGTAATAGTATGGTGGGTCATGTAAGAACAACACTAAAATAAAACAGCGGAGTCAGTAGAATGGTGGCATTACTGTCACTTACTGTGAGAACATTAACTTGGAAGACTAATGTAGCGTTGTTAGACACGGCATCTGAACGTTAGTAACTCAGTCTCGGCGCTTTCTACCCTACTTCTTGCAACCAACATTTGTACAGTCTTATCTTTTGGGAATGTTTATGACACAGTTAATTAATCACTTTTTTACAGGCACAAACATTGTACCTTTCGAACAAGCATTTGACGTTCATAAAGCAATTCTTAAATCTTTTTAGCACCTACTTTATTAGTAGGAGCCAGCGATAAACTTATCAACGGACAATTATATTTCTCACAACCGTACTGAATCTCGTCATCAAAAAATATTTTCATGGTCATAAATTGTAATGTACATGAAAATTATTTAAATATAAAGTTCATGTGACCACACCAGTAGTCTTACGGTGACCATTAATTTAGAGAGTGTTGCTGGGAGGTAAAAAGAAGCAGAAGAAAATTGTGTTAAGAACAATGGAATGCGGAAGTTACAGAAAATCTAAGTTGGTGGATGATAGGGCTTCCTGTTTGCCATAGGATTGTGTTGTTACAGCCTATGTCAATATCAAGTTATATACTTTCAAAAACACACAAAGACACATTAACGTAAATATCTGTGTGTGTGTTTATGAATGAGAGAGAGAGAGAGAGAGAGAGAGAGAGAGAGAGAGAGAGAGAGAGAGAGAGAGAGAGAGAGAGAGAGAGAGAGAGAGAGAGAGTGAGTGAGTGAGGAAGAGAGAATGGTAACAATAATGGCTATTGTTTTGACGATGATAGTAATACATAAATACAGTTATTTAATGTTGACGATTGCATTTGGATATTTCTCAAAAAATATTTTTTGGAAACGAGCGGGCAAAACAATTAGCTTTATTTTTAAATATTATTAAATCCTCAATAAAATAGTAAGGAAATATTTGGATATTTCTAATTAAAAATGTTATTTGGAGACGACCGTGTAAAACAACTAGCGTTATTTTTTTTAAATGTTATTAAATCCTCAATAGAAGATAGTAAGTAAATATTTAAACAATATTAGCCTACTGTATACATTTGCAACATTACGTTTAAGTAAAACTTGTTTAAATTAACTGACTTTATCGTCAACAGCATCGATTTCTTAAACTTTCAGTATTTAATATTACTGTGGAAGATTCTGAAAGTCCGGTATGAGTCCCTTACATTATCACGTTTATCATATGCTCGATTCCAAGTAACTTCTGTATAAGTTTATTGTTGACATTGTTATTTCTCAAGTCCCATTGTTTTCAAGTGATACTGCATGTAAACTTTATACCAAGAAGATTGCTACTTTCATATGTTTACATTGTTAAGGTTAAAAAAGTTACACTTGCAAAGGACGTGTGAAAAATGAAAAACCAGGAGCAGAGCAAGCTACAGAGTTGTTTTTTGTTAAAGGATTAAGAGATTACGCGTTTGTGTTGTAAACATAAACAAGAATTTAAAAATTTATTTGTTTAAAACAAGCATATTATTTTTATTTACCCCACGTCTTCCTGAATGTTTTTAGCATCTTATGCACACACATGGTTGTAACGATAGCAAATTCATACATTGGCCAAACAGCACCCATAAACCTACCGTTAAGTTTAAGTGTTTTAAAATGAAGTCTTCTATTTTGAAATAATCGGATAATGTCATTAATATCTCTTTTTTTGCATCCGTCATTTAGTAGGGAACAAAAAATTTAAATAAGAATAAACATTTTCAAATCTGTACAGTAACAAATAATTTATATCAGCTACACAAATATGCCTTCAATTTTGTTCTGTCAACATAGCTGTAACCATTTAGAAGATTTTGGAAGGTAATTCCATAAGAAAGGTATACCCTACATGTTTCCATAATTTTTGACTACATAATTTTTTCATGACATCTTTTTTGTAACCTTTAATGACATGTTTTGTAACCATCTATTCCAATAACTGATTACATCTGTTGCTTTGAAGTAAGGATTGGTGTTTTGATTCTGACGTTATGTATTGTAGATAATACAAATTTAGTAACCCTAATTATACGTATCGTTAGTTATTGGTTTCGACCAACAAAGAAACAATTACAAATTCTTAGTTAATATCCGCCAGCATGTCTTGAGCTATGTACCTATTATAATTATCGTACCTTAAGGTAAAATAATTCCGTTCCGTTGTTGTTTAATTTAGGTCTCATAATATTCTATATGTTTATCAAGTGTCAAATGCACGGCCTGGTATACAGGTAGCCCTTTGCTACACAACACTTTACTTAGAATAGGTACTTAGGTACTTCGCAATACATACAATCTATACGAAGGCAAAATCATAAATACTCTATGGCCAAGGTGTCATACTTATTTTATTGCTTACCTGTGCCATATTTTAAGCTGTTTATATTTATTCCGTTTGTTCTAAACAACCATATTGAAACATTACTAAAACTGCAAGCGTTTAACATATTTAACATACAACAGACGTCATCAAATTGGCAAAATAATATTTTGAAAAGCAACATAAGGTTGTTATAAGGTATATTATAAGGTACGTTATAAGGTAACAAGTTTCCACCTCCAAAGAAAGACAAGTATGCCATCAAAATTCGTAGTGAAATATGCAGAAATGCAATCTTATTAATATTAAAAGAAATAGAAGAGTAAAATAAACTTAATAAATACAGTAATGAAGAAACAAAATATTACTTAAAGATAATTAATATTTTCAAGGAATAAAATGAAATTGAAACAAAAAGGGAAATATTTTCATAAATGAATAATTGTGAAATAGGGAAATAGTGAATGCAAATTTAGGAATTAAATAATGCAATTAACATGACAAAACAATAACTGACAATGACAAATACCCAGAAGAGACGATCAAATGACAAAAATGTAAATAGTTATTAGTAAACAATTATAATGTACAAATATTAAACTTAGCATGTAAGAAATAAGACATTGAGTATAAGCCTAAAACTATGATTAAAACTATGAGGAGGTCTGCGAACCTCAAACCGTTATTGTGTATAAGTGAACTGTAGACTGTAATTAATATAAAATTACAAATATAATAATTTTGAACAGTAATTATAAAAGTTAGGGAGTGTAACAGTGTAAGAAGGTGAGAACAACGGTGATAGACTTTAAGAAGTAAAAACAGTGTATAGTGTAAGAGAATAAACATATTTACAATATGAACATTGCATGAAACATACCATTTATATGAAACAACAAGGTAACTCATATAGTGCAATAAAACCAAGGGGAAATAATTAAAAAATAAAGAATCTTCCATTACAAACTTATAATGTAATAGTGACGAAGATATAATAAGATTCTACGGAATAATATTAATTATAAATTGGGAGACCGAACCTGTGACCCATAAATATATCATTGCCAAGACCTTAACTGAATAAATTAGTGTTTTAGTAGAAAGGATTGTTGTTGGAAAAAATATTGAAACCAGGCAGAACGTGTCGAAGTTTAATGCTGGTTTTTATACAAATTAAAGGAGGATACGAGACGAAACGATACTGAAAGGCTATGAAAATAAATAGAAGAATGATGTTTTAATCGATGGTACAGAAAACTAGAAGTCCAGACTCAAAGGATCAAGAAAGAAGATCGCAAATAAAACTACCATATGCGTGAGATATTTCCCAATAGTCAACCAAGATATTTGAAAACATCTTAACATTTAAAGTTCGAATCACAGAAATATACTATCGTAAAAACAATAAAAACTTTTGAACAGTGAATTCTAATTGTACACAAATAATTATTAGTAGTAAGAGTTTCTTAGATATCTTATGTTGACATACATCAACAAAACCTAATTACCAAACCTTAATTTATAAATATTATGTTTTATGATATGTTTACGACTTATGTACTATACTTTGACACGACTTATACATGAACCCTGAGATTAAGATTTTTCATGCTCTACAACTGAAATGAGTTTCAAAAAGATTAATAAAAATAATTGAATTTTAAACAAGAACGAATAAAGAGATATTATTTAAATATTTATTTTAGCATAAAGAGTCTACTTACAAATTTGGCACCAACAACGTGTGGCTATTTAAGAGATATTATTTTATTGTTACAAAATTGGCATACAAACTTGGGGCTAATTAAGAGATTTTATTATAACCGTAAGAGTCTTCTAACAACGTCAACACGAACATAGCCCTCTATTCACGACTCAGTGCACAATTTAGACCGCGAACACCTCCGGAACTACTCAACCGAATGTTATTCTATTTTCCATATGTATCCGGACTGTATTGTAGAGTGCACACATGTAATTTTTATTTCTCTATATTATTTGGTTCAAAAGACATTACGATTTTTAAAAAATCCTAGCTTAAACGTGTGAGAGGAAGAGAGATAAAGATATCGTGGCCCAGCTGGCTGTCGCCCGATAAGTTAAGATTTTGCTGTACACAAATGCCGGTGCGTTTGCGTGTGCGGCTCCCGCCGCCCGCGCTGGCTCTCGCTCCATAAGATAAGATTTTGCTGTATACACTTTGTATACATATCTCACGTGTGTTTAATTCAAACATTAGTAGAGCATTGTTCTATGGTGTAGCCAGATGTACGGATTGGACTTAAGTGTTGAACAAGTGTTAATTTTTAAATGAGAATCTATGTAGTCGCTGATGGAACTGCAACTTTCCATTACATATTGCAACGAATATTCTATACATTCTTATTCATCAATTTATATATACGTATTATTTATAGTATGCCTCGATGGAGAAGAGGTCCAAATATTGGTCGTGTAACTACAAGTCAAAGACGGATAAGACAGCGACAAAATGTTGCTGCACCAACTGTTGAAGGCCCTGCAGAACATATCATGAATCATGTGTTATATGATCAAAACAACACCGCGTATCGGAATCTTCAGAATGAATTTGAAGACAATTTACGATCTCTAGAATTCTATGAAAGTGTAAATTGTTCTTGAGTGTTGATGCAGCAAACATTTTTTGGTATGTGTCCGCAGTGTAAGCGAAACCCAAATAAGTTTACTGTAGTTATAAAGATGTACCTATAGAACTGATGGATCTCACTTATGTAGAACAACGCTTGATAGCAAGAGTACAACCAGTGATGCGTGTGTATAGGGTGAATTCGAGAGGGTTTCCCGGTAAATATGCTTATAAGGGAAAAATTATAAATATTGGTCAAAATATAACGGAGATTGTTAGTTCCTTGCCCCCTACACCCGCTTCACTGAGCACTATAGTTGTAAGAAAGGAAAGTGTTAATGGACATAGGGATTTTCATGTGAGACGTGACAAAATTTTAGAAGCATTCAATTTTCTGAAAATGAATAATCCATTCTATAATGATATCATCATTGATATGGAACAAATATCTCAACTTCCATTAAATGATAGTATTTATGGAATGATACCCACTGTTGATTTACCTGAGGTGAATACAGATGAAGAGAAGTTTTCTGAAGAAATGTATGAAAGTATGATCCCGGAGAATATTAGAATCAAAGAAGTTGATCGACTCCAATCTGCAGTGAATAATGTAACTCCATGGCCACAAGGTACTGATATTCTCGTGCGAAGGATATGTATGCATGGCATTACCTGCTTTACTACCTTACGGATCTGCTGAACTAACCGATAATACTCGAGCAAGTACTATGAAAATTACAGCACTTGAATATTTTCAATTTTTGATCCAATATAAAGACCGACTTTTGCAGAAGATCCTAGTTTCAGATTTGTTGCTTTGAACACTGTTCAGCGTCATCAAGCTATTCAACGAGGGACAATATTTGCTAGAAAATCTCATTTCAATAGAACAATACAGTAACTGAGAAACACGCTGTCGAGTAATCCTCAAATAATAAGAAGTTTATATTATTGGTGTGGAAAAATAATGTGCCGTACTGGGTTCGGCAGCGTATGATAAGTATTTTAAAACGAGCGGCGGTGACGTCACGCACGGCCATACGGTAGTTTGTTGTCGTCTGTTTATACACACAAATGCTGTGCAGCAACGCAATTCAGTTGGCGGCGCGTCCAGCTGTTTCTGTACATTCCTGCATCCAGAGTTTACCTGGGTAGACCGACACATTGAATCGGTCTCATTTCTGTTCGATCCTCCAACCTGGTCATCTGCTCTCGACTGGCGGCAACCTTCTGTCCAGGACTTCGTCAACTATCGCTATGGTTGGCTAAATAAAGTATAGCTCCAGGTATGTACAAGTTAGCGGGTTCTGAAAATATTCTAATCCCAAATATATTTTTGTGTTTCAGCGTCTATTATAATCTATACTTGTGTGTGTGCGTGTAGAGCAGTTTTCAATGTGTGCGTTAACGCAATTACAAAATTAAATTAATATGAATGTAAATGTTGTGGGCCAAATTGACTTCAATAAAGAAAATGCTAATGCATCTCGCACTCAGCTGTGTTTGGTGTTATTAACAATTATGAAATACGTAATTAATTAATTGTTATATTTCAACGAAATACTTGAGAGGTAGTTGGTACATGAGTGAAATAAGTCACAGCTGGGGAGCTTAATACTGATTAAAATGAATTAGTGGCGATGTGTGTGTGCGCTGTTGATGTTTAAAGTTGGTGTTGGAGTTTAATGTGGACGGCCTATGTGGCGTATTTTTTCTTACGACACCCTCTACAACCTATTACATGTCACAGGTGCTCGAACAAAGGCGAGATGGGTGTCGGGTGTGACGAACAACTGTCCACCCTACTGGCAGAGACGATCTTCTAGCCACGATTGCCGTCAGTCGAGAACAACTGTTTGGAAACTCCTCCAACGGTAAGCTGCCCCCAGGACTTGTGATACGACCGTTACATTACTGATCAGCGCCAATATTGACTAAGTGCACCGGACAATCCAGGTGGGAACATTCTAATTATCTATTTCTCTCTCCACAACATGGTAAATGCACAGAAGCCGCCAGAAGCTCACTCGTGAAGTTCTGACCGTTATACTCTAGCACAAACTCTCATGTTCAATTATGTTATTGCATGTGTGAACATTACAGCAGTACACCTAATGAAATATCTTATAACTGTTTATAATGTGTAAGAAATTACACACATACACACATATCCGCAGTTTGCTGTAAGATCTAACTTTTCATCTAATTAAGACCATTAGGCAGTTAATTATCTTGTGCTATTATGTCATCTGGTCATGGCTGAGTTTTAATCACGTGACTGGGGCTGTCTGATGCTTTAGATGAGAATCTATTTTCTTTCTCACATATACTTAGCGCTTTAATGATTAAAGTCAGGGTCGTTTAGCAGGTTGAGTCTTGGGGCGGTCACTTACATTCTCTGGTGTTAACTACCAAGGCAAATCTATGCTCAGGAGCTGTGATTATCAGATTACGCTGTCATTTATATTTGTACATATATATACATATTATGGTGCATTCATTTACGGTAGTTGGAATGGGTTTATGAGGAATTTAGTACTGATATGAGGGGTGTTGTGTCATTCATGTTGTGTATGTGTTTGTGTGTGTAATTTTACTATATTTTGCTGGGGGAATATGTAATGAATTTAAAAAAGAAGAAAAAACCATAAATGTGCTTACTAAGACAAAAAGGCTAGCCTATTTGAAACTATACAACAATTGTGGATTGGTGAATTGCTTTTATGAATGAGATTATTGCTACCATTGACTCACACATGATCAGGCAGAAATTTTGCAATTATGTTAATATCAAATTCACTTATTTTTTTTGACATTATGAATATTCATTGATATACATATATATATATAATCCTGCCATTAATTGTGTGCCTACACAATCGAGAACTTGTCATTTTATGTAACATCTGGCAGGTTTAATAAAGCATACGCTTGTTGGTTAAAAGACTTTTTCATTTGCAAGTCCTGTCATTCACCTGGGGGGACATGTCTGTAATTGTAATTGGGCCTTGTACACTTTTGCTTCCTCTAGGTTTTCCACCTAGTTCTAAATATGATGTCTCTCCCGTTTACAAAAAAAAACTTAATAAAAATAAAATTAAATAAAATAAAAATTCAAAAAAAAAAATTAAGAAAACTTAGAAAAATAAAAGGGGGGTTTCAATAAGAGGATCAAAATCTTACTGGTTTCAACGAAAGGGTGAACTTGAATCAATGATTGAGCAGTGTGATAATCTTCCTACGGGTTTTTTTACTTTAAGTGCAGCTGATCTTTGATGGTCTGATCTGGCACGACTCATGGGTTGGGTTGTAATGATGAATTCCTGAATCAGTATAATCCTGTCATCGCACAAACATGGAGAGCAAATACTGATTTTAGTATATAGTCACCTCCTTATACCGGGTGGTTGAATATGTATCTAAATATGCTTCAAATTCAGAACCTGCTCCGAAAAATTTGACGAAAATGTTTCAAGAAATCGTTGAATCGAGAGCCCCGGATGAAGAATCTCGTTGAGCATATACAAGTTTGATGATAAGAGTGATCGGAGAAAGAGACATCGGGGCTTGCAAAATATGTCATTTACTCCATGGAATTCCATTGTATCAATGTACCAGAAAGTTTAGAGTACTTGTCATAACAATAGAAGACTATGTTGCAATTAATGGAACCAATAGTGAAAATGACAGTAATTCATTCATTTAGTTTTATTGTAGTAGACCACTAGATATGGAAGAAATAACATTATCCGATTTTGCTAAAAAAATTTCTAAGGGAAGAAAGAATTCAATTAACACAAACAGAAAAGAAAGAATTGTATAAGTTTTCCCTAAAATAAACAACAATAACAATGCAGTCAATACTGAATTGTATTGTAAACAAAAGTTGATTTTACATAAGCATTGGCGTAATGAAGAAGACTTGAAAAGTACAGATGGAACATGGTTCATAGCGTATACTCAACAAAATTTTGGACAGCTTCACGAACAATTACACATGTCTTTAATTACAGAAGAGATTAAAATTTATAGTTATGGCTAGAGGTCTCCACCCAACGTGCGAAAACCAGGAGATCAAGGTTGATCTCCAGCAGAGGGGATTCAAAATAATTGATGCTGTGAACATCATTAAAAAAGAAAGGAAAAAGGATGAACAGGGGAAGGAGGAGATTAGTAGGGTAAGGCTTCCTCTGTTCATGCTCACGTTCGATCATGAGGAAAATGTAGATAATATATATAACATAAGATCAATTCTCAACATGAGGGTTAAAATCGAACCGCTTCGGAAAAACTCGGGCCTTATACCACAATGTAAAAAATGCCAAGGTTTCAACCATACGCAGAAATTTTGCCATCGAGAGCCTAGGTGTGTAAAATGCGTAGGCAAACATTATACTAGCGATTGCACGATAAATCATAATACGCCGCCCACTTGTGTTAACTGTCGGGAGCAACATCCTGCCAGCTACAGAGGATGTGAGGTGGCCAAGCAACTACAGCAAATGAAGAATCAAAGACGCCAAAACAACAAGCAAAAGACTAGTGGTGTCGGGAATATGGCTTCCGGGGAAAAAATCCCGTTATATCTACCTACTGTGACTTCGAGGGGCAAACAAGCTCCTCTAGCAGCGAGAGGTAGGGATACAGGGACGAACAGCTATGCAAGAGCAGTGAAACAACAACAACTCAAGACCGCAGGAAACGCTGGGAAAATGGATCAAGTGCTTAGCGAGGTCATTGAAAGACTTGACGTCCTGAATAAGGCGATGGAAAAACAAAAAGATTCTACTGACAAAATTCTCGAGAAACTCGCTGAGCAACAGCAAATAAACAACAAATTGTCGAAAAAAATTGCGCAGGTGGGCGCACAAGTAACTGCTGCCCCTCTAAGCCAAAAACATGTATAACACCGTAAGAATTGCAACGTGGAATGCAAATGGACTTCTGCAACGGATAACGGAGCTTGAATTGTTTCTAAATATGGAAAGCATTGACATCTGCCTAATCTCGGAGAGCCACCTTACCAGAAATGCGATTGTTAATATAAGAGGATATAGCTGCTATCATGCGGCTCATCCAGCGGATAGAGCCAGAGGAGGCACGGCCTTATTGCTGAAAAGCACTATCAAATATTATGAAGACCTGAAAATAGAGGAGGACTCGTTTCAAGTGGCAACTGTCAAAGTGCAGCTGCTTGGTAAAGGAAACTTTAAAATTTCTGCAATATACTGCCCACCAAGGCAAAATCTGAAAAAAGAAGATTATGTTGAGTTATTCAAGATGCTGGGGAATCACTTCATTGTTGGAGGTGATTTTAACGCCAAAAACACCTTTTGGGGTTCTAGGTTATCGACCACCAAAGGCAGGGAACTATACAAAGCTGGGATTGAAGTAAAACTTGATTTTCACTCAAGCGCTACCCCAACTTATTGGCCTGCAGATGGCAACAAATTACCTGATTTGATTGACTTTTACGTTGTTAAAGGATTATCCAGCAGGTACATAGATGTTAAAAACTGTGAGGATCTCTCATCGGACCACTCACCGGTTGTCATGACAATAAATGATGAGGTTATTTTTCGGTCATACCCGTGCCAGCTTTCGAGTAACAAAACGAATTGGACCCTATTCAGGCAACTACTGGATGAAAGCATAGACCTTCATGTCCCTTTGAATGATATTTACCAGTTAGATGAAGAAGTCAAGAGATTTAATACTAATATTCAGAAAGCAGCATGGGAAAGCACTCCCCAGATCAACAGAAAACTGAAACAGAGAATAATCTGCCCTCCTCCAGAGGTGAATGAACTTGTCAGGAAAAAGAGGAAGGCCAGGAAAACCTGGCAGCGAGTTCGCACACCAGAAAATAAAAGAGCCTTGAACTTGCTCTGTAATGAGCTGAAGGAACTGATAAAAAAGGTTAAAAATGAGGGGATTGGAAAATATTTAAGCAAGCTAACAGCTCAGAAGGATACAGACTATTCACTTTGGAAGAGTACTAAAGGACTGAAAAGGCCGAAAACCCACCAGTCGCCCATCAGCCGGGAAGACAGGACATGGGCGAAAAGTGCGGCGGAGAAAGCCGTTCTCTTTGCCAGACACCTTGAGGAAATCTTTCAGCCGTTACCTAGACAAACAGCAGAGGAAAACACTAACTTTGAGCCGAAAGTAGATAGGAAAAACATACAGAAAGTAACGTTACAGGAATTGAGAGAAGAAATTAAGAGCAATCTAAGCGCAAAAAAATCCCCGGGTTTTGACCTGATAACAGGCCAAATACTAAAGGAACTGCCTGGAAAAGCCATGAGAAAACTACTCCATTTGATCAACGCTGCCTTCAGGCTGAAGTATGTGCCTAGTCTGTGGAAGGTGGCTGAGGTTATCATGATTCTAAAACCTGACAAAGCACCAACAGATAAAAAGTCCTACAGGCCAATCTCCCTGCTACCGGTGATCTCAAAACTATTTGAAAAACTGTTTTTGAAGAGATTAAAGCCTTTGTTAGAGGAAAGAACCCTGTTGCCGGATCATCAATTCGGATTCAGAGAAAAGCACTCCACTATTGACCAGGTACAAAGAATCACCCATGTTATTGAAAAGGCTCTTGAAGGGAAGAACATTTGCTCAGCCGTCTTCCTGGATGTAGCGCAAGCTTTTGATAAGGTCTGGCATCATGGGCTTGAGTACAAGTTACATAGGGATCTCCCAGAGGAATTCTATCTGATACTAAAGTCTTACATCTCAGAAAGATACTTTAGGGTGAAGCATGAGGATGAATATTCAACTTTAAAGAAAATATCCGCGGGAGGTCCCCAAGGGAGCGTATTGGGTCCAATTTTGTATTTGTTATACACGAGAGATTTACCAAACAGTGAGGAAACAACCGTTGCGACTTTTGCGGATGATACTGCTGTTCTGGCGGTAGGTAATGATGCCGAGACAGCGGCCAATAAACTGCAAACTTCAATCGCAGAGGTATGGGATTGGACTCGACGCTGGAGGATCAAACTCAATGAAACGAAATCAATACACACCAATTTTACCAACAGAAAAATAGAAATACAAAGGATCTACATCAATGAACAAGAAGTGCCATACTCTAACACTGCTAAGTATTTGGGTATGACTCTGGACGCAAAACTTAAATGGAGGGAGCATGTAAAAAAAAAGAAAGAGGAACTCAACATAAAATTCAGGAAATTGTACTGGCTGTTAGGTAGGAATTCACAACTAACAGTTGAAAACAAATTGCTGTTGTATAAACAAGTGCTGAGACCTGTGTGGACTTATGGTGTACAACTCTGGGGATGCACCAAGAAATCTAACATTCAAATGATACAAACTTTTCAAAACAAAGTACTTAGGAGTATCGTTGATGCCCCCTGGTATATTAGGAATGACAATCTGCACAAAGATCTCAAAGTAGAATATGTCAGTGAAATCGTAACAAAATATGCAGTTAACCATGACATGAGAATTCAGACTCATATAAATCCTGAAATGCTTTGCGTGGTGGAAGAAGCTCCGCACACGCTAAGAAGGCTTAAAAGATTGAAGCCCCAAGATTTGGTGACACATTAGTGCATTTAAATCTGTAAAACTCTAAAAGAGAGAAAGACAATAATCTCAACCCGGGGAACAGCCAGTGGGCTTCTACCCCATAAACCGTGACGTAATATTAAAGAAAAGCAACTTGTTGGGCTCGCTCAGTTGTTGCAAAGGGAGGTGTTTTTAGTGGGTTAGAGTCCCACACTACCTGGAGCTACGGGGCTCCAGTGTGTCTATAGAGATTTTCACCTGCCCTGCCGGAAAAAAAAAAAGAAGAGATTAAAATTTATCAAGATAATAATAACGAGTTTGATATTTTTGACGATAGAGACTGGATGGCTATAGCAGCAGTAATGCCTAATGCACTACCAACTCATGTTGGTCTAGGTAATCGTGATATCGATTTACTTCATAATTGGTAAGCAGCCTATTACAAATATCCAGATATAAAGAATAAAACTTTTTTCATCGAAAGGAGTCGAGAAACATTTGGGAATCAGTATGATTCTCATGAATCATACAATGTTATTTTCAATGACCAACAAAATAAGATATTATCTTTCTTAGCATATCAGCTAAATGAGTATGATGATTGCAATCAAAGACTCGCAATTACTGAGGGAAAAGCTGGAACTGGTAAAAGCTGTGTAATTAATGAAATGGTTAGGAGAATTATTTCATATTTTGGCTGCGATACAACTCTTTTAATGGCTCCTACTGGTGTGGCAGCTAACAATATTGCTGGTCAAACTATTCATTCAGCTCTAAGAATAAGTACTTCAAAGAGAAATGGAGGAACTTTCAAAGATTTAGAAAGTGAATCAAAAATTTCTTTTGAAGAAGAATTAAAAGATGTGAGGATCGCTATTATTGATGAAGCCAGTATGTTGGGTTTGAAGTTGTTTTTCAAAGTGGATATGCGACTCAAACAAGCAGAGCAGCGTCCTTCAGCTGTTCCTTTTGGTGGCCTTTGCGTGTATTTAGTCGGTGATTGGTCCCAACTTCCACCGGTTTGTGACAAGAGTCTTTACAATATTGGTATTAATGTTTAGACCATTCAATCGAATCTTTTGTATAAACAGTTCAAAAAAGTTTTCTTTTTAACGTAGATTATGAGACAGCAAGGTGATGATCAAAGACATTTCAGAGAGACTTTAAATAGAGTCGCAAATGGAACAATCACTGAACATGATTATCAGCTCTTATCTAAAAGATTTTATGTAAACAATATAAGGGGCAATTTCAAAGACACTGTCTGTATAATGTCGAAGAATGCTGAAATCGAACGCTTTAATTATGAAAAACTAGAAAGCAATAAACAACCCATGGCTCTAATCAATGCAATCCATAATTGCCCAGAAGCCTCTCCCGGAAAATATGACGATGCTCAGGGATTATTTGCCCAATTACGTTTATGTAAAGGTACTCGAGTTATCCTTAGAAGAAATCTTTGAGTCACAAAAGGACTAGCCAACGGTTCAGTTTGGACAGTAACTGATAGTATTTGTGACCTGGCAGTTGAATGCGAAAATTATAACAATCACATGCCACTCGTATTATATGTATACTCGTATCTTTCGAAAAATATACAGGACCAGTTCTGTACAAGAATTCAATACCCGTTGTACCAGTGGGCATCTTTCAAGAAAAATGAAATTTCTTGTACTCGCAAACAATTTCTGTTAATGTTAGCATATGCTGTTAGTATACATAGATCGCAAGGGATAACATTAGATAAGGCAATTGTTAATTTAGGAGACAATGAATTTCAGGTTGGATTAACGTATGTTGCTCTTACAAGAGTGAAAACATTAGAAGGATTATTAGTAATACCGGAGTTTAATTTTGATAGGCTGCTAAAAATTAATAGACGTCAATCAATGGTTGATCGTAGAGATGAGTTGCAAAGGTTGTGGAATATGTTTAATGACAATTAATGTATATTGTACTATAATGTAGTGTATTTAACAAAAAGTGTGTATCATAAAAGTGTATATATTTTGTTGATTGTTATATAAGTATATAATATATAAGTATATTGATAAATAAATTATTACGAATCAATTTTTCTAACGGATCAAAGAGGTTGATTGTAAAAATATTGATAAATAAATTATTACGAATATAAAATGCTCCGCCCATTTGTGTCAGTGACACTCCTAGTAAATATATACGTCACAGTTTTGCCAGTCAGGTCTCTTGCCACACCGGAAAACGTTTCAGTATTCCGGTTTATAAACTTGAGGCATCCAGGATAAAAAGAGTTAATCGGAAACTGTGTCATTTACCCTACTTTCTTGACATATTTGTCAACTTTTAATTTCCCTTGACATTTTGGATTTTGGCGTTATCAGTACACGAGAGGGAACGAGGAAGTGTTGTTGTTAGTGGCGCGGGTGTAAGCGAGTGTTTTATTTACTCTTCCACATCGCGTTCTTCCATTATACGTTCCCCTAACAAGGGAATACTAAACTTTCCTTCACCTGCATTCGCTTTCTCTAAACCTCGCTTGTTTCGAATCCAATCTCTGCCTAGACAATAAAATCCAATTTAATTCGGTTCTTCTATTCCGTGATCCTTTCCCTATAGACTTCCTACTGAGTTCTGCTTTCCATTCCAAACGTCGTAGCAATACGTAATACTCTTAATCTAGCTTGTCATAACTGTATCTTATACTTTATACTTATATCTTCTCTCAATTATTCTCGTGTAATTAGTATTATTAATAATAAATAATACTTGCTGAAAGAATAAATTTTAATGTATTTACGTTGTTTCAACAGTATTAACTGTCATAATCGGAATAAACATATTTTTCTTGTACTTCATCTATATAACATACAAATTAAACGTACTGTACCACTAACTGTAATTGTTTGTTTCCTTACACAAACATTTCGCTTCCAGAACCTTTGTTTTACACGTGGAAGGATTCCATCATAAATACACTAAATAGCAAACATTGTACAGAAACAGAATTACGATTTTGCATATCAAAGATCCAAAAAAAAGGCTAAAAAGAAGCTAAAGAAATATATGTACACTGACAATTTTATATTTAGTTGTGCAGATTAAATATATAAGTACTACACTGTAACGAGCAAAAATTTAAAAATTTCAAATTTTCTCCTCGACGGATTTTGTTCACACGAAGTTGTGTCAACGACTTCTAGTCGACGCAATAAATAAAACGTAATGTGAAGATGTCAGAGCAACGTCGCTAACAGGACAATAGGAAGACGTTAAGTTCTACTCAACTATAGAAATTGGATGTACGAGATGACAGGAGAAGTTTAGCAAAAAATTATTACCCACAACAGCCGAGACAAAGCAGGCGAGGACACTCACACGTGTACTGGGAATTAAGGCATACGTTCAGTCAGGTTACGTCAGAATACGAGGTACCGCAAAAAAGGGGACAAGATGTTTACAAAGGTGCGTACGTACAGCACTTTCAGAAACAATGTGTGAAGTGGAGAATGGACAGGACTCCAACCAAGCTACACAGCTGGAGGTAACGTCTAAGTGTCAGACGCAATTTACGAGTAGAAAGTCAGGGTGACTTCACCAGCTAACATATGACCAGAATTATTAATAGTTACAAAAAAGGGGTGTAAGAGAGAACAATACTTCGGAAGGACCCGAGAACAGATGAAGGCAACTTAGAAAAACACTGCGTATACCTCACACAAAAGAGTGATCGACAGGCGTATAATAGCTAGAAATTCTGCGATATAGGTCAACGTTCGAACAGGACAAATCTGGGGATGTCTGGCAACCTATCAGAATACAACTCTTGCAAAGAACACCGGTGGAGAGGACAGTTCCTATAGCAACCAAAAGCAAAAGGCGTATCAGGAGATAGATACCAAAAAGCCCTGGTGTAGTGGGACGAAGTATTCCGAGAAAACTATGAGCTGACCTATCACAAGTAAGAAAAGGCGTGGACAGTTCAGAAGACAAAATTTGAGTAGGGACAAGCTGATAAAACTATGTGTCTAACACAGGGACGAGGCTAGTATATTTAAAACTTCAAGCGGCTAGTATATCTAAATCTTGCGGCTAGTATATCTTAATTTTCGGAAGCTAGTACATTTTAAACTTTCAAGTCAGTATATATCAGTACATTTCAGTTTCATGTAAAGTAACAGACTTAGTGAAATCGTCATGTCATAATATTCAGACTTAGTGATTTTCTAATAGTGGAATTCGAAGTGCGATTTAACGGACTCTTGTAGTAATCAATCAAAGTGAACAATAGAATCTCGACACGTACAAATATCATTACTTGTGTATTGTACAAAATAGACGAACTTACAATTCGTCAGTGCTACCAAATCACATTAAACATAATAGAACATGAAATATTTTAACGAACTAATCTAATCATATATACATTGATAGAAAGTGAAATAAGTGACGAACGGACATACACATTAATGTTGCGAAATGAACATACAACACTCATTTTAGAATGAATTATTCAAAATAACACAAGATTCATTACTTATTTACACAACACTATTTCGACGCGAGTTCTCGTGGGTGTATACAAGTGTTTGTGCTGTCGACGGCAGTCAACAAGATGTGTCTTTCTGTCTTCATCACCACAAGGACCGGACATCGCTGGACACTAAACGGATATTCTATAAACTCAAGTAACCATTATTAATTTATTACTTTAAGTAACTGCTACTGACCTGAGTCTTTCAAAGAATTCCTACCCTGGGAAGTTATAAATAAATGTAATGAATACAATTAGAGTTAAAAGTTATAAATAACGAATATGTTAACAAAGACTATCTGGGATTAATGAACGCATCAATAATTAGTATTTGAATTGTTGTATTCTATGATTTATGTATGTATGTATTTTTCAGCGAATATTTAATCTAGAACTTGTTCATTTGAAATATGTATGTATTTACAGGTGCAACGATATTTTTTATATGTATGATTATAAATTTATGAATGAATAATAAATTAGTTATTTAAGTTACTTTTACACATGCGTTCATTATTACAGATAACCCACATGTTAAATTAATCTTTGAAAACATAAAGTAACTTTTTTAAGAGTATTTTTGCTCATTGATTTAATTGAATTCACAATATTAATTGTTAACTGATATCAATGTAAATGGCGATATCAATCGCGAGGCTTATGAAGGATATCATTTTTTTAATCTATAAATAATTAAAGTAATTATTCAATTAATTCACAATTTAATTAATTATTCATTGTATATAATGGCGCCCAACCGCACGGGATGATACGTAGTAATAAAAGTGATTGATACGTACAAGTTTGGCAAAGATCAGGCAGCAGTAGAAGTAGGCAAAGTAGCATTATAGAATAAGAAATAAAATAAGTATTAGTGTCATAAGTCAGTTTGAATGATTACGCGGAGGAAGGCAATGATGGCAAGCAATTCCCATAGCGTAGAGTTCGACATTAATAACCAGTTAGGTATGGTAAATACGGAAGATAACACCACACCTAGCGACCCAAATAGCGCTATAGCGAGTCCAGAGAATAGGGCGCGAGGACAGACGTCCAAACCAGAAGACGTGAGTCTACGATCGTTGATGGATTTCATCCGACAACAGAGCGAGAAACAAGAAGAAAGTAGCAGAAAACTAGAAGAAAATATTAGATTAATTAGCGAGAAACAAGAAGAGAGTAGTAGATTAATTAGTGTAAAGCTCGACCAGCATAAGGAAGAGATGAAACGACAATCAGCGGAACAGCTTACGCAGATACGGTCCGAGATACGAGATTACCAGCAGGCTTGGCAAGGGAAAATCAGTGAATTACAAAAGAAACAAGATGATATAGTTAGAGAGTTGAGAGAAGATGCGAACAAGAAATACGAAGAGATACAGGAAGCACGAGAAACCGATCGTCAAGAATGGATGGTAGCGATCCACAATACCCAAACAACTGTTAAAAAGATCCATAATAATTTCGATGCTCACGTTAAAGACGCCAATAAGAAGCATGAAGAGCTAAAGGCCGAAATACATGATACCATACGGCAGAAACAACAAGAACAAGGCGAAAAAAACAACAACATGATGCAGAAATTGGAAGAAGTCGACGGGAGACAGCTTTCAACGGAACAGAAGTTGGACGAAACCACAAAAGAAAAGACGACGCGAATAGAAGAATTGAAATGCCATTTAACAAAAGTAAAGGAGAACCAGGAGAGACTACAGAGACAATTAATGGAAGGTGAGTGTGGCACGATGAACGGAATTAATGGACCTAACCACAACGACCTCAAATATAACGGTACTGACAGATTCCCCATGGAATTTCTTAAGGAGCTGTCCGAGGTTCAGGAACTATCCAACCCCACTGATAATATTAAGTGGATAGGTAGACATTTAGAGTTAGACGCCGGAATTTGGTGGAGAGTTATACGAAGCCAAATATCCAACTTTGAAGAATTTAAAGAAGCGTTCTCGCAAAAATACTGGGGACAAGAACGGCAAGACAGCATACGGGATCATCTTGAATATGGGAGATTTGATTGGCGTGGTCCAATTAATGCGATCCAATATATAGAGCGCATATTATTGGAAAGTAGACAATTATCACCTACTCTGACAGATAGACAGTTGATCCGGAAAATCGCGCGTCATTTTGGGCGTGAGATCCAGCTCGCTGTTATCACGAGAGGAATTATAACAATTCCAAACTTTGAGTCTTTAATTATAGAATATACATAAATTCATCCAAGAAATAACAGAGAATCGAGTTATGTGACGACGAACGAGGGGAGAAATTCATACAAGGAAAGTGAAAGTTGTACAAACAAAGCGACTGGAACGCAGAAGAAGGCTTGGGGTGATAGGCCACCCGCAAACACACAACAGCACCGCACTGGGGAGAGGCGACCTGTAAATACAATAGAGTTTGTCAATAAGGGTGCTTCGACTTCGAGCAATGAACCCAAAGCGGCTCGCCAAGAAGAAAAAAAAAATTCATTTGTACAGTAAAGGAGATAGCCAACAATACGGATGGTTATCAAACTAACGTAATACTACCTAACTTAAGAAACGAATTGTATGCGATGATGACGAGGAGATTGTCCAACGAATAATAAAATGTCCAGAAATAACTATAAAATTTAACAATAATATTACGGTACAAGCCCTGCTTGACACGGGATCCGTTATTAACGGATTATCGGAATCTTGGTTCAATCAAAATAAGCAAAACATAGCACCTTATGAAATTTTACCTATGACCAATACTTTAATAATTAGCGCGGTAGGCAATAAATCAAAATTAATAAGGAAGCAGATATTATGTGATATATATATCGAAGGGATTAAGAATGAATGTGTGTTCCTCATTATACCAGACCTGATAAAACCATGTATTTTAGGAATTAGTTTTCTCCGGGAAGCAGGATGTCTCATTGACATGGGAAAAAGGGTCATCGAATTAAAAGGAAAGGCTGACGAAGCAGCGTGCACAGTGCCAATTATGCATATGGAGGTGGTGGACATAGAAGAAGACGAAGATATCATGCGAAACATCGAAAAGAAGGTGGAGAGCATTGACTGCGGAGATAAAAGGATATTGATGAGGTTAAGAGAGATTCTCGTAAGAAATAAAAGTTTATTCAGAGAGTGCCCCGGAAGGATCGAAGGATACGTTCACGAGTTCCAAGTCACAGACCGGACACCGTACTTCCAGAGAGGATGGCCTGTCCCATTAGCATATAAAGGGAAGGTGGATGATGAGATAAGACGAATATTACGGTATGGGGTCATTGAGCGATGCAACAGCGCCTATATCAACCCACTCGTTACTGTTATTAAGAAAGATGGAAGAGTACGATTATGTCTGGATGCGAGGAAGGTGAACAGCGTGACGATTCCGGACTATGAGGGAGCCTCACCGATAAACGATATTTTGGCTAGATGTTGTGAAATGAAGTATTTATCCACCGTAGACTTAACAAGTAGTTTCTGGCAAGTACCACTGAAGCCAGAGTGCCGGAATTTCACCGCTTTTATGTATGAAGGCAAATGTTATCGCTTCACAGTTACGCCGTTTGGACTGAGTACCAGTTCTGCTGCACTAACCAGGGGATTGGACACAGTATTGGAGGAAGAATTTAAGAAAAACACCATCATTTACTTAGACGATTGCTTATGTTATTCCGGAGATCTAGAAACACATTTATCACATTTGGATTTATTGTTGACTAACTTAAGAAGAGCAAATTTGACCATCAATTTAGATAAGTCGCAATTCTTTAGGCAAGAAATTGCATACCTTGGATATCGTCTAACTACGCAAGGAATACAGGCGACGGATGAGAAGATTGACGCAATTATGAAGTTTCCAACACCTCGAAACCAAAAGCAACTAAAGAGTTTCTTGGGCTTAACAAATTTTTATAACCGCTTTACGGATAAATACGCCGAAACCACCAGACCGTTACTTGAATTATTACGAAAAGGACATAGATTCACATGGACACCGGAACTAAACAAATGTTTCCAACAAGTTATAGAACTATTTGTAGAAACAGTGATCTTGAAGTTTCCTCGAATAAACCAACGATACTACATGCAGTGCGACGCCAGCAACTTTGCATATGGCGGGCAGCTATATCAACTGGACGAGGAAGGAAAAATCGGAGTTATAGCATTTACTAGCAAAACATTCAAGGGTGCAGAAAGAAATTACTACACTACTGAAAAGGAGCTCTTGAGTATTGTGAGATGTCTCGAAAAATTCCGTATATATGTATTAGGGCAACGTTTAAACGTTATCACGGATAATAAGGCATTGACCTTTATGAACAAATGCCATTTAAATAATTCACGAATAACACGCTTGATTTTAAGTATCCAAGAGTACAAGTTCGATATCGCCCATTGCAAGGGCAAAGACAACATTGTTGCTGATCTTCTAAGCAGAAACCCAGGAGACGCCACGTTAGAAGAAATTAGCGATAATACGTGCGAATATTTAGTTAATCACATAATAATCAAGATGGATAGAAAAGTAAGCAAAATAATTATGGATATTGGAAAATATCAACTTGAAGATACTAAACTTAGGACTATTATAGATAAGATAAGTGAAGAGTGTTTAGATAAGGAAGTAAGTAAATTTTATAGATATGTTAACGAAAAATGATATAGACTACGTAGGAGGGAATGGAAACTGTACATACCGAACAGTGTATTCGGAGAAGTAATCGCCGAAATACACAGGATGTATTGGCACCCAGGATCGAAGAAATGTACAAAATTGTTACAAGAACATTTTACGATAGACGGAGTGTTGAAGAAAGTGAAGAATTACATAAGGACGTGCGACGTGTGTTAAAAATTCAAAGATGCAGGTAACAAGGTCCTGTTTGGCGGAAGTAAAGCTATTGTCCCGTTAGGTAAGGGTGACCTAGTGAGCGCCGACTACTTTGGACCGCTACCCGTCTCGTCCGCTGGGGTAAGATACTTGTTCGTTACTGTAGACAATTTCACAAAATACGTACGACTGTTTACACTTAGGAGGGCAACGACCGCTGCCACGTTAAGGAGGGTACACCAGTATTGTGAAGAGTTTGGGAGACCCAAAATGATTCTTACTGACAATGGGACACAGTTCACATCGAAAAAATGGTTGAACGGCTTAAATGAGTTAAACATTCAACCAAGATAGACCCCAATTAGAAACCCATGTGCGAATCTGGCTGAAAGGATTAATAGACAGCTCGGAAATTTATTCAGGATCTTCGCGTGTGACCAACATACTAAGTGGTCGCGTTATGTACCTATAATTGAAAGTTGCATTAACGAGACGTACCACGAGACTATAGAGATAACACCCTATGAGGCACATCTCGGCAAAAAACCGACAAGAGTTTGGGAAAAATACCTAGACAAAGACATACTTTAAGTTAAAGGAGATGACCACAACCAAATATTTGTAAAGATGAAAGAGAAGAGGGAAAAGCAAGCTAAGTTGTGTAATGAATCCAAAATCATTACTAAGTTCCAGATTGGTGAGAAGGTTTTAATAAGGAGCTATTATCAGTCAGACGCGATCCAGAAAAGGATTGATAAATTTTGTGAACTATACTGTGGGCCATACAAGGAACATCGAATTCTTGGGGATGCTACATACCAGCTCGTCGACTGCGATGACAAAAGCAAGATCCGAGGGAAATTCAATGTGAGACAAATGAAGAAATATTATGAGCCAGAGAACAGATTGTGATATAACAAAAAGGAGAAAGTGGTAGAACATATCTTAATAAGTTAGCTGAGGGAGATAAGTCATTTACGTTAGGGTTAATGACGCGCTTATCTAATTCAAGCTGGCCTAATCAAAAGAAAATATGTAATCTAAATGTCAATTGTAACTTAAGAACCTACTTAGTTATTTGATCACTGATGATATGTTAGATAATAAGTGTGAGTTAATATTTTGATTGACATTCTTTATGAATTATTGTAG
Organism: Magicicada septendecula; assembly: GCA_034769895.1. NCBI lineage: Eukaryota > Metazoa > Arthropoda > Insecta > Hemiptera > Cicadidae > Magicicada > Magicicada septendecula. The sequence goes on from CM068375.1 coordinate 169,722,775, forward strand.
TGAATACAAAGAACATTTTAGTTACGACAACTTGTTTGAATAGCAATAAATTATTGAAACAAAGTGAAAAAAAATGACACTTAAAAGTAAATAAGTGATATTGAATTAATAAACTATATTACAAATAAATCTTGTGAAAGTGAATGTACATCATTGATAGGTTAGGAATTTGAATTGATGTTAGAACGAAGCAAATAACTCGTTATCAAAAAAAAAATTATGTGTATGTATATAGATGATTAAACAATATGAATATAGATAAAACTAACGTAACGGATATGTTAGTCATTAATCTAATTATAATTAAAATTTTCAAGAACAAATTATTGGTAGGATTATTTATACTGCATAAGATATATATCGTAGGAGATTTTCTTTAATTATATGTAAAGCGTTATATTAAATCTATTGAATTTAATATTGATTTGTTTGATATTATATTGCATGAATAGTATTCTAGAAGGTAAATGAATTATTTGGTTAATTAATGTACATATCACCCATTGAATTTATGATTTGTTTTGTGATTAGAGAGATAAGGTACTTATACGTAATCAATATGTAAATACGATGATGTTAAATGCGTTCAACCATTCCAGATAGTTAGCAATAAATTCGTAGATGCAATTAAAACTAAAAGGGGTACACCAAATTGTAATACAAGTCATGAAAAGTAGGTTAACATGTTATATCCCTCCCGGAGGAAGATGTACATGGTGAAGCGACGTACAGGGCGCAGAATTTGGATTTGAATCGTTCCCTAAGGTCACATCATCAAATCAAAATTGAGGACGCTATAACGAGCAAAAATTTAAAAATTTCAAATTTTCTCCTCGACGGATTTTGTTTACACGAAGTTGTGTCAACGACTTCTAGTCGACGCAATAAATAAAACGTAATGTGAAGATGTCAGAGCAACGTCGCTAACAGGACAATAGGAAGACGTTAAGTTCTACTCAACTATAGAAATTGGATGTACGAGATGACAGGAGAAGTTTAGCAAAAAATTATTACCCACAACAGCCGAGACAAAGCAGGCGAGGACACTCACACGTGTACTGGGAATTAAGGCATACGTTCAGTCAGGTTACGTCAGAATACGAGGTACCGCAAAAAAGGGGACAAGATGTTTACAAAGGTGCGTACGTACAGCACTTTCAGAAACAATGTGTGAAGTGGAGAATGGACAGGACTCCAACCAAGCTACACAGCTGGAGGTAACGTCTAAGTGTCAGACGCAATTTACGAGTAGAAAGTCAGGGTGACTTCACCAGCTAACATATGACCAGAATTATTAATAGTTACAAAAAAGGGGTGTAAGAGAGAACAATACTTCGGAAGGACCCGAGAACAGATGAAGGCAACTTAGAAAAACACTGCGTATACCTCACACAAAAGAGTGATCGACAGGCGTATAATAGCTAGAAATTCTGCGATATAGGTCAACGTTCGAACAGGACAAATCTGGGGATGTCTGGCAACCTATCAGAATACAACTCTTGCAAAGAACACCGGTGGAGAGGACAGTTCCTATAGCAACCAAAAGCAAAAGGCGTATCAGGAGATAGATACCAAAAAGCCCTGGTGTAGTGGGACGAAGTATTCCGAGAAAACTATGAGCTGACCTATCACAAGTAAGAAAAGGCGTGGACAGTTCAGAAGACAAAATTTGAGTAGGGACAAGCTGATAAAACTATGTGTCTAACACAGGGACGAGGCTAGTATATTTAAAACTTCAAGCGGCTAGTATATCTAAATCTTGCGGCTAGTATATCTTAATTTTCGGAAGCTAGTACATTTTAAACTTTCAAGTCAGTATATATCAGTACATTTCAGTTTCATGTAAAGTAACAGACTTAGTGAAATCGTCATGTCATAATATTCAGACTTAGTGATTTTCTAATAGTGGAATTCGAAGTGCGATTTAACGGACTCTTGTAGTAATCAATCAAAGTGAACAATAGAATCTCGACACGTACAAATATCATTACTTGTGTATTGTACAAAATAGACGAACTTACAATTCGTCAGTGCTACCAAATCACATTAAACATAATAGAACATGAAATATTTTAACGAACTAATCTAATCATATATACATTGATAGAAAGTGAAATAAGTGACGAACGGACATACACATTAATGTTGCGAAATGAACATACAACACTCATTTTAGAATGAATTATTCAAAATAACACAAGATTCATTACTTATTTACACAACACTATTTCGACGCGAGTTCTCGTGGGTGTATACAAGTGTTTGTGCTGTCGACGGCAGTCAACAAGATGTGTCTTTCTGTCTTCATCACCACAAGGACCGGACATCGCTGGACACTAAACGGATATTCTATAAACTCAAGTAACCATTATTAATTTATTACTTTAAGTAACTGCTACTGACCTGAGTCTTTCAAAGAATTCCTACCCTGGGAAGTTATAAATAAATGTAATGAATACAATTAGAGTTAAAAGTTATAAATAACGAATATGTTAACAAAGACTATCTGGGATTAATGAACGCATCAATAATTAGTATTTGAATTGTTGTATTCTATGATTTATGTATGTATGTATTTTTCAGCGAATATTTAATCTAGAACTTGTTCATTTGAAATATGTATGTATTTACAGGTGCAACGATATTTTTTATATGTATGATTATAAATTTATGAATGAATAATAAATTAGTTATTTAAGTTACTTTTACACATGCGTTCATTATTACAGATAACCCACATGTTAAATTAATCTTTGAAAACATAAAGTAACTTTTTTAAGAGTATTTTTGCTCATTGATTTAATTGAATTCACAATATTAATTGTTAACTGATATCAATGTAAATGGCGATATCAATCGCGAGGCTTATGAAGGATATCATTTTTTTAATCTATAAATAATTAAAGTAATTATTCAATTAATTCACAATTTAATTAATTATTCATTGTATATAATGGCGCCCAACCGCACGGGATGATACGTAGTAATAAAAGTGATTGATACGTACAAGTTTGGCAAAGATCAGGCAGCAGTAGAAGTAGGCAAAGTAGCATTATAGAATAAGAAATAAAATAAGTATTAGTGTCATAAGTCAGTTTGAATGATTACGCGGAGGAAGGCAATGATGGCAAGCAATTCCCATAGCGTAGAGTTCGACATTAATAACCAGTTAGGTATGGTAAATACGGAAGATAACACCACACCTAGCGACCCAAATAGCGCTATAGCGAGTCCAGAGAATAGGGCGCGAGGACAGACGTCCAAACCAGAAGACGTGAGTCTACGATCGTTGATGGATTTCATCCGACAACAGAGCGAGAAACAAGAAGAAAGTAGCAGAAAACTAGAAGAAAATATTAGATTAATTAGCGAGAAACAAGAAGAGAGTAGTAGATTAATTAGTGTAAAGCTCGACCAGCATAAGGAAGAGATGAAACGACAATCAGCGGAACAGCTTACGCAGATACGGTCCGAGATACGAGATTACCAGCAGGCTTGGCAAGGGAAAATCAGTGAATTACAAAAGAAACAAGATGATATAGTTAGAGAGTTGAGAGAAGATGCGAACAAGAAATACGAAGAGATACAGGAAGCACGAGAAACCGATCGTCAAGAATGGATGGTAGCGATCCACAATACCCAAACAACTGTTAAAAAGATCCATAATAATTTCGATGCTCACGTTAAAGACGCCAATAAGAAGCATGAAGAGCTAAAGGCCGAAATACATGATACCATACGGCAGAAACAACAAGAACAAGGCGAAAAAAACAACAACATGATGCAGAAATTGGAAGAAGTCGACGGGAGACAGCTTTCAACGGAACAGAAGTTGGACGAAACCACAAAAGAAAAGACGACGCGAATAGAAGAATTGAAATGCCATTTAACAAAAGTAAAGGAGAACCAGGAGAGACTACAGAGACAATTAATGGAAGGTGAGTGTGGCACGATGAACGGAATTAATGGACCTAACCACAACGACCTCAAATATAACGGTACTGACAGATTCCCCATGGAATTTCTTAAGGAGCTGTCCGAGGTTCAGGAACTATCCAACCCCACTGATAATATTAAGTGGATAGGTAGACATTTAGAGTTAGACGCCGGAATTTGGTGGAGAGTTATACGAAGCCAAATATCCAACTTTGAAGAATTTAAAGAAGCGTTCTCGCAAAAATACTGGGGACAAGAACGGCAAGACAGCATACGGGATCATCTTGAATATGGGAGATTTGATTGGCGTGGTCCAATTAATGCGATCCAATATATAGAGCGCATATTATTGGAAAGTAGACAATTATCACCTACTCTGACAGATAGACAGTTGATCCGGAAAATCGCGCGTCATTTTGGGCGTGAGATCCAGCTCGCTGTTATCACGAGAGGAATTATAACAATTCCAAACTTTGAGTCTTTAATTATAGAATATACATAAATTCATCCAAGAAATAACAGAGAATCGAGTTATGTGACGACGAACGAGGGGAGAAATTCATACAAGGAAAGTGAAAGTTGTACAAACAAAGCGACTGGAACGCAGAAGAAGGCTTGGGGTGATAGGCCACCCGCAAACACACAACAGCACCGCACTGGGGAGAGGCGACCTGTAAATACAATAGAGTTTGTCAATAAGGGTGCTTCGACTTCGAGCAATGAACCCAAAGCGGCTCGCCAAGAAGAAAAAAAAAATTCATTTGTACAGTAAAGGAGATAGCCAACAATACGGATGGTTATCAAACTAACGTAATACTACCTAACTTAAGAAACGAATTGTATGCGATGATGACGAGGAGATTGTCCAACGAATAATAAAATGTCCAGAAATAACTATAAAATTTAACAATAATATTACGGTACAAGCCCTGCTTGACACGGGATCCGTTATTAACGGATTATCGGAATCTTGGTTCAATCAAAATAAGCAAAACATAGCACCTTATGAAATTTTACCTATGACCAATACTTTAATAATTAGCGCGGTAGGCAATAAATCAAAATTAATAAGGAAGCAGATATTATGTGATATATATATCGAAGGGATTAAGAATGAATGTGTGTTCCTCATTATACCAGACCTGATAAAACCATGTATTTTAGGAATTAGTTTTCTCCGGGAAGCAGGATGTCTCATTGACATGGGAAAAAGGGTCATCGAATTAAAAGGAAAGGCTGACGAAGCAGCGTGCACAGTGCCAATTATGCATATGGAGGTGGTGGACATAGAAGAAGACGAAGATATCATGCGAAACATCGAAAAGAAGGTGGAGAGCATTGACTGCGGAGATAAAAGGATATTGATGAGGTTAAGAGAGATTCTCGTAAGAAATAAAAGTTTATTCAGGGAGTGCCCCGGAAGGATCGAAGGATACGTTCACGAGTTCCAAGTCACAGACCGGACACCGTACTTCCAGAGAGGATGGCCTGTCCCATTAGCATATAAAGGGAAGGTGGATGATGAGATAAGACGAATATTACGGTATGGGGTCATTGAGCGATGCAACAGCGCCTATATCAACCCACTCGTTACTGTTATTAAGAAAGATGGAAGAGTACGATTATGTCTGGATGCGAGGAAGGTGAACAGCGTGACGATTCCGGACTATGAGGGAGCCTCACCGATAAACGATATTTTGGCTAGATGTTGTGAAATGAAGTATTTATCCACCGTAGACTTAACAAGTAGTTTCTGGCAAGTACCACTGAAGCCAGAGTGCCGGAATTTCACCGCTTTTATGTATGAAGGCAAATGTTATCGCTTCACAGTTACGCCGTTTGGACTGAGTACCAGTTCTGCTGCACTAACCAGGGGATTGGACACAGTATTGGAGGAAGAATTTAAGAAAAACACCATCATTTACTTAGACGATTGCTTATGTTATTCCGGAGATCTAGAAACACATTTATCACATTTGGATTTATTGTTGACTAACTTAAGAAGAGCAAATTTGACCATCAATTTAGATAAGTCGCAATTCTTTAGGCAAGAAATTGCATACCTTGGATATCGTCTAACTACGCAAGGAATACAGGCGACGGATGAGAAGATTGACGCAATTATGAAGTTTCCAACACCTCGAAACCAAAAGCAACTAAAGAGTTTCTTGGGCTTAACAAATTTTTATAACCGCTTTACGGATAAATACGCCGAAACCACCAGACCGTTACTTGAATTATTACGAAAAGGACATAGATTCACATGGACACCGGAACTAAACAAATGTTTCCAACAAGTTATAGAACTATTTGTAGAAACAGTGATCTTGAAGTTTCCTCGAATAAACCAACGATACTACATGCAGTGCGACGCCAGCAACTTTGCATATGGCGGGCAGCTATATCAACTGGACGAGGAAGGAAAAATCGGAGTTATAGCATTTACTAGCAAAACATTCAAGGGTGCAGAAAGAAATTACTACACTACTGAAAAGGAGCTCTTGAGTATTGTGAGATGTCTCGAAAAATTCCGTATATATGTATTAGGGCAACGTTTAAACGTTATCACGGATAATAAGGCATTGACCTTTATGAACAAATGCCATTTAAATAATTCACGAATAACACGCTTGATTTTAAGTATCCAAGAGTACAAGTTCGATATCGCCCATTGCAAGGGCAAAGACAACATTGTTGCTGATCTTCTAAGCAGAAACCCAGGAGACGCCACGTTAGAAGAAATTAGCGATAATACGTGCGAATATTTAGTTAATCACATAATAATCAAGATGGATAGAAAAGTAAGCAAAATAATTATGGATATTGGAAAATATCAACTTGAAGATACTAAACTTAGGACTATTATAGATAAGATAAGTGAAGAGTGTTTAGATAAGGAAGTAAGTAAATTTTATAGATATGTTAACGAAAAATGATATAGACTACGTAGGAGGGAATGGAAACTGTACATACCGAACAGTGTATTCGGAGAAGTAATCGCCGAAATACACAGGATGTATTGGCACCCAGGATCGAAGAAATGTACAAAATTGTTACAAGAACATTTTACGATAGACGGAGTGTTGAAGAAAGTGAAGAATTACATAAGGACGTGCGACGTGTGTCAAAAATTCAAAGATGCAGGTAACAAGGTCCTGTTTGGCGGAAGTAAAGCTATTGTCCCGTTAGGTAAGGGTGACCTAGTGAGCGCCGACTACTTTGGACCGCTACCCGTCTCGTCCGCTGGGGTAAGATACTTGTTCGTTACTGTAGACAATTTCACAAAATACGTACGACTGTTTACACTTAGGAGGGCAACGACCGCTGCCACGTTAAGGAGGGTACACCAGTATTGTGAAGAGTTTGGGAGACCCAAAATGATTCTTACTGACAATGGGACACAGTTCACATCGAAAAAATGGTTGAACGGCTTAAATGAGTTAAACATTCAACCAAGATAGACCCCAATTAGAAACCCATGTGCGAATCTGGCTGAAAGGATTAATAGACAGCTCGGAAATTTATTCAGGATCTTCGCGTGTGACCAACATACTAAGTGGTCGCGTTATGTACCTATAATTGAAAGTTGCATTAACGAGACGTACCACGAGACTATAGAGATAACACCCTATGAGGCACATCTCGGCAAAAAACCGACAAGAGTTTGGGAAAAATACCTAGACAAAGACATACTTTAAGTTAAAGGAGATGACCACAACCAAATATTTGTAAAGATGAAAGAGAAGAGGGAAAAGCAAGCTAAGTTGTGTAATGAATCCAAAATCATTACTAAGTTCCAGATTGGTGAGAAGGTTTTAATAAGGAGCTATTATCAGTCAGACGCGATCCAGAAAAGGATTGATAAATTTTGTGAACTATACTGTGGGCCATACAAGGAACATCGAATTCTTGGGGATGCTACATACCAGCTCGTCGACTGCGATGACAAAAGCAAGATCCGAGGGAAATTCAATGTGAGACAAATGAAGAAATATTATGAGCCAGAGAACAGATTGTGATATAACAAAAAGGAGAAAGTGGTAGAACATATCTTAATAAGTTAGCTGAGGGAGATAAGTCATTTACGTTAGGGTTAATGACGCGCTTATCTAATTCAAGCTGGCCTAATCAAAAGAAAATATGTAATCTAAATGTCAATTGTAACTTAAGAACCTACTTAGTTATTTGATCACTGATGATATGTTAGATAATAAGTGTGAGTTAATATTTTGATTGACATTCTTTATGAATTATTGTAGTGAATACAAAGAACATTTTAGTTACGACAACTTGTTTGAATAGCAATAAATTATTGAAACAAAGTGAAAAAAAAGGACACTTAAAAGTAAATAAGTGATATTGAATTAATAAACTATATTACAAATAAATCTTGTGAAAGTGAATGTACATCATTGATAGGTTAGGAATTTGAATTGATGTTAGAACGAAGCAAATAACTCGTTATCAAAAAAAAAATTATGTGTATGTATATAGATGATTAAACAATATGAATATAGATAAAACTAACGTAACGGATATGTTAGTCATTAATCTAATTATAATTAAAATTTTCAAGAACAAATTATTGGTAGGATTATTTATACTGCATAAGATATATATCGTAGGAGATTTTCTTTAATTATATGTAAAGCGTTATATTAAATCTATTGAATTTAATATTGATTTGTTTGATATTATATTGCATGAATAGTATTCTAGAAGGTAAATGAATTATTTGGTTAATTAATGTACATATCACCCATTGAATTTATGATTTGTTTTGTGATTAGAGAGATAAGGTACTTATACGTAATCAATATGTAAATACGATGATGTTAAATGCGTTCAACCATTCCAGATAGTTAGCAATAAATTCGTAGATGCAATTAAAACTAAAAGGGGTACACCAAATTGTAATACAAGTCATGAAAAGTAGGTTAACATGTTATATCCCTCCCGGAGGAAGATGTACATGGTGAAGCGACGTACAGGGCGCAGAATTTGGATTTGAATCGTTCCCTAAGGTCACATCATCAAATCAAAATTGAGGACGCTATAACGAGCAAAAATTTAAAAATTTCAAATTTTCTCCTCGACGGATTTTGTTCACACGAAGTTGTGTCAACGACTTCTAGTCGACGCAATAAATAAAACGTAATGTGAAGATGTCAGAGCAACGTCGCTAACAGGACAATAGGAAGACGTTAAGTTCTACTCAACTATAGAAATTGGATGTACGAGATGACAGGAGAAGTTTAGCAAAAAATTATTACCCACAACAGCCGAGACAAAGCAGGCGAGGACACTCACACGTGTACTGGGAATTAAGGCATACGTTCAGTCAGGTTACGTCAGAATACGAGGTACCGCAAAAAAGGGGACAAGATGTTTACAAAGGAGCGTACGTACAGCACTTTCAGAAACAATGTGTGAAGTGGAGAATGGACAGGACTCCAACCAAGCTACACAGCTGGAGGTAACGTCTAAGTGTCAGACGCAATTTACGAGTAGAAAGTCAGGGTGACTTCACCAGCTAACATATGACCAGAATTATTAATAGTTACAAAAAAGGGGTGTAAGAGAGAACAATACTTCGGAAGGACCCGAGAACAGATGAAGGCAACTTAGAAAAACACTGCGTATACCTCACACAAAAGAGTGATCGACAGGCGTATAATAGCTAGAAATTCTGCGATATAGGTCAACGTTCGAACAGGACAAATCTGGGGATGTCTGGCAACCTATCAGAATACAACTCTTGCAAAGAACACCGGTGGAGAGGACAGTTCCTATAGCAACCAAAAGCAAAAGGCGTATCAGGAGATAGATACCAAAAAGCCCTGGTGTAGTGGGACGAAGTATTCCGAGAAAACTATGAGCTGACCTATCACAAGTAAGAAAAGGCGTGGACAGTTCAGAAGACAAAATTTGAGTAGGGACAAGCTGATAAAACTATGTGTCTAACACAGGGACGAGGCTAGTATATTTAAAACTTCAAGCGGCTAGTATATCTAAATCTTGCGGCTAGTATATCTTAATTTTCGGAAGCTAGTATATTTTAAACTTTCAAGTCAGTATATATCAGTACATTTCAGTTTCATGTAAAGTAACAGACTTAGTGAAATCGTCATGTCATAATATTCAGACTTAGTGATTTTCTAATAGTGGAATTCGAAGTGCGATTTAACGGACTCTTGTAGTAATCAATCAAAGTGAACAATAGAATCTCGACACGTACAAATATCATTACTTGTGTATTGTACAAAATAGACGAACTTACAATTCGTCAGTGCTACCAAATCACATTAAACATAATAGAACATGAAATATTTTAACGAACTAATCTAATCATATATACATTGATAGAAAGTGAAATAAGTGACGAACGGACATACACATTAATGTTGCGAAATGAACATACAACACTCATTTTAGAATGAATTATTCAAAATAACACAAGATTCATTACTTATTTACACAACACTATTTCGACGCGAGTTCTCGTGGGTGTATACAAGTGTTTGTGCTGTCGACGGCAGTCAACAAGATGTGTCTTTCTGTCTTCATCACCACAAGGACCGGACATCGCTGGACACTAAACGGATATTCTATAAACTCAAGTAACCATTATTAATTTATTACTTTAAGTAACTGCTACTGACCTGAGTCTTTCAAAGAATTCCTACCCTGGGAAGTTATAAATAAATGTAATGAATACAATTAGAGTTAAAAGTTATAAATAACGAATATGTTAACAAAGACTATCTGGGATTAATGAACGCATCAATAATTAGTATTTGAATTGTTGTATTCTATGATTTATGTATGTATGTATTTTTCAGCGAATATTTAATCTAGAACTTGTTTATTTGAAATATGTATGTATTTACAGGTGCAACGATATTTTTTATATGTATGATTATAAATTTATGAATGAATAATAAATTAGTTATTTAAGTTACTTTTACACATGCGTTCATTATTACAGATAACCCACATGTTAAATTAATCTTTAAAAACATAAAGTAACTTTTTAAGAGTATTTTTGCTCATTGATTTAATTGAATTCACAATATTAATTGTTAACTGATATCAATGTAAATGGCGATATCAATCGCGAGGCTTATGAAGGATATCATTTGTTAATCTATAAATAATTAAAGTAATTATTCAATTAATTCACAATTTAATTAATTATTCATTGTAACACTATATCGCGTTTAATTGACAGTTATTTGAAATGTAGAAGAAAATTTTCAAAGTGTTATTTCGTATACAAGTTAGTACAAAACTGTAATAGATGTAGGTTGAAAACCTCTGTTGTAAAACTGACTATAGATTTGTCCACAGTGAAATCTAAAAGTAACATCATAATCCTAAGAGATTAAAGAAAGCAGTGCAGTAGTAATATGCAATATAAGGGTAACACATACGCGTAACTTGATTATACGAAAGATGTGTGCTAAAATATTATAAGATGGACTAATATGGGGCCTAAGGGGGTGGATGCGATTATATGCTTATCAATGAAGAGCCACTAGCCTTTCCACCCCAACTCCGTTTTCACCTACAAGGTGGTAGGCCCTGTTACGCTGAGCAAACCCATTCCAAGGTTGTGGTAACCAACCCTTTCGGCGAAATGGGTTGGTAAAGCAGAAGAGATAAGGGGGTCCTGCCAGGGCAATCTGGTGGCAACCTGGATCCTGGCCTAGCAGGATAGTGTACACCGGCAGCAGGGTGGGCATTAAGTGTGGAAGCTAAGGAACCTGTAGTAGGTCAACGGTTGCAGTCATGGGTTGAGTGAGTTAGCCTACTGCGACCGGGATAGAGCGCTCGGCAGCGAGGTGAAGGCATCTTTCTAGGAGAAGAACAGCCCAAAATCAAAGTTCCTGGTCCTCCTGGTAGGGAGTTGGGCATAAGGCTAACAACCTTATCTGTAAAACTTTTTTACGGATACAGAAAGATTGCCGCGGTTCTGGAGGCCACGGGCTCTTCATGTGCTGCAGCGCCGTGGAGTACAAGTAGTAGCACTAATATAAAAGTTTTAAAACACTTTTACCTGATGTTTAAAAATCGAGCAATGAAAGAAATAATGTTAAAATTCTGTAATACACTGATAATGACATTGGCTATTCTTTTGTATGGGAAACATGAGGTATAAGTAAAAGAAATGAGTATCAAAACTCAGGGGAATATATTTCTACTGATAGTTAAGACGCAGTAGAAGTGATAAGAAAAGCAATAAGGAAAGTGCTCAAAAACTTTCTGTCTAAATGAGAAGATTACCAAACCCCCTGAAACAGAATGAACTTTTGCAGAGAACGCAAAAAATTAATTTGTCACTGGAGATAAGGAAACATAAAGTGGAATAAAGCAGAAGCCCTCGCCATCAGAGAAAAAACCTCGTAGAAGGTAAGTGTGGAATTCAGAGTTATAAAGTCAGATTGGTCCCTTAATTTTCTCACACTTTTCATCACATATTGCTTTGCAGTCGACCTGTCAAACAGACATAAAAAAACTGTAAAGTAAAAAGTAAGCCTTCTGCGTCATTCTTGTGCTGCTGTTATTTCTTCATAACAAGTCATAAATGTAACTATCTCGAGAATACATATGCATATGTGATGTGATGTATATACGCGTATATATGCATACTGCAATGACGAAACTTTCTCGAACAATGCAGAGTGTCGTTTTACATGTTTCCAGGCTAGCCGAGCAGGTGTGTGAGTCTGTCAAAGCCACACTCAAGTATCCTCTACAGTTTTCGAGCGCTTGTTACGGACGCATGTTATGGAACATTAGAACCCTGCAGGCTATAAATAGGCAAGAGCTGCTACTTACTTTTTCAGTTTTACATTGGGCGATTTACTCAGTCCGTCTCAAGTGGTAATTAGTGAAAAGTGATTATTGTGCGGGACTCAATTAGTTGACATTATTATTGCGTGTGGGCAAATTTAACTTAATTTAATGTACGAGTATAATCTTGTTGAATAACTTGTTGATTATAAACTGTTACTTGTGATGAATCAAAGCTGGTAATTAGTGACTCCATTGGTGTCTTTATTTTGTTTCCACTGTACAATACGACCATCAGTTACCCGTTGCAACAACGCATATGAGTATATATGCATATGTTTTGCACCAACGTATATGCATTTTCCATTATTTGTAATAAGTGAGGATTGTTGTTGTTATCAATTGTGAAGGATATCAGTAAACAGGATAGTAAACTTTGAATCATATAGCCATATTTTATAGCCATATGAGAATAATTGCCTATAATATATCGTGCAGAATGTCGCTGTGTGATTACGTAGAGGTTTTATGATAGTTTGATGTTATAGGGAGCAATTTATGTGGTACGGTAGTTATAACAGATATATACAGTAAAGCGTTATTTTAACGATAAGGAAGAGAAGATAAATAAATTCAGGAGCAATAAAAATAAAAACAGTAAACGCTGTTATGTTGAGATAAAGCCATGCAGTGATATGTAAGACGTGTAAATGGGTTTTGAGCAAAATATCAGTAGTATAATTCGGTTGTCGTTGAATGTAACATTACTAATAAAATTATCGCATAACCATAACAACACAATAACATGGATTTTAATGATTATGCAAATTAAAGCTATGCTGAAGTTTATTGTTGCTCACGGTTCTAAAATAATTAACCATAATTTCCTATCTGGTGGTTAACCTACAAAATCCAAAATATGTAAACTAAAGATAGTAACATGAAACATTCATCTGGCTGTTTGCTTTGAACTAGGAACTATACCAGTATTATACCTTCTGACAACTACATCTTAGCTGACTCCTTTTGTGATGTTTATATTGACTTTATAAATAGACAGTAAACTTAATGAGTGTAGACACTTTAATAATATTCAGTTTTCTATTGTCAAATAACCTTCTTGTCTGCATGATTATTATTCTTATTAAAATTAAAATTACACAACATTTGCTTTTTGTAGGTTACAAACTGATACTTTATGAGCTTGCATGTTTTATTGATAACCCAAATCAAAGGTGCGTAACAATCCTTCAAACAGTCATAAGAGAGATTTGTCAAGTCTAAGATTTTATTAATGCGACAGACAATTAATCTTCTCTTATCATGAAATGTTCTTTCAATAAATCAAACACAATGCTGTAGTTAGAGGCGCAGGTGGGTAAACCGTAAATTAAATGTAAAGCTTCTCCACTGAGATACGAAAATAGAAACGGCTGGTTATCAAAGCGCTTAGTAAAGAAATTAAAAGTTAAAACAGGCATTATATTCAATACATGAAACTGTGTTCGAGGCACTGTTTAACAGGAGTTTAACAGTTGTATTCTTTAAATGTAGCTACAGTTGATTAGTAACTAATTACCTAGTATCATTAATTACGTATGTAAAATCTCAAATCTCAAACTGAGTTCGTAAAGTTCGTAAAGGCAGTTACTTTAGCGATATCATAATTTTGTTGAAACAGTTTTCATATTATATTAATATATTTTCCGTGCTCATCTAGATCTATGAACTGTGCAACCTTACTCGAAGGTAATGGAAAATTGCTAACAGTGGAATAAATTAACATTATAATATTTATAAACCGACTCTGAACAAACTCTAGTGAACTTTATATCATAACCCATTATGTCAGTAAATTGTTATTAAAAATAGTAAGCTGCATAACATTATCCAATTCTGAATTTGGAGTGTGACCAAAAATGTTTGTAAAATGATCTGTTCGTATCGTATATATACGTCAAAATATTTATACTTGTATAACACTAATTTAATTAAACAATATTTATTAAAATTTTAAAGAAACGTAAAGTGTTTTAAATAAAGTAGTTTTTCAGTATAGTCAAAATAAATGTTTGTAATAATAATAGTAATAGTAATAGATTTTTATAACTGCTTTAAACCTTTTAATATTCAATTTAAATTGTATTGGAAACCAAACAGTATGCAATAATTTACGTTTAATTTAGTGGACTGCGTGTTTGTTTCGTTAAATGTTAGAGAAACATTTCGTCACAGGGACTGAACGAGCCTCGCATTACACAAATGCAAATACAAATTTTGTAAGTTACTTCGATTTATTGATTATTCCTGACAAGCTGTATCACGTTGTCAGAAGAAAAATGAAGTCGAGTGAAAGTGGTAACGAGTGGTTACTCGAGTGAACGAGTAACAGGATTCGCTGTTGATAAATGGTAAGCATTACATTTTCTGGTGTCTCATGTTAACATCACCTTTACCAAGCAAGCAGGTGTTCATTGACACTTTGTTAACGCCTTGCAGTGTGACTTACGTTCTATTGTTTATAATAAATATGGATGTGCCTTAGGTGAACAACACAAAGACAAGCAATATAGTTATACCTTAATGTAAAATTACAGTGTTATAATGTAGTGTATCCTTAATGTAAAAGGATAACTGTAGTTCTTCATTCAAAAGTTTAAATTTAAAAACATAATACGCAAGCACACTGTAGTAATCATGCAAATAAATTTATAAAATAAGTGCGGTTTATTGTGTGACTAAGATTCATCTGACAACAGATTTTAATAAACATAGGTAGAAACTCATCAGGCTATTATAATTAACTGTGGCTTTAGAATAAAATTATTTTTATATTCGTGCAGTAGCAGATTTAAATCTAAAAATTTTTGATTTGAAATATCATTCGAAATAGAATTTAATAAGTATTCAGTTGTAGTTTCTTGTACTGTTTAAATTTTCAGTCTGCAATATGTTTCAGTTTCTCATTCAAAAATTATCAAATGTCTTTAGTCAGCTTAGACAGTGTAAACAACCTACTGATGACTTTATGTTACTAAGTAACAGAGGTTTACTGTGTCTGCTATTTTGATGTTTGCAATTACTTATCATTACCTTCAACATCATCTCAACTTTACTCAAATGTTCTTCCTTTCTTCTTCCTTTCGCTGTATACATTCTTGCTTTTAGAGGTAATCTCTTTACTTCCATACGTTAGTTCCATGTAATTCTGTTTTTTTTTAACTTTCAATTTAATTAAATATTTGTAGCTCTCCCCTGATTATTTTTTAGGCCTCAATCTATTCAGAAGAGTAAGACAATGTTTATTAAACATTTCGTATTTTCAAGCTTATACAAATAAACGCATATACTGTCACCTCATTAAAACTACAAATATTTGAAAGAAAATTTATCGAGTTTTTGTCATAACAATTATTTTATGAATTATACGTAGAGTTTTGTAGTTTACTGCGAACCATTTATTCTTATAATAATAAAATTCACCCTAATGCAGTCAAACTTACCATTTGCGTTTATTACGCTTCATCACTTCTGTGTAAAGAACAGTGTATTTGTGGGAGACAAAATGGTATTAAATGCTTGTCGTAATCAGTAATGTTACACAATTTTAGATTTACTAGTTCAGTTTAAATGGCCGGTTTCCTTTGCTTCAATTGTTACAAAGTATATATAGCATTAATAAAGTTTTATCGTTAGAAACATCGTCGATTTTTTATGCATACTTAACATTATACAGCCCAAGATCAAAAACCAGTAAGGTACTTATAAGTATTTCAGTATGCCTCACAAAATTGAGGTTAACGTATTTGAATTCAGGAAATTGTGTGTTTGTTAGTGTTTTGCTCAATCAAATTTGTTGCTAACATATCTCGTAAAAAAAAAATTGTTTCGGGTTTTGCAAACTGCTCACCTCCGTCCTGACTGGAGCAAATTTTGTGGAGACGGCCGATTCACAACCGTCTAAGGTGATCCATGTTAATATAACTTAAGCAAACAACTTAAGCTTATAAGCAAAACATGTCTCAAATCAATAACTTCTCTTAACATGGCAATATCACATTTCACTTATACTCACCGCTTTCAAAAGTACTGAATATAATCTAACATATACCGTAGGAAACAGTTAGGAATTCTCGAGCAATGCTTTATTAACATAAGTAATCTAGGAACAACAAAACAAATATAAAATTTTATCAAAAAGAGTATCTAGCCAGCACACGATTTAATAGTTGCAACAAAACATTTAATTAATCTGTCAGCATTGTCTAAATTTAATTATCCACTAATTTAATGAACAGTCGATATCTCGATTCGTTTCATAAGAACTGACAAGTGAATAATTAAATTAGATTTGTGACGTCAACAATCCAATTAAATCCAATTAGGCGGGCGACGAGTAGACGACGGTACGCCACTGGGTAGACAAGTGTATAATTAATGTCTTGCGTCATTCTGATTGCGAAATGTTTTAATCAAGCAAATACATGTACCCCGTGTTCAAAGTCAAAAATAAAAAAACCTTTATTATAAATGCATTTAAGGACATGAATTGAAGTCAACATAAAACAGAGATTGTTCAGTTTTATACACAAAATTTTGTCACCTCCTAGAGCTTGTACAGAAGACCAGTTTCTTGAGGTATATGCCTACTTTGTAATTTCGTAACAAGGATTCGAACTCTTCTACTGCACCGATAGATTCAGTTGTACTGGAGACGACAATTTTTGACGGACTTATATTTGTATAACCTCAAACTGGGTAGTCATTAAACTTCCGATGCTGTAGGTCAGTAATAGTTAATCATCAAAACAATTATTTTGAAATTGATGAATAAACACATTACTTATAAATCTTGCTACAGCAAACACTAAGTACACACTGAAAGAATATCTGACAATTGGCTTACGTCAATAGCCACCGCAATTAACCACCCTATATTGATTGTGCGGGGATTCTTTATTAATTTTGAGTAGTCCATTAGCGGTATTGAAAAACGTTACAGAAATTCCTCTAGCAATTTTAAAGTCTAAACCTAGAGTTCAGATAACTAAAATAATTTTTCAAGAACATTACTACTCATACTTTTGCTTAAAAGTGAAACATCCAACGAAATAGGAGCCCTGCTAATGTTTGACTGTTCTCTAGGCGTGATTGCACGCTACTAAAGAGTGGTTAGTTTTCAAATTAAAATATTCTTTCTTCTACAGTAAGCTTATTAGATTATTAAATTATTCATCTCATGACTAATTACTTAAGGCAAGCGTACTATATATATATATATATATATATATATATATTTAGTCACTTTTTGCAACAGTCCGTTTCTTGATATATATAATACATTTAATATTTATAATTAAATTTACCTCAAGATGTTATTTTTATCCTTTATTGGAACATGTTTCGGGTACTATCTTGTACCCATCCTCAGCCTTCCGGTTTTTTTGTCTGGTGAAGTACATATGTTTTGTTGGTTGACTATTATTATTGTGGCTTCCTGTTGGCTTCTGGTACTGGTATTTCAAATTGGTTTTATTGTGTGTGATTGTGGTGTATGTGTTAGTTTTTTGTGTATTTTCTATGTTGAGTGCTTTGAATATTGTGTCATGTTTTGTATTGATTTGTATTTGTTCAGGTATTAGTTTGTTTTCTGTTTTATGTTTGAATATCTGTAAATTTTCCCAAATGTTCATTATGGTGCCTTTGTGTGGTATATGTTTCATTAGTGTTACATTGGTTATGTCTGGGAATTCATGTCCTGTGTTTATTGCATGTGTGGCTAAATTGGATTTATATATTTCTGGTTTTTTGTATGCATTTAGGTGTTCAAAATAACGTTTTTTCAGCTGTTTTTTGGTTTGTCCTATGTAACATTTATTGCAATCTTGGCATTCAATTTTGTATATGCCGTTAGTTGTTGTATTATCTATGTTGTGTGAGCTATTTAGATTTTGTAATTTATTTTTATTAGTTTTGTATGCTATTTTTATATCTGTGTTTTTAAATAGTTTTGTTAGTTTTGTCATTTTATTATTCATGTATGTGAATGTGGCCCATTTTTTGTTGTTGTTATTATTTATGTGTTGTTCAGTTTGATTTATTCTTAATTGTTCAGTTTTTATTTTATATTTGATTTTATTTTCTATTTTGATCACAGTATTTTTATTGTATCCATTTTCGTAACCAATTTGGTATATTATATTTCTTTCTTTGTCAGTTTCTTGTTTGTTTAGGGGAATTTTGTACATTCTGTTAAATGCAGCCATTTTATGTTGTGGTGGGTGGTCAGAATGGTTAGGTATAATGATGTTAGTGGAAGTTGGTTTTCTATATATTGCATATTGTATGTGGTTGTTGTATCTTGTGATGGTTATGTCTAAATAGTTGATTTTGTTATGTTTTTCTTTTTCTTCTGTGAATTGTATTTTGGGATGTATGTTATTGATTTGTTTCAGTATGTTCTCTGCTTTTGTGTTTTTGTTATTTGATACATATAGCCCATCATCTACATATTTTATCCATATGCCATTTGGGTCATGTGATTTTATGATATTTTGTATTTTGGTGTCTATGTGTTGTAGGAATATTTCTGCTATTATGCTTGATAATGGTGATCCCATTGTTAAACCTTCTTTCTGTTGATAAATTTTGCTATTAAATTCAAAGTAATTTTGTTTTAGTATTAGTTGGAGACTATTTTTTATTTCGGTTATATATTGTTTGTTTTCATTTTGTTCTTTAAGTTTGTTTATTATTATGTCAGTTGTTTCTTCTACTGGGATGTTGGTGTACATGTTTGTTATGTCATATGATGTGAAAAATGTATTTTCATTTATATTTATTGTTTTTAGTTTGTCTATTAATTCGTATGTATTTTTTATGTTATGATGGTTATTTGTTAGATGGTTGTTTTTTAGTTTTTGTGCTATTATTTTTGCTATTTTGTATGTAGGAGCTTTTTTGAAATTGATTAATGGACGTATTGGGTTGTTTAATTTGTGTATTTTTATTAAGCTATTCATTTTAGGTGGTTCTGGATTATTATTTATATATATGTCTGTGTTTTTATTGTTGAATATGTTTTTAGTTGTTTTTATTAGTTTTATTGTTTGTTTAAGATAGTTTTCTGTTGGGTTTTTATTTAGTTGTACGCATTTATTATTGTTGATGAAGTCTTCTTGGGCTTGACTAGGTAAACCAATTTTTCATAATCTCAAAACCCACAAAAAAGACGCTTTGAACGCGTCTCTTTTGCCGAAACGTACCGAAGAAGTACGGAAATTACGAAAACTGACCAATCAGCGATCATCATCAAGCATTAGAAGCCAGATTCTGACACCGATGAGAGGGACAGTTCATCACAAGACAACGACGAGGAAGCCACGCCGTTCGCGGTACTCAACAATGAAAGATTAATATCATACAGCTGACTAGAGTCACCGTAACCCCAAAAAGTGAAATTAAGGTTAACCCGAATGTAAACAAAGAGTTGTATTATTTTAACTTCAGTGAACGTATACGGAGTATGTGCGCATAGGCAGTGTAATCATTATTAATTATTAATTAATAAAAAAGTTAATAGTGCCAATCCAGGAAAAGACATTGAACACAAATATAGTGACACGTATTAATTACATAGAATAATTATGACCTTTTTTCGATAACAAGATTATCGAACACAATTAATAACATTATGTCAGTTGACCACTACAAGGCTTGGAACCTTATTTAATTTAATAATTCTAAAATTATTATTGAGAAAAAATATAAAAGCGACAAATAACTTTACTTATATAAATGGTCGACTGTTTTACTAAATAACAGTAATAATAATGGAAGAGATATTGTCATATGGACAATAGAAATGCCATGAGTGTAGCGACAGCTATTAAGCTATTTTAAAATGGAAAAAGGAATTAAGTATAGTCGAACATGATTTTTATAGTTAACCTGAGAAACATTCCGAGATAGGGTGTATCAGTTGATTAATGATGAACTTTAAGAAACTTTGAACTATAGTATACTAATTATGTTGTATTGTTTTAATTTTACAATTGTCGAAAATATTTAATAATGTCTAACCATGTTAACTGGGAATATCCAAATACATGTTTTTGTTTGTTATCCAGTCTGATGAAGCACATAATTAATTTTTTTCACTGAATGAATTTATAACCGTGCATTACGGATATTTTTAATATTGTTAAAGAGTTGTTAGTAATTTAAAATTAACTGGTTCTTATTCAATTAAACCAGCTTTAACCTCAAATGTCGACAAAAGTCACATGTTGAATTTTCATGTTATTAATTAAGACGTTTTCAGTAATCATTCTCCTACTACTAAACAATTATAGTAGTACTAGCAAAATACCCGTGCTTCGCTACGGAGTTTCACGTTGTACGTAATTGTACAATTATTGCTCGCTTAATAGTATAGGATTAGCTAGATTGTACAAATTCTCAACTCTTAGTTTGTTTATATACATTCATAGCAACAGCTATTTATTATTTATTTCGAGAAAATCGTTAGAGCCGTTTCCGAGAAAAAAAGGACATACATTTGAAATGAAATAATTGAAATAATAAAAGTGAAATAATTAAGTTCATTAATTGAACTTTGAAATTTTCTCGACTATAAAAACCTGCAAACAACGAAGTTTTTTCAATTTAAAACAATGATTAAAAACTCAGGACTAAATGTATTCGGGGTTTCCAGTAAACTGAGATGTCAACCACTTCATTTACCAAGTATGCAATTCCCGCGATAAATTTCAGTATTTGGTATTTTTAATTTACTCTCATTCAAATTTTAGTAGCTTTACTCTTACGTTTAATATGAATGATAGAGTAGTGTCAGGAACAGAATAACATTTTTTTAAATCTGTTGTTTTTATCATTCATACTCATCATTATTAAAATAAGGTATATAAAAAATATTTATAAAACGATTATAATTTTCCCCGAGCTTTAAAATTTTATTTTCGTAATGTTATTTCTAAATGTTTAACTTCGTTCAAAATGTTTAACTTTGTTTTTATTTTCTTCTTATCACATTAATTATGTATTGCACATTTCATAATACTTATTGCGGTTAACTTACATTAAAATTTTTATGCATTCATTTTATAAAATCCTTATGAAAAAAAATAATGTTCAACTTCGTTCAAAATGTTTAACTTTGTTTTTATTTTCTTCTTATCACATTAATTATGTATTGCACATTTCATAATACTTATTGCGGTTAACTTACATTAAAATTTTTATGCATTCATTTTATAAAGTCCTTGTGAAAAACAAATTGAATTATTTCGCAATATTTCTCACAAATACTACATATATTTAAGTGGCTGAAAAGATAATTAATTTGTACTAAGGACTTCTTTGTAAACTATATTTGTTGTTTTTCCTTCAGGTGCTGAAATTACTAAACTGCTAGAATAACTTACCCTAGAAGCACCAACGTAAAGTTGACCATGAGAAAAACAGTCTTCTCGTAAATCAATTCCTACAAATTTTAAAGTCTGTCCTTGCGACTTATTGATAGTCATAGCAAAACATACCTTAAGAGGAAACTGTAGTCTTTTAAACTCGAATGGATACTGCGATGGAATTAGCAGTATTCTAGGTATGAAAACTGATTCGCCTCGAGCACAACCAGTGAATATCGTAGCTCCTATAAAATTTTTTTTCAAAGCTGTTACCTGTAGTCTGGTTCCATTGCATAGTTTTGAAGGATTGAGACTTCTTAATAACATCACAGGTGTTCCTACTTTAAGACGAAGTATATGTGCCGGAAATCCAGGAGGGTTAAGCGTATTGAGAAATTCTACTGGGTAATTAACTGCTTCATCTGTTTGTACTACCTTATCAACTGATTTGTATTCTACTACATGTCCTTCAAATGAGCGAAGCAATTGATCATTAATCTCAGATGCTCTGTCATTTTTAGGAGTTAAAATGGCACGTTCACTGAACCATTCCATAGTTTTTTCTTTTATTCTAAAAATATCAGAATAAACTGTACTTATAAGCTGATCTAAAGTATTAACTACCTTCCCCAAAGTTTCCGGTATTAAAATTTTCCTGCTCGTTCTGGATATTCTCCATTGCCTATTTTAAGCAGAAGCTCAGAAAATAGTCCTGCTGAAGAATCATTTTTTAAATAAACTCTCATATTAGTTTTAAGAGGTAATTTCTTTATTCGAGGCCATAAACGTGACGATTTGATGCACGCTTTTATCTCACCTACCCGAGTGCCTCTTTGTATGACAGGTAATGTTTGCCTAAAATCTCCAGCAAGTAAAACGGTGACTCCACCCATTAAAGATTTGGTGTTTCTTAAATCTTGAAGTGTACGATCTAAAGCTTCAAAACCACCCTTATGCATCATAGTGCTTTCATCCCAAACAATAAGTTGACAATCTTTCAAAACTTTGGCTCTATTACTCTGCTTAGCAATTTCGCACTTAGGAGATTCAGTATAGTTCAAATTAAGAGGTAATTTAAAAGCACTATGAGCAGTTTTTCCTCCTTCTAAAAGGGTAGCAGCAATCCCAGAAGACGCTGTAGCTAAAGCAATTATTTTATTACTTCTCACTTTTGCTAATAGTAAATTAATTAAAAATGTCTTCCCAGTGCATCTAGAAAATATGTCTGCCCTTCGGATGATTCTATGCTATTCATAGTTTCAAGATAGATACTAAGCTGTTCTTGTGTTAATAATGCCTCGTTATTTCTTACCACTTGTTCCAAGTTTTCCGAGTTGTAGTTCATTTCTCTTAAATAATCAATATTGTCAAAGAATTCTTCATTTCTTGTAGGCTGTGGTAAACTGTACTGTTTTAAACCGCTTGCTCCCAACGCCATCACAGCATCCTCGATCGATATCAAACATCTGTTATATATTCGTTGGTAAATCCTTGAACCCCATCTTGAACTGCCCTTTCTACTTCATGCCTAAAATCTTCACTTAAACTATCTTTATGTTTTCCCAAAGATTTAAAGGGTCGGAAACATGACAAAACACCAACATCACTACAAACACTTGCCGCATTTTATACGGTGAATCACACAAAGCAGCTTCTTGTAAAGTATCATCCCAGTGTCCATCGCTTTCTAACAAACCTAAAGCTTTGCAAGCTGATTGAAATGTTTGATGAACTACACCGTTAACTGTTTTAAGGTATTCAAAAGATGTTGGACCTCGAACTACGTGTAGTAACAACCTTAGGTGATAGCATTCAACGTTGTTTGGATGTACCGTATATAATCTTCCTAGGGCTGTGTCTTTCTTTATCCCTGGCCAATTCTCAACATTTACGCCTCGCTTTCTCCTTTCAAACCGTCTATTATCTTTCGAAACGTAGTAAGATGAAACTTCTGAGTACAGCAGGGTCTTGGCGAATTCATCTCTTTGGCACAACTCGAAGAATGCTAAATGTGTTGTTTGAGGAGGGTTATTAACTCTCTGAGCTAAATTATCTGAGGTGAAATAAACACGTTGGCCATTTTGTAGATGTACAGCAAGATGAACAACAGTAGGATATCGTTCATGAATTGGAAAACCAAGTATTCTCCAAACTGCTTCAGAACTACTGATATAACGCCCGCTTTCATATAGACTGACTTCATTTATTTCGTCAGTTTTATTGTGTAGGACAAAAGCTGCCTGATCTGTCCCCTTATTGATATATTTGCAGATGTATTTAATAGATTTTACAGAATTACAAATTTCAACGTTAATGTGGGCATTGAAAGCGCGAGATAAAACGAGGTTGTAAAGCACAACCCAACTATTATCTACGTCTATACCTTTTATTTTTACTGTGAAGCCACCATCATCGGGTGATAACCTTCTATATTTCGGGTATCCATCTTCTCCGGTTTGCGTTTCTTTCAAAAGAGGTCGTGGATATTTTTTACTGCACCGCCCATCTTTCATGCCTGGAGAATTTACGTTCAAAGTACCACATGGCCCGTGAATCATGTTAGACTTAATAATTTCATGCAGAAGAGGATCTTTACTGACATCAGGTATTTCTGCAGAGATGATTTTATTAGTTAAACTCGGGGCCAGGAGATCTTTTAGCCAAAGCAAAATGTGCGCGTGCGGCAAACCACGTTTTTGCCACTCAGCTGAATACATATAGCACTCAACTTCACCAAAAACGCTGCCTTTCACTAACAGATCTTCCATAGCTTTAAGTTTAAGATGGAATATCCTTGCTATAATGTCATGCCGATCTTGTGATTTTTGACCAGGAAATAATACATCTTTACATTCTATCCACTTCGGATTACATGTAAAAGTGATAAAAACGTCAGGTCGACCTTTGCAACGAACGTATGTCATTGCATCCTGAGCCCGTTCATGCATATATCGTGGCCCTCCAGTGAAAGATGTTGGAAGTACTACCAATTTTCCTAATTGATCACCATTCACATTTCTTCTTCCAATCGCATCTTTCAAATGAATATATTCATCTACTCTAAGTTTGCTTTGGTTATTTCTAATGTAATTTAATCGTTCAGTGTCAATTTTGGCAAACATATCAACCAAAAATTGACTGAATAGTGATCCAGAACGAAGAAGAAAGTTAAAGTCATTCTTTCTAACCATAATACGATATGCATAGAAATCTGAAGCTGTTATTTTTCCTCGTTGAAGTGGTAACTTTGTAGTAGGATAACAGTAAGGCATATTAATGCTGTAGCCATCTTCACCACGACAAAATAAAAGAGGATATTGTAAAGAATCATACAAACGATGAATTTCACTTATGCGGCGTAATTTGTCATCATGGCTTTGAAGAACAATATCTCGATTTTCAAATTGTTGTCCGCTAACTACTAATGCTATTTCAGATGCTGTTGACTCATTATATCGCCCTGCATGACCACCAGCAGGTTTCCTATCAGCGTGAATAACTACTTCAAATTTGTCACAATTATGAGGAACTTTTTCTAAAGTAGTTTTGAAGTCTTTGATGTAAGCGTTGTGCTCTTGCAGCATATGCTGTAATTGCTTTACTAATGCAGGTTTTACATCTGGATAGTGACTACACCTTAGTCTTGTTTCCCGTTCACTTTCTTCCACGAAGTAGATTTGAAGAAACCGAGCTTCTTGATCTGGCAATGGCAGTACACTTCTTACTAAATGATATACTTGTCCGAGAACTTTAAAAGTTGGCATAAATCTATTTTGTACAACCTGATTCGCACCAAATGACGTCATCTGAAAGCAACCATTATATTTACGTATCGAGCTTATGAAATGAACATGCTCGGGGTGACTATCGTTTAACAAACTATGAAGAGGCTCCGGTGGAGGTTGGAGGTTGGATAGGTAACAATTGCACTTCTCCACCATTACAGCACATTCCAGGTGTCTCAGTTTTCCATTTAAGAGCTCCACAGTATTGGCACTCAGAATTCATTATACATATGCTTATACATGGATCTGTTTCATAATTGATTTCTACGTTATATTCCATACCTGAACGAAGTTTTTTTGTCCATGGTCGCTTTCGTCTTTCTTCTCGAACTCCAGGCGTATTTATTTCATAACGATTTTGAGCTGCTCTATGAACCTGAGGTTGTTGCTGCTGATATGCGGCTGCTGCACTCCTATAAGCCTCAGGATGATTTTGCTGGTACTTAGTATTAGCAATCTGACGTGCAAGGGGATTGCTTTCCAAAAATGTTTTCTTAGCCGATTTTAGTTGCTGTTTGCGTGTTGCATTGCTATACCTCGCGCGTCGCTTCTTAACTTGTTTCTTGCCCTCGGAAGGTGATGCTGTCAATATTGGATGACTTTGGATTTCATATACGTCAAAATGACCATTAGATAGTGCGCCAGTGAAGCGCAGTCTTTTAGTTGGATTGTCATTATTACCAAATACTTCATAAAGTTCATTATTGAGGTATACTTCAAAACAATAAGGAAACAATTCTCCTGCTGCCGTTAGTTCAATAAATCCAGCATAAGTTGAATGCTGAGACATATGAGTGTAATAACTACTGGAGTCGGAATAATTATTAGGCTACCGTTATTATCTTCAGAAAACGCAGAAAATCTATCCCAGTTTTTACTACATGTAATACGATAGTTCGACGAATATGACAACATTTTTCTTGAGTATTATTCATAATGTAAGATAGAGATCGAAATAGACACGCACCATCCCCAATAATTGGAATTACGGCGTGCATTACATTTTTACCATTAATATTTAAATAATCAACAGCCATATTATGTAGTTTAAATATATAACACATATTTATGAATCGGATATTAGAGTTAAAAAATCAAATAATTAACCACACTTGTAAACCATACATATTTGTAAACATACAAAGGTTTTTTTAATTGTTGTAATATTTTGAACTGAATTACACAGTCTCGGCCACGGTCTCGAGTCTATTGAAAAAACTCAAAACTTTACTAATAATTAATTACTAACTTTTACTAATTATAAATTAGTAATTACTAATAATAACAATACTGCAATTACTAATAATTGCAGCAATAAGATTTTTGTATATATTTCTAATGAAACAACGTTATAATGCAACAACGTTATAACAACGAAATCCATGTGTTTCGAACGAAATCTCGAACAAAACTAAAATCTGTAGTTTCAAATTGTATAGATTCATTTGAACATTTAGGTAATTATTGGTATTAATAATAGACACGGAGCGGTTGACAGACCGGTTTTTGAACATGCACATGCATGTTTAAGTGTGTATATATGACGTACATAACAATGTGGGAATACGTTTTCTTTTAAATGAAAATTTAAAAAAGATCAAAGTAAAATACAGCTTCAGTAAAAACCAAACTTTAAGTATATATACGTAAAAACCAAATGATTTTATGATAAGTAGTAACCTTGTATTGATAAAACAAAAGATAAAATATACATGTATAGGTCCATGTGTAAAAACAATATAACAATTTCAAACGGCCAGGGAGTCGATTACCTGCACCCGTCGTTTCTTGCTACTGTTAACACAGATGAAAAGTACAGTATGCAATAGTAACATGTCACCCACAAATATTATTACAAACAATCGCCAATTTTCTATTTGATATTTATTTTTGTGTTTCAAAAACGAAGATGCCAAATTACGTGACTAAACAAAATACCCGTGGTTCGCGACAGAGTTTCAAGTTGTACATAATTGTACAATTATTGCTCGCTTAATAGTATAGGATTAGATAGATTGTACAAATTCTCAACTCTTAGTTTGTTTATTTACATTCATAGCAACAGCTATTTATTATTTATTTCGAGAAAATCGTTATTCCGAAGGATCGTATCGAAAAAACACCTATCCTATGTTGGTTCTCCCTTTGCGTAAAATATTTGTGCCAAGTTTGGTTGAAATCGGTCCAGTGGTTTAGGAGGAGATGTGGAAGACCCCAAAGAACCCCCCCAAAGGACCACATCGAAAAAACACCTATCCTATGTTGGTTCTCCCGTCGCGTAAAATATTTGTGCCAAGTTTGGTTGAAATCGGTCCAGTGGTTTAGGAGGAGATGTGGAAGACCCCAAAGAACCCCCCCAAAGGACCACATCGAAAAAACACGTTCTCCCGTCGCGTAAAATATTTGTGCCAAGTTGGTTGAAATCGGTCCAGTGGTTTAGGAGGAGATGTGGAAGAACCCCAAAGAACCCCCCAAAGACCCCCAAGGACCCATCGAAAAAAACACCTATCCTATGTTGGTTTTCCCCGTTGCGTAAAATATTGTGCCAAGTTTGTATGAAATCGGTCCAGTGGTTTAGGAGGAGATGTGGGAGACCCCAAAGAACCCCAGAAAGGATCCCATCGAAGAAAACACCTATCCTATGTTGGTTCTCCCGTTGCATAAAATATTTGTGCCAAGTTTGGTTGAAATCGGTCCAGTGGTTTAGGAGGAGATGTGGAAGACCCCAAAGGACCCCCATCGAAAAAACACCTATCCTATGTTGGTTCTCCCCGTTGCGTAAAATATTTGAGCCAAGTTTGGTTGAAATCGGTCCAGTGGTTTAGGAGGAGATGTGGAAGACCCCAAAGAACCCCCAAAGGACCCCCATCGAAAAAAACACCTATCCTATGTTCGTTCTCCCGTCGCGTAAAATATTTGTGCCATGTTTGGTTGAAATCGGTCCAGTGGTTTAAGAGGAGATGTGGAACATAACACAAGGGGGGGGGTTTGCCCCTTAGGAGTGAAAGTTTTTAAAACCGTTTCTTAGTGAGCATCTACGACCCCATAAGAATATACCTTCAAATTTGAGATCATTATCTTCAGTAGTTTTGCTCTACGTTGATTCTCTCTCAGTCAGGACAAAGCCGCTTATATGTATAGAGATAATTCTTCATGTTTTTTGTATCTTGCAGTTTCAAAGAACCTACATTGTTTATAAAAGTAACTTAACCAAAACATTAACGTCCCATGTGGCGAATACTAGACTCAAAATAGCAACCCTGAGAAATAAGAATTTTCAAGAGTCTATCAATAACTTATAAAAAAGAATGATTAACAATACTATTGTGGCTTAATATAATTTTTTTAAAATATTTTTTGAGAAATAAAACATAATTTTACCCAACCAAAGAGTTCAACAAATTATTTCCATAGACTAAGACGTTACAGTTTAGATGGACAGCAACCACGGTTGGCAGCACTGGTTGGCGGCAGCGAGTTGGTTTAAATAATTTTAAACATTTTAACCATCATTAAAAACCTGCATTGCTTTTTAAAACGTCACTTCAAGTAAGTATATGTCTAACAGATAACTTCTAATTTCAGCGAGAAATCAACTACACCGATTCGTCTTATCTAAGGGAGAACATCGAATTATAAACCACAATTAAAACTACAATACGATATAATGAATTTCTAACAAATAAAAAGAATATAAACGGGTAGAACTCGTAAGATAATAATATCTATACGTACAACGGCACCAACACGTTCGTAAGGTTAATTAATGTTGCATTATCTAGACATATGTAGACTTTATAGCAAAGATAACAAATTAAAATGGCAAACGTTTTTTGGAAGAGAGAAAAAAATTTAGGAGTAAATACTGAATTCTTTGGGAATTTGTAAGTGTTAAAACCGACTGTTCTCATATAAAAGCTTACGCCGATGTCCTCTCTGCAAAAGTCTAATGTAATTATAAAATATTTGTGGTTTTTACAGGCAAAATGGTATTATATATGTGTAGATAAGATGATAGACACATTAGAAATAAACCCACAGAGTGAAGCTAGTTCCGAGCAACGTATCTGTAGAACAAGAAAATTGTTTTAAATAATTGTTTGAGAACCAAAACAATCTACAATTGTGACAAACGTAATGAAAAAACAAAAGTCAAACATTCCAGCGGATACGTGTAAAGATTAGCAGATTTTTTAATAATAAAGCAAGGTTGAAAAACGCACATCTTACAAATTATGCAATATCTAAATTACTATTTAATGATTACTAAATATTAGTAAAATGACTAGTAATTAATTAGTAAATGATTACTATTAAATTATCTAAATTACTAAAATGAAAATAGAATGCAGACCTTACCAGGAAAACTAAAATAGAGCTTAGTGTTCTGAATTATTTAAGCTTATTAGAAATTTACAGGATATAAGTTGTTTGCCGGAAGAAGAACAAGATTGAATGACAAAATAAGATAAACACATACACAGAAACGTTAACAAATTATAGGAATGACTGGAAAACATATAGAGAGAATGTCATACAGGCTTGGTAGTCAAATGATGGCTTTTAGACCGTATGGTAGAAGAAATATGATAAGACCACGAGATATGTGAAAAACCGTTGAAGTCAAAAGAGGCAGTACGCCTAAGACCAAGAGTGGGAAAGGAAAAGGAATGGAGAAATCTTGTGACTTTGTAGGCTCCATTAATTACGCTTCATAATTATTAGTTTTAAAAAAACAATCAGGTAAGCTAGAGGTTGGCCAAACATTACTAGTTTGCGTTCCTTTAAGTTCAGACATGTAACATGTAGTCACTGCGAGCTTCCTCCCCCCCCCCTTAATTCAAAAGGTTTTGTTATGTTTGAGACTTGTATATAAGACGGATAAAAAACATGCTCATTCAACTATGTTAATAAACACAATAATCTTTTACTTTTACTAAATTCTTCTTCTTATTTTATTACTAGTTATATTTCCTTCATTCCTCCCTTCCTTTGTGCCGCAGTCCAAAAAGGCCCCGACCACTTCCGATAGTTTCGATCTCCGCTGCTAGCATGTTCTTGGTCTTTTCCCTCATCAGGTGCTCAGTATCTGTCCCTTCAGCATTTTTTTACGGATTCTGGTGTGCCTCGTTCGCTTAAAATCCGCTGTATATCTTAAGCGTTGTAGCCTGAAGTAATTACGATGTTGGGTTCCTTGTTAGTTATTAGAAGTTCTGAATTGAACCTGATGTGCCACCCATCACTACATCTAACCATCTAAGAAATTTTATTAGTTATATTTATTCTTTATAATGTTTAGTATCATTTCAGCAATTGGCCCCAAGTTTATATCAAGGCACCTTCCATATCTTATCTTCAGCTGGGTAAGGATATTCTTTCTAATAATCTTATATTGGCAAATCCTTGGCAGATTTATATTGGTACGTGGCAGATCCTTTTTATCCAAGGTTGGCACTGGACATGATATTGGAAAAATCTCCCATCTTTGAAAAGGGAATAATCTACAAGGCCTAAAGTAGATGTTAACAAATTTAAAATTTAATCAATTAAGAAACTTAAAATTTAGTAATCTAAACCTAGATAAAAGTTAACCCAAAGACTTTTCAGCGGTAACAGAACATACTGATATAATACATACTGAAATGAGGATGTAAATTACAATAAATACAGTATGTATGTACAGTGGTAATGATCGCCATGAATAAACGAGATATCATGCACTTTACTTCCAAGCCTTTAATTTTATTATTTAGTTTTCCTGTTTGTTAAAGGGTTAACATTTTAAAGGAAGTGTCATTAATTTCATCATGTCTCTTATGTTTTCCGGGAAAATAAGTTACATCAATTCTCTGTTAAAACAGTGAAATCTGAAAGGGTGAAAATAATGTTTTGCATACAAACTGATGTGACACATGTTATATTAAGGTAAATACTTACTTTCTGGGAATGGCGTGTATAAACAATGTTTATGTTTGAGAGAGAGAGAGAGAGAGAGAGAGAGAGAGAGAGAGAGAGAGAGAGAGAGAGAGAGAGAGAGAGAGAGAGAGAGAGAGAGAGAGAGAGAGAGAGAGAGAGAACAACTTTGTGTGAAGGGTAATTAGAAATACAAGTAAATAAGCTCAAAGGTAGAACTAAAGGCCAAGGTCATTGTAGAAAATTGCATATTCAAGCTTTGAACCAGTTTTGTACCATACACTGCAAAAGTCACTTTACTTAAGGTTAATTTAAAGTACATAGTTACTGACAGAAATTTAATTAATTAATGTAATCAACTGTATGCCTTTGAAAGGGTTTTAGCGATCAAAGGAACTTAAAAGCAACATGTACATATTTATATTATAATGAGTAAGCCTTGTAGTCATAATAATATTTTACACATGACATCATTAGTAGGTAGGCATCAAAACAGCTCAGGTAATGTACCACCAGAATTACTTGAAACAACGTAATTCTATTTTATTCGTTGTACACTTTTTTACATTAAACAAAAACTTGTAAGTTACGTTATAAAATGTGTAGTCACCATTATTAATTGCAATTTCCTTTTCAGCCACCTAAATATTTCTCTTGTGGAAAGCACAGTTTGTATGCACACAGAACTCGTAGTCCGTTATTGAATGTAGACAACAAACATATAATAGTAGTGACAATCTGTATTAAATGCTACAGTTATTTATTCTAGCTTAACGCTTATACGGAGAAGTAAAAATATTCTGCCGAATAATACGTTATCCTTCCTATTCCGGAAAAAAAATTACCAACACAAAGTAAAGTCAGTCATTTTAAATATAAAGGCTTACTATGTATCGCAAAGCAATCTCGTCGCATATGAGATTCGTCTGTTGTTTTATCATACACTCTTTGCCGCACAGCCAAAATATAGAAAGTATTATGGTCACATTTATTGAAAATCTGTCGGAAGGCATTGTTTTCGAAGACTATGTACGTTAAATCTAGGTAAGGAAATTATGACTGTCATAATCTTACCCTAATGGAAACCGACAGATCACTGTCAAGAAAGCGACTCATTGATATCCATTTAACGTAGATTGTCGCTTGTTGAGTTCATTATACTCAAATCTAACTAGTCTAAATACAAATTTTGTGTGTTACAAAGCGCAACACTCTTTAAGGATTTCCTGAAACTCCTTTAGTCCTTGAAAAAAACCCATATATTTTTATTCAATTTCGGTTATAACAGAATAACAGTTGTGGACACTCATCGCTTGCTTTGAGTGAAATATTACCAATAGGTCTGAAATAAGCACATTTCAGTAAATACAATTTTATAGTTATATGTTTTCTATGTAGCGAACTTACATTGTGACATCAAAGTCTTCCTTTATATTACAGTCATCAGGCATTACATCAAAGTCTTGTTTTACATTACAGTAAGCAAAGACCTTAATGTTTTCTCCGTTTGTAATACAAATAAAACTACAATGTAGTAATTCAACAGAAATTCTTAACCTAAAAATCATCATTATAATACAATTTTCTCTGTGATAACGGTAATTTCACTGTAAAAAATGTACTTTTCAAAACTTTTTATAGACTTAGTATTCATTCAATTTATCATAGTTAATAGTAGCCTATCAACAAATAAAAGTGAAGTCTACAATTATTTCTTTAGGCTGAAAGTCCAAAGACAGAGTGTTACAAACTGCAAGGTTGAAGTGGGTAGTGGAGTCATCAGCTATCTCATATTTACAGCTTTCTTTACAAGTGTACTTTACTACTGTCAGGGCTTGATTCCAGTGAGAACGCGCCGGAACGACGTTCCAAAACCTCTTGGATCCAAAAATAAATTACAGAAAAACGTATATGAAATGAAAAACCTAATTATTACAAAAATGTACTATTAATTTTTAAATTGTCCTCATCATCAGCCCCATTTCAAAAGTAAATATTTGTCAAAATCAAACATCAGCACTAATTTTTATCTTAACTACTAACGTTGAAAAATGTTCCAATAACTTATGGAAAAAATGAAACAAAAAAAAAACTTTCATCAAAAATTGAAACTACATGAAAGGCTACTCCAGAATTCTCCAGAGGGTCTTTGTACCTTGAAATATGCTATTGAATCAATAGCAATGACTTCAAGTAAATGTGAGAGGGCTGACTTCTGCCCAGCACACTTTCATTAGTAAGGAAAGGTCAATAAACAAACAATATGACGGCACAATGATGAAACTATGGAAACTTGTTTAAAATGTCCGAAGCACCGAAACCATCACTTAGAGTTTGATTGAGGCTCTAACGCCATCATGAGTGACGTGTTTTCGATTGTCGTGCGGCTAACCTGACGATGAAGCTCTTTAGTATACTTTATTACCTTTTTAGATACATGTTTAAGTGTATATTACATAATTTATAAGGCTTTAAAAATGTAGACCTCCTTTGTAATAACCTGATGTAAACTTATACGCTAATATAAAATATAATTATAGTTGTGTCTGAATTAATGCGTTCCGGCACCTATGATTTTAGAAATAAACCACTGACTACTGTCATTGGTAATGACCTCTAATTATCCACAGATACACTTATAGGAAAAGTGAAACTTATAGGTTCCGTTAAAATTATTTAGCCCATGAAGACGTATTTTTAAAGTCAAACATGTGCACATTTTGGAATACTTCATGTATCAACCAGTTTATGACCAAACTCCGTTTTCGCACAAAAATGTATTTAGTAATATTATTATGTTATATTTTTATTGAATACTTTTAGCACAAAACGTTTCAGTTTTGGAAATAAAACTATGTGAATTACTTAATTGCAGTTGTCACAGTTAGTTCTACGTATAATGAATCATGGGAGCATTTATTTTTGGAAATTAAAAATTACTCCAAAATATGTCAAAAAGATTCCGCAGCAGTCCTAACAAAAAATTATTTACATTTTTCTGGTGAGTAAAATTTTATTCTTATATACATAACAAATCTTAAAACGTAAATTTGTGTCTTAAATTTATAATTTTTAGAGTTTACTATTACAGGTCATGTATCAATTATAAAATGTGACGCCTTTTCATAGTGTGTAGATGTATCTTCTTGAAATCCTATCCAAAATTCATGTCTGAATCGTCTATTAAATAAATATTTCAAGTAAGATTTTCAATATTAATAACTAAATATTAGATTGCACACAGTAAAATTCTTTAAAAGTTACAACAGTTGTCCTACAGGAGATAAGTATAACATCAAATTTAGAATCTCAGAACCCCTTTATCAAAAATGTTATTTTTAAACGTTCTTTATTTTCGGTCCCAAATAGGATATTTCTGTTACTACAGTTACGCTAATGCAAGTGAAATAAACGCGAAATGGTGAGTGACGTCACGTAGTACCGAAGTCAGTAACGTGACAAAATATTTTAGTAGTCTCTGACAAACAACATCTGAGTTTGCACCGTCGCGAGAGTCCCGAACAATGTAGTTACACGTGGAATTATTTGCAGTTTACCTGCGAATATTGCACAACAGGTGACATTGGCCGAGCTACTATGAAATCCGGCAGTCTACAACTGAGGAGTTAGAGTCCCGCAAAATATAACAGCGACTCCACTGAATTGGTTTCTTGGTTTTCATTTGGTGAACGGATTATTTAAAGTGGCAAGAGTGTGTTGTTACATAACGGTATTAGTGAATGTATCAAGCGTAAAGTGTAACTATATAACTTAGTGACTTTTATTAATGGGTGTGTACAGTGCGTGTCGGAAATTATGCAACAAGAACGGTTTGTAATACGATTGTTATTGTCTTGAATCAGTGTTATAAGTACCAATTTCTTTAGCTTTCAATAATTTCTATTACTTGTCATAACTATACAGCTACTCAGCTGTGGTATAATTTTGAAAACCGTATCTCTGCTACTGCTTGACGTTTCGACGTCTCGACCAATGTCGTCACCAGATTTGAGAATAATGGCATTGTGGTAAATGCCCTAAAAGTAACAAAGAACATTTGTAGATATCTTTCAGCACACAGTTGAAAGGACACGATCCGTAAAAACGTGTGATATTACATGTCCAATAATTTGTTCAACTGTTGTAATATCAGACCCAGGTGAAAAGCTTAACAGTACACAAAATTGCTCCGTGTGTTCTTTTTCTTTGCAACTCGCAGTTATGAATTGCTTGAAACGTTATATTTTCTTGTAGTATAAGTGTCAGCGTTATTACATTCTGCTTTTGCTCGTTATCTTAAAAAAAAAGGTACTCATCAGTAACTCGTGTCTTGGGAAGTATCATAAATTTTACACGGCAGGCGGTCAGCTGCAGCGTACATGTGGGGATCATAAGATGTTCAGTTGTAAAGCACACAAAACTAGGGCACGTCTTCAATCCCTATTAGCAGATGTTACGACACCCGTGTGGCACCGACGAA
Organism: Magicicada septendecula; assembly: GCA_034769895.1. Classification (NCBI taxonomy): domain Eukaryota; kingdom Metazoa; phylum Arthropoda; class Insecta; order Hemiptera; family Cicadidae; genus Magicicada; species Magicicada septendecula. The sequence goes on from CM068375.1 coordinate 169,759,113, forward strand.
CGTCATTCCTTGTGCGACTTTCAACCCTAGTATGTTCTTTGTACAATGACGTAAAAATTGGCAATCCTCCACTGATTAGTGTAACAAGAAATCATAATTGTCTTGACACACAGTTTACGAATAATTTTTATTAAATTTAAAAATGAGAAAATGAATTTAATTTGTATACTGAACGTTAATTTTTTACACCAACAGCTTAATAAATTAACACACTTAAACTACATTAATACAGTATCACAGTAAAATTACCCTATTGTCGTTTTCTAATGTTTTTAAAAGTATTTATTTTTTAAACTATCTTGAAATAAATGTAACTATTTGTTAATATTTCTGCACTGAGAGGCCTGCTGAGAAATGATTACACAATGAAACTTTATTGAATATACAAATAAATGTCACGATAAATCAAGACGTAAAATATTATAAGACCGTGTACGAGTAGTAAATACACATATTAACAATGTAACAAACAACTTTTGGCTTGTAATCCGATAGGAAATAGGTTTTAGAAAGATCAAAAATAATGTACAGTAATGTTTGAACTAAGGAGTTAGTATCGGGTCATTAGGTCATTAGCCTGAGTCAGGAAAAGCAAAGCAAGAAGATCACATATAATGTATTCACGCAGTTGGAGTATTCGCCATCGTTAAGGACCTTCCCTGGCGAAAATTGTTCAGAACAAAAATACAGATCATGATAATAATAAGGTTTTGATGTCTTACTAATCTTAGTAATTGACAGGTCTTTGACAACGAACCTATCTGCAACTAGGGAAGTATGGGTGTTGGGCGTTTCCATAATACTTGCAATACACGCATATGCATCACTTGCTTCGCTAACGTCGATTAACTATTCCAACACATTTAACGTATGATTATAGTGGCGGGTCATTCTACAACACTGCTTCACTTCTTCCCTACAGAGGTTCATGTGATTCATCAATTCATCAGCTACCCGTTTCGATCCTGTTCATAAATCATTTATTATATCCGGCCTATCACTTCCAAACCATTTGTGTCTTTCTTCATTTAGTACTCCATTATTTCTTAACTCTTTCTTGATCTGCTTCCTTGTGAATTCAACACTAGCACACAACACATAAAGTATTTTTGTATTTTAATATAGTCTACCTGCCTGTGCGATTTTAAGTGATGTGTCTTGTTTACTTTTACTTAAATGTTCATCAAGTCAAACTACGACTTTAACTTAAAGCAATTGTTTCAAAGTAAGAGAAACTAAATACATAATACATAGATTACTTTGAAAAACAACTCAATAAATGTTTGTCTATGGGCGCAGATAAGTTTGTTGTTACCTCCATAAGTGATGCTGAATACCTGTAGTAGGCCTAATAAATTTTTCGCCATAGCTATCAAAGAAGACTAGGAATGATTGAATCTGTTGCTTCTCTTATTCAGTCTTTCAATGCTGTATACTAAGAATGGATTCGGTGCCTCTACAAAAAAATGAATTCTGCCCGTACAAAATATCTAAATAAAAATCTACACGTAACAAAAACGGATGCTACGGTTTTCATCCATCCCTTTCCAATTATTACTTTTGAAATGTATCATGAAGAAAGGCACTAATAAATTTGGCAACAAACGCATGTCAACATAATTAGAAAGTCTGTCTCGACACAAACCAATTATAGTAATGTGATATTTCAAAAACATGCTCCTTCTGCATTATTGTTTCTTCCTATTTTCTGGTTTCCTCTACTGCAACAAGAGTAGCGTTTGCATATGCTGTTTAAATTCTATTTGACTATTAATGCACAGAACTTCATTTCTTTTTTATAAGCCGATAGTTCATCTCCTCATATCGTCTTGTGTATTTGCTTTTGACCATTCCAAAGTCATTTAAATTATTTAACGTCTCTAAAATCTACTGTCAATGTACAGTATAACTAATTATCTTAATCCATTTCAGATTATCAAACTTTCTTTAAATGCATTACGAATATCGTAACAATCGTTATGTGATGTTATTTACTGTATGAATTTTATCCATTTGCCTAAATTGAATCGTACTTTGTCTAAATAGATTCTGACATTTTTACTGTTATTCCATCTGCCCTCTACAACAGTGAAAGTACAACAGTTCAATACCAAGAGTGTAAGTTACACTGTGATATCTTTTGTCCTATATTCACCGACCTTATTAAGCAATAACTTTTACGTATCATTGAATCTTCATTTTTGTATTGTTACTAGTGTCCCTGGTTTCCATATTCAGGAATGTTGTATTTTATCTTATTTTTATTAAGTTATATTTTCTATATTCTATCTATGAATACTCTAGTTTTTTATGTTGTATGGCCCTGTCGCTTCTTGTTTCAGATTTCCTAGTAAGCCTACTTTGTAGGGTTATCTTTGTATTATTGTGATGAATAATATCTGGTTCTATAATTGCCTTACTTGTTTCTTCTCAATACTCCCCCATCACGCCTGTTTATTTTATTGTAATGCGTTTAGTTTTTCTATCCTTCCCTAATTAAACTTGAATTACTTACGTTTCTTTGTTTAAAATCGATAGAAAAAAATAGTAATACTGTACTGTTTGCTCAATAATCACCATACGTGTGTAATGAAGCACGAGAGCTTAAATATCAATTAAATATCGATGAACGTTGTAGAATGTAATTAATAATATAATATTGTTAATAACAGTAGAGGTTAATTTACTTCCTAATTAGAGGAGTGATTGTATTCATTGCGCTTTTGTAGACTGAAACTCTGTCACATGATAATGACAAATTGTATAGCAACAGGATAATACCACGTATAAATGAACTACAAGTATCGACGTACTAATAATAATAGAATCCGTTCTGTTAGAGAACACAAAGCACATGCTTGTACACATAACTGAGTGAAATAACAAAGTTTTGAACTAGTTTATTTATTGTAACGTTACTAGTTGTAAGTAAGTGCATTTGTCACATTACTGTTGTGAACGTGTATATAGATCACATAAAAGCACTTTACCTACATGCATTAAACTTGTACAAACATGAGTTACGTATGAGTACATATATATATATATATATATATATATATATATATATATATATATTGTAACGGTACATATCTTCTCCGTACATTTAAAAACCACTATAAGGAATAAAACACTCATTAACTAACACAAGAACACCTAAAAGATGAATGATAAATGAATAACTGTGTACTAAACGTTATATCCGGTCAACGAACTAATTAAAATAATTAAATCAGCAAACGAAGAATAATAAATAGTACTGAAGAAGAAAAATAGAAGACAACATAGAAATGTGATTAACCAAATAACCCAATAGATATGGTAAGTGAGAGGACAAAACCAAATTATAATGACAACAAACACTAACCAGATACTGAAGATAATATGAATAAACGCAAATAAAGCGATAAGCGAAGAAGAGTTAACAACTATATTATACAATGTGCCAATAAGTGTACCAAGAGAGAATGAAACAAATAAAGCAAAGAGTCTACAGAATTAAGAAACAGTAAAGAGACACAGATATAGACAAACTATTACTAAAGACTGGACCATGACAAAAGCTCTTTATTCTAAGATTAAAATATAATTAATTAACAAATAAACACAATGAAATTAGATATTGGAATATAAAAATGAGTTAGTTATCACAGCAATAACAGAATACCATGCATACTTTTAATACAAGCAAACCCAATAAATAAAAGAAAACCTGGTAATCACCAGTAAACATGTAAAGATAACGTGAAAAAATGATAAATTAATGGTTAACAAGAGCAAAAGTTGAAAATAATAACCTTAAAACATTGAGATCAGGGAAAAAAGCATAGACCATTGTTGTCAGACAAGGGGGTCCCAAGTAACCTCAATTCTGGTACAAATCCACTTGTAATTAGAATAAACTAAGAGTAAAAAATTGTAAACCTAGTTTAGGTTATACAATAATGAAAATAGACATTATAAAGACAAAGCTAGTGCTATGATTTAGTAACTAAAAGTGATATGTGTGGTGTTTAATGTAATTACACAGACTGAAATTGGACAGAAAGATGTACCCTTTAAACACACTCAGAATTCCCACAATATTGTAAACCAGAAAAGAACAGTGACATAAATGTGTACTACAATATGTAATACTACTATTATAGTATAAAATAAGGATAATAAAATATTAATTGAGCCATAATTATGAAAAATTAAGGTAACTGTCTGACTACACTAGATGCAAGAAGTATTAGTGAATTAGTCTCAATCTCACATATAATGATAGGAGGCTAACCATTATAAAACACTCTTTAGACTATAAAGACCATTTGTACACAAAAGAACCACTTAAAATTGAGTATATCATTAACCATGGAAAAAATCATAATGACACATGGCATACTAAAATTATGAGTAAAAAATAAAACTAAAAACAAGAAACTAATTATATTTTAAGAAAAGCTGAGATATCCAGAAGTTGTAATGGAGATCTCAGAATGACTATATCACAGTAAAAAATGGGCAGAGCAAATTATTTAAATAAAAAGAGTGAATCAAATTAACTATGCTCTAGGCCAAAGACCAAATATTGTAATTTTATTAATTTTAGACAATTATTGTAATAGAGATTATCATAAAAGGGCGTGAGAGGAACCATATGGTTGAAATGTAATCACCATTTGTTCAATTTCCATAATTGAACATGTAAAATCATAAGAAATATGTCATAGGCGGAAGTGAAAAACATTAACTTTTTAATTAAGACACCCACATATGTCTTGTGAGGACTTATTTTAATGAGCAAATCAATTGTAATAACATGGTGTGGCTATATCAAGTATTACTAGTAACGTAAGGACGTTAAACCAGTTTTAAAGATATTCTGTTTATTCTGGGCAAAACGAGAGCGTCATAACGATACTCTCCACCCCAAAGTCATTAACAATTTTACACAAATTAATTACTCCGCCGATGGAGTGACCTCGCTCTAAGGAACAGCAGCAATCTCTAAACCAATGAAATCGATCAAAATCGACAGTGGGGGTATGTACTCCCAAAATTGGAACAGCGAAGAGGAGCTAATTTCTTCACACTTCATCTCTGACTAGCGAAGCGATACGACGGCCATTTTCTGTGCGTGTAAAAGTCGTATTCGGGATCAAATCAGCTGTGCGAGTATAAATGTAAACATTTTGGTCAACCTAACCAAAAATTTTTAAGTGGCGAGTTCAACGAAAAACGCATATACAATAGCGAATCATTATTGCAGAGTGTATAATAAGCTGCAATTGAGTGAATTACAGGAATTATGGTGTTTAGTTATACTAATTGAATTTTAATTTTGGTAACAGAAATTTTATGATTTTTACATTGAATCATGGAAGCAACCATGAAGTCTCATAGAGTTTAAAACGTGAATAAATAAATTAATTGACATTAATTCACGAACATTAATGAATATTATATGAATTTTTTTGTAGAAAAAAATAAATATTTTCTACCTACATTATGAAGGGTAACCAACTTTGTGAAATAGACAATGAGTTAATCTGAACTCGAGTATAGGTTATCTAACCTTCTGATTCCGATTGTTCCAATACATAAACAATCAGTGAATATTTTGAATAAAACTATTTAAGCAATAAACCGTAATTGTTTACCTGACCAGAGTTCAGCATTCTATGGACACAACAATTTATAACGAACATTAAACGAACTTTTAATTACAATCATTTATGTATTTTATTAAGTATAGGTTAAGGAGTTACATGATATTTTGAATAGATAATACTTTGTATCAACGCAGCATGCCTGAAGTTATTTTAATGTTGACAACAATCGAATTTATGATTCCATGTTAATGATTTTAAAAAACTTTTAATGTAATTTTTGTTTATACTAATTAGTTCCAATTACTCATTTTAAATAGTAGTGCAGAGATTTTCTGTTATGTATCTTGCAGTCTCAAAGGAACCACTAAGAATTTGTAAAACTAATGAACAAAGATTCAAGGTTATATTTTAAATTTATTTTAAACTAAATAGTTTAATTACCCTGAGATTAGGGTACAACAGTCGACTATTCGTCAAAAAATTAAAGAGCGTAAACAATGCGTTATTAATTTCATAGGTCTGTCAAATATTTTTACATGTTTCATCGTTCCCTTATTTTTCATTTTTCTTTACATAATGACGCTATTAATTTAAACCACTAGATTGTTAATGACGCTAATAACCTTGAAAGTTCACTGTGCATTACGGAACAAAAACTAAAAAAAAATTATTAGGGTCCCCCATAATGTCGTACGAAAAAACGGCCATCAACTGTATCGATTATTTAACAACGCAAGACTTGCAAGCGCGCTTCTGTCCTCTCCAAAAGTAACAGCAAATTTCAGTTTTCATAAGCTATATAAAAGATTGTTCTCATGGATGTTAGTCCGTGAAATTAAATTTTTTATTAAGTAATAAAAACTAAACGCGTCTTTATTTTACTTTTATACGTTAACTAATTAAGAATTAAAATCTTTGTTTAAAATTAAGAATTTAAAATCAAAATTAAGACTTCATATCAAAATTTGTTAGAACCCAGGAGAAAAAGGTATAAACCATTATACAAGAAATAATTAGCAAGTTAAAAGAGCTGGAACCAAGTGCAAAAGAAATGTGTGGGAAAGAAAACGTGCACAGCTGGAATTTTATATGCGAGCCATTAAAATCGCAGGTACCTGTAAAGCCTCCAAGAAAGGATACGAAAGAGCAAAGTTATATATTTATAAACAGTCTAAACAAATTATATAAGCACTGTATATCTTTATTTACAGAAACACAGTGTTTTAGAAAGATCAATTGTTGTAGTACTATTGGAGAAATCGAAGAGAGTACTACTATAGAAACGATTACTCAACAAGAAATGTTAGCAACTTTAGATAAAATAAACAAAAAAGAGCTCCTGAGCCTGGAAACATTCTCCAATCAAATTGGTTAAATACGAATCAAAACGATTGTTAGAGCGACTTATTGGCATTATGAATTAATTTTGAAAGGCTATGATAACCATGATGATTGTATTATGTCACATATTAGTTCTATGTATAAAAATTAAAGTAAAAGTGATTGAGGAAACATTCATAGAATAAATGTGAATAGCTCTGTTGGGAGGCTGTGTGGTCGAATTTTGAAAGGGAGATTAGAAAACACTTTGGCTGAGTTGGAAAGGCAAAGTAGGTTTCAAGTTGTAGGACTTGTATAGACAACATGCATTAAGACAGCTAAAGGAGAAATAGTACATATAAGACTTAAGTACCCATTTAATTTTTATACACTTTTAGAAAGCTGGGGTAAGATTTGGTGGTTTCCATGTGTGTAGGGATGGTGATCCTTCGGTGGTGTGTGTTCCGGGGAAAAGGTAAGAACCTGTTATGGTAGCGGGTAGATGTTCCCCACAATCCGGGTGGTGTACGTCTACTTCAGGGCTGCGCCCCTGCCCACGCGAGCCTTGGTTTTCTCCACTTCTCCTTATTTTCGGAGGGAACCCTGTCCTCACCCTTAGTCCTCACCCTTGACCTTAACTAGAAAAGCAGAAAACATAAAAATTAGAAAAAGAAAAGAAAAAAAAATCAAAAATAAGAGTTAGTAGAGCAAGTCATACCGCTCCAACGAGGCCAGGTAGGGACCTCGGTGGAGTTGTACGACGTGGACAATGTCCTTGGAGCACACATGTAGTAGGTTAAAGGAAGGATATACAGATCGGGTAAACAAATTAGGGTGTCATGGAAACCACCTCCCCCGTTCTCTCCCTGCTCCTGTGGGATGTAAGAGGGATTCATGGGATAAAGTGTTATTGGATTTTGGGGGGTTAGTACCCGTGTAATTATAGGGGCATGGGTCCCTGTTGAGGTAGCTTCGGAGTTCCCGCATAAGTGGTCAAGCCTCAGGAGGTCAGAACTCAGGATGCACCCGAACCCTCTTCTTTATTTTCTTCTTCTGTCTTTCTTGCTGCATGCTGGCCCTGATCAGGTCAGTGTGTAGTGCCAACACACTCTCATTCTACACGTCTTTTTTCTGTTTTTCGACTTCTTTCTGAGCCACTGCTCTCCTGAGAACAAAGGCAACTGGGAAAACCGAGGAACATCTGCGTTTTAGTAGAAAACATTGGGGTACACTGCAGGGTACTCCTCTGTCTAAGTGTGGGAAAACTATGTTGCCTTTTGGGGTGGGGGTGTGCCGAGTGAATAAAATCGGCGCTTATACAAAAATCGTATACTGCATTTAACGAATACGCTAAAGAAAAATAGGTTTCGGTATTTAGCGGTGGCGTTCTCCCGTACTGTAATACGGTAATAATGCTGCGCCTGATTGGTGCTGCACCCTGGCGGTCGCCGCTGATCGCGAGTTGAAAATACCAGAATAAAGGTTTCCGTGCTTGTCTTATCCCGGTCCTAGAACCAAACACCACGCCTCGCGCTCCGACAGAGAGAAGTTTTTTTAATTGTACCATCTTCCACCTATGGCAGGCTAAATTAAAACAGATCTGCGGTAAGTAAGTGCAGTATACTCATATATATATATTAATTTGAAGTCATGTAAAAGGAGTTTTGTTTAATAAGTACAGGAATGAATGAAATTGGTTAACCTATTACACTCACGCCACGTGGCGAATTAAAGTATGCAAAATGAGTTAATTATATAATAGTAATTGAAGTCTTAACTAAGGCCCCGTAATTGAATAATGTTAACGCAAAATAATATGTAATTTAGCCAAACTTAAAATGTTTTCAAAGATAGGGCCACATGCCCGTATAACATGTTGTAGAGTGTGTCAAACTTTCATTTCAAGTAGTCCTAAAGCAGTGTTTAAAATTATAAATGGATTTTGGTGCGTGTGAGAGTCCTGGGGGAATAAGTGTTGGAGCTTCTCGCTGATAATATTTGTATGCTTAGGGTCCCTCGCTTCACGTCGAGGAACAGTCCCAACCTGAACAAATGAACATTTAAGACTCTCAACTTCATCTGCCGGAGGAGAACAGCGAGGACAGGCCACACCCACACTAAAATGCTGTAGGCCAGGCCGTCAAACTTCACACCACGGAATAAATCAGGTGACACCAACCCAATATTACTTTTCACACAAGGGAATGTAACCCACTAGAACTCGTGGGCATATAGCTACACACAATACAATGACTTTAAGCTTTAAACATTTTAATTGGGTCCCTGGTTAACGGGACAGAATAGTGCGCGGACTTGGGGGGGAATCTTTTGTAATACTGTTTATATTAAATGTGAGCCCAGAGGTTGGCATGTATCTGTGGCTGATTACCATTCAGGCATGTAAATTTCTTTCTAGTTTTCAGTAAAAGTGTTACCTTAGTGCTAGTAATTCTATCATTCATCATGTAATTTCACAGGTTAAATTTAGTTTCCAATTAATGCATTAATTTCACATATTTATATTCAGTTTGGGTCCTATCATGGATAGGAGTTTCTTTTGTTAGTTTCAGTCGGGTCCCCAGTTTAATCCTGTATACGCGGATTTTCATGCAGACTTGAACATGCTCCTGGGACAGGTTTAGTTATGCACGATCTTGCCTAGGAACATGTCGGCCTTTGGGCCAAATTAATTGTTAAAGGTTATAAAGCATCATGACACATTACTGTTTTAAATATTTCACAAAATTTATCATGATTAAATTCTTTTTAATTTATTATGGTCACTTGTATTTTGACTGAATTATAATTATATTTACTCCAAGTCTAAGTGCTCAGTGTGGGATCACTTTATAGTAGTATCAGGCATTTCGCCAACCCCTGAATTTTAGTATGCCCTGAGGGCAATGGTGTTACACATATATATATGGGTGTATTAAGATCTTGCAATAGGTGTTGCATTCTATATATTTATGAATTGTAAATTATGTACCTCCTGGGGTGAAAGAGGTGTGGCAAGATATTAATGTTGAAAGTTGTAATTGTCCTGTGATGTGGAACGTGTGTATGTGTTGTAGTTTAGACATATATATGTTTATATGTCCATTTATATGTGTTGTATATTCATGTGTATTTCTGGGGTTTAGGTATAGGGCTAAGTGGGGAAAATTAACCCCAACTGGAAAAGAAAATCTTTATATTCATTTCATTTGTATTTTATATTTATTTTTCACGTAAAAATTTGAAGCAAAAATATTTTTAAGGAGAATACAATGATTTTGTTGGGAGATAGATATTTAAAGTTTGGTTATAATAAAAATTTATTGGTTGTTAATTTTGTGAGTTTTAATTGCAAGTCCCGTCTCACTGGATCCAGCGCATTTTGGCTTCTCTAGGCTTTTGACCTTGTTTTAATTATCCTGTGGCCACTCTTTAGAAAAAAAAAATTTTCAAAAAAACAAATTTTTTTTTATATGTCAATAAATTACTTAAAGAGGGGTTACATTTGGTAGCAGAGCGTGGTCACTCGGGGGCGTTACGTTCGACCCCGAGAGGACGCAGGGCATCCGTGACTTCCCCCCTCCTAGGGTTGCGAAGTGTATAGCGAGATTCGTAGGTATGGTCAATTTTTATCGACGATTCATACCTAATATCGCTGAGATTGCCGCACCCTTGAACGAGCTGGGGAAGAAGGGCGCTAAATTTACATGGGGTGAGAGTCAACAGAAGGCTTTCCACACATTGAAGGAGGCCATCATCTCCCCACCGGTGTTACGGATGCCCGACTTTTCGAAACCCTTTTTTCCTACATACGGATGCGAGTTCGGTTGCGCTCGGGGCAGTTCTGTCCCAAGTTGTTGATGACGCTAGGCAGCCTGTGGCTTTTATTTCCCGGACATTGACCCAGCAAGAACGAAAATCATCCGTCTATGAGCTAGAGTGTTTAGCTGTTGTGTACGCTCTAGACAAGTTCAGGCGTTTCCTGGAACATGCTGAGTTCCTGCTCGAGACCGACAACTAGGCTCTCTCTTGGCTCATCCCCGGCAACTGGGTAAAATTGGTAGATGGGTGGTGAAGATCTCATCCTTTAAGTTCAAAGTGCAACACATTAGGGGATCTCGAAATGTAGTTGCAGACGCCTTGTCCCGCATGTTTTCCCAGCCCAGTGATGCCCAATCTGAGCAACCCTGTTCCGTTCTGATAGACTTTCCATTAGCCTTCACTGATGTGTTACCCCATCAGTTAAAGGACGAAGAGCTGGGTCCAGTCATCCAAAATATAAAGGAGGGTAACGTAGAGGCCCTTTACTTCCTGTACAAGGGAGTCCTATGTTGTAGAGAAAGAAAAGGACGTGCCCCTAAGATCGTGCTGCCTAGCAAGTTACCCATGGTCTTCAGTTATTACCACAATTCCCCAGTAGGAGGCCACAAGGGAATTTCTAAGACCATTTCCAGTATTAGGAAACATTTTATCTGGAAGGGCGTGGATAGGGACATCGCGACCAGGGTTAAGAGCTGTCATCTATGTGGCTTGAGCAAGCCTGCCCAGAACACCAAGTTAGGGTTGTTGTCATCTGATGTGGCGAGCAGACCGATGGAGAAGTTGTTCATCGACTACGTGGGGCCATTCCCCCGTAGCAAGTCAGGTAATGCTTACCTGCTTGTTTGTGTGGATGATTTTCAAAGTTTGCCTGGCTATTGCCCTTAAGGCAGGCAACAGCTCGTTTAACCATAAACGCGCTCCAGAACAATATATTTCAGCATTTCGGTCTTCCGACCATCATTGTCTCGGACAATAGCCCGCAGTTCATTTCGGGTGAATTCCGGCGGATGTGTTTCGCCAGTGGGATCAAACAGGTAACCACTTCCCCTTATTACCCACAGCCGTCCCATGCGGAGAGATTCAATCGGAAACTCCGGTCCGCCCTGATTGCTTATCACGCTGAGCAACAAACTACCTGGGATCAGAATCTGAAGTAGTTACAATTAGTTTTTAATACGGCCCGACATGACAGTCATCAGGCCGTGCCCTTTGAAATCCTGTTTGGATTCTCGCCCGCACTCCCGTTGACCAATTTGTGGAACATCGAAGATCTTCTGCCACGGGAGCCAGATAATAAAACTGCAGAGAGGTGGAAGGAGGCTCGGAAGAATTTGCTGCGAGCGCACGAGCGGGTCCGTCGACGTTATAATCAGGGGCGAATTCCTAACACCTTCCGGGTTGGGGACTGCGTCTATTGCCAGAACCACCCACTCAGCTCAGCCGCGGACAAACGTGCCGCAAAGTTATGTTACCGCTGGTCGGGGCCATATCGCATCATGGGGTTCACGTCACCGGTGACGGCCCGGCTGGGCGTACCGGGGGGCGATTCTAAAGATATTGTTACTCATGTTTCCAAATTGAAGCTCTGTCGGAGGGAGTAAGCTGACTAATAGAAGTGGGGGGTAAGATTTGGTGGTTTCCATGTGTGTAGGGATGGTGATCCTTCGGTGGTGTGTGTTCCGGGGAAAAGGTAAGAACCTGTTATGGTAGCGGGTAGATGTTCCCCACAATTCGGGTGGTGTACGTCTACTTCAGGGCTGCGCCCCTGCCCACGCGAGCCTTGGTTTTCTCCACTCCTCCTTATTTTCGGAGGGAACCCTGTCCTCACCCTTAGTCCTCACCCTTGACCTTAACTAGCAGAAAACATAAAAATTAAAAAAAGAAAAGGAAAAAAAAATTAAAAATAAGAGTAAGTAGAGCAAGTCGTACCGCTCCAACGAGGCCAGGTAGGGACCTCGGTGGCGTTGTACGACGTGAACAATGTCCTTGGAGCACACATGTAGTAGGTTATAGGAAGGATATACAGATCGGGTAAACAAATTAGGGTGTCATGGAAACCACCTACCCCGTTCTCTCCCTGCTCCTGTGGGATGTAAGAAGGATTCATGGGATAAAGTGTTATTGGATTTCAAGCCTCAGGAGGTCAGAACTCAGGGTGCACCCGAACCCTCTTTTTTATTTTCTTCTTCTGTCTTTCTTGCTGCATGCTGGCCCTGATCAGGTCAGTGTGTAGTGCCAACACACTCTCATTCTACACGTCTTTTTTCTGCTTTTTCGACTTCTTTCTGAGCCACTGCTCTCCTGAGAACAAAGGCAACTGGGAAAACCGAGGAACACCTGCGTTTTAGTAGAAAACATTGGGGTACACTGCAGGGTACTCCTCTGTCTAAGTGTGGGGCAACTATGTTGCCGTTTTGGGGTGGGGGTGTGCCGAGTGAATAAAATCGGCGCTTATACAAAAATCTTATAATGCATTTAACGAATACGCTAAAGAAAAATAGGTTTCGGTATTTAGCAGTGGCGTTCTCCCGTACTGTAATACGGTAATAATGCTGCGCCTGATTGGTGCTGCACCCTGGCGGTCGCCGCTGATCGCGAGTTGAAAATGCCAGAATAAAGGTTACCGTGCTTGTCTTATCCCGGTCCTAGAACCAAACACCACGCCTCGCGCTCCGACAGAGAGAAGTTTTTTTAATTGTACCATCTTCCACCAATGGCAGGCTAAATTAAAACAGATCTGCGGTAAGTAAGTGCAGTATACTTATATATATATATATATATATATATATATATATATATATATTAATTTGAAGTCATGTAAAAGGAGTTTTGTTTAATAAGTACAGGAATGAATGAAATTGGTTAACCTATTACACTCACGCCACGTGGCGAATTAAAGTATGCAAAATGAGTTAATTATATAATAGTAATTGAAGTCTTAACTAAGGCCCCGTAATTGAATAATGTTAACGCAAAATAATATGTAATTTAGCCAAACTTAAAATGTTTTCAAAGATAGGGCCACATGCCCGTATAACATGTTGTAGAGTGTGTCAAACTTTCATTTCAAGTAGTCCTAAAGCAGTGTTTAAAATTATAAATGGATTTTGGTGCGTGTGAGAGTCCTGGGGGAATAAGTGTTGGAGCTTCTCGCTGATAATATTTGTATGCTTAGGGTCCCTCGCTTCACGTCGAGGAACAGTCCCAACCTGAACAAATGAACATTTAAGACTCTCAACTTCATCTGCCGGAGGAGAACAGCGAGGACAGGCCACACCCACACTAAAATGCTGTAGGCCAGGCCGTCAAACTTCACACCACGGAATAAATCAGGTGACACCAACCCAATATTACTTTTCACACAAGGGAATGTAACCCACTAGAACTCGTGGGCATATAGCTACACACAATACAATGACTTTAAGCTTTAAACATTTTAATTGGGTCCCTGGTTAACGGGACAGAATAGTGCGCGGACTTGGGGGGGAATCTTTTGTAATACTGTTTATATTAAATGTGAGCCCAGAGGTTGGCATGTATCTGTGGCTGATTACCATTCAGGCATGTAAATTTCTTTCTAGTTTTCAGTAAAAGTGTTACCTTAGTGCTAGTAATTCTATCATTCATCATGTAATTTCACAGGTTAAATTTAGTTTCCAATTAATGCATTAATTTCACATATTTATATTCAGTTTGGGTCCTATCATGGATAGGAGTTTCTTTTGTTAGTTTCAGTCGGGTCCCCAGTTTAATCCTGTATACGCGGATTTTCATGCAGACTTGAACATGCTCCTGGGACAGGTTTAGTTATGCACGATCTTGCCTAGGAACATGTCGGCCTTTGGGCCAAATTAATTCTTAAAGGTTATAAAGCATCATGACACATTACTGTTTTAAATATTTCACAAAATTTATCATGATTAAATTCTTTTTAATTTATTATGGTCACTTGTATTTTGACTGAATTATAATTATATTTACTCCAAGTCTAAGTGCTCAGTGTGGGATCACTTTATAGTAGTATCAGGCATTTCGCCAACCCCTGAATTTTAGTATGCCCTGAGGGCAATGGTGTTACACATATATATATGGGTGTATTAAGATCTTGCAATAGGTGTTGCATTCTATATATTTATGAATTGTAAATTATGTACCTCCTGGGGTGAAAGAGGTGTGGCAAGATATTAATGTTGAAAGTTGTAATTGTCCTGTGATGTGGAACGTGTGTATGTGTTGTAGTTTAGACATATATATGTTTATATGTCCATTTATATGTGTTGTATATTCATGTGTATTTCTGGGGTTTAGGTATAGGGCTAAGTGGGGAAAATTAACCCCAACTGGAAAAGAAAATCTTTATATTCATTTCATTTGTATTTTATATTTATTTTTCACGTAAAAATTTGAAGCAAAAATATTTTTAAGGAGAATACAATGATTTTGTTGGGAGATAGATATTTAAAGTTTGGTTATAATAAAAATTTATTGGTTGTTAATTTTGTGAGTTTTAATTGCAAGTCCCGTCTCACTGGATCCAGCGCATTTTGGCTTCTCTAGGCTTTTGACCTTGTTTTAATTATCCTGTGGCCACTCTTTAGAAAAAAAAAATTTTCAAAAAAACAAATTTTTTTTTATATGTCAATAAATTACTTAAAGAGGGGTTACATTTGGTAGCAGAGCGTGGTCACTCGGGGGCGTTACGTTCGACCCCGAGAGGACGCAGGGCATCCGTGACTTCCCCCCTCCTAGGGTTGCGAAGTGTATAGCGAGATTCGTAGGTATGGTCAATTTTTATCGACGATTCATACCTAATATCGCTGAGATTGCCGCACCCTTGAACGAGCTGGGGAAGAAGGGCGCTAAATTTACATGGGGTGAGAGTCAACAGAAGGCTTTCCACACATTGAAGGAGGCCATCATCTCCCCACCGGTGTTACGGATGCCCGACTTTTCGAAACCCTTTTTTCCTACATACGGATGCGAGTTCGGTTGCGCTCGGGGCAGTTCTGTCCCAAGTTGTTGATGACGCTAGGCAGCCTGTGGCTTTTATTTCCCGGACATTGACCCAGCAAGAACGAAAATCATCCGTCTATGAGCTAGAGTGTTTAGCTGTTGTGTACGCTCTAGACAAGTTCAGGCGTTTCCTGGAACATGCTGAGTTCCTGCTCGAGACCGACAACTAGGCTCTCTCTTGGCTCATCCCCGGCAACTGGGTAAAATTGGTAGATGGGTGGTGAAGATCTCATCCTTTAAGTTCAAAGTGCAACACATTAGGGGATCTCGAAATGTAGTTGCAGACGCCTTGTCCCGCATGTTTTCCCAGCCCAGTGATGCCCAATCTGAGCAACCCTGTTCCGTTCTGATAGACTTTCCATTAGCCTTCACTGATGTGTTACCCCATCAGTTAAAGGACGAAGAGCTGGGTCCAGTCATCCAAAATATAAAGGAGGGTAACGTAGAGGCCCTTTACTTCCTGTACAAGGGAGTCCTATGTTGTAGAGAAAGAAAAGGACGTGCCCCTAAGATCGTGCTGCCTAGCAAGTTACCCATGGTCTTCAGTTATTACCACAATTCCCCAGTAGGAGGCCACAAGGGAATTTCTAAGACCATTTCCAGTATTAGGAAACATTTTATCTGGAAGGGCGTGGATAGGGACATCGCGACCAGGGTTAAGAGCTGTCATCTATGTGGCTTGAGCAAGCCTGCCCAGAACACCAAGTTAGGGTTGTTGTCATCTGATGTGGCGAGCAGACCGATGGAGAAGTTGTTCATCGACTACGTGGGGCCATTCCCCCGTAGCAAGTCAGGTAATGCTTACCTGCTTGTTTGTGTGGATGATTTTCAAAGTTTGCCTGGCTATTGCCCTTAAGGCAGGCAACAGCTCGTTTAACCATAAACGCGCTCCAGAACAATATATTTCAGCATTTCGGTCTTCCGACCATCATTGTCTCGGACAATAGCCCGCAGTTCATTTCGGGTGAATTCCGGCGGATGTGTTTCGCCAGTGGGATCAAACAGGTAACCACTTCCCCTTATTACCCACAGCCGTCCCATGCGGAGAGATTCAATCGGAAACTCCGGTCCGCCCTGATTGCTTATCACGCTGAGCAACAAACTACCTGGGATCAGAATCTGAAGTAGTTACAATTAGTTTTTAATACGGCCCGACATGACAGTCATCAGGCCGTGCCCTTTGAAATCCTGTTTGGATTCTCGCCCGCACTCCCGTTGACCAATTTGTGGAACATCGAAGATCTTCTGCCACGGGAGCCAGATAATAAAACTGCAGAGAGGTGGAAGGAGGCTCGGAAGAATTTGCTGCGAGCGCACGAGCGGGTCCGTCGACGTTATAATCAGGGGCGAATTCCTAACACCTTCCGGGTTGGGGACTGCGTCTATTGCCAGAACCACCCACTCAGCTCAGCCGCGGACAAACGTGCCGCAAAGTTATGTTACCGCTGGTCGGGGCCATATCGCATCATGGGGTTCACGTCACCGGTGACGGCCCGGCTGGGCGTACCGGGGGGCGATTCTAAAGATATTGTTACTCATGTTTCCAAATTGAAGCTCTGTCGGAGGGAGTAAGCTGACTAATAGAAGTGGGGGGTAAGATTTGGTGGTTTCCATGTGTGTAGGGATGGTGATCCTTCGGTGGTGTGTGTTCCGGGGAAAAGGTAAGAACCTGTTATGGTAGCGGGTAGATGTTCCCCACAATTCGGGTGGTGTACGTCTACTTCAGGGCTGCGCCCCTGCCCACGCGAGCCTTGGTTTTCTCCACTCCTCCTTATTTTCGGAGGGAACCCTGTCCTCACCCTTAGTCCTCACCCTTGACCTTAACTAGCAGAAAACATAAAAATTAAAAAAAGAAAAGGAAAAAAAAATTAAAAATAAGAGTAAGTAGAGCAAGTCGTACCGCTCCAACGAGGCCAGGTAGGGACCTCGGTGGCGTTGTACGACGTGAACAATGTCCTTGGAGCACACATGTAGTAGGTTATAGGAAGGATATACAGATCGGGTAAACAAATTAGGGTGTCATGGAAACCACCTACCCCGTTCTCTCCCTGCTCCTGTGGGATGTAAGAAGGATTCATGGGATAAAGTGTTATTGGATTTCAAGCCTCAGGAGGTCAGAACTCAGGGTGCACCCGAACCCTCTTTTTTATTTTCTTCTTCTGTCTTTCTTGCTGCATGCTGGCCCTGATCAGGTCAGTGTGTAGTGCCAACACACTCTCATTCTACACGTCTTTTTTCTGCTTTTTCGACTTCTTTCTGAGCCACTGCTCTCCTGAGAACAAAGGCAACTGGGAAAACCGAGGAACACCTGCGTTTTAGTAGAAAACATTGGGGTACACTGCAGGGTACTCCTCTGTCTAAGTGTGGGGCAACTATGTTGCCGTTTTGGGGTGGGGGTGTGCCGAGTGAATAAAATCGGCGCTTATACAAAAATCTTATAATGCATTTAACGAATACGCTAAAGAAAAATAGGTTTCGGTATTTAGCGGTGGCGTTCTCCCGTACTGTAATACGGTAATAATGCTGCGCCTGATTGGTGCTGCACCCTGGCGGTCGCCGCTGATCGCGAGTTGAAAATGCCAGAATAAAGGTTACCGTGCTTGTCTTATCCCGGTCCTAGAACCAAACACCACGCCTCGCGCTCCGACAGAGAGAAGTTTTTTTAATTGTACCATCTTCCACCAATGGCAGGCTAAATTAAAACAGATCTGCGGTAAGTAAGTGCAGTATACTTATATATATATATATATATATATATATATATATATATAAATTTGAAGTCATGTAAAAGGAGTTTTGTTTAATAAGTACAGGAATGAATGAAAATGGTTAACCTATTACACTCACGCCAAATGCCTATGTAATTTAGCCAAACTTAATGTTTTCAAAGATAGGGCCACATGCCCGTATAACATGTTGTAGAGTGTGTCAAACTTTCATTTCAAGTAGTCCTAAAGTAGTGTTTAAAATTATAAATGGATTTTGGTGCGTGTGAGGGTCCTGGGGGAATAAGTGTTGGAGCTTCTCGCTGATAATATTTGTATGCTTAGGGTCCCTCGCTTCACGTCGAGGAACAGCCCCAACCTGAATAAATGAACATTTAAGACTGTGAACTTCATCTGCCGGAAGAGAACAGCGAGGACAGGCCACACCCACACTAAAATGCTGTAGACCAGGCCGTCAAACTTCACACCACGGAATAAATCAGGTGACACCAACCCAATATTACTTTTCACACAAGGGAATGTAACCCACTAGAACTCGTGGGCATATAGCTACACACCATACAATGACTTTAAGCTTTAAACATTTTAATTGGTTCCGTGGTTAACGGGACAGAATAGTGCGCGGACTTAGGGGGGAATCTTTTGTAATACTGTTTATATTAAATGTGAGCCCAGAGGTTGGCATGTATCTGTGGCTGATTACCATTCAGGCATGTAAATTTCTTTCTAGTTTTCAGTAAAAGGGTTACCTTAGTGCTAGTAATTCTATCATTCATCATGTAATTTCACAGGTTAAATTTAGTTTTCAATTAATGCATTAATTTCACATATTTATATTCAGTTTGGGTGCTATCATGGATAGGAGTTTCTTTTGTTAGTTTCAGTCGGGTCCCCAGTTTAATCCTGTATAGGCGGATTTTCATGCAGACTTGAACATGCTCCTGGGACAGGTTTAGTTATGCACGATCTTGCCTAGGAACATGTCGGCCTTTGGGCCAAATTAATTGTTAAAGGTTATAAAGCATCATGACACATTACTGTTTTAAATATTTCACAAAATTTATCATGCTTAAATTCTTTTTAATTTATTATGGTCACTTGTATTTTGACTGAATTATAATTATATTTACTCCAAGTCTAAGTGCTCAGTGTGGGATCACTTTATAGTAGTATCAGGCATTTTGCCAACCCCTGAATTTTAGTATGCCCTGAGGGCAATGGTGTTACACATATATATATGGGTGTATTAAGATCTTGCAATAGGTGTTGCATTCTATATATTTATGAATTGTAAATTATGTACCTCCTGGGGTGAAAGAGGTGTGGCAAGATATTAATGTTGAAAGTTGTAATTGTCCTGTGATGTGGAACGTGTGTATGTGTTGTAGTTTAGACATATATATGTTAATATGTCCATTTATATGTGTTGTATATTCATGTGTATTTCTGGGGTTTAGGTATAGGGCTAAGTGGGGAAAAGTAACCCAAATTGGAAACGAAAATCTTTATATTCATTTCATTTGAATTTTATATTTATTTTTCACGTAAAATTTGAAGCAAAAATATTTTTAAGGAGAATACAATGATTTTGTTGGGAGACAGATATTTAAAGTTTGGTTATAATAAAAATTTATTGGTTGTTAATTTTGTGAATTTTAATTGGAAGTCCCGTCTCACTGGATCCAGCGCATTTTGGCTTCTCTAGGCTTTTGGCCTAGTTTTATTTATCTTGTGGCCACTGTTTAGAAAACAAAAAAAAAATTTTTTTTTATAAGTCAATAAAATACTTAAAGAGGGGTTACAATTTGAAGTAGAGAAGGGGAATGAAACGTAGATGTGTTAGAAATATTTTCGGTGTCTATAAGGAAACGCAGTAAGTTGTTAAGTTTGGGAAAAAGTATCTGAAAAAATAATGGTTACGAGGTCATAAGAAAAGAATGCTGCTTTTCTCATATATTGTTTAAAATTTAAGTTTATGAAGCTTTAATGAGTTAACCAGAAAATTCTTAGGAATGGGAGTAGAAATCGGATTAGAGTGTCTCTACACACTCTTTTTGGAGTTGATCAGGTTGTCGTTGTTAATCATAAATATGATGATTTATTGTTAGAAAGCTAATAGGTGAATATACAAAGTGGTGTCTTACAATTAATGTACACAAAACAGAATATTTATGTGTAGGGTAAAAGTGAATGGCATCATGCTAGACTATAGAATTTTAAGACAAGCATAAATAGCCAAGATAGAACTTGCAATGAAGCTATATTGATCAGCTCTGTTTAGAATGAGTGTTAAAATAATTTATAGAACAACTGTGCTGCCAATTATAGAATATGAATCAGAGGGTTGACAGATGACAAAAAGAATAAAAAAAATGGCAACGCTTTAAAAAATATCTCTACATTTTTACTCGTTAAAATTAACAATAATGGATTTAAACTTTACACTTGATATAGGCTACACTATCAGTAACGCTACATTCACTTGTTGACTATAGTATTTCGAAACACAATTATTACTTACAAGTTCAGCTTACTATATCTGTCATATCGACTGATACTTCTCTACTATTCAGAACCTCTAAGTGTGGCTGCATCAAGTAATACCGTTTAAGGAAATAATGTCTTGTGTTTTATTCTTACGCGTAAACGTGTAATAAAATAGTCTGCGCAAATTTGTGATAGTATGCACAAATGCATATTTATCACGTCCTTTTGCACTTTCCATAACCGTGTGGTATTGACCATAATATACAGTGCAGTCAACAAAGTATTTTCTTTATGTTTCCCACTGTTTGTGTAAAACAATGTTGATAGAGTTATGAGGTTACAATATATTTTTGAATAAGTTTAGTAAAAGTTTCTTTTCTGTACTCACAATATATGCCTCATTTCTTTCATTCGCTAACCAAAAGTTATTTATCAGATGGTCTCAGAATGTTTTCAAATCCTTTATTAGAAGAAATATAAATAGTTTGTAAACCACAAAATGGGGTTAGAACAACATATTGACGAAAAAACAAGTCGTGGAAGTCTATGACTGGACAATACTATATCCTAAAGATAGTGCAAAAAGACTTTTAGCGTGTGGTTTCTAACCCCTGAGGACTTTTTTATTACACGTTTCCTGTTCTTGTTATCGTTTTGGGAAACATAAGTATTTAATAAATAAGCAAACCGTATTTGTTTTTTTTTCGTGTGCAGTAAGCCTACTTCAGTATTACCGTTGGTTTGCGTGCACGTCCTGTCTCTCTCTGTTATAATATACATTACTTCAGATTAAAATATACCTACATATCACCTACGCGCTTGTAGTTGAAACTTGAGTACGGTTATCAAAAGTTCCAGACATGTTTGTTATTCTTTAATATAGAAACGAAAACAAAACACAACTTGTAAAAACAAACCGTAATGTGTTCAGAGAATTTCGGTATCGATTGCGAAGGACTACGCTGTAAAATTTATATCGTTAACGGAGGAAACAACGTGTAAACAACCACAATACCTCTAATTTTGTTAAAATGACTGCTACTGAAGCGTGTGTACTAGGACGTTTAGCCTGTACTCACTGTTTATGTGTATTTATGGCCTGATTTTTTGGTTCTGTGTTGTGCACAATTCAGTAAATATTAATGAGGATTATATTATCGCCTTATATTGTTCTATTTTACAAAGAAAATGTTTTCGATTTGCCCGACTAGACTCAGAGAAACAGTTTTGTTTTTCTACAAGTAAGTTTGTATCTCTCCATGCGCTCGTAGAGAGTGAACGGCTGAACCGATTTTGTTGAACCGGATATCAAACAGTTTATTTTGTCTGGAGTATTAACAAAATTGTTTATGTAATGAAATTACAAGGCATAGTTAAATGCAACAGAGATGCAAAATAACGGGGTGCTGGTCCTTTTTCATAGTTCATTTATTTCGGCTTATGGTGGTTGATTTTTTATAAAAAATATTTTTGCTATGTTAATTATTTATTCTAATTAAATTCTATATTTAAGATACACAGTAGTAATTACAGTTAATATTGTTAAGAAAATAAATAACAGAAAATTTCAGGTACATAAAGTTATAAGAATTCTGGTTATTTCCAAGGTTTTTTGTATTAATTTTATAATAAAAGTTATATAATTTTACAAGTATACACATATGATTATTCCTTTCCTGTCCTACTACATTTAGTATGTAGTATAATTGCTACACACATTAATATATATATTATATCTAACTAACTAAACACGAAGAAACTGAATGCTGCCCCATTCCTCTAAATTAGAGACGTAATAGGAAAAGTCAATAAATCAGATTCCTCTTTTTCTTATCAATGGACAATACTCAAAACTTTTGAGGTTCCCCGACGTGTGAACACAAAACAGTCTTTGGAATAGTACATTCATACAGATAAAGACGCGTGTGTTTAAATGTAATATGTACAAGGTTTTATAGAAATGCGGTTTTTAAAATATCTTGCATATATTTGTCTTGTGTTTGTTTTATGTAGTTTTAAATGAAATATTTCGTTGAAGATATTGATGATATCTGATGTTTACGTCATCCAACCTTACTGTGTATTATGGATCTCTCTCTCTCTCTCTCTCTCTCTCTCTCTCTCTCTCTCTCTCTCTCTCTCTCTCTCTCTCTCTTCCTCTTTCTCTTACTCTTTCTCAGTCTATCTCTCTTTTTCTCTTTCTCACTCCCTCTCTCTTCAATTTCCAATCCTCAGATTTGTAGGTAATTGGCTTCGTCAGAACTTTTTCTATAGTGTGGTTTTTGTCATATCGTTATACGTTCCTACTACAACACTCAGTTATTTGTTCCATGACGTGTCTCCTTGGTGGCTTTCTGTACTTCATCCTTTATCCTTCTATGATGACTACCAGGTATGTATTACTGTCACATTTCTCCCAACATTTTTTTCGTTATTTAGGTGCTTCCACATTACTCGTTTCCCATTTAGTTTCTTCCATGCGAGGCTTTCCGTTTTCATAAAATATTCTGAAGCCGTCTCCATTACCAAGTCTTAAAAGCCTTCAGTCTGCTCTTATCTCTGTTACCAACTGTCAACACCTCCGATCTATACAGATCCACATTACACAAAACGCTGTACAAATCCTTGCCGCAATACTAACATTGTTCAATGTGAGTAGCTTTTTTCATGTTGAGGCAGCTTTAGATTGAGCTATTATACATTTAAGTTTTTTGTGTTTCATAGTGATCAGTCTCCATGAGTACATAATATGTCAACCTAAAACTACTGAATTTTAAAAGTGGCCTAGCAGATAGTTACAGGGCTCTGACCATCAACAGATAATTCTAAATAAATTCCAAACTTTTGGTGCAGTAAACACACGTTTTACGTTTGTTTCTCATTAGTTGGGAAACATTTTTTTAAATTCATGAAAGCCTGATCTTTTTCCTTCAGAGATTAGAGACAAATCTTTATCAAGCCTAAATTTACATGACGCGTAGGCGATGATTTCATAAGGTCAAATTACTTAAATATAAGGGTTTGCAAACAACCCGTCTGAAATTTCATTTCGCAGTATATCTGCTACTAATACATTTCATTACTTTAAACAGAAAACCCATGATTTTACAAGTATTCTACATGTCGGTGAGCCAAATTTTTTAGTACATACTGTACAGAAAAAGAAGAGAAAGGGAACACTGACAACATAAACATTTCATTCGTCTGTCTTATAAACTTTACGTGTGCACAGAATTTCTAAAGACAGTTTAGAATCTCCTACCAAAAATATACACAGAATGATGTATTGCACGTTAAAAAAGCTTCTGTCAGCAAGTAAAATGTTATCTAGTATTACATTTAACGTGACAACCATAAAAACCAAAGAGGATAAAATCTGTCATTTTTGATATAGAAAAATTGTTTTCCCAGATGCCCTCTAGAAGCTCCATCGATTATTCAATAACAAAGCTTTGGAGACGAGGGTATTTAACAACTACATAAAAAATTACGACGTTGCTTCCATCTTCATTAGCTTGATGAAACATTAATTCAACGGCCACATCTGGTGGACGCAGAAAAATTAAATTTTTTGGCGGCAGTATGAGGAAACTGTTTTGTGATGATTAATTGCAAATTTTTAAATCCATATTATTTTCCGCGTAAACGGTTCTTAGTGTAGTCATATTATTCCATGTTTAATGTTGTTTACAATTCAATTCAATAGACAAAATTTTAAATATTTTTTAAAATTATATTTTTATAACTTATTTTTTGTGAAACAGGTAAAAACGGTTTACTATTAAAAAGCTCATGATTTGGAAATGTGTTTAGCTTCATTAGCTACTATTTCAAGAAATCAGAATTTTTAATACAAAATATGTATAAATTTATGTATACCAATGATTTAAGTTTTTATTAATGTTGTACGGTTTATGATAGCAAATAGTTATTAAACTGAAGATTATTAAATTTAAGTCATATTTTAAAATGTGAAGAATATGCAGCCTGGCATACTTGAAATTTTGTACTTACATTAGCCTATTTGGTAAAAAATAATATTAATGACAATGACGTAAATATTTGCTTTTGACAATATTTTTTATGAAAGGATTTCCTTATAACACTATTAAACGTGTACTATGTCACTGAAATTACAGCATTTACGTTGCTTGTAAGAACAGGGATTTGCTGAAAGTTTAGGTTGCCCTAGATAGAGCTAAATGTTTGCATTAGCAAATGCTTTTTAAAATAAAATAGTAGTCACAGCAAACTCAAACAAATATTTTACAGCAAACAACACTACGATTCATGTTATGTGTTGTTTGCTGGTCGTTAGTGGTTAGTTACAACCCCAACAACTTAAACATACAAGTTGACTCTTGGTTCGATGCGTCGAGATATATTATATTCGTTGCCTACCTGACGCTTCTCATGAATTGACCACGTCAACAAACAAATGCAGTGCATTAGAGTCATTTAAGGCTTTTGGTTAGGCTATCTAAGGAAACAATTTTTACTGAACCAAATTATTTTCACCGAACAATTTTTGAATAACAATCTGAAATTTTCTTGCCACTTCATAAGTGACCACTATATAAAATAAATAACTGGCAGCAGTGAGTAATCTCAAGCTCGGTGTGCAGTTAATGCTGAAAGAAAATCCTATTGTTAATTAATTACATTAACATGTGAAACCATGATTGTTTATACGTATTGCAGAGGTATGTTGTTAAACGTTATCATAATTTTTATTTTTACTGCAGATTATGTAGTGAATATTATTTCTCTGCAACACTAGTAAACTTGTTAGAAAGAAAATTAGTTTAAAATGTTGACAAAACAGGATCAATGCTTTTTATAGTATTCAGTAATATATACCACTACTTTAAAACGCAATCTATGTGATCCTTGTAATAGTAATATCATGCATTCCAGAAATTTTGACAGTGGAACAAGAGATCGGACACAACTGTATGTTAAGAGACTTTTTTTGTACTTAGATTAAAAATCCATGAGTTACAAAATTAAGGCTAGTCACATGTACACGCTGCAACCTTTTTGAACTATAAGCATTAACCAAGAAAAACGGCAAGAAACGGATGGCACAAATGAACAGGAAGGTGACGAAAATGGATGACAAAGTGGAGGACGGAGGCAAGAAAGGAAGCACTGTTGCTAGAAAAAGAACTGCATAAAGCCTATGAATGGCAAGTTGGAAAAGATTAGCAAAGTTTGGAAGCCATTAAAACTTGAATCCAAAACACATATTAGGTTTTGTTTAATACAAAACAAAAACATTACGAACTGGAAAATTTTATAAAACTCATAACTTTTCTATTTCTTACGTAAGACGATATTGTTATAACTTTGGTTTAATACGGTGAATACAACTAATACGTTAGTACAAATTTAGAGTGATTGGGGTAAAGACCAGAGTCAGGTAAACAAAATTATTTAAAGAATAACCTTGTTTAAGGAAAGTGGAAATGGATACGCTCTATAAAGGAGACATCAAGGTAAAAACCGTGTAAGACAAATTTATCCTAGAATATATTAAGTTAATTTTTTTTTTACTTATAGTTTGCTTAATATAATATATGCATATACGTAATACAGTATTATATGAGAGGTGGAAGTAAAATAATCAGAAGGAAGAACATTGGAATAGCCTGATTTCTGATACTAGGTGCAATGTCTATTCCCATGTTTTTTACTCTGTTTATAAAAGACTGTAAGAAAATATAATTTAATATTCTGCCTAGAAACAGCAGACGGCCAACAGTTATTGCTGGCTTTTATTTTTTTATAGTAAAAAGATAAAATATAAATTAAGGGTTTAGGTAGGAAAATAAGAGGGTACGGTCAAAGGGAAGTTAATAGTACAATGATAGTGTACACCATGTCGGTAGGGGGTTAACAAGTATCTAGAAGCAATAAACCAGATAAAACTGGGGCACGCTCCCAACCTCCACCAACCCCATGACTTCCCTGCGAGACTTAGTGAGAGCTTTGTTCTCCTGTGATTACTAACCCCTGTCCATTACTACAGCAACGAGTTACTTGCTATCTGACAGCAAAAGAGTAAATCTTTATTTTATTTAAGGTAAAAAAACTTTGTGATTACTGAGATATCAAGTACTGCCTTAAAATTTTGCAGGCTACATAACTATCAATAATATTACAGCTACAAAAAGGATTCTGTAGTTTTATTTTTTTAGTTACTTAGTCAATGCTCTCTATGTACTTTGCACTAGGGTAATGTTATTTACAGTAAAGAATAATGTGTCGGAGAGATGCGCAAAAAATTGCACTTT
The DNA here is from genome assembly GCA_034769895.1 of Magicicada septendecula. Taxonomy (NCBI): domain Eukaryota; kingdom Metazoa; phylum Arthropoda; class Insecta; order Hemiptera; family Cicadidae; genus Magicicada; species Magicicada septendecula. The sequence goes on from CM068375.1 coordinate 169,786,371, forward strand.
AAAATATAGCATCTGTTTAAAGCGTCTTGTAAATGTAATCTTCAAAAATTGTAAACATGAATCTTATTGTTTCGATTTATAAATTCTGCGCTAATTTTTATCACTGTCGATCACGTGCTCCACTACAAAATAAATAAATTTTATAGAAACAAAATTATTTCAAATGATCGCTGTAAGTTCTAATAGTGAAAGCCTTTTAATATATACCACTTAATAAAAACTTTTAATTAAATAAATATTTATTAAAATATTAATAGAGAACATTTATTACTTTAATTGATTCTATTATTTAATGTCTCAATTAATTAACAACCTTCTAATTACGTAATTCTCATCTTTGAATTTAATTATCTAATCAACTACAAAAATATAATAACAATATGGTTCTTCCTTGACCATTTATTTATGAGATTACTACAGTTATATTCTCTATTATCAATTATACTTTGAACATTTATTTATTCATTATGAAAATTTAAAAATATACTAATTTCTTTGTGAACTTGTATATGGAATCTAGAGATTCCTTTCGATAGACCTCAGGGTCATTTATAATATTAAATAAATGTCTGACTTTACCTGCACTTTTCTGCAACCATTTAGCTTTGTCGTTACCGTCATCTGGACTCTCGAGTTTTTTGATCCTCTTCGGTATCACCTTCTCTGTCTCTGCGTCGTTGAAATTCCTCGCTCCGTCTCCTGGATGCTGAGTTTTAACGGGGACCTCTGGTCGTGATGATGTACGGCTGAATGTAGCTGCATGTGGCTGTCCCTGCGTCCTCTCGTCTTCTGCTCTGGTTCCTCTCATCTTCTTATCTTGTCCTTCGTGGATGTCTCGAAGTTCTATGTTACTTCTTGAAGTTCATCGACGATACGACTTCTCGTAGAATACGATTTTATAGTCTTTTAAAATAATCGTGTTCCACTATTACTTGCACCGACGTAATGCCGGTTACATCGTACTTCACGTTATGTAATACTGTTAAAAAACATTATTTGACTTGTAAAATTCGCGGTTGCGAGATGCGTGGATCTTACGTAGTTTATCTGAGTTTGAGTGAGTCTGAATGAGTGAGAAAGAGTGTGTCGCTCGCTGAGGTTTTATACTGCTGCCGTCGTCCCATGCCTGTTGGAAACTCTTTTGACAACATTGAACAGGTCGGGGCGTCGATTTAATTGATAATTTCAACCTACGCGTCTTCCTATGAAGCGCACACTTTTTTACAAATATTATTTCACCAATCGTTAGGTATAATATTAAACTTTGTTTATGCAAATTATGAATGTTAAGGTGTGTAAATTATGGCAGTTATGGCAAAATTTCACACGGTGGCTGAACGGTTCCCACGATCAATGACCACTTAACGCCAAACTGAAGCGCCAGGCGCCAGCGATGTTTTTACATATGTCGCTGATTCGTGTGACTTCTGGTTTTCGTTCAGTATTTAAAAAACTGCGTAAAATCTTCCACTCTCGTTTGCATAATTGAACCCGTCTCTCGTTTACACATGTATACTAGCGCACACACGCAGACTGATACACAAGCGGTTGCCTGTCACTATGACGTCAACTCTGCCGGTCAGCACGTGTCAGTTTCTCCCCTTCGCTACGATTAAAAACCAACGAAGCTTTTAATTCCATATGCAGGCTCACTTACAATATTTGATTTATTTAAAATTAAATACTACGTTTATTCCTTATATTATCTCTTATACCTAATGTTTAATTATTACATTATTTTTATTATTTACATCTTATACATCTCATACGTGCGTTCGTATGTTATCATACCTCAGTCACGGTTTGATATATATACTTATGCTAAACGTATCGTTGAATATATTTATGTTCATTCACCAATCAATGAATTCATTCTTCATTCACCAATCAATGAATTCATTCTTCATTTACCAATGTACAGATTATAAGTTAAATGTAGTCGCATTCATAAGCGAAGTTTTATATGTGTACTACGTTATTGACAACAAAGAAGTAGTTTCTATGGAATCTCACCGGTTCCCATTATCGATCACGCACCAGCGATCGGCCCCAAATGTGCGACACGTCCTTATAAACATTTTCAATGTTAAAATTATTTACCTAGAAGTAAAATGAGAACTGTTCAGTTTGGACTGAAGCTGATAGCCCAATTGGAGCTGTTATATGCTCGTGAAGATTTACGTATTCCTTTAGGTGTAACACCTTTATGATAGATTTTTTTGACAACAACATGTCTTGTACTTCCTCATTATGTGTGACTTTTCTAAAGATAATTGTTATTATACCAACGACGAGAGTTGAAAGTTAACAATTCTTTTCTACAATGAAAAGATTTAAATTATTTTTTAAAGAAATTCTATGGCCACTGACAAACTCAATGAAATAGATGTGTTGTCTACAGAAAAAAAAGATACATGGAATTCAAGAGTTTCACAACAAAAGTGATAAAGGAATTCGCTACATCTGACAATACAGTAGTAGAATGCAATACTAATAGAGAAATATCATGTAAAATATGTTATAGTTTTTCCGGTAACCGGGAATAGTGGACCCCCGCAGATTTTGCCCTCTGTGTTGAGAATGCCCCCCCTCGCTGCCATTGCGATGCTTGTAGTAATTTTACCATTCTGCACGTTAACGTTTGTTTACTTTAAGAGATTGTGTTAGGCATTTGTCTTCCCAATATTCAGAGCTTTAAAGAAATGCTACTTCTAGTTACTATAAACAAATACCAACAAATACACAAATAGGAAACATTTTTTGTGCTTACAAGTACAATACAGGCTACTTATCATGTTCTGACTAGTTTACGATAGACGTTATTCCTGGTAGATTTATTATTATTGTTGTTTTTTTTTAAATAAATTTGTTAGGAGAATATCAGGCTTAAATAAGATGCATCATAATTATCAATCTGTTGAAAAAAGCAGCACAAACTCTGAGACCTACACTGGAGTATAATACATGCAACGTAAACAAACAAAGATTTCTTCGGTTTATGAACTTAAAATATTTTAATACTGAACTGATGATATCCACAGCTGTACACTCACAATCTTGTCCCCCTCATTATACTTTTTCCTCTATCTTTTTGTCACATACATTCTGAGCTTCCTCACTCTGTGCTCGGATTGTTTATTTGACACACTTACGAATGATTATAAATGTGTGTATTTTTATATTATGTATACATGTAATTATGTACAGTAAATGTATGTGAATACTAAATATAATATATTCAAATTTTTTTTAGTTTTTTAGACTTAGCATTTATTTTATTATTATTATTGAAGAAATAGTGTTATTATAATTAGAATATAAGCTATTCTTAAATAAACAACATACTGTCTATTGGGGCGTGGGTATATATGTCGTGTCTGTTAGTCTATTGCGTATTGTATTACTGTAAAATATTGTCGTGTTGATGGTAAAGTAAGATTACAAAAGCAATAATAATTTTGACAGAGGCAATAGTATACCGGCAGGTTTGAAAACTGAATTAAATAAAGTAATAGGATTGCTGTAATAAAATGTGCTGTAACCAATGTTAAATTGTTTTTGTGCTAAAATATTGTTTGTGTGTTATAATTCAATGTGTTTAATTAATTGTAATTTTTCAGTTGGAATGAAAAATACTTAGTTGTGATTATGGGCTTGTTTGAAACATTTTGGAGAAGCTGTATTAATTTATTTTGGTGCATCAAAACTTTGTGCTCTGTCACAGACCATTGTGTTGGCAAAAGAGAAATAAAACGGTGTGTGTTGAACCGAAATTCATTGTTGTTATAGCATACTGTGATTTTATACTTTCATTGTAGACGATTAAAGCATAATATTTACATGTGTAAAATGAGTTTTCCACAGGACTTTTTTACTTTCTATTTTTGTTTTATATTTGTAATAAAATCCTTAAACAGGTAGTAGCAAATACAAAAGCCCATTAATTTTCCCGTGTAATTATACAAATAGTTTGTGTTTTCCATTTCTGTATTTTATAACACGTTTATTTATAATCACTTAACTATGTGTTACAAAATGTAGTTTACATATGGAGAAACATAATACTACGATTCTTACTGTTATTAATCACGTATTCTGGAATATATTGTTACGACATCACAGAATAATCTACGTGTTTATCGAATGTTCCAGAATGATCCGGAATATAACGTGTGTGGCGTACGTGCTTGTTGACGCATTTTCTAGACTGTGCCAGACTTCGCTCGGGCGCACGGACTGTGTCAAGGCCGCAAGTAATTACGTCGTAACTATACTGGCGCTATAGCACATTATGGAATAATGTAGTAATTTTGGGGCGGTATAAATACCAATACTCAACGACGTTCAGTCAGTACAGCTGCGGTATACTGAAAGTGCGGTTCGAGAGTTATAGTACCGATATTACTGTGCGCGGTTCAAGTGGTTATTAGTTAAGAGTGGTGTTTTATAATCGGACGGTATAATTGTAATACAATTGTGTTTAATTTCAGTGGACATTTTATTGCGTGTGAACAATTTTCATTTGATTTGTGTAGAGACTGTATTGTTAATTACGAAATGTTTAACTGTAAAAATTAAAGCTGGTGATTAGTGACTTAATTGGTGTCTTGTACTTATTTTGTTTTGCACTGTACCTACGACGATCAAGTAGACCGTCGTAACAGTGGTGTGAGAACTGGGATAGAACGTTTACCAGTGGAAACTGTGCAAGACGAGTGTAATTCGTAATTAATCGGAAAATAATGGATGCCAGTAAAATGATGGAAAATTTCCAGGCGCTGTTGTTGCAGACAGAGGAACGACGACGACAGGATGCAGAGAAAGTGGAAGAGAGACAGAAAACCCTCCTGCTGGAACCAGAGGAAAGACGCAGACAGGAGGCGGAAGAAGCAGAAAGACGACAAAAAGAAGAACGAAGACAAAAAGGGGAAGAAACAAAGGAACGACGTAAGCAGGAAGCAGAGGAACGTAAACATGAACCAGGTGACATCAAAGCGTTAATTCATGAGCAAAAGCAGATGCAAGAACATACTACCGCAGAATTGTGTCACCTACGTGGTTTACGAGGTGAGCTTAATAATCAGATTTCAAGAATATCTGACGTAGGAGATCCATGTCAAATAAAATAGCTGAAGTAGAAAAATCTGTCTTGGGTGTGGAAGAGGCTATGTCAACAAAAATATCTGCAGTAGAAAACTGTATGGCGAATATAAAAGAACAAATTAAAAATGGAGTTGAACAGTTCATGAAAATACAACCAAAACAAATTTCTGAACAGACTGTACCAATGATAAAGACAGAAAAAGACACAGAAAATAAGTCAATAGAGAAAGTAACTTTGCCTGCAGTAGGGACAGTTCATGTCAAAGCTCCAACCTCTGACGGAATCAGTCACTGGGCAACCATTGAAGCTGCTGCATGCGCAAACAATTGGACAGAGAAAGCCAAGGCAGTCTCACTCGTTCTCGCATTAAAAGGACCAGCGGCAGAACTACTACAAAAAGTGCCACCTGACAGCCAGAACATCTATGCCGAGTTGATAAAAGCTCTAGAATTACGGTATGGTGATAAACATTTGCGAGATGTGTACTGCACCCAGTTGAGAACAAGGCGACAGCATTCCGGGAACAGCCTTCAAGAGTTTGAAGCAAGTATCGACAGACTAATTAGACTGGCCTATCCTGAAGCGCCGGAAGATTTTCGAACTAGTTTTGCGATGCAGATATTTACTTCCGGTGTTCGAGATAAAGAACTACAGCAAGTGTTACGAATGGCAAGACACCAGAGCAGTGCGGACGCCCTGGTACATGATTTGCAATTTGAGGCCGCCAAATCAGCGTCTTGTTGGACAAGTCATACAGTGCGAGGGCTAAAATTTCGCGACGGCACAGACGATGAGGAAGAAGAGCAAGGAACAGAGACTCGACGGTCGGCACCACAGAATAAAATAAGAAAGGATGGAAGACCGAAGTGTTATAGATGTGGGAAACCTGGACATCTACAACGAGATTGTCGGGTTAGAATTCAGCAGCAGGGAAACGAGCAATAGCCGGTACAACGGGGCGTGTGCTGACTAACTGGAGGAACGACGCCCCTAGACAATACGCAATTTCTACACTTCAGAAAAACAGCGGAAGCTTGGTAGTTACCGCATCTGTTAAAGAGAGGCCAACCTCGATTACAATTGACACAGGCGCAACAGTTTCTATTGTGCGCCCCGACGTGGTGAAAGATCTCAAGCCAATCTGGTGCTCTTGCAGCTTGCGAACAGCTACTGGACGGCCTGTAAAAGTGCATGGAAAAGTGGAGATACACCTACGCCTCTGTCGACTTGGGTTTAATCATCAAGTACTTGTTGCAGAGATTGTGGATGAAGCAATTCTTGGTGTGGACGTTATGAACGCATACGGATTTATAGTCGACTTCAAAACAATGTCTTGAGAATCGGAGGCGAAGAGGTAATGCTATCAACAATGACGACAGCAGAAAAATCGATGGACGTCATAAACCAAGTGGCCGTTACCCGAGGAACTGCAGGAATTATTGAACAGATCTTCTAACGACCTCTCAAGTGGTAAGGTAAAAGAACTGAGACGGGTTTTACATGAATTCAAAGAATCTTTTGCAGTTCGGGGACAGTCACTGGGAAGAACCTCTCTTGTACAACATCGCATCAATACCGGGGACACAACACCGATACGCCAACCTCCTCGAAGCCCCCCATTATCTAAGCTTGAAGAAATGTCTCGGTTAGTACAGGACATGTTGACAGAGGGAGTAATCGAACCTTCGTCATGTGCTTGGTCTTCTCCTGTAGTGTTGGTAGCGAAGAAAGATGGTGGATTGCGTTTCTGCGTAGACTACCGGACGTTAAATGACGTCATAAAGAACGACTGTTATCCATTACCTCGCGCTGACGATACACTCGACACGTTGTCCGGAGCACAGTGGATTTCCACATTGGACCTGAAGAATGAATATTGGCAAGTGGGCCTTCATTAAGAAGACAAGGAAAAGACCGCTTTCTCGACCCCAAGTGGCTTATTCCAATTTAACGTCATGCCATTTGGACTCTGTAATGCACGGACAACATTTGAGAGATTGACGGACCTTGTACTCCGAGGCCTGACATGGAAAACTTGCCTTGTTTACTTAGACGATGTGATAGTCATCGGGAAGACTTTCAAAGACCATTTGGAAAACCTTAAGGAGGTTCTAACTAGTGGTCTCTATTCCAGAAGGAAGTACACTAGGGGCCATCTGGTTTCGGTATCGGGTGTTAGCGCGGATCCTAATAAAGTAGACACCGTAAGAGACTGGCCAGTTCCGAAGAGTAAACAGGAAGTTCGGAGTTTCCTGGGGTTATGCTCATGTTACCGACGTTTTGTGAAAGGCTTCGCTACTATTGCTAAACCACTACATGAGCTAACGGAAAATAAACGAAACTTCCAGTGGTCGAGAGAGTGTGACCAAGCATTTAGGACTTTGAAGATTGCATTAAATTCGTACCCAATTCTTGCTTTTCCAGCTTCCGAAGGGAAGTACATCGTAGACACAGACGCAAGCAATACTGGTCTAGGAGCAGTTTTGTCTCAAGTGCAGAACGGTGAATAACGAGTAATAGCGTACTACAGCAAGACGCTTTCTAAACCAGAGAGAAATTATTGCGTTACAAGGAAAGAGTTGCTGGCAATTGTTCGAGCTTTGGAGCACTTCCATAAATACCTCTATGGGAGAGAGTTTTCACTATGTACCGACCATGCCGCGCTTGCATGGCTCTTGAAATTTGAAAATCCGGAAGGACAGTTGGCAAGGTGGCTCGAAAGTCTGCAAGTGTACAACTTCAAGGTACAACATCTGCGGGAGCGCCTGCATGGTTATGCAGATGGCTTATCATGAATACCGTGCCCGGAAGACTGCCGACATTGCCACAGAAAGGAAGAACAAGTTCAAGCCATCACTATAGATTTCCTGGCAGACGGGTGGACAACACAAGAATGTCGACAAGAACAGATGAAGACATTGGACCAATTTCGACAGCAAAAGAGGAAGGTCTTCGCCCGGATTGGCAAGATATCTGCCATATTTCCGAAGTGCTGAAGGGCTACTGGGCACAATGGGAATCTCTCACCTTAGATAACGGATTGCTGAAAAGGGCTTGGGAAAGTGCAGATGGACGAGACGTGGTCATGCAGTTGATAGTTCCCCGAAGTAAAGTACAGTCTGTTTTTGAAGGAGATGCATGATGGAGATCATCTTAGGGTTAACAAAACCCTTGACAAAATACGGAAGCGATTCTATTGGCTTCATCTTCGCCACGACATAGCGGAATGGGTTCGGAGGTGTGTGCTGCAAGCAAGGGCCCACAAACCAAAAGCAGTGGAAAAATGAGACAATATAACGTTGGACTGCCTTTCGAGAGAATTGCCGTAGACATTGCTGGACCATTCCCAGTTACTGACGATGGAAACCGCTACATCATGGTTGTAGGTGACTACTTTACTAAGTGGGTGGAAGCCTACGCAATTCCAAATCAGGAGGTTACCACATTGGTAAAGCAGTTAGTTCACAACTTCTGTTGCCGTTATGGAGCCCCTATGGAAATCCATACTTATCAAGGGAGAAATTTCGAAGCAGGAGTGTTTAAAGAATTAAAAGATCAGGACAACGCCTCTGCACCCTCAGTCGGACGGGATGGTTGAGAGATTCAATAGGATAATTTTATAATTTCATCAACAAATTACATTAATCTAAGGAGTATTTACGTAACTTGATTTTGTATTATTTATAAATAATGTGTTATTGATTAATTGAAAATTACTACAGCCGTTTGTGTCGGGTTCTGATAGACACAACACAACAGTTCTGTTATCACAACAGGTCCTGATAGAACGTACATCCCTACAGTAACAAATGCAGACTGACCACTTTGAGACACCAAAAATTTCTTTATTTTTACAAATTAATTGTTTAAGGAAAGCAATTATTACTGTTAAATATGTATCACAAATGGAACAAATTTAATTTATAATAAGAATACGTTTATAGATGGTGTATAATAACTTTTTATAGTAAACGTTTTGGTTCAAAACATCTTATTTAATTAATTACGTCTTACAGAGGATTGATACAAACCTCTTTGTGTGAAACGAACATAATCTTACATAAAACACAAATAAACCTAAAATAAGCTTGAACACGGACTTCAGCCTAAAATGATATGATCGGAAAGATTCTGATATGATGGGATATGACGGGAAAGAAAGATTCTGATGAGGATATATGGAGGACTACTACATGCCGGAATGAGGACAAATGCCGAATTGTACGAACTACACAAGGAACCGGACACCGTCAGAGTAATTAAACAAGGTAGAATTAGATAGGCAGTTCAACTACAAGGAATGACAAAGGAAAGGGCAGTGGAAAAAGTATTCATTCGAAGACCAGGAGAAAGAAGAGCAAGAGGGTGGCCAAGAAGAAGATGATGTAAACTTCAGAGGACTAGGAGTAAGAAGGTGGCGAAGAATCGCATTGGCTAGAGAGGAGTGAAGGCACCTAGATGGTAGATTTGATTTACTTTACTTTGATGACACTCCAGGAAAATTAATTATTAATAATTAATTAATTAAAAACGTATATAATAAGACTAAAATAAACTGATAGCCATTTGTTAAAATATATAGAACAAATTCAAGTTAGAGACATTACAGACCTTACTAATATTTTTACATTCTTCCTGGTAATATTGATTTTCTCTTCTCTGTACTATTCTCGTCTTCAGCTAACAAGATTCTTTGTTTTCGTCTATAAAATAATTAATTATTGATAACGTACAAAATGTTTTTGCACAATTTTAAAGTAGAAACGCAAATTATTGATTTATAGAAAGCATAGCTGACTTATGGCACTGTAACTTTTAAAAGGCTTCTAACTTATAGATCTCTGTATTGATATTCTGCCCATTATAAAAAGAAAAACTGATAAAATAATTTACCTTAGTATAATTCAATATTAATTATTAGTGACTCAGTTGTTCCTACTACCTGACTGTATAACGGTGTGTTGTGTAATTACTCCTGCTTTGGTTTCACAGTGTCAAAAGAAAGCTTCTATCCTTCAAAAGAACACTTAGCTCTAGTCGATTATTTGCAGGTCAGTAAACTCGAGTAATTTTAATCACGATTGTTGTTTTCAAAAAACTAAAGCAGAGTTTTCTTTCATGTTTGATTCACAAAGAGGAATATTAAAATTCTTATCGAAAAACGAAGAAGTCTTTCTCTGCATTATTTAATTTAAAATTAAGTACTTTGAGATTAAAACTGAATAACTACATTTTGATTTTTAAAAATGTACATTTAAACTTTGTGTTCATTCACCCGTAGAAGTGCATAATTATCCACCGTGTGACTCAGGCCAGTTTGTTTGACAGATTGTATAGTTATGACAGATTACGTAGTTGGATAATCCACCAGAGTCAGTTCTGTTGGGACGCTGCTTTAGTATTTCGCAAACCGTTTAGTGTTAATTATGTTTATACAGAATGCAGAATACATGTGTAAAGTTACATAAACTTTTTTGCAATATACATAATAATTACACTTAATTTTTAAGCGTATATCACTTTGATTAATTTAAGGTAAATACAATAGCCGATTACGGTGATTAAAATAAAATTAAAATATAGGAATTTTCAATTTCAATTTGTAACATTTTAAATGTATTACAATTAAAATTTATAAAGTTAGTATTTGAAATAGTTATACATTATCAATAAGAACGAACAGTATTATTAATATTTATGAAAAATATTATTAGAAATGCTATAACCATGTTACAATTACAAAACTCAAATTGTGGAAGATGCGATAAGACCCTAGCAACATGTTCACCATCACGACACGACAAAAAAATGATCAAAAGAGGGAAAAAATTTGTTATATGTGCATGGAATTGCTAGCGGTTTTATATCGGAGAGCACGTCAAAGAAATTTGTTAAATTTTTACGCGGTGGCTAAGTTAAATTGCTTCTCTTCCGGAAAAATAACATAGAACAAAGATATGTTTCACTATGTAAAAAAAAACTAAGGTTAAACAGAGTCTAAGGAATCACTCACTTTCAAGAACACCGCTGCCATTAATTAGATGACTTGACAACAGTAAACCAATTAAAGTTCTTTTTATCTTTTTTTTGTACTGTATGATCTCACAATTTAAATAAACTTCCAGTGTGTAAAGTACTGGCGTATCTAATAGCTGCAACACAAGGAGGGTTATGTTGCGTCAAAAACAATTCCTCATATCTTCAGTTGCATGGCTATAAAATTGTTCGTACAAATTATTTTAGAAAATGATTATAATTATTTAATCGGATAAAGGTGCGCAGCTACGATTCTGAGAAGGGGTCTGGCGGGTTCGGGGTGTTTAAAATTTTTGTGGACAAACAACAAAAATTAAATGAAAAACAACCTTGTAATTGCTTTTTTAATAAAGAAGGTAAGTATGGAAACATATGTGTTACATTTATGATTAATAAAGCCGTGAAACACTAAGAATGCTATCCTATATTAAAATACAAATAAAAATAAAGATATGAGAATACTGACAGGAATTATCTCTTGTTTATTTGTTTTGAGTATGTCACTATAAGTATTTGCAACAAATGGAATTAAATCGGCCTACTCGTTTTTTGTTGAAATAAATTATAGTTTTTCATAAAATTGGTATTATCGGTCAAAAAAAAAAAAGAATTTCAAAAAGATGTTACGGGGTTAGGAAATATATTGTTTCTTGCACATTTACATGACAGTTATAAATAGTGTATCATACTTGCAAAATTCTTACAGTTGCAACAGAGTTTACGGTAATAATTGTTGATTTGTTTTCTACAATTATCCGTGCCAGTAGTCAGGCACATAGAATAACCTCAGGCTGAATTTGATCGGCGCTCGAAGGTCAAGCTACGCTCAACTGTCCCACCATCCTGCTTTCTTTCCGGGTCTTCGCTGCTGGAATTCACGGCTGTTTTCTTTGTTTATTCATTTTTCTCATCTCTATCCAAAGTACCTGAACTACTAACTGTAAAACATGCTGATGACAGAATAACAGTGCGTATACTCGTAAATTAGACATTGGCACTCAGAAATGTCTTAAAAATGATAATAAACAAGCGTTGTAGATAACAGTGTATAAATTGTTATTAAAAGTCGTCAGTTCAACTGACAGTCGAAAACATGGTGAAGTTATATTATGATATTTTACTACGTACAAAAATATCGGATATTGTGAATCTTTGACATTTAATGCCGTTCCCAAAGTAATTATTGATTAATATTATTTTTCTAATAAACATAAAAACAATAAAAAGTAATATTGTTTATTTCTTATTAAAAAATAATATATCATATTTTGTTCCTGCAGACATGAAATTATATTATTATTTTATTTACTCACCGTGTGTTTATTTTAAACCTTTTGAGATGTAAATGTATTTTTGTTATCATTTACGTCTGGTTCGTCACGGTCTCTGCCACTGTCAATTTCTTGCAAGTTAATGACAATAAGTTTATATTATCATCGCGGAGACCTTTCATAAAATAGTCCTATCGCAATTTATCAGAATGGCATATATACTACATACAGTCTTCATTCGTTACTATGTTGAGTGCTTCAGATTGCCAGTGATAAAATGAAAACTCGGTATGACATTCGCAGTAATAGTGTGGGTTTCTAAGAAGGAGATCAGGTCTGGTTCTTCAACCCAAAGCGCCGTCGTGGTCGCTCACCTAAGCTTCAGTCTAACTGGGAAGGACCCTACACTGTGAAAAAAAGAATCAACGATGTTGTTTATCGGATTCAACAGGAAGGGCAGCGAAAGTTCAAGGTCGTCCACCTAGATCGCCCGGCTAAATACTACTTCACAGACGGTCGTCCCCTTACTTGCTTCAGATCTTCCATGAAGAGTCATGTCCTCCGGTAAAACCTATTTTACCTCTCAACAAATTTTTTTATTTTTTCATAAATTGACTAATCTCTTAGATCATAAAACTCATATTAGCCCTATCGTGCGCCGCAAAAGATCGTTCTTGAAATCATCTAATTTAGGTGACTTTATTTTTCTGAGCTGTTATTTTGGGTGGGGACAAAACGAAAAAAGCATATTATCTGCTGGGTTTTCAGCGTTATTTGTCAAGTCTAAAGTGGGGGTGTTTACTTTCTTTATTTTGTGTTATTCGAAAAACTCTTCAAAGGAACAAAAGACACGCTGCCTCTGTTGCGTTCGTTTCATCGAAAAAAACACTTCATTTGCGATAGCGCTAAAAGTTCCTTAAGACTACTAACTGTACACATTGAATCTACTTTTTCAACTGACTCCTATATTTGGTCTAGTAAATGACATTTTAAATTATTCACATTTAAAAACTAGTAGGCTTAAATAAAAAAAATGTAAAGAACACAAACTACGCTTTCCTATGCAGAATACATAAATAAGTTACATAAATACCTCTTGACACGAGCAAAACAATATCCGCAGTCATAAATGGTAATAGTGAACAGTAGCCTCTTGGCTGGGTAAGCAATGCGATAAAATCGGAGAACTTGACTTGACTTAGGAGAGCAGATAATGACAAGAATTACATGGTTGTTTACAACACTACAATCTTCTACGGTATTGGACGTGTATAGACGAAAAGTCTTAACTGTTTGCGATTATTATTGCTAAATGTGGACCCGTAATTTTACCGCCTTTACTGTCATCAGTTAGATACCGTATTTTTAAATAAACTTCAGTTTTAAATTAATTTTCAGCTTTTTAACTTATAAAAACTTGTATGTTGAGTAATAAGAAGAATGGATTTTGTTAATGCTTTTGCTATATGTATGAATCATTAAGCTAATATTCCCTTGGATTTAAAAATGACTTTATACTAAGGTGATACGTATATCTTAAAGTGTTTACGCTACACACATATTTTATTTTTCAGTGTGCTGAAACCCATTTTATACTGGCTTAATCAGTGATACAGATGATTACATTAGATAATTCGGCTGTCATATAGGCTACATTGACAGCAAGTGAAAACATGCCAGTAGCGTTGTGTAGCGTATTATACATGCAAAAGCAGACAAATTACGGTACACGTGGATGAACTAATCAAATCTCTGTGGATGTGATTTATCTGATTACAGTTTATCTGACAATGCTGACATTTATAACTCAGACGCGCTAGCAAATGTAACTTCGAAAACATAATATTATAGTCATATTAAAAAGCAGATTTTACATCTCATTATAATACAAACCTATTGATATAATTTGTCTCTATGTAGGCAGTCATATTCTGTTTACAATTTTCTAGCATCATAAATAAGTATAAACAACTTTTCTTGTTTGTTGCTTCTGTTTAAGTAAATAGATTTGTATTTCTGTATGTGCTTATGCTTCATACACTCATCTACGTTCTTGTATAAGAAGATTACAGCTCTGTCTAGACTTTTCTCTATCCAGAGTTATTTAAAATTAATTATGTAATTCGTTAATACTCGTACTTTCAACCTTTCGTTATAAAAATAGTGTTTACTTTATCCTTCTTCTTTATTGTATACATTTCAGGCCCTGAGTACAGTGCAGATTCTGATTTCAAGTTGCATCTTACTTTAAACGGTCGGTTTTTGTGAATTCAAAGCATACACAGAACAATATCAAACTAATTAACTAAACCTTATTGTGAGTATAGGGTTTTAGAGCAAATGTGTTAAGGCAGGTTACAGTACAGTATTTTCCATTCGAGTAAGTTAAAGTAAGCACAACAAATAATTTGTAATTCATAACTTTTGCTAGGCGTTAGAAATGATGACAAAACAAGAAAATTGTACACCGGCAGTAAGGTAGAGGTTTATTTATTACCGGCATGTACAAAATTATATCTTTTAAAATGTCTTATCTGACTTTCAAGTGCACAAGATTTTCCTCTCTTCGACAGCTCAATTGGCCAATGGTGTCAGTAGCTTTTAAATATTACGCAATGATTATACTAAACAGGTCGTAATTCTTGAAAAATAAACTATAATACGAAAACACTGTATTGTTTTAAAACCAAGTTTTAGCATTTTTGGATGAAAAACAATAACAGAATAATTGTTTGACATCACATATACTTGATTAATTTAAGAAATATGCTAGGATAGAAAGAAGAGAATTGAAGTATTCTATAAAAAATAAAGAGGTTTCAATTACAAAGGCTTGATTTTAAATAAAGTCTTTCTTTGCACGTAGGGCGAGAAGTCGAAAAACCAGCTGTATATTTCTCAATGGAAAATTTTTAATTTTATTCTTTTAGCATCAATTACTTTATTTTTCAAGGCACTCGTATATTGTCAAAACCTGAGAAATTGCTGGCCACAGCTACAGGGAGAAGCAAGCGGCTTACCCAAATACAAACGACACAGATTCACAAAATCAAATGTTTTAAGTTAAAACAGGATAAAATTATTTTGAATTTCCTCGTTACTACTTAAAAATAATTTTTATAAAGGAAATGGTAAGTATTAATTTATATTAATAGGTTATATTATTCAGTTGCTTGTCACATATGCAGTTGCAAATTTTTCGAACGGTAGAAACATAAATGGTCTATAAAATAGGCCTATATATTATACTCAGGTTTAATTAAAGACGACCTAAACAGAAGTGAAGGCAGTGTAATTTTGAAGTTGTGGTGTGCGATACGTTATGCGGTTAACAAACTGAAATGCATTCACTGAGACCGCAGTATAATCAAAGAGCAGGATCTCAGTTCTGTGGAATTTCTAAATCTATCTTTGCTTCCCGTTATGCTCTGTAACCTTCTGAGATTATTCTTTAACGCTACACATAAGTGACGGTTATTGCAAAACATCCCATTATAAAAGATGACCAAACGGTTTTTGTCTTACTTCTGACGTAACAATAACAATTATACACGAAAAACCTCGATGCCTTCCATTTTTTCCTTCTTTTGTATTATACTGTATTATCTATTCACCTTAAAGGACAATAACGACCTACAAAGTTTAAAAGGCAAACAAAAATAATAATTATTTATTTATTTAATTTAAAATTTTACTTTTTGCAGAGCACCCTTATATCTTGCCGATATACTCACAGAGACAGGACACCCAGTGGAAGAACAGGAGACAAGTATAATAGAATGGATCATAGAACTTTAAAATATCATACTAGAAAAAGACATAAACTTTAGAGGTTAGCAATCTTCAATGAATCTGACAGCTGGACTTTATTATGATCTTGCATGTCCACCAATAAACTGAGAACTTAAAAAACAGGCAGCTAGGGTAACTTACCTTCAAACCAATGGTCATGGGTAATCCACTAAGCTCAAGAAGAACACGATTAAAAAAGCAATTCTTTATGAATTCTTCTACACAAGAGTGAAGGAAGACCAAGATCGTGATCTCCACGTTACGATCCGATAAGGTGAACCTGTGTCCATTAAGCTCCTCTGAACACCTTCAATAGAGTTAGGCCTATCTGTACACTCACGGTTGCTATTCCATATTACTGAAGCAAATTCTAAATGGGTTAGGAACAAAGATTTATAAAGAAAGTCAGACAGCACTCCGTACTTTAACTGTCTCCCAACCCATTTAGTAAAGCCTAGAGTTTTGCAGGTTTGGAGACAACACTTTCAACATGCTGCTTAGGCCTATCTGTACACTCACGGTTGCTATTCCATATTACTGAAGCAAATTCTAAATGGGTTAGGAACAAAGATTTATAAAGAGAGTCAGAACAGCACTCCGTACTTTAACTGTCTCACAACCCATTTAGTAGGGCCTAGAGTTTTGCAGCTTTGGAGACAACACTTTCAAAATGCTGAGGGAAGAGGAATTTTGAATTCACAAGAACACGCAGATCAGATGCCAAATCCTTTCTTTAGACATTATTACAAAAGTTATAAAAATAAAAAAATAAAGGTAACAACAAAAACAACAAGTAATAACAAAAAAAATAAGCTTCACATATCCAACCCTATTCTGGAGCCTTCACATCTTGGTCTTTCGGAGAGATGTTGTCTCTAACGACCAGGAGATCAGTTACGGATAGGAGTTCAGTTCCACTCCCGGTACCAGTGATCTCACTGACCTTGATAGCCTGAAATAATTAATGTTATGCCATGAGCAATAAAATAACTCATCGGTTACCAAATGGAAGAAAAAATCTATATAAATGCTAATTACTATGTAAACAAGATAAAAAGATGAACTAATGAAACGATGAAATGTATATTATACCACATACCTAAACCACATAAGATGGAATGACCTTTAATAGAGAAGAAGAGTCAAGTGTATAAAAGTATTAATTGATATAAAATATTATGAAGTGAAGAATCCAATGATGTTTATTATTAGTCAAAAAGGACTACTTTTACTGATTATTTATTTTTATGACTGGATGTAGAAAAATGCCATCAGTCTTATATTTTGAGCAGAGATGATAATTCCTCTGGGCTCAGTTAATTGAAGTATTGGACAGCAGGGATTGAAGCCAAAAGTGCCACTCTGAACTGTTCCAACTCATATGTTAGGGAATGTTAGGAAGTAAACATACAGGTGAGGAAGCACCAAATAAGAAAAGATAGAAAATGATCATGTTATACACAAGATTGATGATTACTTATTAATGAAAAAAGAAACTAATGAAGGCGATACATATCATCTGAGAGAAAGTAACGGTGGAAAAAGAAGGTATATAAAGTGAAATCACGAAGAAAATATGGTAAATAAAAAGAATTAGTAGTAATTATTTCATCCATACTAAGAGTATGATCTGAACTAATCACTTTTACAGGAGAGCATATGTAGCATAACAGAATTATCACATTAAAATTTTAACTTAGTACAACATGAATAAAGAAGAAAATGTCAATAGTGAGTGAGAACAATAAATGGTTAAAGATTAAACTTAAGAAACTGTACATTAAGTCAATAAAATGTTAATAAAATCAAACTAAATAACAAAGAAAACTCTTGGTCCATATATAAATAACCAACTATATAGAAACCCAATAAAACAGCAGTATACCCAGTAGGTTGAGGAGCAGTAAAAAGGAAAGAAAAAAGATAAAAAAGTAAACACAATTTTAATAAGGGAAATTTATTAAATTTAAAGCAGAGAAACCCCAAGTGACTAAACCAATAACAAATGAATAAGGAGTTATAAATGAGAAAAGGACATGAAACCACAAGACAAGAAAATGTTAGTATAATGAGAAGGAAGAGACAAATATATCAAGGTTCATAAAAAGAATATAGCAACAAGATGGGATATACACTAAAACCTTATGAGGAGGAATATACCCTATTCTTATACATTTAAACCCAATGAATAATTGTCTGACCAAATAACAAGTTACAGGATACAATACAGTGAAAAATAAACCTGTAAACTAGTTTGTAAGCCTAACTTAAGAATAACAAGTGACATACAATAAGAAATAAACAGTGAAAGACAATAAAATTATTTAAAAAGAGACTACCATTAGTGTAGAGAGATACCAGATAAAATTAGCATTAGAACAAAAGACAGTTTACTAACTGAGAATATTATTAGTGATAAGAATGTTTTAAAAATTAGATACAATGAGGAAATTATAGATATAAGATGTTTTATTATAGGTGAGTGTTACGAAAAAGCAACCTAAATACAACAGACAGTGTAATAACTGAAGGTATTATTAATAATAAGATGTTAATAGTGTAATCAAATTAGAAACAGTAAACACCAAAGACAGTGTAATAACTGAAAAGTGTTATTAGAAAAAAGATGTTTTTTAGTTCTATCAATTCATATATAATAAATGCAAAGGACAGTGAATAACTGACAACATTATTAGTAATAGGATGTTTTAGAATAATTATAGTTAAATAATATCAATGAAAAAATAATAAGCTTAAGATATGTTTGTTATGTTTAGGCAATATAAAAATTGGTAGCTAATAAGATGTTCTATTGTATTCAAAATAATGTTAAATAATTTTAAGTTTGTTAAGGCAGAGAAGGCAAGTAGGTAATAGGAATGTTATATTTTTTTTTTAATTGTAAACCATATAAAAAGTATAAGGCAAACTAACTAACACACCATAATAGGAAAACAAACCAGCATTGTAAATTAAAATCATCTGTCATAGAGTCAAACTCAAATAAATAAAGTCAATCAAACTACATAATATAATGAATAGAATCTAGTCTATACAACACAAAGATATGAAAATGTAATCAGTACAGACACAAATAATAACAAATGTAATGTCAAAAGGAGAAAATTAACTTTATTTGGAAATAAGTAATACTAGGCCTAAAGAGTACTCAACTCAAATAAAAAGTAAATTAATCAATATTGGTGTATTATAACAACAAATTATTAACAACAAGCAATAATCATAGAGTGAGTAATATTATTTAATGGAAATATTAACAGAAAAACACTTGTAAACCATTTAAATACTAAATTTGTAAAAAATATAAGGCCTACAATAAATACTAAAAATTGTAAATTTTAGGCTTATCTGAACTTAAAACAGACCCAGTTATATATCAAATTATGTAAAATAGCTTAAGAATATTGCTGAATAGTTAGATTTTCGTGAAATTAATAAATATTTGAGTTACAGCAATAAATAGGAAAACTTGGTATGTATGTTTAGGAGTTGAAATCAAATCCAAGACATGTAATTTTGTAAAAAAACAATGGGAAAAGGAAAAAGGCATTTTATAAATTACCCCAAAACGATGACTTTCAGTCATCAGTCTATTGTTAATCGTTAATGTGAACAGATCAGAAATCACTGACGGAAGACCAAAAAATATAAAATAGTGAAAAAACATTGTGTGCAACCTGAAAAAAGTGTAACAGAGGTTACCAAAGGAAATATAAAACCAATATATAATAGCTAACACCAAACTGATCCAGAACAACAGCAATAATATCATCTAGCACGAGAACGAGAAATCAACCACCATTTTGAGAAAATTTCAAACCATATTAACGGGACACGAACTCAATATATTTGAACACAGAACACTGCACCAACAAACAATCACAGAACGACATCGCCGAAGAGGGAAGAACACTCCACACAATTTTCCAGGGATACTACAACTTCGCCGAGGAAGGAATTCTCATTTATTTCTGAGGGAGAAGATCAAACATAGCGTCGGCATTGCATAGTAGAAAGTCGAGGTGACGGCAGCCATACTGGATTACTAGCCAGCGAACGGAACACAGCCTTCCCGAGCCAGTGACGTCATTCTACGAATGGTTCGATCTTATTTTAAATAATTGACAATTTTCATAATACTGTTATTTTTTCAGCAATAA
Organism: Magicicada septendecula; assembly: GCA_034769895.1. Classification (NCBI taxonomy): domain Eukaryota; kingdom Metazoa; phylum Arthropoda; class Insecta; order Hemiptera; family Cicadidae; genus Magicicada; species Magicicada septendecula. The sequence continues at coordinate 169,806,755 of CM068375.1, forward strand.
TAATTTATTTTAAGATAGTTGTAAGCATTGTATCTTGTTTCTTGACCTCTCTGACCATTTCGACAGTTAAAAGAATCCGAAATATTTAATTTTGTAAGCATTATACTTTGTCATTTTGTTCACTATCGACCTGAGCGAATCTCAACCAAGGCCTGGTCCACGCGCATCAGAGTGGCGCATAATTTCAAAATGTTAGGAAATAAACATCATAATTATTCAGTTACAAGCGTTTATAATTATTTGTATAGTAAATACTAGTTATTTATTTCTTCTAAAAATAATTTAGAGTCATAAAAGAAATATTCCAGAAGAAGAAGAAGAAGAGCAAAGTTAGAAGAAAGAATAATAGATCCAACTACATAAATAGATTATCTATAGAAACAAATATTTTCAAAACACAAAATCTCATTTATTTAATCGAAAGTAATTGAAAAACACACAATTAATTAATTAAATTGCTTAATTGAACAAACAAAAAATTTTTTTTTTATAACTAACAAAAATTTTTTCTTATCAACACATTACACATAAATTATTTATCTGAATTATATTTGAAGTTTTACTACAAATTGACGAATCCAACGTGGGGCTTCATCAGCGGCGAGCTCAACAACGGGACTTCGTCATCATTCATTAGTAGTAAATCACATTATACATTATACAAAGGTTTTGTAAAATATATAAAAACACTTGGTAAGTTTCACAAATTTTTTAATTAACTCTGACAGCTGTTTCGACTAACTTAAGCCATTGTCAAAGAGCGAGTGAATGAAATTACTGAACACAGGATGTTAGAGTAGTGTAGGTGGTAAACATCTGTTTAGGGTGTTCCAGATACGCCCTAAACAGATGTTTACCACCTACACTACTCTAACATCCTGTGTTCAGTAATTTCATTCACTCGCTCTTTGACAATGGCTTAAGTTAGTCGAAACAGCTGTCAGAGTTAATTAAAAAATTTGTGAAACTTACCAAGTGTTTTTATATATTTTACAAAACCTTTGTATTAATATGTTTCACCAAGTGCCCAACGAGTCATCAATTAATATCGTGATTATACATTATTATTTATCTTTAATTATATATATTTGTAGTTTTACTACAACACGCATACAACAAAGTGAAATAAGAGACGTGCTAAATGTTTATGAAGAAACAGTAATTGCACACTGTACAAGATATAACCCTTGATTTTATAAGTGGAACCAAGATGCTGCCGTATCTGTACGACATTCTTGCTGTGTAAGCTACAGTATAAGTAAGAGAATAAATAAAGTTAATATTAACACACAAAAATTAAAATTTTCGCATCCATATTTACATTTCAAATTTTTTTATTACAACGCGTGAATATAGTGCACACAAACCTTAACTGTAGAATCTACGCATTATATGGTTTTAAGTTTATATGCACAAAGCTTTTCTTGATTTCATAAGAACATGTAAATATAATTGTAATTATTAAAAATTTTAAAAATAATTGACATTTGAGTGTAGTAATAAAGAAAGGTTGCTGCATAGAGACGTTTCCAAAAACATTTTAATGTGTTCTGCAGTTGTCATAACTTCAAAATTCTGATACCAAATAGTTATGACGTTATAATACTTTCCTAACAGTATTTCCTATCAGTATTCTTGACACATTGAAAGGCACAATATATTGCAGAAGTAGTAACTGCTCTTCTATCAATGTATTTTATATTTCCTAATTCTGTTTTCTACATTCAACAATGGGACGGTGTTAGGAAACCACGTTTGTACTACTGTTTTCACAGTTCTGCATATTGAGTAACGAACCCTGATTATACCTAACACGTTCTGATAAAAACAGTCTTTTATGTTGTACCAAACACTTTAGCAATCGTATGAGTACTTACGTTGTAGACCTTAATGCAAATAAAAAACATGATATCTTGGAAATGCCATAATAAGAAACCTATGAAAAAAGATAAGTTACATTTAAGACAGGAAATGGGATTTCAGGCTAACGGGAATTATTAATGCATCCGGAAATTACTATCACTGTACGGAAAAACAGGTATTAAAAAGTTGTGTCTCTTTGAAAAATAATTTCTGGAGGACAGTAATTGTGGACGTATTTTAAGATGTTACACATCGTATAAAAACTCTGCAAGAAATGGTAAATTATATGCGCTAGGTAGTCCAAATTAAATTATATGGTAGTTGCTTATGCGCTACCGAACAGTGAATAAGCGTATTGATAATTGTACCCCACGACAAAATACTGTGACACTGATGCGACATAAATTACATGTTTGGAGCCTACGTGACGTTTGTTATGTGCGGCGTAATCGGCAGGTTTTTCCGTTCTTTTAGAGCTGCGCAGATATGTCTAGAAACGTCTAGCTAATGTTGTACATTCTTTATATCGTCCTATAGACGTAAAATATTTAGGAACTTATTCTTAACATCACGGTGGACAGGTGATCATGCCGGTATGATAGACGTGGTCATTGCAGCAGAGGGCCAGTTGAATTTTGGGATTTCTAAGAAATAAATTTTGCTTTGAGATTAGTGCGTTGTTTCAATATAACGGTATACACTGAAATAAAAAATAATTTTTTGTTTATTTAAGTGCACATTGTAATTTAAAAACTTTAATTCCATGGCTTCTATTATTGGCTGTGTATATTACATATTAACTGTCCAGAAAGTAATCTTATTTTGGAATAGACACAACTCTTAAATACCTGTTTTCCCGTAGGGTTTGTAAAATTCATGTCACTTTTGTAAGATTACGAATGTGTACTTTCAGACTCTTTGCATTATCTATGTGACGTAAAACATAATATAATATTTTTCGTCAGCTTTTCGCCTCACAGATAATCTTTGCTGTCATAAATGTCCGTAGTGATAAAAGCTGACAACCGTCATTTACGTCAGTATTTTACAAAAAAAAAATTATTGTAAAAGTATATAAGTTTAATGAGTGTTGCAAACGTTTGTCGTCTGATGTATGTGTGAATTGTTAGAACAGACCGCAACAGTATGTGTTGAATTTCAAAATACATATGTAACCAGATAAATCACGTTCAGTGAGATTTAATCGGTTTGTTGTGCAACGCGCAGTGTAATTAGAGTACTTTAGTAGAGGATAATACTCTAAACAATGTTGCTGGCACGTTTCCAGTTTCTGTCAACATATGCCATTTACTATTGTAATCCTCTACCACAATAAAATTGGTATTGTTTACACCGTGTTTAGCACAAATTTGTGTACATTTGCAAGTGTTTTTTTTAATATACTTGTGTATATTAAAAGTGTTATACTTTGCGTACGTAACACGAAAAAATGCGTCAACTCAATGTGTGTATACATTAGTAAAATATATGAGACTTAAACGAACATAAAACTTCCGAGTTTGATGCCCTTGGTCGATTATTAAACCTGATGTTGCCATTCCTTGCTAACGTTTCAACAGCTTACACTTCAGAACGGGAACGGATGGAAAAATTGTGCAAACACTGGATAGCAAGGAACGACAGCCAGTTTAATTATCGACTACGAAGATCGAAATTTTATGGGCTACAAGCTCAGCAAGTTTTTATAATGACTAAGGTGACTCTAGCTGTGAAAGGCTACGAATTGGTACCTTATTTTATAACTGAATGTAGCGTAAGTGCAGAATATAAAAAGAACATAATGTCCATTATTGATACAGAGATAAAAAGAATGGTTTAAAAATGTAGGCGTTGTCTGAGGCATTTTACCGGAGAATTCGACAGAAAATGAAGCAGAAATATGAGTTTCCAAGGATTACAACGAACTGTAGTGACCACTATCTTCTTACCTTATAATAATAGTTTTGAAAAAATAAAATGAAACTATACATTGCAGACAATTACGGCCTTGGAAGGAAAGTAAACGTTAGCTGTTTACAACACTGTGGCTTTTACTCGTTAGTTTCTCGTACGGAAAAGATTCTTTTTACAAACTATTGGCTACGTTAACGACTTAAGGTTTACGTAACAGGAAGTTGACGGCTGTTGTACGCCATACGACTGTGTGGTGTTTCGTCACGGAAGGAGAAGTCGCCTCACCGCTGTGGAGCCGTCGCCTCAAATGGTACAAAATAAATTATGTTGGCCTATACGGTATCAGCATACAACTGCCAACTGCAGCTGTTCCATCGTTTGTATTATGTCGGCCTATAAGATATCAGCATACAACTGCCAACTGCAGCTGTTCCATCGTTTGTATTATGTCGGCCTATACGGTATCAGCATACAACTCCCAACTGCAGCTGTTCCATCGTTTATATTTACTCGTCACCAAATAATAAATTAAATATTCAGTATTCGGAATATGATTTAATAATTTTAACATTGAAAATGTTTATAAGGACGTGTCGCACATTTTCGGCCGATCGCTGGTGCGTTATCGAAAATGGGAACCGGTGAGTTTCCATAGAAACTAATTCTTTGTTGTCAATAACGTAGTACACATATAAAACTTTGCTTATGAATGCGACTACATTTAACTTATAATCTGTACATTGGTAAATGAAGAGTGAATTCATTGATTGGTGAATGAACATAAATATATATTTTTTAAAATTTTTTGAAGCATTTTCAATGCCCTTCTCTGTGCATTGCATTTGTGCAATGCCTGTAAATTTTTTAAGACAATTTTGTTACGGTTCACACCAATTCTTCTCTTCTTGTTTTTATCATATCACTATTAATCCAATCACTTATTCTCCGGAACTCTCATGCATGTCATATTCAACAACATTTCCTCAGAAAGGTGGAGACATTGTTTTTTCTTTTAGTGAATGGTGTACGCTCTTATAAACATTTTTTCCTCCTTGAAGTTCGATGTTCCTGCTGTTTTTAATTTTTTCATTTCTCATTATCATTTTTTTATCTACGTTTCTTTCTCTTCTAATGTAGTTAGGCAACAACAAAGCTTTCATAGCTATTTTTACTCGTAAGAGAATGTTTAAGCCTACACATTATTAAAAGAACTATTTTAAATTATTAATAATAATTCTTTTATTTTATTTTTTTTATAGAGGGAGGAATATTCTTTATGCACCGTCAGAGAAGGGCGTTCTGGTGTGTGGGACTCTCATCCACTAAAAAAAACCACCTGTAAATCAGGCATCCCTTACCATCCTAAAACCGCTTTGCGTAAATTTTTAATAATAATAATAATATAATAACGCCTCCCTAGCTCGCATGTTTGGTGTACGGATACCATCGAAGAGGATTTCGCTTGTATTGAAGGATTTTTGTGGCTTCAGATGTGTTCACTGCAGGCAGACACACATCGGTGTATTTACGCCTGGCCAGTAGCATCTTCACAGTTGCTAGTAGTGTGAAATGCAACCGTTTATGTTCCACTGAGGAATTCTCTCCATGCTAGACGTTAAAGAATCAGTTTCTGTGGGCTGGACGTACGTCAGTGGCTTCCTTGTTTGGTCAGCCTTTCTTGTTTTTTCGCAAATTGCCAACTTCTGCTAGGCTATCAGGCTATCAAGGTCAGTGAGATCACTGGTACCGGGAATGGAGCTGAACTCCTATCCGTAACTGATCTCCTGGTCGTTAGAGACAACATCTCTCCGAAAGATTAAGATATGAAGGCTCGAGAATAGGGTTGGATATGTGAAGCTTATTTATTTTATTGTTATTACTTGTTGTTGTTGTTGTTACCATTATTTTTTATTTTTATAACTTTTGTAATAATGTCTAAAGAAAGGATTTGGCATCTGATCTGCGTGTTCTTGTGAATTCAAAACTCCTCTTCCCTCAGCATTTTGAAAGTGTTGTCTCCAAAGCTGCAAAACCCTAGGCCCTACTAAATGGGTTGGGAGACAGTTAAAGTACGGAGTGCTGTCTGACTCTTTATAAATCTTTGTTCCTAACCCATTTAGATTTGCTTCAGTAATATGGAATAGCCACCGTGAGTGTACAGATGGGCCTAACTCTATTGAAGGTGTTCAAATGGACACAGGTTCACCTTATCGGATCGTAACGTGGAGATCACGATCGTGGTCTTCCTTCACTCTTGTGTAGAAGAATTCATAAAGAATTGCTTTTTTAATCGTGTTCTTCTTGAGCTTAGTGGATTGCCCATGACCATTTGTTTGAAGGTAAGTTACCCTAGCTACCTGTTGTGTAAGTTCTCAGTTTATTGGTGGATATGCAAGATCATAATAAAGTCCAGCTGCCAGATGCATTGAAGATTGCTAACCTCTAAGGTTTTTGTCTTTTTCCAGTATGATATTTTAAAGTTCTATCATCCATTCTATTATACTTGTCTCCTGTTCTTCTACTGGGTGTCCTGTCTCTGTGAGTATATCGGCAAGATATAAGGGTGCTCTGCAAAAAGTAAAAAAATTTTAAATTAAATAAATAAATAATTATTATTTTTGTTTGCCTTTTAAACTTTGTAGGTCGTTATTGTCTTTTTTGGTGAATAGATAATACAGTATAATACAAAAGAAGGAAAAAAATGGAAGGCATCGAGCGTACTGTTTTTCGTGTATATTGTTATAATATTCTGTATAGTTCTTAAGATTTTTAAGACCTTGGTGTTACATTTTTTGTAAAACTGGTTTTCTACGTTAATTTACTGTGTATGACGAAAAATAAACATTTTACTTTAACTTCTCAGCTACCAGTCTTTGAAAAAGTAAGTTTAGGATCTGATTATCAGAGCAATCAAAAATGGTTATAGATGATAATTCATTATCGGTGGCATTCAACAGCATCTCTGAATATATTTCAGAATGCATAATGAATGAGATGGCGGACAGTCAACACTACTAACGGTGCTGGTTGATCTAAACTTGTTTTAATAATTCAGTCGATAGTACACAGGTGTTTGTATTTAGATTTTTATTAGCATTACAAATTGGAACCTGTGTTGTTGTTATAGCTACGGAATCTAGCGTATGATCATTTTTTTTTTCCATGTAAAAGCCAAACATGTAATAGTTTATAAAATTCCGTTTAGGGTCTGAAAGGGGGTGTGACGTAATACACGCTTTTATTGAAGAGAAATGCACTAGCCTCTCTACCCCAACTCCACTCTCACCTACACAGTCACCTACCTGTTACGACGAACAATCCACTCCAAGGTTGTGGAAGCCAATCCCTTCGGCGGAGTGGATCGGTAAGCAAACGAGAGATGGAGGTACTGTCATGCAGCCTGATGGTATCCTGGGTCCTGGCCTGGCAGGGTGGTGCACATAGGCAGGAGAGTGTGCATCTAGTGTGGAGGGAGAGTAGCCTACCGTAGGCCAACGGCTGCACACATGGGCTAAGTTAGTTAGTCTACTGCTATCGGGGAGAGAGAACTCGTCAGCTGAGGTGAAAGCAAGTCTCTATGAGAAGAGCAGCCCGAAACAAAGTTCCAGTTCCTCCAGGTTGGGGGTTTTACACCAGGCCCGTAACCTGCTTAAGTAAAAATATAACCTGCTTAACTTAAATAACTCATACGAGCCTCGGAAATCGGATGGGAAATACTGCAAAACGACCTAAGATAACGCAAAAGGACAATGGTAAATGGACATGGACTCTTGATAAAAGGGACGTGCAGAGAATTCAGGCAGCCAAAATGAAGTTTTTAAGAGCGACGCAACGTTGTTCTCTCTTGGATCGGAGAAGGAATGAGGATATTAGACGCGATTTAAACATAGCATCATTGCACCAGAAGACTGAAAACCACAAAAGGAGATGGTGTGAACACTTGAATTGCATGCCTCATATCCGACTACCTGTGGCTACCTTAAGTTATCATCTTATTGGGAAGAGAGGTGTCGGTAGACCAAGGAGGAGATGGGTTCCGAAACAGGTCCAAGGCCTAGTCCTTAAAGTAGTGATGGTGATGATGAACTTCCGTTTTCTTTTACATGTCTGAGTTAGATATAATATGACAGTTTTAAAAACGAATGATTTTTCTGATATTGCAAAAGTCAAATTCTATAATTAACATTTATGCAGCTATTAAAATCTCTTAAAGAAATAAATACGTTTCTGAGAAAGTTCTTTTTATTCTACAGTCGTATACACGACTTTTACTTAACTCAATGTATTACTAACAGTGTTCTTTTGATTACTATTTATTAAGGATTCTAAACAAGGAAAATAACACAACCGGTTTTTTTCTTTATAATGGTGTGTTACATTTTCGCTATCTTGGGTGTGAGATCCTAACACTTTATACGCTAATGGTATCATTTAATATACATACATTTATAAAAATTATTTTGATTTAATTTTACAATACAATGTTTATTAGTGCTATATCACAGCGATCTTTCAGTATGTAGGTCTATCGTCTGTATTTGCTAACATCAGACTCAGTAGCTAAGACTCAGTAAACTAAGAGAAAATCTATTTAATAGTCGAACTAAATTAAATAAACTTTTAAGTTAATCTGTTTTTTGTAAAATATATTTACACTTTAATAAAGAATGCATGGTAACTATTAATCAGTAACAACAATTTACCACGTAATTACCCGATTTCCAATAGTTTACCGATACCTAGTTTTAACTAATCGTAAAATCTAATGAAAGGTGCAAACGAGTTTCCAGCTACATGATTTATTCCATCAGAACAAATTTAACTCAGTAGATTTGTTTATTTTATGCCTAAGTATTGCTTTCCATTGTGTCATCTGAATACTGCATGTATCAATTTGTGCTGTTTACAAATTGTTCTACGCATTACTAACTGTATCCGTTGATTGTAAATTGTTATTTTACTATTTGTACGCACATTGCAGCTGTATAAGTGTGTACGCCAAGGTGTGTTTTTAGAGGGAAAGAGTGGGGGGGTGGGGCAATAAAGCAAAAAAGACAATGTCATGAAGTATATATCTGGTTTCCTTGCCCCCCTCTATCTATACGTTACTAAACCGCCAATCATTTACTGTAAATATTAATAGACGCCTTATGCTCATTATTTACTACTGTTACTCTGTAGACAAAAAGATTGTACCGTGTATCAGAAGTTGCTGTACTTCCACCACCGGAAACAGAAACACACACGACTAAAATATATTGATAAAGTTACAACGACACATTTAACAAATTTATCCGAAAACATTATTACAATCAAACGTACATTTACACACATAACTCAAGAAAGCCTGTGACTTTAAATAATCTCGTGAAGTAAATATAATAAGTAATATAATTACATCGGATTTTTAATATTAATCTTGGTAAACAGTGTTTACTTTACTAAAGTAAATTACTTTTGTAACAGTGTTTGTAAGTAAACAGTGGCTAACGCCTACTGTTTCCGCTTGTGTTGACTTCTACTTCCGCATGAGCAGTAACACACCCAGTGCTGTGGTAGGAAATTGGCTTCTTCTTCTTCTTCTTCTTCTTCTTCTTCTTCTTCTTCTTCTTCTTATTCTTCTCTTCAATGATTAGGTGATATAAATCTGTTCCGGCACCAATCTCATCCTCGGATGACCCACTGGCTTTATAGTACAGTGCCGCTTTCGGCAATCGATCCTCTGTCATCCTTTGCAGATGATCCCACCATTGTTTCTGTAAATTGAAGTAATTTTATTTATGTTTTTTTCTTCGACTTTTGCTCTGATATTCTTATTCATTATTCGAAGAAACTGTATTTCAGCACTCTGAATTTTGCCGCATTTCTTTTTTGTCATGACCCACGCCTCACTCGCATACGTCAATCTGAGTATTGGAATCGTCTTAAAAACTTTAATTCTTGTGCTGTGTCTTGTTTTATTTCTTAGATTTTTATAAATCGTACTAGAACTATTGCTAAATTGCCCACAAATATATTTATATCATATTCAGATTCACAGATTACTGCACAGCCGGGACATTTAAAACGGCTCACTTGTTCTAAAGCGCTGTTGTTTATAACTATCTGAGTCCTCACTGGATATTTACCTCTAAATGTCTTTAAATAATATGTGGTTTTGGTTTTTCTTACTGAAATTGTCAGTGAGTACTCTCTTGCCACTTCTTGTAACTGAAACGTAGCTCTTTGTAAATCATCCTCATTTTCTTGAATAAGAACTATGTCATCCGCATAAAGCAGGGCACTCATACAAATTGATCTGTTAAGCTGTATTTCAAAGTCACTCTGAATTTCCATGCTGTTAACATGTCGTGTGTGTGTGTGTGTGTGTGTGTGTGTGTGTGTGTGTGTGTGTGTGTGTGTGTGTGTGTGTGTGTGTGTGTGTGTGTGTGTGTGTGTGTGTGTGTGTGTGTGTGTGTGTGTGTGTGTGTGTGTGTGTGTGTGTGTGTGTGTGTGTGTTAAACAAGGCTGGGGAAACACAGCATCCCTACCTAACTCCATTATTTATTGGAATGTCACCTGACCACTCAGATCCAGGTCTACAGATGTACTTTTGTATACGATCTTAATTGAATTTATTAAATGCTGTGGATATCCTCTTCTATCCATAATATTCCATAACTTTTGACGGCCTACATTATCAAATGCTTTTTCCAGATCAACAAAACCAATATGCGTTTCTTGGTTATACTCCCGCCTTTCCTCTATTATCTGTCGTAATAAAAACAATGCATCCAAAGGGTAGTCGACCTACCCTTTCTAAAACCCATTTGTAACTTTCTAAACACTTTTTGTAACAGTGTTTATAAGTAAACAGTAGCTAACGCCTACTGTTTCAGATTGTGTTGATTTGTACTTCCGCATGAGCAGTAACACACCCACTACTGCGGTAGGAAATTGTTTTCAACTGTGCTATTTAATTTACTCAATTACGTCACACTGACTTCAGAACTATTCATGTTACATAATTGACTTTAATTTTCTGTGTCGATTTACGATAGTAACTTTAAAACAAAATTACTGAATAACCTCGAAGAAGTCGTTTACAGTACAGTAAAAAACAACCAGCTGTAAATTAATGCTTCTATGGGAAGGCTAAACGTGCCCAACCCAAAAAATGTAGTATAATATAAAGAGATAAATTTTCGTAAATTAAAGAAAAAATTAATGAAAACATTTTATATCTGATGTACTTGGCACGTGGGCTCGACACCCACCTGCTGAATGCTTCGAAGGTAAAATCTTTTAATTAATTAAAATTTACGTGTACGTATTTATTTCATTAATTTAGGATATGTATTCGTAAATAAAATTTCCTTTTGCGTATAAACAATCTTTAACAAATAACTTTCTAAACTAAAACACGTTTTAATTATTATTTATTTGTACTTTCACTTGTGAAACTTACTTGTTTGAGGAACACAATTACAAAATAGCATACAGAACCAACAATACCACCAAAAGACACATCAACGGCACAAACAAAGACATAGACATATACAACAAAACAGGCGTATATAAATTAAGCTGTAACGATTGCAATAAATTCTATATAGGCCAGACAGGAAGATCTTTTTCCTCCAGATTTTCTGAACACACAAAAGCATTATCCAATAACAACATACAATCCACATTTGCCACACACATCAAGACAGAAAACCACAGTTACACCAATATAAAAAACAATCTTGAAATTTTACACTACCTACCCAAAAGTCGCAAACTCAACACCGCAGAACAATACGAAATATACAAACACAACAAAACACAACCAAACAACATACTCAATGACCATTTAAAATTTAAATCAAACACACTATTCGACACAATAATACACAACGCATACAACAATTCAGAATCCCGCGCGAACCCCCTTCCATCTCCACACCATCACACGCAACCAGTCACCTAAAAAAACCGTTACAAATTACTGACTACTTGACACATTCCGTATTCAAACCTCACTGAAGAAGGAGAATACAACTCCGAAACGGCGTTTGAGGGAATATCAACAAGTAAGTTTCACAAGTGAAAGTACCAATAAATAATAATTATTAAGTGCTGTGAAAAAAGTACTGATGGACATTCAAAATAATAATAAAACACTTTTCTCTGCCGAAAACGCATTTGTAACAGTCCACGTCTTACAAATACTCAAGCGAAGTATATAATTAATGCAAGTTACTCTTAAACATTTATGCCATACTGAAGTAAAAAATTCAGTATCACCAACAGCATAACATCTAATTTCCTTACCTACTCCCTGTTGTCGAATAAAACATTTCCAAATTTTGGGTTACGCGAATTTTGGGATCTCTACTTCATACAAAATTAGGGCTCTTCCAAAACATTGCTTGCGCTTATTCTAAGTTAGTAATACGACACTGACATTTAAGTCACGCTGTTGGACTTAGATTAATTTTTATTTTCCCTACATTGCCCTTATTCATTGGCATTCTTAAAAATCTAATTCTCTGTAAATTTGTTTGTTTTCTGTTTGTTAACTTACTTATGACTGGCCGCTATTTATTAATAGATTCCTATATACCAAATCTCACAATTTTTATTTCAAATCGTCTGCTGCACCTTCAATTCTGCCCACCTATCTATTCTTTTAGTCCTAGATAGGCCTACTACTTTTTACAATTTTTTCTGATAAAAATAACTGGGCTACCTTGCTGAAGGACTGCAATTATTTACTTTGCTCACTAATCGTCCACTAATCACCTGAGGTGACCGGAACAATTACAATTCCATTTACTTATAAACAGTGCCATAACCGTTTTGTGTATTAGTCGTTTCACTAAAAGGAAAAATTAGTTTTTATCTCGCTATGCATTATTTTTATTTTATAAATTAGGGTACAACTTTCATCGTATAAAAAAAACATTGTTTTCTTTAAATAGGTGATAACAGTTTTCTATATACACTAGTGTAAGCCTGGTAGCTGTGAATGATTAGTACGGTAACGCATAACGTTGTTTACATAATATATTGTTTACATGCTGACACTATGATTAACTAAGCAGTTTCTATTGTAATACGCCTTCCTGACACAAAGAAGTGAATCCTGCAGCACTTACATTTTGGTTAGTGTTCCTTTTGTTTAATACTTATTTCATTAGGATACTACTTACTTTCAGAAACTTTTAGTTTAGTTACTTTGCCCTTTCATATTTTTCAATGAGACTATACTATTGATACGGTGATTTAGTTTGCAACTTGCTCCGCCTTTATCTGCCTTTATCTCATCACAAATCACTTCAAGCCAGCAATGTTTGTTTATGTTGTTGATGTTTCTTGGACTCCAGCCATTTAATTTCAAACTCATAATTACTTTATGCCTGTTTCTTTCATGCGTTGAGCGTACTGAACCAACATTTTACTGCTTATATAACACACACGCACGCGCGCATACACACACACACGTATATGAACATGGACGTTTTAGTTACGGTGAACGGTTTGCGGTGAAAGAGAATGTAACCGTGCCCGCGAGAAATATCTACGCGCTCGAAGGCGACCTTGAGGCTGGACAGAGTAAATAAACCCATATATTCATCCAAATAAGAGCAACTCATCGTCTGAAGAAGCTGCAGTCGAGATTAAATGGAAGTGATCTTATATTATTTACGTGGAATTATAACAAAATGTTTTAAAAGAAAGACTATCGCATCAGTAAAACTCTATAATAAATAAAACCAAAAAACTTTTAAATATTAATTTACTTCAGTGAAAATAAATTAAATTTTTATTAAAACCTAATTCTTAATCCAGCCGAAAACGTCTGTCCTCATAAGCTTTCTGTATGGCAAAAACAGTCATTCAGATTCTAAGGTGTATAATCCATCACAGACATCTTTTAAATTTAAAAAAGGCGTCAGATAGTCCCTAGAGCTGACATTCCACTACTCACTTAAAAATCAATAAGTTGTATTAATAACACTTGTGTATCACAGTTTTAGACTTAAATGAAGTTGTGTTTCAGACGTAACGTGTTATGCCGAGACAAATACGCTACGAAAATTTTTCTTCCATGCATAAGTCTTGTACAACAACAATTTTTAAGTATTATATTTTGGGAATATTAGGAAGTCTTTTTTATCTTTTTCTGTAAACAACGTCTCTTGAGGCAATTAAACGACATTTTTCGTGGGTCAAATTAATAAAAATAAAGCAGAATTACTTTTTCTTACTTGAATGGGTAGAATTCTGTTCGCAATACTGAACTGTGTACTTTATAACTATCTTTACGCACCTTTTAATTATACAACTGTTTAAAATGAAGATACGGAAACATAAAAATCATATAGCATATGACGAGTAGAGTTGAAATGTTCGTTGAAATTTAAAGGCCATTTTGTTCTTAACGGGATGAACCTCTGTTATATTAAACTTTGTTGCTATTGTGTGAATGGAACAGCACGGCTAGAAAAATAAGTCTATCAAGGAAAAACGAGCAAAGCGTGATTCACACAAGCTTGGACATTAAAACGTTCTGCATGTACTGTATTATTAATCAATTGTGACACAATTCTTCTATCTCTACTGCATACAGAACTAGGGCTTTTCAAAAACACTGTTGAGCCATGGACAAGAAATGTTATAGTTTCACTGTATGATGAAAATTATTCTTCATATTAGTGGTGCTGAAACTATGGAAGGAATATTTGTGTGCCCAAAATCAGAGTTTATTTAGAGAACGAAATTTCAAATATATCTAAAACCAGAGTAAACAATCGGCGTCGAGGACATTGAAAAGTGTTATGACAATTTGTTAGGAAACGCTAAGACTTCTAACTACTGTGAGATTATCAGAGAACCGATACACTCACTTAAAAATATTGTGTGTATCACGTTCGTTAAAATGCATTTTACAGACTTTCATGTTCACTTCTTTCCTATCAGTTTTTTAACCATAAGTAAAGAAACACTGGGATCCTTTCCATCAATATATTTCTGCCATGGAAAAGAGGTACTAGGGTCAGTGAAGCGTGAAAATTCTAAATGATTACTCTTATACAGTTAACAGAAATATTAAAGACGTTAAATGTAGAAGAAAAACAATTGTTACATTTTAGATAAAATGAATAATATCATGTATTTGTATGTAAACGTACACATTTATTTTACATTTTACCTAGGTGTTACAACAGAACTGTAGGCGATAGAAAAAACTAGTTACATACTTGTATTTAGTGTGAAATATTCTATTAAAATCACATACTTTCCTATCGTGAAAAGAAAAAAAATAATTTTATCCTACAGTGTAACTAGAGTATTTGGCACAAAAATGTAAAGGCAATAACTGTTAAAAAATGTTAACGAAATATATGAGTTTATTTTAGAATCAACCGTATCTAAACATCATTCACAGAAACAGTATAGCTACATTTCCTGATGAGTACGAAAACATTCTCTCCAGATAAAAGAATTTATATATTTGGAAGAAAAAGTAAAATATGATTTCTTCATAGGTCGATAATTAAAATTATATTATTTCCAAACACCCCTTAAAGTGTCTTTCTCTATCCGATTCTACAGCCGGCTTTCCACCCTTAATGCCCTTTCTCACTCCAATTTTCTAACACATAAATCACTGTCACTGTCTACGTAAGGGACGGTCGTCTTACATGTTGGATATCTTACATAGTAGATATACGAAGTCTAACATGACAATATTTTGTTTTTTCAGTGTTTGCTAACTGTTAAATGTCAGAAGTTTTTTTTTTACTTTGCTGTTGCATTACCAGTAATTTCTTAACTGTTCTTAATAATCTTAGTACACATATACAAATAAAAATATTTAAAATTATATAAAAAGTAATGTTAATGAATACATATTTACAAACTACAATGTTACTCTTCTTTTGCTTGTAAACTTAAATAATAAAAAATATTTAATAAGAATGTAAGGATTATGTTTATTTAACTTATACAGTTTTTCATATTAGTGTCATTGATAGACGGCTGTGCAGTGGTAACAAATAATAATTTTGTTTCTTAACTTCATTGCTTCTAAAATAACATGAACGAATATCATAAAGAGCATCGTTTAGTTTTCATCATAATTCCTTACGTTTTCAATAAGCGCCAAGTTTTCTAAGGCTAACCCTATTACAAATGCAGAAACGGACGAACAAACAATGCAGCTCATTATTAAGGTATTATTATTTGTAGGAAAAGACTGTGTATAAATTACGACTCACAGTTTACCATTAACAATTTTGTTTTTGCAAATTGTACAGACACGTGTGCAAAAGAGTTCTTTTTTTTTCGTTCAACAACAAATTTAACGTTGTATAATGTTTACAGGCTTATTGACTAGTAAACATGCTCTACATATATGCAATTCGTAACTAATTGCTACATATACTTCTGCGGTGTTTCATTGGCACAGCTGCGGCTGGTCGCAACTTGTTAAACGAGATTAATTTAAACCACAGCTATTTTCTGACATATATCGCAGGCGGTGTGTTTACTCAGATCGAGCAAATACACATAATACGGTTTACTCTGTTCGTGCTACAAAGTTCCCCAATACACTTTTTCGATAAAGTCATTGTGATTATTTAACCAATTTTACCATCCGATTCTTATATGTTAAGTTCTTACTCTTTTACCAGTACGGTACTACAAGAATTTTGTCGTGTTATTCTCATACTTAACATAATCCTAATTTTTAGTGTTGCCAATAAATGTTACTCTCTCTCTCTCTCTCTCTCTCTCTCTCTCTCTCTCTCTCTCTCTCTCTCTCTCTCTCTCTCTCTCTCTCTCTTTCTTTCTTTCTTTCTTTCTTTCTTTCTTTCTCCCTCTTTCTCTCTGCTCAATTTTTTGGCTTATTATTAATTTACAACTAGTTCTACTTGCTGGCAATAACAGCAAATTATCGGCTTGATATTGGCCTTATAAACTAGTATGCTCCCTGAGCTGCAGAACTAGCTCAATATTTTGAACGAAGTACAGGCACAAGTAGATCAATTTTGACTTATCTGATAGATAAGTTTTCGATTATCACAAAATTTACAAAAATCCTGATTAACCTATTGTTATTTGTGTAGCAAAGTAAAAATTTTCATGTAATTATACAGTAATCAGTAAACGGTAAACAGTGAACAGTAAACAAACACTAAACAGTAAACTGTAAACAGTAGACATACAGTAAAGAGAGAGTAGTTATACAGTAAATGCTGAAAATTCCAAATAATTGAATTTGTGTTAACATTATCAATACCCGGCTGAATGTTTAAAATTTTGATCCCATTTTTGGGCTTATTGGTCATAAATTTTGAAGTATAAAAGCGTAGACTGTATTCAGATGCTGATTAAAATAGTCTTATTATTTGATATGCAAATACCTACCATATGGATTTTAAGACTTTATCTAACTTTTGCCCACTTGTTTGACTCTGGCATTCCAAACTTTTAAAATTTGTAAGAATTTTAAAATTCATTTAGATGTTAGTTAAAATTTCCTTTCATTTGATACTCCACGTGAGTTTTTGTGATGTTTACGTATTTTAATCGACTTTTCGGGCTAACAAACGTTAAAATGTTTGAAAACGAACACTACGGGTTTATTCAGATTGTAGTTAAAATTTCTTTTGCTCCCCAAATCGGCTTTTAGAAATTTTCCTAATTTTAACCCTCCACATTCTCAACTCCCGGCCCCTAATTTTGGGAGGTGTCAACCTAAAAAAGCAAGGTTCTATAGGGTAAAGGTATGGACATGCATGCCAAGTTTTACGAAAATCGGTTGATGCGTTCAAAAGCTATAGTGAATTTTACCTCAAGTAAACACATACACAAATGCCAAACGGTTGATTAAAAAAATAGAACTTGCTATGCTCGTTTAATGAAGCTAAGAAAATTATTAAAGAAAAATATTACATGAGGTTACTATAACAACACTTTCGGCTTACTGAAAAATTAAATATTAAAATAATAGATTGCAGAAAATTGTGCCTAACTAAAAAATAAAAGTGTTAAAGGCATTTAAAAATTACACCTTAAAATATCATTACAGAAACATGATCCAAGGAAAATCTTGTAAAATTTAGTGAAATAACAGCATTCATTGCCTATGTTAATAAGAATAAAACTTCCCGGGCTGATAGGTCGCAATCCAGGATGTCTGAGTAAGGTACCAAGAGTTTCTTCCGTGTCAACGACGGCTACCTTCAGTGGAGCTGGAATCGACAGTTCAATTTCCTGCTGAAGACTAAACGAAAAGACTTCGTCTCTATTCGCGGGTAGTTGAGATCGTGTTCCCGCTCTAGTGAAGAGGCCGCCTTGGGCACGGACGGAACGTTCGGTAACCTATACGGAGACCATGGACCGTTGCCTCACAAATCTATATAAATCTAAATAAACGTTAGGACTACAAGTAACTTATCTTAAAAGAAGGTTAGGTAAGATTTGTGAAATTTTGAATTAAATAAAACACGATACCACAGACGTTCTCCTAGGAAAACACCAAAACGCATGCGATTGCTGAAAAAGGAATGAAACAATGCTAACCGCATAACTGTAACCGTAACCGTTACGAACGTTTATGTTACGGATCTATAAGAAGTATTACGTTAAACAAGGATTATTTGCAACTAATCCGGTTTCATTCGTTACTCCCCATTGTTGAAAGGAAATGCTGTTGGACATGATAAGACTATTAAAAGAGAACACACGATTATAGCAAACTATTTAACTTTAAATTAAGTCGAATAGACAATGACAATATGTTATCTATGGAATTAAATTGTTGAAATTTCGCCCAGTCAAAATAAAAGTAATTACAAAAATTTCAACATTACTTAATTTAAGTAACAACTGTTTGTATCGTCATAATTTGAGTGTACTGCAATCTTTAAAAATCGATAAAAGTTGTTTATAAGTGATTTTGTTGTCCACAGACAATTAAATATAATTTTTTAAATTTCATTAAGTGTATGTTGTTTTAATTATAAGAGCCCATTACCAAATAAATGTGCTTTGCACGCTTCTATTTGTGCCAATTACATATTGAATAACCCTCCAACCGTCCATTATATTAAAAAACAATGAAATTTTGTAACAAACGTTACCATTTTCTAATCGTTTAATAAATTATGATTGTATTAAACAATTGAATCTTGCGTCCGTGCTATATAATAGACATTATTACTAAAATGGAGGAAAGATTGATCAAACAGTTACACAAGTATCTATGGACAACATAGATGCGTTTGTAGCATGTAACATTCTGATGTGTGTTTAGCATCTGACAAGACACAAACAACATAGAATAACAACCACACGTGGTAGAGGTCTAGTGTAAAACGTTTATTTCAGTAGGTAAGCTTTACAATCTCCATGCTTGTCTTAACGAAACATTAGCAGATTTTCATAATTTTTGTAAACTTAGTATTCAACGTCTGGAAAGCAGAGCATACTTCTTTCAAAAAGTAAAGTCTATTGTTGAAGCCTGTAATTATTGTCTATTAATTTTATATGGATTGCAGTAGTTTTTCTACGTAAATTTATATATAACACAGTCTTTAGTGTAGGAAATTTACATTAGAGCAGCAGAAATAATCACAAATTTTATTTAATTATTTTGGAGGCAAGCTGTGAGGATACACGACAACCAATGAAAACTATGGGAAACAATGTGAAATTTAACCACGAAATCCGCAAAACACACGCACGAGACCCTCACTCTGGTATGGACACGTACAAAGCAGATACTGTACTGGTCATCAAATGGAAGAAGGGAACGAGTAAGACTCAGGAGGAAATTTAGGGATATAATTAACATGAGAACTGAACAAAAAGGAGACCAGCAGCTGGGTGCGTACTGTTGTAGCTTAGGGGTCTGTCACGTGATACGTAAGAGACAAAGATGTGACAAGGAAAACATAAGATGTGGTAGGGTCGAATGAGTGAAGTAAATTACTTGAAGGAGCACATTATATACAAGCATTTGTACAGTTCATTCATCTTGAAATACATACGTACAAATCTATAGTTACAGGCTGAACAGCAACGCTTAGTTTCTGGGAAACCCATATACACGCACGGACACATACAAACACATATATAAAAGATATATTGTAATAAATAAAACACTGCCTATTTATCCTTATTTCGAATTTACCCTTCTAAGGCCCGCGTAAAGAAACCCAATGCATTGATTTCAATTGTTGTTCTCGCTTCTTTTATGTCTTTTTACTTTTCAATAACTCTTCATTCTGCCGCTTTGCTTTTTGCTTCTCTCTTACGCACAGATCTTATTTTTTTCTTGTTGTCTTTTTCCTTGAAGATATAAAATCGTCCTATCTTGTATTATAATATAATTATAATAATAGAATATTATTTTCTGTGATACCCACTTACATCGTTTCCTTTGTATCCATGGTTTGCATTATCGTTAGGTGGTCAAGGAACATAACTCTTTACTTGCTAATTGTCTCTGATATCCTTTATTGTATCTGATAACAGCTTATTTTATTAAAACTAAATACGTCAAAAAATGATTGAAACAATGTTAAATAGATTAAATAAATGCATAATTAGTTACAAATAATGACATGAAAATAATTAATTTAAACACTCTCTACATTGTCAGGTCTACATTTGTACTTAATCAGGATAATGTAAACCTGGTGATGAAATTATGGACTGCCGAATCAATTGTATTTTATGTAGCCATAATTAATTTTCTAATTTATTCCGTTAAGTAATTAAGATAATTATTTCAAATATGTTATTTTGATATATAGTCGTTTATTTTATTTTATAATTGAATTAACAATATGCAAAATGCTAATAAAATAATTTACTTTTTTTAAGTATTAAAAATACGCACATTTGAAAGATAAAATAATTTATGACCTTTCATCCTAAGAACACGGTAACATCAGTAGTTTCATAAAAATAATATTTCTTTTTCTTCTAGAACAAAAATTTTCAGTGAAACTTTTATTGATATTCCAAAAAAATATATCCCGTCCCTATGGAACTGTACAATCACACCTCTAATATGCAGCGGATAAACACAAAATTATACCTACAGTAGAGTGTGAGATATCACTAATTAGCGTGTGCAAGGTAAACAAATACGTGCTTTACAAACACAAATCAATTAGTGATATTTCGTGCATAATTGAATAAAGTATTAAAATGTAAACAAAATGAGCTAAAACGGGCAACGTTACTGTTTCAATAAAATATGAATTTGTTATTTAATCTAATACAGAAATATATGCCCGCAAACGCGTGAGCCTATAGTCGAGTAGGGATTTCTAGTGTTGTGGTATTTAAAATAAGTTAATTCCGTACAAATAACATTTCCATGCCAAATGTAGCGTATAAATAAATATAGGTATGTATGCGTATATGCGTGAAATGCTTGAATAATCTGCCCTAAAGTAGTGTAAAAGTATTATGAATAAATAAATTGTACAACAAACTTGCACACTCATCTACATGAACACAGTTGGGTTTATAAGAGTCCACATGACCGATATAACGCTGTATCCAATTTATGTGAAAAGGAATATTTTGTCATATAGGTTGGTATATACCCGAAAATGTGATAACAAAATAACCGATAAATGTTAATGTTAACAAAAATGATATTGTGTCAAAAAGTGATGTTATATCAAAAACCCAATTGAAGCGACAAGTAGGCAAGATAATAACCAAGGTACGACATTGGTCAATCTTTCTCTTAGGAAAGATGCCTGTGCTGCTATTCTGAATATGATGTCACAGCACTCCGATTGTGAGTACAAGTTATTATAGAAAATTGTAGGTCAACAGAATATAAAATTTAATGCTATGAAATATGGAAGGTAAAAAAGTTATAAATAAGAATACAAAGAATATATTATTATTAAGAATCTTTTTGCATAGGATGAAACATGGTCATATTCAATTGTAGGCTTACTGCGCTCATTTAAGGACATCATTAACCTTCGTCTATGGCACTACAACTCACATCGTGTCCCGGGCCTCCTGTAGGAGTCAACGTCCCAATCCGTGAAACGACTGTTTTCTAATGTCTTGTCCCAAAGTGTTTTAGACGCTGTATTTCAAACTTTTGGATCCTTCCTCTGGGTCTTCTTCCTCCCCAACATGGATTCCTACTATCGTTCATACTCTACGTGCCCAACCCATTTCATTCTTTCTGTTCAACCCAATCTTATACTTTCTGCCACTGGTGGACAAAAACAGAAAATGCAAAACACAAATTTCATGGCTACAAAGTGTGGTAATTACGACAAAAATTTTGCTGTTGACGATGATTATGACGACAAAGAAGACAATGATGGTGGTGGTGGTTTTGGTGATGATGTTGACTACGATGACTATAAATAGGCTATGTAGTTTCTTGCAGATTAAATAAGTATACGGATTTGACCGCTAAATCACAAAATTTTCTATTTACTTCAAGCAAACAGTACACTTTCATACTCAGACGTACAGTAGACTCTGTTGCGAGCAACATTTCTTTACCGCTTATTTTAAATCATTTGAAAAGTTTGTGCCACAATAAGTTGTCGAGATAATGAATTGTTTTAAAATGTAGTGTTAAATTATAGCTAGTAAGAAAGATAAAACGTATGAGTAAAGTAAAGTAAAAGTATGATGAAAAGAAAGTAAAGTATGAGTGCTAAGCAAATGAAGATAAAATAAAATCAAGGTGCCGAGATGATGTTTTTGGTGAGTGTGATGGAACATACAAGACTAAACATGATGAAGAATGCACAAATAAGGTAAGAGTTTCCTAATAAACATCTTTTCGCTAAATGCAAGAAATTAAACAATACTGGCATCAATGGAATGAGAATGTCAATCGCGTGGAAGAGTGCAGATTATCGAGATTAACCTTTGTGTATCCGAGGGGGGAACGGGGCACAGGATTCTTAGGAAAAAGAAGTTCCGTGGAACCGGCAAGGCCGAATCCGTGACGTTGGTGATGATCAAATTTTACCTTTGGAAGCCTGTGATAAACAGTAATTACAATTTTTGGTTTGTATTGAGGTATAGTATTGATATTTCTAGATTACTTCACAAAAGATTTGAAAGCATCATGAATGACGTAGGTTTTTGAGCAATGAATTGTAGATTATGTATAATTATTGTTGCAGATAGTCTGACGAATGATCTACGGAACCAAGTAGGTAAGAAAGAAAATTAAATTTGTATTTTTTAAATCAAAAGCACAAATTGTTTGGCAACTTATAATGCTCCTACACAAAGTTATAAGTGTATTATTCAAACAGGAGGCGTACATATGTATTATTTGTTTACACAACATAACATATACAATATTGTTAATACACTACGATGTATAAACGATGTACGATGTATATTGGTGGAAATAAAAAAGAAGATTAAACATGAAAGTGTGCTACGGTGATCCCTTATTCCCTTATGCACGTAACGGTTTGTTAACAACAACAGCGACAACAAAGTCACGAAAGCTGAGCAGGAAAACACTTTAATCTAAGAAAACAAAACTTTGTTAATAAAGACTGACAGTAGAAGTTATCTGTTTACGAATGAATTACGAATCGCGAATTAATCTCCTGCAAGCAATTAGATTTCCGTAAGTTGGTTAAGAATTTGCTGATGAACTGTCACTTAATATGAAAGAGAGGCCTACGTTGTCAACGTAACTTTT
Source organism: Magicicada septendecula (assembly GCA_034769895.1). Lineage (NCBI taxonomy): Eukaryota > Metazoa > Arthropoda > Insecta > Hemiptera > Cicadidae > Magicicada > Magicicada septendecula. Next base: position 169,830,237 of record CM068375.1, read on the forward strand.
TGTTTATATGCTGGTAAATAAATAAAATAAAATAAATAACATAAGAACATTAAATATTTCCAATATAAACTTCAAAACAAATGCTTAAGTAAATAAACATTAAAACATTTGATAGTTAAATTAAATTAAATCTATTATTTGTTACTTTATATTAAAATCGAAACAAATTCAATTATTCGTTAGTTTTTATATTGAAATCGAATCAATTCGATTATTTGTTAATTCATTTACAAACCTCTGAAGATACTGATGTATTCAGTGAAATGTACGTCAGTTTAATTGAAACGATAAATATACAATACAACTACTTGCAGAAGTAATTATAATTTCATAATATATATAATACTGTATGCTGGTAAGTAATTACAAACGTTACTTATGGAAGTATGTAACAAACGAAACTAAACGTAAACATAAAATATGTTGTTAACAATAAGTATGAAACAAAATAAGATTATAAATATGAAAATTTTCAAGTTAATTAAACAAATAAGAGTAACCTGTGCATAATAATTTTTTTTTAAGAGTAGACTGATAGGCTACTCAACGCTAAACTGCAAAACCGTCAACAAAACAAGTTTGTTATAGTATCTTATGGGATTAATTTTTTTAATAATCTATCTAACACTTTAGTTGAGGTAAATGTAAATTTTACAATAATTTTAATTCAAAAGCACCGATAATGAATGCACCGTTTTTTAAAAGTTCCATAGTTTTCCGTGCAATACTTTTCTATTCCATGTTTCAAAACGATTTTAAAGGCAGGTCCTTTATAGGCTTAACCTTGGTATATTTACCTAGACGATGCATTGTAATGCAACTGTTTTTTTTTCTACTCGGGAAGTAGATAAGTAAAATAAGCATTTAGGTCGCAATAAAATATGATTGGAATACCCTTTAATTTCTGTTTTCGTGCCAGAATCTATGGATTAGGCCTATAGACAAATTACGGTGTACGCGTTTGTGTTGACAATACACTATTTTATTTGCCACGGTATTATTTGCCAGTGCTTTATCTCTTTACTCAAAAGTAGTATGTGAGGTAAGAAAACACTCATCAGTAAAATGTTATGCGTTCTTATCGTAAAAATGTTCTTACACCGCCTATCTTGTGTTTATTAATTTGGTCGATAAGGTTTCTCCTACGAGAGGTGGATTTATTCATATGGACTTGTGTTCATGGAAATTAAAACAATATCAATATAGATATAAATATAGATATTGATATAGGTACAGTTTCACACATTGCCACTTTACATTATTCTCGATGATTTTAAATTTTTAGTACACTAACTTATAAAACTAATTACTAGAAACTTACTGTTTTAACATTCAATAGTGCTGTTTTAACATTCAGCAATATTAATTATGCTCATATTTGATTTTTAGTATTTATTTTGTAAGTTTAATGATTTTCTTGTAAGAGAAGTGTGTTTAGTATTAAGGTGTTTGCTAGAACATCACTTTCATGTGTTATTGGTTTCAGAAAGTCTTGTTGTGTTCAAAGTAGCGATTAATTGTTAATATTACAGTCTTTCCTACGTACAATTTATTGTACTTAGGAATTCTATTTTGTATGTAATTTATTTTTTGGCGCTCTACATTATATGAGACAGTGTTTTTGTTTGAGATTATACCAATTTTTGTTATGATTAAGGTACGATTTAAAAGTGTATTTAATATTGAAACTGGAAGTATATTTTTTAATTATCCAACTACCTTATTCTAAACTATAGTAAGAATCAACAGTACTGGTCATGAGAATACACAAGAACGCCAAAATATGTCTCACGTAAGGAAATACGTAATTAAAATACTTTCAATGATTATACATATGCGAAAGTTTGTGTGTGTGTGTGTGTGTGTGTGTGTGTGCAACCTGAAAACCTATTGCCATACAATTTTGTAGAATAAAAATAAATTACGTAGAATAAAATAAAAACTAAATTGATGTACACATTTAATATTCGTTAAAGTTTAATTTTTGCCTCAATCTTTGCATAATTATTGTTTGTACAAATATGTGTAGCAAACTTTTCTGTCAGTGATATCAGAATTATATCAACAATAAAGACTTGAAAATTAAATTTATTGTCACAACCTGTTCGAAGTTGAAATGCAGTCGTTCGCACAGACCGTTAGCGTCAGTGAACTCATAAATCGTAATCGTCACGAAAACGTTTCGTAAAGACAAAACTAACACGTCCATTACTTTGCGAGTTTTACTGCTACTATTGTACTGTAAGTGTGTTGTCGTCAAGTGCAAGTTAGTACTATCGTGCGAGGTGTCACTAAAGTTACAGCCCTACATGCCAGTGGAGTTATTGTCCTGTAACTTTTGTTTATGATAAACGTAAACTATCAAAATACGTTGCTATACTATGGCTAAAGTTAGATGTATGAACGTTCTAAAAAGCGTAAAAGCAGAGCAAAGAGGATATTTTCCATAAACTTTGAAAATTACGTAACAAATATTACAATTACAATCTTGACATAGACTGTGAAAAACAATTATTTAGTTTTCGAGGCAAAGAGAAAGACAGAGCGAGAGTCATGCAGTGCCTGAGTTATATGTAACAGGAGAAAGTGCGCAGGAAATAAAGATTAACTGATGGTTAGACAACTGCGTCCGATAGGGTTGAAATAGGAACACTATCAAACAATCAAAGACGACTGTAGAAATCTGTAGCTACATACGTTGCAGTGGTGTGAGAAATGACTGATGGAAACGTAACAAATTTAGACCATCTGATTTGGAATACCAGTAACGCAGTTGTAGAGTGACAAGATTAGCGAAAATTAGTAATGGATAAACTTAGAATCGACATATTAGAAACGTAGCGGCTAACGAATTTTACGGACACCTGCTGTGAATTCTAGAAAAAACGTAGCATCGAAAATTATGGGAACGTCAGCTGGAGAAGCAAGAAGAATAAAATTAGTGTATTGGGGTGATGAAGCGAGGAGGATCCTGGTACACAAGAGGATGGCCTAAGAAATAGACTATAATAGAACCTAGAATACAAGACACGCCAAGTGGTGTAGTTCCACATGCATAGAAGAAGAAGAAACCACAAGAAAATTAAACAATATTTGTGGAACTACTTATTTTTATATCTTATGTAGCCTAATAATTTATTTACAGAACTATACGTACATTCAAGTAAAGTAAACATAAGCGTGACTTCTAAGATAACTTAATTAGTCAATATAAACAGGTTGATATAATTCAAGCAAAAAGTAATTCTGAATCCTGGACGTTGGCAAATACTTATGAATACCTGCTGAGTATACGCCGAAAAAAATTCTTATAAAAGTGTACGGGCCATTAGCAAAAAATGCCATAAGTTATTGGAGGACGATGGATTGAGTCTAATCAATATATAATATCGTAAGATTCGTTAAAGGACAGTCTTGTATGGTTATCGCATGAGAAATTAGATCATACATCTATAATAAATGAGGGCTTAAATTACAATGTATCTAAAAAGAAACTGAATATTGAAAGCTAAGGTAGGGGTGATGCAATAGCACAGAGAATAGTTTGACACTGATGGCAGTAAGGAATTGTTAGAGACTAACATTGGAGTCACAGAACATTACAAACTTTTATTAAAAGTTAGTCGCCGTCCCGGTTTTAGTGGCAAAATAGAAAGAAATATAAGTCTTTCTTACAGGAATACTTCGATTTTTTCATTATTACACTTAAATTTTTGACAGTAGAACTGCAATAACTCATGAATCATCTTGACACATTTCGTTTCCAAATACAATGAAGAACATTGTTTAGCAATCTAACCTGTTGTAAAACTGAGGATAGTATGACAAATACAGTTTAAGCTACCATTACGTCATAACAAAAATTTACGGTACAGTATGTTATCCGTTCTACATTTCTTGTCCGTAAACGTTTTGTTGTATCGTAATTACAAGACGACCAACAAAGCGCAGAGAGCTTATGAACGTAACTCGTAGGTCAAACACAGAAATTTCTTCTGCAATTTCAAGTTTTAGGCGTTTTCCTTCTCTTGATTCCTAAGCCTACTTTCCCCAACGTCCCGCAAGGCGTACAATCATTTTCAAAGCCAACAATAAAATAAATTGTGCCACATCATAAATTGATAATTGTGTAGGTTGTTAAGATTATATCTTTTAATACAGTACAACAGAGGCACTTGAAGCGTTTTGAAACCACACATTTTTACTTTTCTTGCTTCTGTTTATCTGTACTAATTCTGACACCGCAGAACCCAAAACTGTCACTCTCAGCGCTCACTCTACACCCAGTGTTTATTACTGACTTTTCACTTTCATATACTTGTAATGTTGCCGTTCACAAAACGGATATTGTATTTATAAAGCTACTCAACATTATTAGTAACACAGAAAAGAGAAGGATTATGATTATCACATAACTTATATGAAACAGCAAAAAATTACATATTGATATCGGCCACAAGAGGCATTCTTCAACCATTCTTACACCACTGAGCAGTTTTATCTGTAATAAATATTTAATCCGGCTTTCGCAATAGAAATCAGTGTGCACATGAGTAAGTGGGTAAGAGGTTTTCATGATAAATCTTGAAACTATAAATCATCGTTGTAAGGTCATGTCTTGATCTATTTATTTGTATTATTGGAATATTGTAATTTTACAACAATAAGGTAAATCTCATAATTAGTTGTAATAATTTGTTTTATTTTTTCAAAATAACAATAAGTTTGCCTCTTATATTGATATTGCTATATTGAGAAACAAATGTTTTTAAAATAGGAAATACAATTTTGTAAACATATTTTCAGAATTTTCAAAACCATAAGTGTTTTACATGAGACTAGTTATAATTACAGGATTGTTGTGTTATTTCGGAACCTTATTTATTTTAACATAATGAGAACACAAGGCATTTGTACGTTGCCTGTGGCTTGATATACAAGCTTTAAAAATACGAGTTTTAATATTATAAATTAAATAAATTGATTTGAAATTAATTCACATTTATATAACGTTTTATGATGTCAGTAGCATATCAGATAATTTTTTGTTTTTACTTCAAAGGTTTACTTAACAGCGTCAATTCTCCGCCTCTATTTTTAGTTCATTATGTAAATATATTCAACAAATTTTAGCGTATATAGCAGTAACTTTTTAAATACACTGTAGTAGAAGTAATTTATTTTTAAAATTTATATTAGTAGATAGAATATTTATTGTATTTTACTCAGCTTTCAAACAAAACAAACATTTATTAACAAGGAAGAAAAGAAGGAAGGAAGAAAAGAGGGAAAGTTTACGTCCTTCTGTGACCTTTAGAGAGTTGAAGTAAAAACAGGTTACTCAATGACAGCAGAAGTAAGATTTATTGCACCTGTGGGGGTAACGAGAAATGACGTCCTACACGTAAAGGATACAACGATTCTCTGATTGTGGTTGCTTCGTATAGTTCAATCTCTAGTCTGTTATTTGATTCTGTTGTTCTTCGTATTTATCACATTCCATGACGTCATAAACACACACCTCATAATGTATAACTATGTCCCATAGAATAATGAAGTTAACCTTTAGGCTTTAGGTTAAATTATTAATAAGCTAACGTCCCATACTAACTATAATTTTATTGTTGTATTGGAGTGTTAGTGATCTCAAATATTTCTACTAGTAATTTTATACAAACCACTATGTTGTCTTTGGTATTGACCTACCAAAGATAACATACCAAAGACAACATAGTGGTTTGTATAAAATTACTAGTAGAAATAACTATATCTGTGACAGTCACACATGTGTACGCACTAATATGCACATGTATTAGGAATCTCCTTCTTCTTATGACAGATTATCAGTAATTGTTTATAAATTAACATAAAATGGAAACTAGAAATACCAGGCGGACAAGCTACATATGAATGTTGTAGCACAACGAAGTTTTTACCTTGTTCTACAAAATAAGATAATATATGAAAGGAAGGGAAGAAGTCATCTAGAAGGAATAATATCAACTTAAATAAAAATTAACAGAAAAGTATTTACAATTATAAATAAAATAACTTAACAGAACTAGAAAAGTCGATTCAAAGGAATTATATGTAGTCAAAATATAGCCATAAAGTGTTGAAAAATAAATAATAAGAGTATCATATCCGTATAATAATAAGTAGACCCAGTAAGATATGGAGTAGTGAAGAGTAACAGCCCAGGACAAATAAATTAACATGACAATCAGCAAGATATGTAATAATAATGAATAATAGTTTGGAACAAATAAAATAGAAATGACAATTTTTAAAATAGGGAACAGTAAGGAGTAATAGCCCAGGACTAATGAATTAATGGGAAATAATAATCCAGATACCCAAAAAGATCTATTATAAAGACAAAAACCTCTAGAGTAGCAAATAAGTAATTCAAAAGAAATAAAATTATATCAACTATACCAATTTAAATGAAAAGACTAGCCCAAATAAGAGAATCCAATACATAAAATTAAAAATGATGTAAAAACTAATTATAGTTAAAATAAATGTGATTAAGGGGACACCCCATACCATTTTCAAAAAAGGACAACAAAAGACTATTATTAATATAAAGTTTTAATGTATTTATTTTTATAATTATTTTATGTTATTAATGTTTGTGAATACCATACAAGATGTGTTGATACTAGTAAATGCTAGAGAAACCAACAGTATCGTAATATTAACATTTATATACATTATACTTTATTGTTTTGTCTGTTTCATGAATAAGTTTTTTTAATACTTTGTAAGTATTGAATTCTCTTGCCCTTCCTGACTATTTCTACAGTTAAAAGAACCCTTATAACATAATAATTCAATTAAAATATTTTGAATATTATAATACTATCTTAATGGAATAATAACTCATGGATATGATTTAATAACATAATGATTTAATCCGTGTAACATAAATTCAATTATTGGAAAATTCCATTCGATACATAAGGTTGTCACAGGGTCGATATTTATCTCAGGATTTATAATTAAATAATTTTAATATATTTCGTGGGAATTCTTGTGGCTGCTACGAAAAGTTCCTTTGCATGTTGATTAATAATAGAGAGTACCTTTACAAACAATATATTACTTATAATCTAAAAATTTACACAAATTATATATTAAGTTACATACAAGTTTTGACGATATTCAATTTGTCCGTCTCAGAAAATAATGTAGTTTATCAATGTGTACAATAAATGTTTCCTTGTAATCACTGTTAGCTTATATATTGAATTTGGTTGCACTTTAAAATGTTGACTAGTGATTAGTGTTAGTGTAAATTGTTATATTGTCTAGTGGTTGTTCCTTGTTGAAAAAAAAATATTGTCAAATTATACTTTACACATCTAGACGATATTGCTGAAGGGTTCCTGGTCGTTTCTGAATATTTTTCTTGATTGTGTGTATTATTTGTTCATGAAAATGGTAGTGGAAGGATTATTATCTTCGATGATGGTCCTTCAGATCTTCTTTCACACACGGGTCATCTATTTTTGTATACTTTTAATTACCTCTAGACACGCACTATTCAACTGCTTTCCATCACAATTAACAATTAAGTGTTATTTCTTCTTTCTTTTAGTTACCTACTCATACAAATTTCTTAAATTTTGATTGGTCATTTATGTACAGTTTAAATGTTATAGGATCAACACCCATTACCTACATTATATTTTATAAATTACCTTTAATAGATAATTTTATTATTATACTCTAATTATATATGCAATGTTTATACAATTATTAATTAGATAATTATAAACAATTTGATACTAAACATGCCTCAGTTTATAACTGTAAAACCTTATTAATTTGAATTTCTATGATATGTGGTGGAACAATTTTTATGGTTTATTGTAATTTCTACTTTGACTACCTGAGATAAATATATTTACATAAATTAACTGGTGACATAAAATCTTATAACATACAACAAAACTCTTAATAATAATAATTGTTTTTGACAGTTTTAGTTTATTTATACTGCTAAACTATTGTCTGTATGATAAACTAAAATTCTGTCTAATAATAACAATAAAACACTTTTCATACAAAAATAATTAACACTGTTTAACAGTAGTCTGTGTCACTATTTATATTCTGTCACTCATATAACTGTAAGGTTTGTGTCCCTTTTTCTATCCTTAAAATATGTCGATACAATTTTGTTAATACAATTTTAATTTATGATTAGGTACTCTTTATTGGGTTTGGTTGTTATTATTCAGGGTAAGTTGATTAGGCCTACTAGGTTTATTTATTTCACTTTTTTCTGTTTACTGCCCTATTCTACTGGGTTATTTCTGGGTTTCTGGATAATATTATATAAGTCAAACCAAATAGTTTTCCTTTAATTTGCTTTCAATTATTATTTCTTGTTTCTTCTCTGGATCGGATTTCACTATTATTTACTATTCTTTTGTAACATTTTGTTTCGTTAAAAATTGCCTCCCTTCAGAAGTAATTATTTCTGAACACTTCATTAGGTGTGAGGACATAATTACTTATGTTATTTTTCCTTTTCTTCCTCATGATATTTTTTCATGGATTGTTGATTATAATCTTCTGAATTGCTACTATTGGGCTAGTATATGGTGATTGGCTATACTCAATTATATCATTTAACAACATTTTATTAATTTCAGCTCTAACCGCCTCCTTCAATGAATATGGTATAAGATAGGATTTTCTGTGGAATTCTGCTGGTTCTTTAAATTGTATTCTACACTAATAGTTTTTTACTTTTCCTGGGTTTTCTGAAAATACATGTTTATACTTCTTATATATTATAATGAGATCTTCTACTTGTTTTACTGTCAAATTATTTGTGCCTTGGTGTCTAAACTCTCTTATCTCCTGTAATTTACTGTTCCACAGGTCTTCATTTGTCATATTATAGATTATTTTTCTGCATTGGGTGTCATTATTTAAAAAATTTAATTCCCTAACTTGGTGATGGGTACGGTTCAGAGGGGCACCATCGCTTCCTATTAACTCTGCCGTCCACATAACACCTTCTGAGTTCAAGGACACCTTCTCCTTGCTCAAATCAATAATGGCTGAATATTTCCTCAGCATATCGCATCCGATTAATAATTCGAATGGTAGGCCGATTGCGATCAAACATATAATATTAATTGTAACACCTTTGCTTTTTATTTCCAATGACACTTGTTTTCTCACTGTTTTATTTTGACGCCCAGTGGCACCTATTAAAATAACATTATTGACAGGTAAGGTAGGTATTATATTTTTACTTTGTTTCTGTATTCTCTCCAGTTCAGCGTCGTTAATAAGTGATACATTTGCACCAGTATCTATCATTATTCGTGTAGGAATTCCTTCAATTTGAGCGGTTATGTATAAAATTTCATTATGCTGGTTGATTCTACTTGTCACCGTTTCCTCCAACAGTTCATCTCGAAGATTTTTCAAATAATAATTGTAAATAATAGTAAGATTTTGACTGTCCGTCCTTAAACTTTGGTTGTTGTTATACTTCAAAATTATTTTATTTTCCATAATTAGTGTTTCATAATTAGTTGGTAGTAATTTGTTATTACTATGTTTTTGAATTTGGTGGTTATTGTACCCAGTAGTTAGTAGCAGTAAGGGGTCGCGAGGGTTTATTACTGCCTCACTCCGTTTAAATTAAGGCTATCATGATTATTTTCCGGGCATGACTGTTGATTTGCCTGGACTGGTGTGCTGGTTCCTGGTTGTTCAACCTCTCGGTTGTCTAATTGTTCACTTTCCCTTGATTCTCGGAAGTCCTCCTGGCTTCTACTTCTGACTCGGTTATAATGGTGACTCATCCCTCTGGGATTTCCTCTTTGATCATAACTGTTATTAAAACTGTTCCTCCGAGGTTGATGGTATCTCCAGTAATCCCCTTCTTCGGCACTGATGTAATTTATTCGGGGTCGGTACGAACGATTATTATTATAATTACCCTGATTATTATTGTTATTAACTCCTGAGTTACTCCTAAAATTATTATAATTTTGGTTTGTTCGGTAGTTATTATAATTATTATTATTTCTATTACCCGGATGGTAATTTTGATTGGGCCTGTTGTTATCATTATTGTTAATTGGGTTTCGATTGAAGTTTGCTGGTTGGTTATTATTTGGGGTAAAATTTTGGTTGTAATTACGATCGTTGACATAACTATTCCGGTTATTCATGTTATTATATTGATTATGATTCATACCATGGTTATTATTTTTTGAACCGCACTGATCAGTTCGTTGTCTGCTTCTTTTGTAGTAACCCTCGTGTTCATAATTTCTAATGAGTCAGCCATTGCGTGGACCGTTTTAATCTGGCTTCCCAGGCGTGCTCTGGCAATTCCTGTGTCGTAATGGTATGCCATTTTAGTTACTAGGGATTCTTCTGGTATTCTTGGCTCTAGGTGTCTCGCCAAACATACCTTTCCCCAGAAGTAAGTAGTTGGAGATGTACCTCTATTTCCATCATATCTTCCCTGACAAATGTTGTCCCTTATAATATTTTGTATAGCTACGGACCAGTATTTTTCTTTAAACAGTTTTTTAAATTGGGCGTAGTCCACTATCTCATTCCTGGTTGCTGTCCACCAGTTGTCCGTAATCTCCCTAAAATGCTCATCCAACATCTCTCTAATCGAGCTCCAGATAGTTATTCGATGTTTATTAAAATGTTCCTCAATTCTGGCCAGCAATTCCATGGGGTTTCTACGATAATTTTTGAAATTAATCCCTTCTTTGGGTTCATTTGTGGAAACATGAGTAATATTATTTGGTCTGGTTCTACTTAACTCAATTTCTTCTTGATTTTGGCGTACTTGACCAGTTAAATTGTTCATCGTAGTGTTAATATTGTCACACCTTTCTCCGGTTTGTTTCTGTAAATTAACTAAATTTTCTTGTTCCTTTTGTATTCCTTCTATTTGAATACGACTATTTTCTTGGACCTGGTGTATTCTAGTATTTATCACTGCTTCATTTTGTGTAATAGTTTCGTTAGCTTTTCTCAATCTCTCATTAGTGTCAGCTATTTCTTGCTTCCTTTCTCATCGATTTTGTCCATCTTCTGGTTAATTGTATCATTGACTTGTTCAATTCTACCATTAATTCTTCTTAAATTCTCTTCATTGATTTGTCTGAACTCTTCCTTCATTTGGTTATTATTTTCACTTATAGTTTGTCTTAAAGTTTCATTAGTACTTTCTTTAATACTGTCGATTTTCTCATTTATCCGTTTTAAATTCTCGTTAGTGTCTTCTCTGTTTTGGTCAAATCTCTCCTCCATCTGTTTTATTAAGTTTTCACTCATTTTCTCATTTGTTTGTCTGTGATCTTCCTTGATACTATCAATTTTCTCATTTGTTTGTCTCTGATCTTCCTTGATGTTATCGAATTTTTCCTCCATTTGTTTTAATAAGTTTTGACTCAAAATTTCATTTTGTTTCCTTGAGTTTTCAGTGAATTCTTCCTTCTGCTTCTTCAAATCTTCCTTCGTTTGTCTGTTATCTTCCTTGATGTTATCGAATTTTTCCTCCATTTGTTTTAATAAGTTTTGACTCAAAATTTCATTTTGTTTCCTTGAGTTTTCAGTGAATTCTTCCTTCTGCTTCTTAGAGTCTTCTTTAATTAATTCCCATAGTTGTTGTAAATCCAGGCCTCCTCTGGCTTCCTCTCTTACTACCGTTTCTACATCCTCCACCGATGTTACTTCTTTCTCTTCCATCCTGACTTCCTTCTCTGCCTCCTTCGTCCGTTTCAATGATGTAGCCCTCTTACGCATCTTTATAATTTCTTGGAACTTATAGCAGTCGCCAGCTAAAAATTAGGAAATTAATTTGCTTGATTCAATTTCTTCACTTAATATTCCCTAATTTCAGCCCCACGTTGGGCGCCAATTTATAATACTATCTTAATGGAAAAATAACTCATGGATATGATTTAATAACATAATGATTTAATCTGTGTAACATAAATTCAATTATTGGAAAATTCCATTCGATACATAAGGTTGTCACAGGGTCGATATTTATCTCAGGATTTATAATTAAATAATTTTAATATATTTCGTGGGAATTCTTGTGGCTGCTACGAAAAGTTCCTTTGCATGTTGATTAATAATAGAGAGTACCTTTACAAACAATATATTACTTATAATCTAAAAATTTACACAAATTATATATTAAGTTACATACAAGTTTTGACGATATTCAATTTGTCCGTCTCAGAAAATAATGTAGTTTATCAATGTGTACAATAAATGTTTCCTTGTAATCACTGTTAGCTTATATATTGAATTTGGTTGCACTTTAAAATGTTGACTAGTGATTAGTGTTAGTGTAAATTGTTATATTGTCTAGTGGTTGTTCCTTGTTGAAAAAAAAATATTGTCAAATTATACTTTACACATCTAGACGATATTGCTGAAGGGTTCCTGGTCGTTTCTGAATATTTTTCTTGATTGTGTGTATTATTTGTTCATGAAAATGGTAGTGGAAGGATTATTATCTTCGATGATGGTCCTTCAGATCTTCTTTCACACACGGGTCATCTATTTTTGTATACTTTTAATTACCTCTAGACACGCACTATTCAACTGCTTTCCATCACAATTAACAATTAAGTGTTATTTCTTCTTTCTTTTAGTTACCTACTCATACAAATTTCTTAAATTTTGATTGGTCATTTATGTACAGTTTAAATGTTATAGGATCAACACCCATTACCTACATTATATTTTATAAATTACCTTTAATAGATAATTTTATTATTATACTCTAATTATATATGCAATGTTTATACAATTATTAATTAGATAATTATAAACAATTTGATACTGAACATGCCTCAGTTTATAACTGTAAAACCTTATTAATTTGAATTTCTATGATATGTGGTGGAACAATTTTTATGGTTTATTGTAATTTCTACTTTGACTACCTGAGATAAATATATTTACATAAATTAACTGGTGACATAAAATCTTATAACATACAACAAAACTCTTAATAATAATAATTGTTTTTGACAGTTTTAGTTTATTTATACTGCTAAACTATTGTCTGTATGATAAACTAAAATTCTGTCTAATAATAACAATAAAACACTTTTCATACAAAAATAATTAACACTGTTTAACAGTAGTCTGTGTCACTATTTATATTCTGTCACTCATATAACTGTAAGGTTTGTGTCCCTTTTTCTATCCTTAAAATATGTCGATACAATTTTGTTAATACAATTTTAATTTATGATTAGGTACTCTTTATTGGGTTTGGTTGTTATTATTCAGGGCAAGTTGATTAGGCCTACTAGGTTTATTTATTTCACTTTTTTCTGTTTACTGCCCTATTCTACTGGGTTATTTCTGGGTTTCTGGATAATATTATATAAGTCAAACCAAATAGTTTCCCTTTAATTTGCTTTCAATTATTATTTCTTGTTTCTTCTCTGGATCGGATTTCACTATTATTTACTATTCTTTTGTAATATTTTGTTTCGTTACAATATATAAAATAATCGAACTGTAAATTTATATTGAATCAGATTCAAGCCGTTGCGGCAATTTCAAATAATTGGTTGACGAATAAACTCATTTATTGTTTTAATACTGTTTTATTGATCAGCTAAGCCTCAAATTAAATTACGTTATCTATTTAAGAGAAAAAGTGAATTTGTTAAGGAGACGAGCTAGAAGAAGAAGAAGAACAGATATTAAATTGGCTGCTACATGCAATCGATACGGCCTAGATAATCTATTTGAAGTGAAGAAATAAATAATCTTATATCAGAACACACACAGTCATTAAACAGTATATTTTTTATTAATTTGAACATAAACAATTAAAAAACAACTACACCAATTAAGATTAATTAATGACATGAATAGTAACCAACAAAAAATATGTAATAAATTTTTTGTATTAAACAATTATTATCTAATTAGATATTATTTGTAATTAACACGCATTGTGGGGGTTATATTACAAATTGGCGCTCAACTTTAGGGGCTGAAAATAGGAAATGGTTGGCCTATAAGGGAAAGACGAGTTGCTTAATTTCTTATTTTAGCTTGGCAGCTGTTAACAAGTCAGGAAAGCGATCGAAATGCCAAAGAGAGCGACGTCCAAGAAAAGGGCGGCAGAACCCGAGGAGGAGATAGACATAGAGGACAAGGAGGTGAATCCAGTGGAAGATAGAAAAATTATATTGCCTCCGGCGGAACCTAACCAACCCATACAACAACAAGAGGAACAACCGGAAAAACCTAAACAAACAGAGAACGCAACTATGTAAGAAATGTTCAGGATAATGATGGAGAAAATGGAGGAAACCAGTAAGGAATTAAAGGTAATATTGAGTCAGAAAATGGATGAGAATAACAAATCTACAAAGGAAGAATTAAGTAACCAAATTGGAGAAACCAGTAAGGAAATTGGAGATACAAATAAGAAAATAGAGGAAACCAGTAAGAAGATGGAAGAAAAGATGGAAGAAAATAGTAAGAAGATGGAAAAGAAGATGGAGGAAAATAATAAGAAAATGGAAGAAAAGATGGGGGAGAAGTTGGAAGAATTGAAAGAGGATAACCAATTATTCAGAGAAGAATTAAGGAAGGTTAACCAGGAAAATCTGGACAGATTAGACCGAAAGATAGAAGCATTAAAGGAAGAATTGAGTCAGAAAATAGTAGAGAACAATGAAACAATCTGCAAGAAGGTAGAAGAGGAAATAACGGTAATAGAACAAAAGATTACAAAAGCTAACGAAAGATGGAGTCAGACTGAACGAGAAATACAGCGTTTTAAAGCCGAAGTAAACACCAGGGTTACCAATATAGAAGAAACCAATAAGAAGGTGGATAATAGTTATAAAAAAATTATGTCAGAAAATGGACGATATGACAAAAAAATTACAAGATGATAGCAAACCGGAAACAGAAGAAATACCAAACGATAAAACAAGGAAACAAGTAGCAATATTATCTGAAATTCAAACTAACAGAAACAAAGAAAATCTTAAGCATATGGAAACGAAATCAAAGAAAATGAGACAATACATTCAAAGAAACTAATAAAAAACCGGGAAGAGTTAGAGATGATGCACAGTGGTTTAATTGATGTCCTTAATATCCCAATGACCAGTGAAAAAGACATCATGAATTCCATAGATTATAGAAGAAGGTCAAAACAAATTTCAAAAATAATTTACAATAAAACAATATGTTACCGCTTTAAAAGGAATACAGATAAATTAAATACAACAGAAATAGAAATATATGGTAAAACATCAGTATTAGCATTAATCATTGATGTACCAGTGACATCCTGGTTTAATGAACCATATGATAGAATGATTCAAATAAGATTTGAAACAAGCGAAAGGATAACAGAAAAAAAATGAAATACGAGAAAGAAGCGAGAAATGTCATAAGGAAAGAAATAATTATGAAGACAATGGTAGTCCGGACAATAAGGGCAACAGAGATTATGGACCACGGCTAAATTAAATATCACACACCATCAAGAAAAGGGACGGATGTTATGATAACCGATTACAGAAAAACCGTTGGAAAGAGAAGAAAAATAATAGGAATAAGCAAAATAAAGAAACAGAACAAGAGGTCTAAAGAAAATAATAAAAATATTTTGAATTAAATAAATAACATAAAAATTCTAAAACGAGTAAGGACATCTTACAGATTATCTAGGAGAAAATATTTTGAATCGAATAAATAAATAACATAAAAATTCTAAAACCAGTAAGGACATCTTACAGATTATCTAGGAGAAAATATTTTGAATCGAATAAATAAATACCATCTAAATTCTAAGAATAAATAAGGACATCTTATAGTTAATATCAAGGAAATTATTTTAAATAAAATAAGAAGGGAAAATAAATAAATTATATCAGTATTAAAATAAATAAGAACAGTTTACAGAATATATTTCAGAAGAACTTTGTTTTGGATCAATTAATAAGGAGGAGTAATGAAATAAGATATCAAAGGTTTAAAAAATAATAAGTACAACAACATTAAAGAAATTGAATGAAATAATTTTACAAAAGAAAATTTTTTATCACAACAATGAAGGCTAAACAGTGACTACTCATGACAACTATATAAAGGAAATACTCATCGAAACAAAAATGTTACAGGACTTTAAAATAGAGAGGTAAATAAGAATCCAGATATTGTATATATTTTCAATGTAATAAGTTGATGAAACCCCTGAACCAAAAATAAGATTATCGAAGAATAAAGAGGAGAACCAATTAACTAAAACAGATAAGATTAAAACCAGATATTATGCCATGAGCAATAAACTAATTAATGAAACAACAAATGAAGAAAAAAAATATATATACATAAACATGTGCTACCCAAAATGTAAACAAGGAACAGTCTGTGACAAAAACTAACTAAAATCGCCGAATTTCGCAAAAAAGAAGGCTGAAATGCATATTATGCCAAATACCTATTGATATGTAATATACAATGAGCTTTGAAATGTAAGAATAACCATATGGATAGAAATATTAAATAATCTGAATAATTATGAAGTGATGATTCTAAGTATATTTATTAATAGTCAAAATGGACTACTTATTATAATTGATATTTTAATAACTGGATGTAGATAATTCCACCAGTTTTTTATTATTGAGCAGAGATGATAATTCCTCTGAGCTCAAAGAAGTGATGTATTGGTCAGCAGAGCAATGAAGCCGAAAAAGTGTCACTCTGAACTGTTCCAGCTGACATGTTAGGGAATGTTAGGGAGTAGATATATAAGTGAAGAAACAATAAATAAGAAGGGAAAATGTAGATATATTAAATAATAAAAGGATGAATCAGATTAAAAGAACTATCTCATAAGAGTAGAATAAAAAGTAAAGGCAACAAGAATGCTTATCAATTTGGAGCTCAACCAAAGAAACAGGTATACCAGGGTAAACGAAGCCAAGAAGAATATAATAAAGAAGAATATCAGAAGCAATTAGTTCACCCAAACTAAAAGTATGTGTTGAACTAATCACTTTTACAGGGGGGCATTTGTAGCACAACGAAGTTTTTACCTTGTTCTACAGAATAAGATAATATATGAAAGAAAGGGAAAAAAGAACATAACAGAACTAGAAAAGTCGATTCAAAGGAATTATATGTAGTCAAAATATAGCCATAAAGTGTTGAAAAATAAATAATAAGAGTATCATATCTGTATAATAATAAGTAGACCCAGTAAGATATGGAGTAGTGAAGAGTAACAGCCCAGGACAAATAAATTAACATGACAATCAGCAAGATATGTAATAATAATGAATAATAGTTTGGAACAAATAAAATAGAAATGACAATTGTAAAAATAGGGAACAGTAAGGAGTAATAGCCCAGGACTAATGAATTAAAGGGAAATAATAATCCAGATACCCAAAAAGATCTATTATAAAGACAAAAACCTCTAGAGCAGCAAATAAATAATTAAAAAGAAATAAAGTTATATCAACTATACCAATTTAAATGAAAAGACTAGCCCAAATAAGAGAATCCAATACATAAAATTAAAAATGATGTAAAAACTAATTATAGTTAAAATAAATGTGATTAAGGGGAACACCCCAAACCATTTTCAAAAAAGGACAACAAAAGACTATTATTAATATAAAGTTTAATGTATTTATTTTTATAATTATTTTATGTTATTAATGTTTGTGAATACCATACAAGATGTGTTGATACTAGTAAATGCTAGATGTTGGAATGTAAGAATTTATTGTATTTTAATCATGTTAATTAATGTTATTTTTTGTAAAGTAAAGAAAGGCAAATTAATAGTTCAAACAAACCAGAAATAATGGATAAAAAAATATGAAACTAATAAGATGAATTAATAATAACTTTGCTAGGAAAATTGGAAATTAATGACCAAGACAAATTCAAATTTGATCATATAAATCTAATCAAAGAATACAAGTTAATAGAACCTAGACTTATTTGATGTAAATTACCCTATTCAATATACATATACATTATCATAATAATAACCACGACCTATAATGGTAATGAGAGGAATCAACATGTGAAATTGACTTAAAATAGATGTTTGTACCAGATGAGGCCATAATCAGTAAAGTGTACTAGTAAAATGCAAATAATTTGTTAAATGTTTAAAATAAAGCCAGATGTAAATTAGGTAAATTACAGATATTAGTTAGGAATCGAGTGAAAGGTAAATTGTAACATAAAACATATTTTGAACCATGTAATAGGTAATTCTGTAAGTCAAGATAAGGCCTACAGATAAATTTCAAAGAATGTAATTCAGAAGCACAATTCAAACCAAAATAGGGAAAATTTAGTATTAGATTGTATAAGATAAAATCATGAATATTGTTATATAATTAAAAATTACATAAGGGTACTAAGCAAATAATTTATAGCCATTGAAACATAAAAATGTCAATAATTTTTATATATAAGATTGAATTCAAAGACAACAGCTGATGGCTGAACAATGAGAAATGATACCGAAATATTATAAATCTTATATATGAAGGAACAAAAATCAGTTAGTTGATTGTTAAAAGCCAAACGAGATAGACGTGTCAAAAGACTTCTCTGAGAAATATTAACGAAAATTTTAAATAACACTAACCGAGATATATGACGAAGCCAAATAAAGATGAATAGAAGATAAATTAAAGTGCAAAATACTATAATATCAGTCACTGAGACCTGAAACTAAATTAAATAATATTAAATTAAACCGTTACTACATATAGACACGACAGAAGAACCAAACTGAACTCAGATAAACGTACACCGAGTGAAGGGAACCTTTTGGGACATAACATTACTATTACCGAACCAAAATCCAGTGGGTAAATAACACTACACTCTACAACTTGTGGATATTCCAAGAACAACATCACTGTAGAGGAATTAACCAATGGAGACATTTATTTGAAGAAAAAACTCGTAGCTGAATTTACATCGCAGATCAACTCATTAAGGCATCCATCTTGATTCCATTCGAAGAGGAAGCTGGGAACGTGACGAGTGACGTCAGAGAAACCAACAATATCGTAATATTAACATTTATATACATTATACTTTATTATTTTGTCTGTTTCATGAATAAGTTTTTTAATACTTTGTAAGTATTGAATTCTCTTGCCTTTCCTGACTATTTCTACAGATAGAAGAACCTTTATAACATAATAATTCCATTAAAATATTTTGAATATATAAAATAATCGAACTGTACATTTATATCGAATCAGATTCAAGCCGTTGCGGCAATTTCAAATAATTGGTTGACGAATAAACTTATTTATTGTTTTAATACTGTTTTATTGATCAGCTTAGCTTTAAATTAAATTACATTAATTATTTAAGAGAAAAAGTGAATTTCTTATTATATCCGTATAATAATAAGTAGACCCAGTAAGATATGGAGTAGTGAAGAGTAACAGCCCAGGACAAATAAATTAACATGACAATCAGCAAGCTATGTAATAATAATGAATAATAGTTTGGAACAAATAAAATAGAAATGACAATTTTTAAAATAGGGAACAGTAAGGGGTAATAGCCCAGGACTAATGAATTAATGGGAAATAATAATCCAGATACCCAAAAAGATCTATTATAAAGACAAAAACCTCTAGAGCAGCAAATAAATAATTCAAAAGAAATAAAATTATATCAACTATACCAATTTAAACGAAAAGACTAGCCCAAATAAGAGAATTTAATACATAAAATTAAAAATGATGTAAAAACTAATTATAGTTAAAATAAATGTGATTAAGGGGAACACCCCATACCATTTTCAAAAAAGGACAACAAAAGACTATTATTAATATAAAGTTTTAATGTATTTATTTTTATAATTATTTTATGTTATTAATGTTTGTGAATACCATACAAGATGTGTTGATACTAGTAAATGCTAGAGAAACCAACAGTATCGTAATATTAACATTTATATACATTATACTTTATTATTTTGTCTGTTTCATGAATAAGTTTTTTTAATACTTTGTAAGTATTGAATTCTCTTGCCCTTCCTGACTATTTCTACAGTTAAAAGAACCTTTATAACATAATAATTCCATTAAAATATTTTGAATATATAAAATAATCGAACTGTAAATTTATATTGAATCAGATTCAAGCCGTTGCGGTAATTTCAAATAATTGGTTGACGAATAAACTCATTTATTGTTTTAAGACTGTTTTATTGATCAGCTAAGCCTCAAATTACATTACATTAACTATTTAAGAGAAAAAGTGAATTTCTTAAGGAGACGAGCTAGAAGAAGAAGAAGAACAGATATTAAATTGGCTGCTACATGCAATCGATACGGCCTAGATAATCTATTTGAAGTGAAGAAATAAATAATCTTATATCAGAACACACACAGTCATTAAACAGTATATTTTTTATTAATTTGAACATAAACAATTAAAAAACAACTACACCAATTAAGATTAATTAATGACATGAATAGTAACCAACAAAAAATATTTAATAATTTTTTTGTATTAAACAATTATTATCTAATTAGATATTATTTGTAATTAACACGCATTGTGGGGGTTATATTACAATATTTATCAAATACTGTTCAACTTTAATTAAACAAATAAGAGTCTAAAAGACACATAACTTTACGAACACCTAACATACATAGTCTTCGTTTAGTAAGTTGGATCACTGGTTAAATTATTATGATCTCAAAATTTTAGACCGTTATAACATGAGATTATATTAACCTATTTAAAATTGTAATTGATAATAATGTTTTAGAGCAGGCATCACGTTTTAATTATTTGGGATGTAATATATATGTATCATATAAGAAGGACAACAATATCCAGAGAAAGTTAAATAAATTTAGTTATACCTGTGGAACAATAAGATGACTATTGAAGAATAAAACGTAGAGGGAGACACAGCTAAAGTTTTATAAGGTCGTGGCCTTGTCGACTTTAATGTATGAATGTGAAACATGGACTCTCCTTCAAAAAGATATTTTAAAAATACAGGCTTCGGAAATAAAATTTTTAAGAGCAGTTAAAGGATGCAGTTTGAGACATCGTCTACGAAACGACGACATAAGGAAGGACCTGAAGTTACAGTCAGTTCTGGATAAAATAAGGGAATAAAAGCAGAATTGAAAGTCCCATGGTCCCATGTGGAACGCATGGTAGACACGCGTATTCCTAAACTTTTGAATACAGGCCAGTGCAAGCGAGAGATCCTGGAAGACCTTAGACAAAATGGTCAGAGACTCTGTGAAGTCGAAACCGACTATAGCCCAAGCCATGCAGTGAAAAAGGAGATTAATCTATTTTCAGTTGATTTTCAAAATAAATTATTTAAAATTTGTAAAACATGCAATTTAATTGATGTAAAGACAATTAATCTCAAATTACTTTTATAGAATTTACGGTTGCACAAAACGTTTATTATTAGATAATCATTATTAACTTTAATAAAAGCAGAAAGTAATATATTTTCGAGTTTCAAACACTTAAAATTCAAGTACTCATCTTGAAAACTGATCTATTTTGTCAGGTTCAAACAACGACCAAAATTAACAAAGCACACTAAAAATCTGAACTATACGCAAACGAAAAATAAATTTTAAAAATTAAATAAAAGGTTACAAAAGCATACTAAAATGGTCTTACAAAATTATAAGTTACTGTAAAATCTCTTCAACAACATACTGATACACGCGAAAAGTAAATGGTGACATAAGAAATCTCAGGGTATACAATTTAAACAGTATTAATTTTTTAATAAATCATAGAAAAGTAGATTTACATACAAGGTCAAACACTTTTTTAATAACATGTAGGTATAGTTTTACTACATGATATTCGACGAATGTATGCCTGATGAAGGTACAATGAAAACTGACGAAGTACTCATTGTATTGCTTGTATCTCTGTAGATTTTTGTATACTCAAACGGAAAATCATGTTGCTTATGTTTTAACGTGACTCAAATTAAAGCCGCGTGATATTAAGAGAATATATAAAGTATGTAGAGGTGCATCAGGGTTTATGTACTTTAGGGTGTAAGAAACTTAATTATTTAAACTTTTAAATAATTATTGTAAATGCGAAAACGTAGTGCGAAACACGAACGTGAATATGTGAGTAAGTATGGTACGTTCAGGCTACGACAGTCCAGGGTGCGTGTGCTTGTGTAGCGTTGACGCTAATTGAAAAGAAACGCTATAGCGTTCTTATTAATTAAGACTACTATATGGGATCGTACGAGAATGTAGTTTAAAGTATAACAAACAGTAAATCTTAATCAAATGTACTATTCACTGAGTGGTAATGTTTTCTTTAGGTTATTCTATGTATGATTCGGACTTGAAAAGCCGTAAAGAGGACTCAGAATTTTAGATACTCTTTCTGAAGTTTAGGGACCGCTATTTACCGGTAAATTCAAAATTTACATGATCTGATTGTAATTCTCTCACTGAAATTAGATTTCTGTGTAGAAGGAGGAGCCAGTTGACAAGTCAAAACTTTATAGTTTAAGTCAAATTAAGTAAGGCTTCTTTCAAATTCAATTCATATTTTTTTATTCAATCATAACTACGTAGTCTTCTCTATAAAAAGTAAGTTTAGAGGAAACGGCCACATGTCGGAGAATTCATCGCACTGAACGCTGCCGATAACCCTACAGTTACATTAATACGTATTATAAACGAGTACAGTTTCGACCGCAGTTAAAACAGAATTATTTCCGTTGTAGTGGAAAGTTCTCCGCATAGGTTTCAAAACACCCTTGAAGAGTAGTGGATTGAATATAAGTCCAATAGATCACAGTCACATTGAATTATTCCCATAAGATTTCGAAGATCTACCATCTATATTTTTATGAATGTACCACAAAACTACCAGCGGATCCACCGTAGATTGTCAGTCATTTGACTCGGGCTACGGATAAACTTTTTAGTTTTGAAACACTGGTTACTTAATTAAATGTCAATAAACATCATTCAGTATCTTTGTATCAGGAATATTAATTTACCTATGCTTATCAAAGACGTCGCAATACAATCGAAATGAAGTAACTATATAACTAATTTATAAGTAACAAAGAAATAAGTTGCACTTTTTTATTCCTGTTAAGTCCAAGTTTAAACAGTTTTGATCTCGTCAAGCAAATATGACAACAACGAAACATAGCTACGTTGAGCTGGAAATTACAAAACTGCCTACGCGATCATTAACACCCGGCAACGTACGAATCAGTTCCAGACGTCTGGAGATCATTTTACCTGTCAGAATTACGTAACTCTCTAGATAATTCGAGATGTCCCTTCCACATAGAAACATACAACACTCATACAACATATATACAAATACAACATACGACTCATTGTTGGTTTCTGCCAACTATCAAGGAGTTAGCCCGATTTCTCAATTCCAAATCCGAAGAATTAGCTTCTTGAGCCGATTTATGAGAATGGCTATTTTTACTAATCCTGGAGCCCCATCTACTCCAGTTAAAATATCTTCAGGCATTTTATACAGAGCCAATTCCCTTTTTGCCGTCTGTAATCAGCAGTGTTGGCAAATTGGTGACTTCGCGTTTAGGAGCAGTTTCTTACTCGTACGACAATTGGATAACCTACACCCGCTCTCGAAGGAGGCTGTTGGGGTATTTGAAACGCAGGTGATCACTCGAGGATTACTTCACCACAGTCACAAGGGAACACCATACGTTGATAAAATTCGCCACTTGAAAGTAAGAGGCTATTTTTGGAAACACAATCAGTTCTTTGCAAATGAGAAACCCTCATGTCTTTTTGTTTTTGATTATAATAGAAAATTAGTTATATACTTCTAGTAACATAACTGCCAGTATTACGAAAACGTATTTTGAAATTTTTAATATTTAATTTTTTAGGCAAAATTTAAATTATTTGTTGCTATTAAAGTACCAACATTTAGTATTTGATGTACGAGTCCCCAAGTAAAAGGCCCCAAGAAACAAGTAAGGTAGAGAACACTTTTGCATATTACGCAGGAGAAATAGATATAAATCCAAGATTAAGTAGACGATCCAAATGAATCACGCCGAATTCTAGCCAACCGATCCAACTGCGAGTACAAAAATCGCATGCCAACAGAGAAAAAAGAAACAGAATAAGGAAAGATCTTTTTTTAGTTGGTAGACATGGCTGTCTATGATACTGTTAAGTGTTTTTACTATTCAGTCTCCGTTAACAAAACCACTTTTCACAATTACACGTTGCAGTACGGGTGATTTCAAACAAAACTGAATGGAAAGTAAGCAGAAGAAACCCCTGTAATTGGCGTAAAGGGAGCTGATAAATGCGTCGTGCTTGAAGCCGAATGACGTTAATTAAACCGAGAGACGATGAGAAATCGGTACAGTAATACTGAACGCAAGCGCTTGGTGACGTGTGAGCAGTACGTTTTTCTGTGCACGACAGAATTGATGACGAGGGTATAAATTAGCTTCAAACCACCACTCATACATAATTTTTCATACCGACAGTCAATGCCCGTTTATCGAAATCAAATAACAAAATTTTAGTTTTTAACGGAGGTAATCAGGACCAAACTAAATGATATAATTGAATTAATGGCATTAACCAGTTACTTCTGGTCAAATATATTTCACGGGTGAAATGTTTAGATATACTTAAAGAAGCAATTTCTTGGTTAGATATAAAATATTAAATTTTATTATTATAAGCAAATTAGAAAGTAAATTAAAATGAATTAATTAAACTACAGAACGTTTTATTAGTCTATATTTGAGTTATAAACACAACCACAAACGCATTTCTGTTGCCGTTTGCTTCTTAGCAATTTAAGTAGGCAAGGTTGTATTGTAATATTTGTGTTGTTTTATCTATTAAACTCGATTAGTTCATGATCATTTAAAAATATTATATTGCAAGTAACATGTCGTCTTACGTACAATAATAATTTTACGAATCAATGGAAAACCACTGATTCATGGTTGTTGGATGAGGTTGAGTATGATTTAAAATACTTGGAAGCTAGAGGATAAAGAAAATTATGAAACGAGAAATCTAAAAAAACTCCTGAGAAGTTTACAGCCGATCCAGTAAAATTAGTAGAAAAACAACAATCAAAACAAAAACAATATCCTTAATTTCCTTAAACACTTATCGTGTCTTTTAAACACGTATTTCCATGACGAGGTTTTACTTGCGTGTTAAATACGATTATTATAAACGTATTCGGTAAATTAATACAGTTTTTCACTAAAATCTAGCTACAGAAATCCATGCGTTGCCATGTATCCTTGTAAATGTTTCACAAAGTACTGAAAATAATTTTTCTTAATGTTAGAAAAATTTTAGCATAATGATTTGTAGTATTTACTGATTTCTTTTTTACTGATATTAAGTGCACTGAACTTTTGTTACTGACTTTTCTTGGGACTTATGGATACTTACATAACTTTATCAAGGAGAAAGCGTAAGACGAACAATATTGTAAAAGAAATATGAAACCAACTTGTCGTTCATCGTGATAGTCTGCATGGCTGTAAACGATTAAGTCGAATTTGTGTTTCAAAGAATTTCCAGTAAAACGCGGTATATGCGAACCTATAAGCATGAAGCACAAGGGATTATCTAATTTTAATGGCAGAACGAGATTATTTTCAAAATACATACAGACTTATTTATTTTGTCGGATTACGTGTTGTGAATGAAGACACGGATAATGTTAACGTTTCCTTGCGACGCTATTATATTTATGAACACCTTTTCTAGGTAATTTTCGATACTCTGTTAGGAGCCAATAGAAAATTAAATATATTTTAAACATAAACGTTTGTCTTAAGTTTAATACAATTTTATTTCAATACGTGATTCAATATACAAGTTTTGAACCACTGTCATCTTGTTTTTGCTTTCACTGAGCACACTTGTTTTTAGAACGTGATCATTAGACAATCGTTTTCATCTACATATCACGCGATCAGTAGAAGGCTTAGGATGGTTATTTAAACGCATATTGATACACTACACAATTTTACATCTGATCTTGATTCTCTGTGAAAACCTGACACCTGTATTAATGTTATAAATTACAATTATACTTATGAAGTATTTTAATATTGAAAATGTTTATAAAGACGTGTCGCACATTTGCGGCCGATAGCTGGTGCGTTATCGAAAATGGGAACCGGTGAGTTTCCATATAAACTACTTCTTTGTTGTCAATAACGTAGTACGCATATAAAACTTCGCTTATGAATGCGACTACATTTAACTTATAATCTGTACATTGGTAAATGAAAAATGAATTCATTGATTGGTGAGTGAAGAAAGAATTCATTGATTGGTAAATGAACATATATATATATATTTTTTAGATTTATTGAAGCATTTTCAATGCCCTTCTCTGTGCATTGCATTTGTGCAATGACTGTAATTTTTTCTTTAGTTCACACCTAATAGATTCATTTCTTATATGATTCAGCTTCTGTTTTAGTACGTCTCCATAGCAATAATCGTTACCGTAGCGTCATCTCAATATATGATTTTACGTGTACATATTCGTTTTATTGTGTTGTGTAAGTAACTCGTTGAGTTTCTTGCACGATTCTTACAGTATCAGATTTTAATTACTTCTCCAAACAGACTGTACTATTTTATAATTTTTATCGTTTTAACTAATCTGACGCACGTTTCCCTTACTGTATCGTTACCTTCAGAGGTTTCTAAATGAATTAACAAGTAAGGGATTTGATTCCATTTCAATATAAAAACTAACAAATAATCGATTTTGTTTAAATTTTAATATAAAATAACAACTGATCGATTTATTTCAATTTACATTTTTGATTCTTGTAATGTTCATTTACATTTAGTCAGCTGATTTGAGGTTTATATTAGAAATATTTAATGTCTATAATTTATTTATTTTAACAGACTTACAATTTTAATTCAATCATCTTGTTTTGTTTTTGTTTGAGTTTGTTATTTAGTTATTGTTACTGCGTTTGTAAATGTTAAAATTTTCACAAATATTCAACGTTTGATTTTTTTTGTATGTTTTTAATTAGTTGTATATTTCCTATGTCTAGAAATTAACGATTATTGTTTAGATAGTGGGTGGCTAAATTAAATCAGTAAATATTTAGTTTTAAAAATGCATTGCGGTGCTGAAGAAATCAATCGAGTAGTGTTTTTTCTTTGTCTGGCCTACGTAAAATTTATTACAATCTAGACATTCTATTTCATATATTTAATTTTTATTGTGAATATTGGATTTAATTTTAGTTTTTTTTTATTAAAAACTATATTATCTATATTATAAGATATTTTGAATTTGTATCTAAAATATTTTACTTTGTTTTTGAGTTATATTTCCATAATAAGTAAAGGTTGTGTATTTTACATAATCATTAATGGAAAGATATTTAGGTGTAGTGTTATTAGGTATTAGTTTAGTGAGTTTATGTTTTACTTTATTTTTCAATTGCTTGACATTTTTTATTTTGTATCCATTTTCAATTGGTATATGTTTGATAATATTTTTTCTTTGTTTCTTTCTTTGCCCTTTAATTGTTTCCTAAGCTATCGGTATATAATGGAATTAAATACTGCAATTATATGTTGGTATGTATGATTAGAGTTATTTGCTACTATCAAATTAGTTTGAAAGATTTTCTGTATATTGATTATTCAAAGCGTGTTTCATTTTTGCTTATGTCTAAATAATTTAATTTATTATTAGAGTCGATTTCAAATGCGTAATTTATTTTGGAGTATAAATCGTTTATTGAGGAGAATATATTAGTTAGGTTTATAGCATTCTGGGGGAGGGGGAGGTACGCTTAGAGTATCATCAACATATCTAAAATAACATTTTAATAAGTCGTTTAGTTTGTATACATTTATTATTTTTTTATCGGGATTTTGTAGAAAGATTTCTGATATAATAGCAGAGGTCGCGACTCCCATAGCAAGGCCATCTGTTTGATAATATAGTTTATTATTATGTTGAAAATAAATTTGATTTTTTTATATTATAATTTATAAATATGACCAATTATATTCCAAAATAAAAATTACATTAAAAAAAGAATCTAATAATTTTTCTGTATGCGTCTACCTATTTGTATATTGCAACGAAACATTTCTTGCTTATATTTTATGGGACGTGTATGTGCTCGAAATAAACCATGTGATGAGTAAGATAATGTATGATGTGTGTAGATCTGCATGTGGGACTCTGTGTTTAAATTATTGTAAATATAGTGCGATATATACAATTGTACGTAATTATCGTGGGTTCCTTTTACGGTAGTCGATTGCGCGTGTGTCGCATGGACGCTGGTTGGGAAACATTATACTGCCGTTGTTAATTGCGATTTCGAGATGCGACTTCGACAAGAATGTAGTCGATATAATTAAAAACAGTTCGCCGCAGTTTATTTAATAACTCTACGTAGGACTAATACTTGACAAGCCATAAAAAGAAAACAAATTTAGAGAAATTTTCTACATGTTTAGAACAATTATTGACTAGCACAGTCCAAACTTCTCGATTCTAATTCCCTCAGTTAAACATTTACCAATCAGAGTTTTAGAATTTTGGTCAAGCTTTTGTATCATAATCGTACAAAACAAGGTCATATTGGTTATTCAAACCTGACAATCCTCTACAAACGGTAAGTACATCTCTACATCTTATTGAACTCTGCCGATCTTTAGGAGATAATGTCTAATGTTACTATGGACAAATGTAAGTACGACAGCAGTTTAAATCCGAGTGGTAGTGGTAGATTGTCCGCCTAGGTTTGGAAAGGAAAATTATGCGTACTGCAATTGGTAAAAGAGCAATACACCGCTGGGGAACCGAATTTAACTCGTGAAATTTTAAAGCAAATAAAAACGCAAAAGCAACTATGAGGAGCTCTACCATTAACATAATTATAGATACAGCATAGGAATTTCGCGGGTCAACTGTAGATCATCAGGTTACTACGAACATCGTTCTTAAGACTACGGACACAGGTAGTCCAAACTTTAATAATAGGCCTACTGTAACAACGGGACTTTCTCGACCAGTCAAGAGAGTCCTTTCACCCGCTTCTCCGCTATTCCAGCAGGTGTAGCGTTTTCAGTCAAGGCCGCATTCAAAGTACCTTCGAGACTGTTC
This sequence comes from Magicicada septendecula, assembly GCA_034769895.1. Lineage (NCBI taxonomy): Eukaryota > Metazoa > Arthropoda > Insecta > Hemiptera > Cicadidae > Magicicada > Magicicada septendecula. Next base: position 169,859,484 of record CM068375.1, read on the forward strand.
TGAAGAGCATTTAAAATACGCATTATGTTGGCACGCCGCAGTATAGATGGAATGTTATTCTAAAACACCTGCGCTACCTATGTATTCGACAGCGTCTGGGTTTGTCAGTCAGTTACAGTGAGCGATTTCTTTAGTGCGAATCGAGTCATTGCTGAGGATTAGTCATCATCATCATCATCATCACCACTCCAAGGATTAGGCCCTAGATCTCCTCCTTGGTCTACCGACATCTCTCTTCCCAGTAGGGTGATAACCCAAGGCAGCCACGGGTAGACGGATATCAGGTACGCGGTTCAAGTGTTCACACCATCTCCTTCTGTAGTCTTTAGTCTTCTAATGCAACGATGCAGTGTTTCATTCACGTCTAATATTCTCGTTCCTTTTCCGATCCAAAGGGAACAAACTTGTGTCCCTCTTAGAAATTTCATTTCAGCTGCCTGAATCCTCTGTATCCCCCCTTTTACCAAGAGTCCATGTCTCACTAGCATACAGGAATGCGGGGACACCCACAGTATTGTAAAATTTCATTCAGGTGTCATTCTGTGTTTTATTTTTCAGGTGCCTATGAATCGTTCCACAGATGCAACTAAATTTGAGGATTAGTGAAAAATGATTATTTTGTTAAAATTAGTGTTGAACTTTTAATACATGAAATTATGATTGGATGTGGATAAACTTAACTTGAATTACTGTACGAGTTGATTAAAAATTGTTATTTGTGATTAATTAACGCTGGTAATTAGTGACTTCATTTGTGTCTGTATTTTTTTCCACTGTATCCTAAGACGACCTGTAGTAACAATAGGCCTACTATTCAGTCACAAGCTCTAACGTATTTTTAAACTTGTGTAAAACAAACTCTTAAAAAGCAATCAGATTCAGTTAAATTTATGTTTGTCAACCGGGTAATTTGTTAAGTCAGGAGTAACAAATTTTAAATTTCAACCATTTTTTAATTAATTAATTCGTAATAAACCACAATTCCATATAGTTGTCTCAACTATATTAATTTATCTGTGCTCATTCATAATATTGCCTGTCTCTCTCTCTCTCTCTCTCTAAACAAACACGCGCGCGCCCGCGCGCACGCATATATACATATTAACGCATAGCTCTACATACCTGCAGTTTAGGTGAGTTTTAATGTTCATACGTGTAGAGCTGTAGGAGTGAAAGAGACTTTGTAGAAGAGGGAATGAAGGGAGGGGTAATGACTGACGAAGAAACGAGGAGTCTGTTGAGTGCAAAGTCATAAAAGATTTAATCAAGCGATCCTTTATGGTAAACCAAGTACCATAATAGCGCTCTCGACACACTATATTGCACACAGCTGTTTATAGAGCTCGGTAAGGAGTCGTTATGTATAAGACAACCGCTAGGTTAATGCGATGGAACACACTAATCTAGTGTGATATGCACTGAGAAAATTAATAAATTTATAAATGAGTGCAAAGTTTACGTAATTTCAAACATCTAATACTCGCATCTGCTACAGGTTAAAAACTAATCTATTTAGAATATAAATATTGTCACATGGTGTAAAATGGTGACACAACATGCATTCAGGGGATAACATCACACTGTATAGACTGGTAATGTAAACATTTTCTAAACATGTTGAAATCATACAGATAATAAATAGTGATAAAGGGGATAATGAAAACATTTGTAGCTACAGTTTTTTTTTACCGGTATTCATTTTCTTTAAGTTACAGACGAGAGTTCTGTGACTACGTACAACATAACTCAAGGTTTAGTCAGTTATCATCAAGTTTACATTATAATCTTTATAGTTTCCAATTTAACGTTTTCAATCGTCAATGTCTTACACATTTTACAACGAATAATTGTTTTCTTCCAGGATGCAGTGATCTCTTTTCTATAATGGTTTATAAGAATTTTGTAGGTATGACTGTATAAAGTTTAGGGATTATGCATTTGTTTCCTTAAATCTAGTTATTGAACAACAACTGTAATTTTGTGCAAAGCTACCAAAATAAACTATATTCTGATAACGTGAGCCAAATGTGAGTCTTTCACCGATGCACACCATCAAATTGCCGTATATAACTAAATAAAAGTATCAAAAATTTATAAGCCAGAACTTTGCTTATAAATATTTTCCTGTTTTTACATACAATTTAGATTTCCATAAATTTTTTGTAAGTGTTTGATTTACTCCAGAATTAAAAGTGACTACAAAACCAAGCAACCATCTTCTACTGCCCCAGTGTATTACTGTTGTAAGAATTTTACTGGTTTGTAAAATTTGTAACGTTTGTAATTTGAAATTGCTCTTTATGCCTGTAATTCATTCTTTATTAATCACATGTTATGATAGGAACTCAAAATGCTGAAATTTTGTCGCAATATATTTGATTTTTCTAAACATTAATTTCTAGTGTAAGTTAATTTAAAGGATTTTCTCATACTTTAAATGGGATTCAGACCAATTACGGAGTTCCAATTGGAAACAATAATGCCCATTTTTATACTCATAGAAATACAGGACAAACGAGAGCTACACACAAAATTAGCATTAGACCAAAAGTTTGCAACAACAACTTTGATCAAGTAGAAGTTACCTCCTCATTATTTGACACATTCAACTACAGTATTACTGTTGCAGATGTTTTTACACTATATATGGATTTTACTAAGTATCAAGAAGGGCTCACCGTGTCGGTTTATCTTGACTTCCATTTCCTCATGCGCAGTAACACATACACTGCGGTAACTAGGTATACAAGACGACAACAGGAAATTTAAGATTTTGTGTTTACCTTGTTTTATTAAATTAACTGCTCCCACCAGCTTCCTTCCGGCTGTAATCGTTTTATAAAGGTTACATTGTTTCACCACGACTAAGCCGTCGACACGCCTTAACGTTTACCGTTTTTCATTAATCAACATATTTTCTGTAGAGTTACGTAAATTACATTTTTAAGTAAACATAAAACGTGTAAATAAAGGCAAATTCGTAATTAAAGTCTGCCCTTTACGGCTTTTGATACCGTAATTTTACTTTAATGGCAAGTATTAAACAGCATTCAATGAGGAGATACGTTTGTCTGCAAACCAGTATTAAAAACAAAACAAACAAACAATATTTAATTATGAACGAATAACATTATAAAGTTATGGATCGTCTGGTTGTTTATATTTATGTGTTTACCACACGATATCACAACTATGAGTTTCCGCTCTGCCACGTGGAGTACCGTACAGAAGTAACTCTATTAAAACACGTGCTTTAGAGACGGAAGAAATTACTGGCAACTGTAGCATAAGCCACGTCACAACGAGCGAGTCATATCCCTTTACCTAATGAACAATGAGGCAGAGAAAGTTTGCGTTTGTATGAAATCTGTAGTTTTAACTATAACCTCAACAAAAGATTAATTGTACCATACAATTTTAAAGAACTTAAAACACTGATCGTTTTGTTCGATCAACTATTTTCCGTTGATTCCAAGTTGTTGGATTATTTTAAATTCGTAATTTGTGTTAAACGTTGTATTTAATGCTGCGTCTAATTACACATAAAACTACATTTTTAAATTAAATGTTTGATATTATGTCTCTAAACATGCATTGTTTTTGAACCATATTTTGCTAACAACTTTCATTATTTTTTTCTTTAGTTTCTAAATATATAGATATTAGTCTTAAGTTATGTCAGTTATCGCCACTTTCCACATGCAGTACGCTGTCATTGTTCATCTTGTTATTTGAATTGTTGTCCCAAGGTCGTGGTTTAGGACTTGAAAATGGTGAAAACACTGAAAGGCCTCGTCCTTAATATAACAAATAGCGATTCAGCAAGTAAACACGACAAAGTTGGAATTACAGAGACTACTAATTCAACTAAAAGGATTAAGTGTTTGATGAATGTATACGGTATAACACCAAATGTAGTAATGTAGATAAATTCAGACACACATATCAGATACGTCTACAGTTTGCCCAAGAAACATTGTACACAGTAGCCAAACACAACCCAACATTCATAAAATCATAAAATCTGTGTTTTTACAGGAAACTATGTGCAGACACCAACATTTTAACAACATATATGAAAAATATATTATACTAACCGTCTGTGACTATTTGCTGTCCCTTCTTATTACGACATGTTTCAAGACTCTTGTCCCATTGTCAAGCATAAAATTTATAGCACATATCAGATATGTTTGTCAAACGTTAAAAACCATGTCATGATGACCATAAATAACGGATTATTAAAATAACGAACTATATTAATTTGTAACTTGAATACGCGCATCGGGCGAACAGTGTACACTGCACAGCGACTCACCGCGCATTAACGGCAACTGATTCTTGTTATCTTAATATCTCAACGCGGTGTCGTACAATACATTATACTTGAATAATAACTGGTCGTTCAAAATGTGTGGCTTGGTATTAGTGTCCCTGAACGCTTTGTACACCTCAAATTCTTCGAGTGTGTTCATATAACGTCCTTTACTGCATAAGTGGAGGGGTTTTAAATTAGTTCTGAAATCGGTGTAACTATGATTTTCGTTAATAAGATGTTTGGCGAAACTTGATTTGATGGTATCATAGTTACGACAGATGGTGTGTGGTTTGTGTTCATTAAATCTTTTGAGAAAACCACGGCCCGTCTGGCCCACATAGAAATGGGGCATTTGGCATGGTTTTTAACGTTTGACAAACATATCTGATATGTGCTATAAATTTTATGCTTGACAATGGGACAAGAGTCTTGAATCATGTCGTAATAAGAAGGGACATCAGATAGTCACAGACGGTTAGTATAATATATTTTTCATATATTTAACGGAAACGTGGCTTGGTACTAAAATAGGTTTATTCCTACTATAATATTTTAACAACGTCAGTCATTTGTCATTTTCACTTTGGTCAACGTTGTAATCCTTGGATTGCGTAAACAATTCATGTTCTGAATAATCAAATTTTAATTATTGTGAGCCTCTTTAATTATATGAGAAATGATCCAATGATAGTAATTATGATATTGATGTCAAATTAGGTAAGTTCCAGACGACCTTTTGGATAATCAACAGTATGTTTAGGAACAAGGTACAATATCTAGGTACAATATCTACGTACAATATTAAAGTTTTACAAATTTATGGCGGTCGCTATACTGTCCTATGGGGTGTGAATTATGGACAACAGCCAAGAAACAAGACAGTAAAATACAGGCCTCGGAAATGGCGTTCTTAAGAAGAGTTAAAAGGTGTTATAAACTTGACCTTATAAAGAATGAGGCCATAAGAGAAGAGTTACAAGTTTTTAACTTGAATAAAAAAATAAAAGATTACAAACAACAGTGTAAAGAACATTTAGAAAGAGTGTCAGAGTCTAGACTGGCCAAACTAACCTGTAAACATAAACCTATGGGAAACAGATGTGTGGGTAAGACAGGAAGAAATGATTGGAGGATCTTTGAAGGGGAAGCAGCAGCACCTTGTCTATGCCGTGTTGTGAAGATGATAATGGTTCATGTTCTTCGGCGTGAACATTTCGTACTGCTTCTACATGTAGTTTCTCATTTTATCATTCATTATTATAGCCTATGCATATTTAGAAGTAGAACTACATATTATTTCAAATCGATGGCAGCTCTTTGCAATACTCCTATACTCCTCCGCCAAACTCCACTACCTAAACGTGTGCAAAGACAAGTTTTCCCGATCAACGACCTCACGGCGTCTGCTTGCTGAGCTTGAGACATTCAACACCTTTTGCCTGAATCGGTTCCAGCAACAGTGCCACAAATACAAGTTTTCTTTCTCCCCCCCCCCCATTTACCGATTGATCGTGTTGGCGGTTTCCATACCAGTTTTAGACTACCCATAGACTGTACCATCTCTAAATGTATCTTCTGGGAGCCATTGGGCTCGACTCAGATGCTGCAATCCTGCCACGGGTGCAAAGACATCCCGCTCAAACAAAGCTACAGAGCTACAAGATTGAATCGTCATTTATTCGCTAGAGGAACAGGCAGCTGACTGAAGATGACTACCGCACCTGCAATCGAAACGTTTGAGTATGCGAAGAGGGGACTACGCCCAACACCCCGGAAAATAATTTTACTAAAAATGCTTACAATATATTCACTGTATTTTGAAGATAAATGTTTTTAGACTTGACTTTTTTCTGTGTATACCAATGAATCTTTATTCAGATTTGAAGATTGTTTGGAAAGTACATTGTACTTCAATTTTGTTTATCTTTGCGTTCCTTACATAAAACAAAATTATTTTAGAAACATACAAAATATTATTAATTTTCTGAGCACACGTAATATAATATGTGGTTTTAAATAGACGTTTTAACTTCTTATTTTTAGTTAAAATGAATGTTTAAATTTTACTGTAAGTTATCTGCTATGTAGCTCGTAAAGCAGACTGGAACCAACAACGTTTACAAATCTACGTTAAAACCCTGTCATAATAAAAGCATTCATACAATAATAATAGGAGATATGTGCTAATAAATTGCAAAGATGTATATTACTTTAAAATTTTCAAAGAAAAACAGAATTTCACTCTTCACTAAATTAATTCGGTAGATTTTTCCGTTATGCTGTTTAAAACGATCTGTGAATTCTATTAAATTTTACTGTAGCAGTGTAACAGTTCTGATTGTTACTAACTGCTGGCATTTTTGTTTGTCAAGCAATGTAGCAGTTTTATCTTAGAAAGTCATAATCCCAATTATGAGAATACAAGAAGTTAAAACACAGTAAAAATAATTAATTGTATACATATTTCTCGTAGTCATGAAATACAAAGATCCAAGTACGGTATCGCGAAGTTACTATGATATTTCCCATGTAGGTGGGTGCTAGCGATTACATTTTGTAGTGCCCAGTTATACCTTCCCAAACTATTTTAGAACTGGGATCTGGTTGTATAACTATGCCTCCTGCTTTTTCTTCTCTCACAAGCATTTGATCGCTAGGCCTAATTTAATTCATTGATCGACACCACCTTCATTTCTGCCTTCCAAAGGTTTTTGTTTCTTTGGGTCTAAAAAGGATTTGTTTTGGATGTCTCTCTCTCTCTCTCTCTCTCTCTCTCTCTCTCTCTCTCTCTCTCTCTCTCTCTCTCTCTGTTAACAGACCTTCTTTCAGTTTTTTCTTATTCTTTAATCTTTTTGTTTAAATTATACGTTTAAAGACTTTAACCGATTTTGAAGGAAAGTATATTTTTTCGCGTTTCCCCTGAAACTGACCTTAAAATCCTTATCTTAGCCGCCTGGACTCTATTAGGACTTCTAGTATTTAGGGTTTAGTTTCACTTCCATATTGACCACAGGGCACAGTCATAATCTTACAGACATTTAACGGCCCTGTCTTTACTTACTTTCCCTAAAAGAGATCTACTTATTGTGCTACACATGAAGTTATGTTTCTCTTTCTCTATGCGGTTCTCCCTAAGAGGTTTCTCAAATTAAGTGTTTTTTTTCTACAGTGTAAGCCTTTACATCTAAATTTAAAATTACGACCGTGTTTTTAGATTTATCACAGTGAAATTTTTGCAAACATGTGATATCGTGGTGACTAATAGGGGGAAAACGTGAAATGCCTAATGTTCAAAAGAGTATATAAAAATATTGTATGTTTGATATTATTTACTTCACAGTTACAAACTAATAATTTTTTGTATGCAATCCTATGATAAATGATGTCGTATCATTGCAACTGAGACACACTTGATTGATACGCACTTGATTATCTTGGTAGTTTCAAAGTCAAAAATTTCCTAATTTGTAAAGCAACAAGGAGTAAAAATGGACAATGTAATTTTGAACAGTATCGATTGTATTAAAAACTACTAGCTACTGTTATGTAAGCAATAATTGCCAAAATTACTTTGATCATTCGCATTTGTATGTTAATCAGTAACGTTTATTGCTTAGTTCGTTAAAATTACAGTGCGTCTGTATATTGTAGAAATTAAAAACTGTTTTTAATAAAAAGTTTGTAATTTGAAAAACAACTTTTTCAATAAGAATAATAGACTAGACCTTAGTAGCCTCCAAAATGACACAAAATCTGCTTGATATGTTCCTAAAGGAAAACGGATGTGTCTATGAAAGTCGATTTACTTTAAAAAACGGCTAGACGTAACACACGTTACTGCGTGCTATCAGGTGGAGAAACAGTTGACGATTTATGCATCTCAACTACAAATTTCAAATTTTCAGCGTATCATATGTATTTTAGTTATTAATTAATTAATTTAAAACTACTTTTGTTGCGTTATTTAATTAATATAACTAGATTTATTGACCCTGAGGTATGCATTGCCCCCCAAAGAAATATGTAATATAAGTCATAATTAAGTGAATTTGAAGTTGACAACGAGCAGTAACTTCTACTCTCAATTTCTATCAGTTCTGCTTGCTGAATTTGTTGCTTACCATATGATAAATAAATATTAAAAGCAACTAAAATGTTTATGTAGACTCCATTTTCTGTAGTCTATGTCAATCCATTCTGAATTAATCAGTTTATAGTACGAAGCTTTGGAGCAAATATTTAATACGTATTTAATTTTTTATACGTTGTTTTAAAAAATGTCTCGAACTAACTGCACCGTATACAACTAATTAAAATAAAGCAAAGTAAATCGAGTTTCATGCCAATTTACAGTTTTAGCTAAGTTATAAGGATAAATACATTAAATTTCGCCGTGTACCAACAACAACTTGAGTATCTAGAATTCAATGGTTTCGGTTTATTACAAAGTTGCATGATTTACCTAGTTGGCAGACAAATACATTCCTCCAGTATTTATTAGACTAATCGTATTAATACAAAGCTAACGTCTTTTATGAAATAACACGCAACATTGCTGCTTTATAGTATAGTTAATTCACAATTGATTTGCTCGGAGGGAGTCAGCTCAAGTAGTTGATCCCTTCATGGTAACAGGCCGTATTCCTAACGGTGTAAGCCATATAACTATGATTACTCAGTTAACACATTGCTCGATGTACATGCTCAAACTACAGTATTAACCGGCGTGTTAGTATTTGATACCTGACACACGTTTAGGAAACAACAGGTGGACAAGACAAACAGCTTACCATGTCAACCAGCCAGCAGAGACATGTGGATAGAAAGGTAGTGTATGTATCAGAGCTGGAGAATGTTTAGGCCAGATTGACTATGCAAAAATGCTTTGTCTATGTAAAGTATAGGAAATTCTTTACTGTTTTTGGTACACTTTTCTCAGGAACAATATAGTTTCTCATATGAAATTTGTACATCATATCTTATTAATTTATAGACCTACTCTACGGTGTAATTATTAATTTTTAAGTCATATTGTTTTCAACTACCTAATTCTAATTTAGAGAGAAGAAATCACAAAAAATATCTTCCTTACATATCACGCTTCTTGATATCCTCACACAGGGGCCTCACTTCTTGCAGATCCCTTCCTATTTATTTATTTTAGTAATTTCAGTACAGAATTGTATACAAACAATTTACAATAGAATAATAATGTAGGTGCAGTACTTTGTGAAAAATACCTTTATTTACAAAAACCCAATTATGGGAAAACACAAAAACAAAAAAGTAATTGCTTTATTCCTTTTCCAAATTGACTATACAATACTGCACTTTACCGTCACTTTTATTATCTTCTACTTTTTCCTAATTTCTTCTGTGTGTTTTTGCCAATATTATCAATATTTCTTTTTTCTCTCTTTTAATTAGGATCCTGTCAATTTGTTTTTATAGCGTTCTCTACTGTCCATTTCAATAGCTACAAACAATTCTCTTGAACAAAATAAGAACACAGTAGCTAAAAAAGTAAAAGAACAAAGTGAGAAGTTGTGGATAAAATTAGAAATAAGGTCACTTTACGGCTTAATCAATAGATATAATAGGGAATTTTATGACAGACATATAGAATTGTTAAGAATATACTCGTATGTAGAGTTAGAAGAAATATTATATAATTTTGGTTTAGGGTACGTAGAAAAGAAATTGGAAAAGAAAAAGAAAAAATGGTAGATAAGATAAATAAATTAATAAGAAAGAACGAAATAAAAAAAGAACACGTCTCTAAGAATAACTATGAAAAAAGAGTAATAAACCTTACAGAGGTAACTTTCAATACAGAAGAAAAAGAAATGTTAGCAAAAGGCTCAAAATACGCGCCGCCACCAGAATTAAATCAAGAAAGAACGATTATTGAATGCGAAAGCATAATACAAAAACTAGGAAATGAAAATGATAAAAAAAATAAGCTGGGAAGTAGGGAATGTAGTAGAAAAAATATTTAAGAAAAATTTGTATAATTCAAAAAATGAACAAAAAAGCAAATCAACTGTAACTAAACTAAAGAATAAAATAAAAAAGAATGATATTATAGTTACGAAGGCAGACAAAGGAAATACAATGGTGCTACTGAGGAAGGACGAATACATAAAAAAAACGGAAGAATTTATAAGTGAAGGACCATATGAAGAAATAAAGTATGATTATACAAGTAAGTACCAGTCAAGGATAAAACAAATGATGAAACAGTTAACATTTATAGAAGAAAATAAGGAAAAAATATTTATTGGAAAGTAATCCAACAGCACCAAGTTTTAAAAGTCAAGTTAAGATACATAAAGAAGGAAAACCAATTAGACCGATTGTTTCTTTTATTAATGCACCTATTTAAAAATTATCAAAGGAAGTTAGCAGAGTACTGAAAGAGAAATATGAATTTGGGACAAAATACAACATAGAAAATAATGTAAAATTGATAGAAAAATTGAAAATTTTAGAATTAATGAAAATACAAAATTGATATCACTGGATGTTAAGGACATGTTTACCAATATCACAGTAAATAAAGTTATTAAGTTAGTAAACGATAATAATATGGGAGAATACAGGTATAAAAAGCAATTGATTAAAGTAATTAAAGAATGTGTAAATCAGAATTATTTTAGGTTTAATAACAAGTTTTATATACAGAAAAAAGGATACTTATGGGATCTTCATTATCCTCTATTCTTGCAGAAATATACATGAATGGTTTTGAAAAGCAATTAATAAGTTCCACTAAGTATAAAGACAATATAAAATTATGGACTAGATACGTTGACGATGTATTAGTAATTTAGGAAGCAATCATAGAAGAAGTGCATGAGTTTATAAATGAGGTAAATAATAAGGATAAAAACTTACAATTTAATGAAGAGATAGGAGGTAAGAAAATAAATTACTTAGATTTAAACATAGAAATTAAAGATAATGAGAAACTACAGTTTGGGATATTTAGGAAAGAATCGTATTCAGATATAATTATACCAAGAGAGTCTTACCACCCTTATAGATATAAAATGGCGGCAATCAATTCATTTTGTTATAGAGCTCAGAAGTGTTTAAAAGAGACCGAATCAAAAGGTATTGAGTTAAAAACGATAAAGGGAATTGTAAGGAATAATAACTATAACACCAACATAGTGGATAAAGTTATGAAAAGTGTTAATATGGAAAAAGCTAAAATAGAACCAGAACAAAAGAATTATGCAGGTCATTGACATACATAGGGTCACATACTAGAAAAATTATAAAATGTTTTAATAAATACGGAGTAGATATAGCTATTAAAAAATATGAAACGGTATTTGATAAGATAAGGAATAAAAATACAGAAAAAATCCCAATATTACAGAAAAGCGGAATTTATAAATTAAAATGTAAAGACTGCAACAAAGTTTACCTAGGTGAGACAGGACGAAAATTCGTATGCAGGTTGTCTGACCACAAACGTGGAGAAGGTAATAGAACAACCAATTCGTTATATGCAAGACATTTCATGGAAGACAACCATAAGTTCGTTAATCCTTTGGAAGACTACGAAATTGTAAAAGTAGTAAATAACACAGTTGAAAGGAAGCTTAGAGAGGAGTTAGAAATATTGAAAGAAAGAGGAAAAGGGTTAGACAATTTAATTAATACTAAAATTAAATTTGATAATAAAAAAATATTTTATAACATAATTAAGAAGTAAATGATAGAGGACAGATAGATAAGATTAAGAATTAAATTGCATAGGACTAATTGGATGTTTTTAAAATAAGGGTGTGTGACTGGACCACAAGTGTGAATGGGTTTAAAAGGAATGTACACACACACACACACACACACACACACACACACACACACACAACACTGAAACACAAGGAATTTGCTAGAAAAATATGTAACTGTCCAGATGGAGGTGACAGACCTCAGAGGGTGGTGGAGGGACATTTGAATTATAGCTTGTTGTGTGTGAGCAAGGTAAGATGTGGTAGGGGTGAAGGGTTTGTTTTCATGTTGTTTGTTCATTTTTGATCTGACGATGAGCTGTGAAGCTTGAAAGAGCTAATCGGAATAATTTTTATATAGTGGTGTGCAACAGTGATAATTCTGCTTGTGATTTTAACCACTAACACAACTTTCTTCATTAAAATTCTCTTTAAACCATTACTTTTATGGCTGCACCTTAATTGAAGATTAGTGCAACGTCAAAACTGTTTTGGAGTTAGTCGTACAAAAAAAGCGCTCTTTGAAATTTTACGCTGATATTGTCATTAGCATTTTCTCTTACCATGTGTAATTCCGTCTAAAAGATCACTGGAAACTGATTTCACTTATTCTGTTGCGTATTTTGGCAGACACTGTTTATCAGTATGTGCTTTCTTTGTAAGTGGCTCTTTACCCACACCCATATTTTTGCAACTTTATAGGGTGAAAATTGTGTTGAGTTGAGACATTAATTTAATAGCTTATCAAAAACCGAAAGCAGGCCTATCCCTTCCATACGTCTTACACTATTGCTAAGACTGAGACTAACTTACATTATTGCTAACCAATAGTGCAACTGAGATGGATCAAGTTAAGACTTTTAGTCTTCTTCTGCCGAACTGAATGTTATAATCTTCTTACGTTAAAAGACTTATAACTTTCGTTAAAACATTTAATAAGTCAAAATATTGATAAATGAAATTAATGATCATATACATTTTTGTCTGGAAAGTAACATAGTTAAAAAGTTTTAAAAATTGATTTTATGAAAAATATTCATAACACTCTATCGTTAAGGGGGGGAAGTCGTAGCTTGCCAAAAACTATGATCAGTTAAAAAACTTTAGCATACGATTACAATATATTAACACATTTCTTTAACTTTAAAGACAACAAACATCATCGAAGTTTTATTCAAAACCTCATAAAATGTTTGTTTCAACATCTTTACTTAAAAAATACATAAAATGTATTCAAGACATATAGTTTAACGAGTCAGATAATACGTTATAATATATAGATATAGACTATGTTGTGCGACAATGGAAGGCAAAAATAAACCCCGGAAATAAATTGACACCTTCCAATGAGTTTACCAATACGTTGTTATATCCGGATGATCACGTTATTATGGAAAAAACAGGAAAAATCTCCAATTAGTAGTTTTCCACTTGAACAAAATATGCAAAGAATGTAATATTTTAATATCGACACTGAAAACAAAGTTATGGTCTTTAAAGGAAAAAATCCGATACCTTCCAAGATAATTATAAACAGTCATGCTATAGAACAAGTATTTCATTTCAGTTTTCGAGGGTGCTCTGTAACTTATGAGTATGACAGCGACGTCGATATAAAAATAAATAGGTTTCAAATGATATGTGTTACTGTACACAGAGCACTCGGAAATAAGACAAAGAAAGACACCAGGATAAAATTCTGTAAAGTATTGGCAAACCTGTTTCAACTTGTGAAAGTGAAACTTGCACGATGGCGAAAAATGATGAACGAAGAATACAAACAAGTGAAATGAATTTCTTAAGAAAAACCAAAGGTTGCACCCTTAGAGATCAAACACAAAATCATAAAAACCGAGTTAAATATATATTGTATGGCCAGCAGAATAAGGGAAAGACAAATAAAATGGAGGCAGAGAATAGAAGATATGAGACTACCTAAACAAGTAATAAGATACAAACCTCAAGGAAGACAAGGTATATGTAGTACAAGGAAGAGATGGCTTCAGTGGAGACGGAACAGACTGTAAGCCTATACATTGACTTGAAGAAGAAGAAGAAAATTGTTGAAATATTCAAAATTTTAGAAAGGTTTCAAATATAGAGGCATTTATTGCCAATTTTTGTCACAAAATAAATGCAGAAAGAGAAATTTAAAATTTTACACAGTACTCATTTTTCTAACGTACTGCGTGCGGTTATCACAAAAGTGGGACCAAGTATCATTCGTTGCGTATTTTCCAATTGTCAATAAATATAATTTTTAAAAAATTGAAACAAACATAACTTTTCTTAAAACTTAAGGCCAGTTAAGTAAGAGCAGTACATCAGACATTCAGCCAGAAAAGATGAGTGACACAGAAATGATGACAATTCCCTTCGTCATTTTTCGTAGCTTTTACTACTTTAAATATAATAAAATTGTTAGGTACAGCACAGGTTTAATTGTCATTATAAAACTTTTTTTAATTTTTAAGGGAAGAACACGCTTTTTAATCTAAGTACAAAGATGTGATACACAAACGATGTTATAAATTGATATACTGTAATTAGATTACGAATTATCACCCTCAACAGTATTGACAAACAAGAGCCACTGTTCCTTAATATATTGAAATGTAAACACATAATGTCTAATTGCAAACGCACACACACACACACACACACACACACACATGAAGATAATACACATTAACTCCTTAAGTCAGTAGACAAACGATTTAAGCATCTTACGGCCGGCGACAGTAAGTCAGTATCAAATAATAGAAACTATAACAACCGCAGACTGCGTGGTTGCTTAGTCCAGTTTCCCACAGTAAATATATACCGTGTTTGGAACAGAAACAACGGTATAATTGTTTTAGTTCCAGAGAACGATTTGAAATCCAATTCTGCAGCGTGAAGAACTGGATTCCTTTGTTTGACTCTATCTGTACTTATGTTACTGGCATCATAAAACAGATGTACTCTCTTCTTTATGAACAGATTCACTGCATGGAACGAACACAGATTTTATAAAAAAATACAGTTGTTCTTAGAATCTAAAAAGAAATATCAAACAATATAAAATGGAAAAAGAAATTTTATTCCACAGACATCCACCAATCTTGCCCCTTTGTTGAAATTTATTAGAATCGTTTGAGCTCCTGCTGTACTTGCACGTTGTGCTCGTGCGTACGTCCCACATGAGTGTCCCCTTGAATCGGTACAAAAAAGATAGAATACAACAAACAAAAGTGTGTTAAGCTGAATACTTTATAGAGAATGATTTGCTAACAACAACAACAACAACAAAGCAGGCTACAAAACACATTAATCAAGGAAATCCAAACTTTGTTTCAGTAGACGTTAATAGTTAACTTACCGTAATTGAGCCCAAACTTGACTTACTGAAAACAATTAGATTTACATAAATCACATTGAAACTCATTTTGTTGTTTGTAAACTAACTTTTTATAAAGGGGAACACCATCTGAGGTTTCATTTACGCTGACATGAGAACTCACAAGCTTGTATATTATTACGCAATTATAATAAAATGTTTAAAAGGGAAGATAAAAGTCTTTAGAATTGTCTCAAAACTAAACACATTGATTCCTGTTAATATTAACAGGTAAAAGTAAATATTGCCAGTAAAAAGACTTCTTCTACTTAGATCAAAAACGACTCGTCTTATTGTCAAATTTATGCTATTTGCTCCATGTCTTCAGTATTTGTCTTTAATTTTCTAATATCCATCGTCCTCACTTTTGCATTCACACTAATAATTGCTTTCTTTACAAATAACGTATTCATAAGTTACTTTGTCATGGTAAACCTTCACCATATGGATAAGTGAACGTAAGGTTTCACTAACAGCCCGGAAAGTTGTATCAGTTCAACGTATTATTTACACATTACAACACACATTTACGTTACTTACTTTTCATGTTTGTAAAACTTAATCATATGTAACTACTTTATTACACAGTTAAAATAAAAGAAAATCACACAGAGTCTTAAAATAATTCAATTAGTGTATAACATAAATGTGTAATTTGTTTTAATAATGTAATTTTATTACATTTACTGTCAATGTAAAAACAACAAGTTGATAATAGCCTTCACACTCAGGCTTACAAAAATATATCTTAAAAATTTAATAGAATGTAAAGCGTACATGATTTTAAACTGATTTATGTTTTATGAACTTTTAATAATCCACATACATTTTTAATAATTACATAAGGATACACTTCTTTAAGATAAATAAAATTATTTCTTTATCATATTTGCAGTCAACTTTCTCTTTTACGTCTTTAAAAATATCTGTTTTTTTTTTATATCTAACATTCAGTAGACTTCACGACTTCCCTTAATGAGTATCTTAAGTGTTCTTGAACACACTAGAAGACCTACTTGCCCGCGGCCTTAAATGAGGCAATACCTGCCACACTGGACAGGAGGAGTGGAGAATGTCCTCAGCTGTTCTATGCGGTTTGATACCATTCTTACTACAATACTATATAGTAGTATAATAGTAGAAAGTAACAGTAGAATGCAAATACATGACAGTCTTTAGCAAGACGGAATCACAGACATTTAAGTTCAGCAACATAGTTTTGTATTTTGAGAATTAGGTTTACTTTTGAAGATCTAAATTCGTTAATGGAAGATTACTGTTCACATCTAAAATAACATTAAAGAAACTAAGGAAATCGTTCATGAATACTTTACTGAAAATTGTGAATTTAACTACTGTACCTGTGAATTAAACGCGGTGTCTCATAAATCAATAATTATGATCTTTGGGAAAGCAGTTGAAACTAAACGTAGTGGCTAACTTAACTATTATCTTTGCTGAAACTAGGAAAATGATAATATTTTCAAGCGTGGAAGAGAAAATTTAGCAGAATCAACAAGGAAAATATTGCGCTTTGCGTACTTTTTAATACAAAAATAAAGCTATAAGACAAAGGAGAAGCAGAAATTATAAATATAACAATACATTCAAGAAATAAAATTCGCTTTAGCCTTACTACCAGCGAAATTTACAACGAGAAAAAAATGATGTTAGATATGTTTCTATTCCAACTAACGGAATGAAAGAAAAGAGAAAAAACAAAATAACAATAAAGACGAATAGGAAATACAAAATAAAATAATAGAAGTAGGAACCGATGGTATGGATAGGAGTACTACCACTAATATGTGAATATCGGGGGAATATAAGTACAGAACGAAGAGATGTTCAACTCCTGGCTGTCTTGCAATGAAACGGGTCTGTCTTGTGCCCCCTTGTACCACATGTAAACCAAGTAAAATGTCAAAGTATGCGTATTTTTATGTCTAGCAAGAAAAGGAATATTTAAAGAAACACGTTACTTAAACTTTCTTATAAATAAAATGTATCATAAAAAAGCTTTGTATCATAAATAAATTAAAGTTTTTAGTACTTTATAGCCGAGGCGTGTAGGTACACGTACTTACACAGAGGCTATTACTGCACAGCGAGTACCAGTATGTGATGCTACTTAAATGGACACAGCACGGGCACGGAATCATGTCGTGCAAAAGCAAAACTGAAATGCATTAGCAGCCCTTGTTTTATAGCGTCTCTGTTGTACCATTAAGTGTTCGTTACACACTGTCGTGCAAGCCAAGTGCTACTCTCCAGTCATTTTGTAAACATTTATACTTTTTCATGTTTCGAGCTATCTAGATCAATTTTCTTATTGCTATCTTGTCTTTTCTTTTCTTATTAAAATTTAATTTATTTCAAACTCATATTTTAAACATTCTTTCTGAAAAACTAAAGTGAGCCATTTTTAATATTTGCTAAATCGTATTTTATGAACAGGTTTATATTCAGTTACTAATTAAATTCCAAAGGTATTATTACGACGGTCCCATCGATCGGTGTGTTGTTCAGTGAAAAGAGAATAACTGACACCAATGAAGTCACTAATTACAAACTTTACACACAATGTCACAAAACAGTTTAAGACTATCTCTACAAAACAACTAAATTGTCTTCAGCTTTGTTGTCTTCATGTAAGTTCCTTCACCATTGTAAAAACAATAAAAACGCTAGTTGTAGTGATATTTAAGAGAACTAAAGATCTCTTGTGATAGTGAACTAATTACAGTAATGTAATTGAGAGCACTGTGTGCAGCAGATTGAATAAAGCAGGCGTAGGTTTTTATTTTGCAATCTGCAAACCTCTACTAAATAACAATCACAAGAAACAACGACTTCAGTTTCGCAAAAAACAGTTAGGGAAA
This sequence comes from Magicicada septendecula, assembly GCA_034769895.1. NCBI lineage: Eukaryota > Metazoa > Arthropoda > Insecta > Hemiptera > Cicadidae > Magicicada > Magicicada septendecula. The sequence continues at coordinate 169,877,808 of CM068375.1, forward strand.
CTCAAAAACGCCTGGGAGAGCGTAATTTCCTCAGACGTATGTTATGTCGTTTCAAGGTACTTTCTCTAAATAAGGTTCAAGTAATTTTCTCTATTATTTGTGCAAGTAATGTCTGCTATAAACGCTTCCCGTAACATTTTCTTTTTTTCATTATCACAGGCTTATTGCACTGGAACAAGATTTTTTATCTTTTCCTACAAAGATAAAAAATAAAAATTAGTAATAAATAATTTTGTATTTTTACAGGGATTATAAGCAGGGATTATGCCGCTGTTTTCAGGACAAAATTATAAAACTTTTGACACCCTGTGTAGCCCCGGCAGTCCAAAAAGGTGATGGTAGTTGAGCGATTGAGTCACATCTGACGGCCCTGGAGAGTGTCAGGTAGTTCACAGTTAGTGGTGAAACAAATTCAGTGAAACTATGGAGGAAGTGTTGTTTTTTCGCTCAGATGCATCTCAAGAAAAGTTACATCTACTAGCAGGACAACGACCCAAGTCAAAGATCCAAGGCAACCAGGAAATGGTTGGCTGCCCAAGATATTGTGATGCTTTCCCGATCATGTTACAAGGCTACACGAAGTCCCATTGATTATTAAACACTGGTAATTTAACTCAATAAATGTTTTATATAACTTTCTGATTAAATAAAAATTTTTTAAATGAAAAAAGCCTTCAACATTTTTCTGACACTGTACAAAAACAGCAGTTAAAAATGAATAAGCACTCGTGTACAATATTTCAAATTAAATTTGTCCAACGCACAGCTTTAAATATGCCTTATTACAGTTCCCAATAATTAACATTTTTTATTAAACTACTACAATATGTTTACAATATTGTGGCATTCTACAATATCACAGTCTGCAATATCGTTAGGAGTAACTAACTTGAGCCGCTTCGAAAACCAGTATTTATACATCTTGCATTGTAGCGAGTTAACGGGCCTGGATGCTGGTAGAGTAATCCAGTAAACGTCTGAAAGAGGCACGGACAATCTCGAAGAAACGAGAACGCGCAGAACGCTCTCCAAGCGACTGGAAGGATCACGTTGGCACTCAGTGATGTGATACTATTTATTTCCTCAGCGTTACAGTACGTACAGGAAGATTTGAAAGTTAGTCGGGTTAAATTTGTCAGCAGTTTAGCAGTTCTATCGTAACTTACTGCAGTATTGCTACTTACTTTGTCCTGTGCTGACGAGAGTCCGTTTAGTGTTTCCATCATTATAACAGGAGCTTAAAATGGTATGTTGGTTTAATACGTGATAACGGTGCAGACAACAAAAGATCTCGTCGGGAATAAAGCAACAAACAGTTCTATCACGTTACGAAAAGGTTGTAATATTTGATACTTAAAGGTTGAAGTCTGTAATTTGATATTTTGTAAACCAGTATGGGTAAGTTTCTAAATACTGTTTACCGTTATGTCGATTAATGCTCAGAAACTTGGAAAACAGAACTTACAAACACAACTGTGTTTTCAATTTAAATTTTGGTATTACATGTACATACAGAATTCAGTCCTAAAGTTCACGCTTTTATCGTTTTCTGTGACGTTCCTTTCTCAGTATATCTTACCACCATACAAATTATGCGCTGTGGAAGTGCTTGATCCCTTGAAAATAGTGAGAACCGTCGCATACGCCCTTACGCAGATGATGACGACGACGCACTCTCTTAAATTGTAAAGTAAGTATACGTCTATGAATGAACGAAACGAAGACTAAAACGTTGAGTGAGCTATCCGTTGTGATGGACAACCATTTTATGGGGCGTAAACGACCTCGAGTTTCTGTAGTAACCTTATACCTCATTTCTTGTAAAGCCCTCATCTTATAATCCCCTGTTAAGAAAAAGTTTGCTGCTGTGGCAGAAGTTTCAATAAAAAAAGTTTTTCGTTGGTCGAACCCACATGATTAACTATGAGAACACTGAATAATATGTAATAGAAACTTACAATGTATATATATATATATATATATATATATATATACACAAATCATAAGCTCTCTATCATAATATGAATTTATACATAATAATTTGTCATTAGAATTGTACTATACTGTATATACTATACTGTCCTGTTATTTCTGCAGTGATTTTTCCCCTAAATAAGCCTTGAAGATGTACCATAATTTTATATGTACTTATTATATAATATAATACCACTTCGATCCTCAAATCAAATTCAATAATTTTCTTTCAGATATTATAAATTTACATATGACGTATTTTTATTAACAACAATAATATTAAATAATAATATAAATATTAATATCAAGATTATTATGGAACAACGTGTCGGGAAGTTGTACGTTAATTGATTAAACATGCAGTTACTACATGCGGTTTACGCTTTTTATACGCAATCAAATATGAGCGTGCCAATGACAAAATATTCTTACAATGCGCTACAATAAGTTTTCCTGAAAAAATCACTCTATTTTTAAACTATGCAGAATAAAAGAGAAAAGTTTTAATTTAAACGCGACAGAAAGTGTCTGTTTTTAAATTACTCTCTGACCTTTATGGAGTCTTTAAAAAGTATTCGTAATAAAGTACTGTATATTAAAGTTCGTTCTTTTTCCTTTTTTTATGATTAATATTACTGGACGTACAAGGCACGTCTATGTATTGCGTGATTACAAAAGTATTGCCCGCACGCAGTATGTCTACTTGCCCCACTTTGTTGTTCGTCAAATAGCCACAACATATTCTGAGAAGTACAGTAACAAATACCAGTGGGTTAGTGAATGAAACTGTTGTAAATTTAATTGTTACTTGCATAAAAATAAAAGTAGGGAGCAATTTTTATTTATTAATATTTCAACGCTGTATGAATAAAATAAAAATTGTACTACATAACGATTAATTCCATTTATTTTGTTGCAGTATATGTAGAAACGTTATCTGCACAATTCTCTTACCGTCAATAAGCACTAGTTGATCATCATCATCACCACTCCAAGTACTAGGCCTTACACCTGTTTCGAAGTCTATCTCCTCTTCGGTCTACTGACATCTTTCTTCCCAATAGTGTGATAACCCAAGGCAGCCACAGGTAGACGGATATCAGGCATGCGGTTAAAGTGTTCACGCCATCTCCTTTGCGGTCTTCAATCTTCTGGTGCAATGATACAATGTTTAAATAACATCTAATATCCTATTTCCTTTCCCGATCCAAGAGAGAACAACCTTGCGTCCCTCTTAAAAATTTCATTTCGGCTGCCTGAATCCACTGAACGTCCCTTTTACCAAGAGTCGATGTCTCATCATTAGCATACAGGAATGTGGGACAGCCACATTTTTATAAAATTTTACTCGGGTATCCTTCTGTGTTTTATTTTTCAGGTACCTATGAATCGTTCCATAGATGCGTCCAAATTTTGATCTCAAATCATTTCCATATGAGACATTAAAACCCAGGTAATTAAAATTATTCACCTAATCCAAAATCTGATTATTCACGACTATCTTACTTCTGAAGGATACCTACCCTGAAATACTATCGTTTTAGATTCTGTAACAGTGATCTGTAGCCCATAGTCTTTTATAATGCTATTAAACGTAAATATCGCCAGCTGTGACTGGCCTTCTGTTTTCTGTATCACTACCTTGTCATCTCCATAAAGCAATGCATTCACATGGATATTTCGCTGAAGTGATATTCCCGAGTCAACTTTAGCTGTCCATCCCCAAAATATGTCGTCCACGTATATATTAAAAAGTGTCGGTAAAATAGGGCGCCCTTGTCTCACGCCTTTATTTATAGAAATATCTTCTGATAATTTACCATGCTAATCCACAACAACTGCTGTCTTGTAATATAAGCTCATAAGAACTTTAGTTAATTGCGAAAGGAAATCTCTTCGTTACATTATACTCCAGAGTAGCAAACGTTTCACATTATCAAACGCTTTCGACACACCTAATAATGCTAAATGTGACTTCAAGTTAAATTCACTTCTATTTTTAATTAGTAATGTAAATGTAAAGATAGCATCTATGCATGTTCTCCCCTTTCTGAAGCCATTGTATTCTTCTAATATTAAAGCGTCAGCTATTGGCTTCAGTTTCCCATTTATTATTCTAGCGAAGTCGTTGGTGGGCCCTGTCACGGCGAGCAATCTACTCAAAGGTTGTAGTAGCCAATCCCTTCGGCGGTAAGCAAACGAGAGATGGGGGTTCTGTCAGGGCAGCCTGGGGGTATCCTGGGTCCTGCCCTGGCAGGATGGTGCACATCGGCAGCAGGGTGTGCACCTAATGTCGAGGCGGAGAAGCCTACAGTAGGCTAACGGCTGCACACATGGGCTAAGTCTACTGCGATTGGACAGAGAGAATTCGTCAGCTGAGGTGAAAGCAACTATGTAGGGGAAGAGCAGCCCAAAACCAAAGTTCCTGGTCCTCCAGTTTGGGGTTTTTTTCTGAATTTTAGTTCTGAAGAGAGTCCTGCTCAGTTTCTCCAGTAAATATTACATCAAGGGTGTTTCTGATTGCGTAGTTAGATGACTCGTAATTATCAGACTCGGGTCTCTTCATTTTAAATTTCGTGCGTGCGCGCGCGCGCGCGCGTGTGTGTGTGATTATTTATAAGTGTTACATTATAAATGTCTTCATAGGTCACTATATAATAACCGCACTTAATAGCCGCAGCTTTAATAAATCCTGTTTCAAGATTCTAGCGTCTTCTTTCCAGCTGCGTGTCGAATATGTCATTATATATGCTTGTATCCTCAACGTAGTTCCATAGATTTAATATGAATAATAATTCCCAGCAGCATCAAAATAATTCAGCAGTCATCAAAACGGAGTATATATAAAGCAACTGTGAATAATCTAAATAAGTAATTTATGTTTATTCATAAATGTATTTGTAGAAAATCAGTGTACAATATATAGATCACTGTATACATTCGACAACAGGCTTACGAACAAAACAGAACAAAACGAATTAGACGGCTTCCTTTCCCTCTTCCTTGTTCATTTGTTTCCACTTTTCCCGAATCAGATTACTGAAGTATTGTTGCAGCCTTAGCATAAACTGGTTGTAATACGTTCACTTTTCTTTATTTTTATAACTCTTGGTATTTTTATCATCCATGCTGCGACTTAAAACAAAAAATCGTAGAATCCAATAATTATAATTACGTAGACCATAATTATATTCATAATTATCGGTGAAAAGCTTTATTACAACGGAAATCACTTTTCGTTCAAGAAAAGGGCCTCTTAGATTACTACTTTGCATATGATGAGCTAAACCTTGTTCCCCAGAAGTCGACCTTCAAAAAAATATTCACCTCTTTGCCAAATACAAACGTGAGATTTCTCCTCAGCCCAGAGATTGGTGGGTTGCAAATTCTTCCTTTCCAAAGGCAGCCTCATAATCACTACGTACTTTCTTCCGCCTTTTATCACATCTATATACTCCTCTGTCTGTGCCTTTCCCTTCCACTGCACCTCTCAATCAGGGTGATGAACCAGTTTTAAGGAGTGATAGGTGACCGACCATAATGTTATCCTACCAGCAATGGTTTTAAGAGACCTCATCATTTGGCACTTTCTCTTTCCACTGTATTTATAAGGCCCGCCTCCGGCACCACATCTCAAAAGCCACAAGGTAGCTCTTCTTCAGTTTCCTCAGAGTCCAGGCTTCTGAGGCACATGTGCACGAGCTCCAATAAACTCTGAGATATTCAACACCAAAGAAACGAGCCGGCTAGAGCAAACAAAGTTTTCTCTTTTTATAAGAGAAAACGATTAAAACAAATAAACTGTAACAATATTACGATGTTACTTTAAAAATGGTCATAAACAGATACAAAATTGACAACTTGTACCAGGTAGTGTGACACTGTTCGAAGTACAGTATAAGAGATCTGTAGAAGAGATATGTAGTTAAAATTATACAAAAATCGAGACGCTACTGCGACAGAAAGACTTTTAAAAATTGACAGCGAAGCTAGGACTGCGCGATTATTTTCCATACAGCAGAAATGTACACCCACCTCAAATCTCATAGGCGACCTAGGCGGTGCTTCGAAAGCGGCCGACCAATGTGAGTTTTGCTTTGCAGTGGGGTTATTTTACAGCGGTATTTAGTGTAAAGTGTTAATCCTTATTACTGTGAGCGAACATGTGTAATCGGAAAAATTTTATTAATTGTTGTGATAGTTTGTATTGGAAAATTGTAAGTTAAAAATTCTTGTATGGGTTTTTTGTTTATTGTTAGTTTTATTGAGTTTGGATTTAACTGTTCCTCTGGTGTAATATTCCACTGCTATAAGACCACAAGCCGTGCGATTATTTGAATAATAATATAGTTGCTATGATGAAATTGTTAAATTTTAAGGTAATGTAGCAATATTAGTTTTTCGTATAATAATTGTATAAAAGTTTTAATTAATGACGCCTGCTTCAAATTAGATTATATTTACATTCCAAGACCCTTGACACTCGTTTTTTAAAAAATAGGGTGACATGTCCCGAATACCAATCACATAAGTAAATTAACTTTTATAATAAGCAAAATTTTACATTTACAACGCACAAAGCATGTGATGACATACATCAACTCTGTGAATCGTCTTTACGCTACTGGTAGGCCTAACTGAAAATTTACAGCGGAATTTAAAATCGTGTAAGTTATCAAAAGTTAATTAAATATATCTGTCTACAGTATCCTGAAATACAAAATTATACATCACAAAATTCTTAAAATCACATTGTATAACTTATTTTTAAGGGCTATCATTTCCTCAGAATTCGTTAATCTCAAATCATACCTGACTTTATAATTAAGAAATAATTCAGGTTCTACTTACCAATTTCAATTTTACAAACCAACAGTTCTGAGTTGAGACAGCAATGAAACCCAACGGAGGTATCTATTTTTCGGGATGTCACAATGAAATTAGTTAAACGGAGTTGGTATAATATGTATTTTTATTTAGCTACAACAAAATTACACATGAATATTCTAGAACATGACATGTGTGAACGCTCGGTTTAATATCGAGAAAGTGTTGCTAAACATAGTTTTGAAATAACACTAATGCAAGAAAGGAATAAGCAGATATTAAACTCATATCTTAAGGTACAGCACTTCCTATTTGAATATACAGACGAAGTCTGCTGTAACACGCTGCAAGCAATGTGCGGAATTGCCATGCGTCCACCATCGTAGCACACATGGATTGTATTAGCTTTCACACTTTAATTCAAACTATTTTCGATTTAAGTGTATTTCAAACACTTATAATGCTTCTAAAGTATGTTAAATAAACAAGCATATAAGTTTCTATTAAAGATGGATTCCTCTACATTCCTGGCCAATTTCAATGTAATGTGAATACGTAAATATATATTTTCTAATTAATGAAAATTTAATTTCAAATTTACTTAAGTACACTACTGTCCGGCATGTATTCCGTTTAATATATTATTTTAGACGAAGAATAGTCCTTTCAAATCTGCCTAAACACTATTTTGGACTAAATGAAAATAATATACGAAACAAGAACAAGTGAAAATTGCTTTTAACATTTCATTGTTCCGTGCTTCCAAACGTGATGTTTCGGATTACATTTCTTCTGATGTCGGTAATCAACTACTTTTATACTTTTACTTTTCTGTATTTCTATTTTACGCAACAGAAATCGACATATTTTTAGTTTTTAAATATATTGTAACAAAATCGTATTAATCACTTTTGTAATTAGAGTTTGAATACATGTTTGATAGTAATGAGTTGTGTGGAGCTTGCTTGTAGTAATGTCTATATTTTAACGTTTACGTTTATATAATTTACCGTGTACATAGCAAAAAACTGAATTCTTTTGCCTTATATTTTTTTGAGGAGTTGAAAGTATTTAAATTTATAGTTAATTTCAGCTCCGAAGTTTCATCGTAATCATATTCACAACACGGTATAGACAAGGTGCTGTCTGCTCTGTCTTCAAAGCCATCTCTTCCTGGGTCTACCCACACACCTGTGTCCTACAGGTCTGTATTTCCAGACTGGTTTAGCAGCCTGCAATCTGACATTCTTTCTAAGTGACATTCTAACTCTTCTCTTATGGCCTCATTCTTTAGACGGTCAAGATTAGAATGCATTTTAGCTCCTCTTAAGAATGTCATTTCCGAGGCGCTCCTAAGTTTAAAATAATAAAAAGATTACATTTTCAAGGAACACGTTACATTTATTTTTATGATTAATATAAATACTGTATTTCAATATTACGAATTACTTTAATAGACATTAATATATCACTAAGGAAACATTAGTGTTTGATAAAGAACAGAGTTGGTTTGAATATACTGCTTGTATAAAATTTAATTACGTTGAAGTATGATGAAACAAAAAAAGGGTCGGGCAGTAAAAGAATAGAAATTACGTTTATTTTCAAAACGACTATAATATCAATCAAGTACCTGAAGTCGAACCCTACTTTACGAACTAGCCTTAACTGTGTAATCGCCTCAAATGTTTCAAAATTTATTAACGTATTATAAAGTAAAACAAGTGGAAAGATCAAAATCAAAAACTATTTATGGTCATAATTTAGAAAGTGAATTGTTTACTTACATTCATAAGACCGTAGGTGAACCTTAGTTCGTTAGGTATCATTATTATATCACAGGTACTTAAGCGACATCACAGCGCAACGCTTTTCGGTAATCCCAGCACCTAGTTTTTGATGAACGCTCACTCACCTGAAAAAGCAATAATACCGTTACAAGTGCTTCCTTAGATTATGCAGATTACAACACACAAACACATCTCAGTCACATACCTAGTATTCATGCAAAATTTAAAAAAGTATCAAATTTATGTTTTGATTTCTTGAGTTCCTGACGCTGCAACATTTTTTGCAATCATTGGATCCATTCGCTTCAAGTGTTAATTGAAGCGGTTACAAGAAGGCTGTCTGACTCTTGACAGAAAGAATCTAGTCAGTATGCTCAAGAGGACAAAGCCCATCTATCTGATGTAGCGTTCAGTATATAGCTTTAGTAGTATTCAGCGCAGTGCGCTTGTGGTCATTACATGGGATTACACCGCGAAAGAATACTTTGTGAACTATTATCTTTAGACATTTTTATTACTCTTAAATAAAATCAGTAGTCAGTTTTTTATGACTAATTTAAAAATAACATTACCGAAAAATATTTCATCTTTTAGTCTGTTAAGTAATACGACTTGATGTTTGCAACAACTTTTCTGTATAACATTTTATGAGGTCAGCAATGAGGTCCAATTTTCAAGAGAAGGCTTTAAGCTTATTAAGTATCCTTCCAGCTGTAACTTTGATTTAGAACTAAATCTTTTACACAAAAGTATACTTTAAAAAATAATAACTCGTTCATTCAAGTATTCCAGATTGATTAGTTGAAAAATTAATAAAAATTTGGTAAGAATATTTTTTATTTTAACAAATTATATATACGTAAGACAGTGCTGGTGTACGTTACATTAAAACTACTGAAATACAGTATTATTTAATTATATAAAAATAATATAGCCAGTTCTTATTTGTTTTTTATTCGTTTAGTAAATAATGAAAATAGTGTATATGCACATTACTATTCCTATTCAATTTATTCCGCTCAATGGGAAAATATTACTAATTTTCAAAACTTTTATATCTACTCTTAACGGGTGTACATAAGACGGAAAAAACCCCATTTTACGGCATATGCTTATTGACATTTTTTCTTCAGTTAAATGAGTTAAAATCTTTTTGCCGAATTCCGAAATTTGCTCCACTTTTAGGGAAGTCTCTGTAAATGCACTAATCCAGAAAAGAAAAAAAAACAGTCAACATGAAATATAAGTTATATCGTCTGAAAAGCTTTGTACTACAACGGGCGTTAAAACACTTGTAGTAAGAAGAAATTTTAAAATAAAACCGCTGAAGTTATTACCAATAACGAATGAGCTAGCTCTGTGGGCGGTACACTTAAAACACAAATCATTGCTAAAACCATTATTTATTTACATTCCCGTTATATATTTCATTTGTACTACATATTTTACAAATTATCTGTAATGGTTTTTGTCTTTAAAACAATTACTTAAAATTTATTAGCCATGTTAAATTATTAATCCCTTTTAATAATGATTTTGATTATTCAGAAGTAAACACTACAAAATTGTGTATACACCACTTTACTCTTTGACAATTCTAATAGAATCTAATGGATCTAATAGAATTAATATTTCCCAAGTAAAGAAATTTCAGTGCAATAAAAAACAAGCCTTTCCCATAAAATATTTGGATAGGTCTAATCATTTCCATCCTTAAATTTATAATGTAGTAGTATTTTTCTTGGTCACCATATTTTTATTTTTGTAATAGATTATAACAAAATTGTCTTAATTACATTTATAATTACAGTTTGACTACGTGTGTAGTGATGAGTGGTGTGGAGCTCACTTCTAGTAAAGTCTATATTTTAACGCTTACGTTTATTTATTTATTTTAGCATGTACTGAACGGAAAACTGAATCATTTTGCCTTTTGTTTTTCTTAAGGAGTTGAAAGTATTAAAATTTATACTGTTATTTTTAATAAACTTTTAAACTTTTAATTTTTTGTTTACACATAATTTAAAAGCAGGAACACTTCTTTAAATATTAATATTTTTTATTTATACATTTTCAAAAATACGATACTATACTAAAATATTATTGTAATCCTATTTTTGTTCATATATTTATGATATTATGATATCATAATATTATGATATAATATTATGATATTATGAAATTATGATATTTATGATTTTAACATTATGATATTATTTACAATGCACGGTTTATATTCTTCAAAAAGTTTTGTTCATGTAGAGTGTTGATATTCTATATAAACAAATTCAAAGTCAGGTTGATAATTATGATAAATAAATTGCAATAAAATTGACAAAAGATAAAAAAACAAATTTTTAGAAAACGTATTTAAGTAACGGAATGTCTTGTTTTGTATAAGGAAACGGTTAACTGGTTTCTATATAACTGGATTATGGGTTCTTTGAAGTTATGCTACTCATTTCTATTTTATTTCATGGGTGTTGCTTTAGGTGTCCTTATCCATTTCGGTATACATGTAACCCTTTAACAACTTGGTGAGAATATAAATTTTAAGGGCTTTACAGCAATTCTGGAAGAGTCCAAGTCTTACGTTTCTTCTTATAAGCTCAAATAACGTTATTATCTGACACGTTGTATTTTGAATCTTGCCAAAGAGATATATTTTCAGCATGGACTACAAAGATCTTATATACATTTAAATCTTTTGAACGAAGTTTTCCTATATAAGGTTTTTCCAGAAACAAAGGTTGCCGACAGGTATTGTTTAACAACAATTACAGAAACTAAGAACGCAGATCAAACTGCAATGCTCATGTTACCTAACTCTTATTTTTTCTTTTTTCTTATAAAGGCTACCTGTACTTCTTGTTAGCTAAGGTCTTAAGCCAAAAGTAAAGTAGAGCTGGAAAGATGTTTTTATTCAAGTTATATTATTAATTTAATTTAAAATTAAGAGTAAAATTAAAATCAAAATTTGTCTGTTTTTATTTAGTTTATTTTTTAGGATATCCCTTTAAAAATAGCGTTCATAAAATATTTAAAAAATTGAAACGATTACCGTCATTCTTAATCTAAAGCTTCAAGAAGATAGTTTATCAAAACGTACTCAAATGTTGTGCCAAAACCGCAGTTACTGTTTGTAGACTTCCTTTTAATTGGGGATAGAAGAAATTGTGTATCATATAGTTCAGAAGTAAAAACAATTCTAGAAAACCCAGATATGCGGTGGCAAAACCTACAGTTGTGGGTACGACCTTTAGATAGTTAAAATGAAAACGAGTATGATAGTCGGAGTAAGACTTATTACACCAGTAGGGCTAAAAAGATAACATCCTACGAGTAAAGAGTACAAACTGTTCCTACCAGCCACTTCCATATTCAGTTTACCCTCACTGTAATTTTTTACATTATCCTGGTTTTCGAATCTAAGTCATACCAACATATGGTAACCAAGCATAACCTATTCTAGTACGTAGGCTTTCACGGCCGGTGTCAATATGATTGGATAAAACTTCCGGGCTGAAAGGCCGTGGTCGATTGCTTGATGCATTGGCGCTATACGTTTCGGCCGCACCACCGGTGGCCATCTTCAGTAGCAAAACTTGTTCGAATAGATGTACGCCGAACACGTCCCCAATGTACTGGGAACAAGCAACAGTGAGTTACGGCTACGAATCCTCTATTTATAGCTTTTTGGCCGCTTCAGGTGTATCGCGCGGACCAATGAGAAGCCAGCTCATCATTCTTGATTCTGATTGGCCATGGAAAATAGACCATGCCAGACACTATTTAAGGAGATGCTTTCTCCTCGGCGGTTCAGAGTCTACCTAGAGCTGTTGCCAGGGTAGGCTGCGTCACTTTGTACGGCAATTTTGCCTGTGAATTTTACCGTTGTTTGTAATTCTATCAAAGTGATTTCTTCACCATATCTTCTTCTGTGTTCATCTTTATCATTGTGCATCATTTTATCAGTGTATTGTGTCGTGCGCGTGTGTTTTTGTGACTCGTGTGCAGTGCGCGTCTGGTGTTCGTGTTCTTTGTCTGTCAGTGTAGTGATTCAGTGCTGGTGAAAGTCACTCTTTCCTAGCCCTTTTCTGCGTCTTCGACGTTCATTTCGGCTCATCCCGAGATGGCGTCGAACGCAACTCCCGTTCCTTTGCCGGCACCGCTGGTAACCTTAATGGAAACCTGCGGTACTGGTCCTCATTCTACCCCGCTGCCGTCCCATACAATCAGTGATAGTGAAAGTGAAAGTGATTGTGCGTCGATGTGTAGTGTGGGGACGGGGGAAGGTGAATTTTCGCTTGTGGAGGGCAAGTCTGCCAAACGCAAGCGAAAATTGGTCGCCAGCCCGCCACCGGCCGCTGCTACGCATCGGGTATCTAGTCCCGGTAACAGCGCCAACCATCCGACTCAGTCTCCCTCTCAATCTGTGCCCAAGCCTAAAATTCCTCCGATTGTCATTCCCGACAATCGCAATTATAGGGAAATTCTTCGTTCCCTCCAGAATCTGCTTCCTTCGGCCAAACTCGAGGCCAGGTGCCAAGGCTCCTCGCTTCGAATTGCGGCCACAACAGTCCCGGACTTCCGATCGGTCCAACAGTTTCTTACCGATCGGAAGATCTCCTTCCATACTTTCGCGCTTCCTTCAGAGCGCGAAATTAAAGTTGTTCTTTCTGGACTTCCTTCCTGGACCGCCCCCGATACCATCAGGCAGGAGCTTGTCGCCTTAGGCTATTCGCCGACGGCGGTAAGTGTACTGCATGCTGGCAAGGGGGAAGATCGCCGTCCTGTGAATAGTTTCCTAGTGAAACTACTCAAAGTAGGCCAGTTCGAGGAGGTCTATGGCCTCCAAAACTTCCTGCACCTTCGGGTGCAAGTTCGCACTTTTGACCCGCGGCCAGGCCCCTCGCAGTGTTTTAACTGTCAGAGGTTTGGCCACTCCAGCTTATTCTGTAATCACCCTCCGCGTTGCGTGCGATGTACTGAGCCTCATCGTGGGTGTGATAAGCCCAAGACGGGGTTCACGGCCATTTGCTGCAACTGCGGCGGGGACCATCCGGCTAGTTATAGAGGATGTAGGGACTTTATATCAGCCATGAAGCTGCAGCGGACTCCTGCTCGCCCTGGCGCGCAGGCAGGCCGTGTTGCAGGTCCCCTCCCTAACCGCAGAGAGGCCTTCCCACCTCTCTCCGGAGCATCATCTCAGGCCCCGGCAGCAGTTCCGGCTGCTCCCAGGGCCCCAGTTCCGACTGCAGTCGACGTTTCGGCGCCGCCTGCAGTCCCTTCTGTCCCGGCGCCTGCCGGAGCGCCCGGTCCTTCATACGCGGCTGTGGCCGCTACATCAGTCCCGCCTTCCGCTCCTCGGAGCCACAAACCAAAGCGCACTCGTCGCCGTCAGCGACAAGTTCCACAGGCCTTGCCTGTAAAACCTCAGCGGGCCCCGCCCGCCCCCAGCCATCAACCTAAGCTCCCAATTGAGCAGACCCCACGTCCGTCCCCGAGCCCTGCGCCATCTGTAACACCGGCCGAGGCCAGCCAGGTCCGTCTTCCGGAATCTCGGGAATCTTCCCGGGCCCCGGTGGACCCCCTGACTGCCTGGGCTGAAACTTTGGTAAACAACATCAGGTCTGCTCCAGATACAACCACGGTTCTCGCCCTGGTGTTTCAATCCCTGTCTACCCTCTTTCCTCTTCTTCCTTTGAATGGCTAGGAGTCTTAGGATCGTTGCGTGGAATGCCCATGGGGTAGTCCCTCGACGATCTGAACTGATGACTTTCGTAACGGAGTACGACGCTGATGTCGTCCTCCTTTGCGAGACTCATCTGGCTCGCTACCATACCTTCAACCTGCCATCTTACATCTGTTTTCGTCAGGATCGTCCCCAACGGCCTGGCTGTCGCCCCTCGGGGGGGACAGCCGTCTTAGTCCACAGGCGGATATCCCACAGGCCACTACCCCCTTTAGATACATCTCTTGTTGAAGGTTGTGCGGTGGCGATAGACGCTGGCGGATCGGAGTTGCGCGTTGTTGCGGCGTATCTCCGGCCCGGCCTGCGGCTACCTCCACCGCCCGAGGAGTGGGACGCTCTCCTCGATCATCCCCTACCAACCATCGTAGCCGGCGACTTAAATGCCAAGCATCCCTCCTGGAACAGCAGAGTAGCCAACGCCTACGGAAAATCTCTGTATCGGTTCGTCTCCGACGACCCGGTACTTCAAGTTATCGGCCCAGAAGACCCTACTCACTTCCCCTTTTCCGGTCATCGACCGGACGTCCTTGACATTGTCATAGCCAAGGACGTGACCCATCACATCCAGGTCTCGTCAGTGTCGGATCTCTCATCCGATCACAATCCCCTTTTTATAACTGCCCGTGAGCTGTCGGCCTCACCCCGACCTCCCGCTCAGACTGTTAGGAGAGTCAACTGGCGCTCCTACCATGATGAGCTCTCACGGCGGTTACCATCACTCCCCGCGGACCCGGTCGTCACTTGTGACGATTTGGATCTCCGAGCCACTCATCTTCAGGAGTTGGTCCAAGGTGTCATGGATCGACACACATATACTCTCGAGGTGAATCATCGTAAATCGGCCTTACCTGCGGAAGTACTCCACGCCATCTGGCTACGGCGCAATCTCCGCCGCAGATGGCAAAGAACCCGTGATCCCGGCGTCAAAAGGCGCTTTCAGGCCCAGTCTCTTTACGTCCAGCAGCTACTGCGGGACGTAAACTCTGATCGATGGGACTCATACCTTGAGTCTCTTGAAGTCGACCACGCCTCCGTCTGGAGAGCGGCGAGTAGACTGACCCGCGAGAAGAGAACTCGCAACCCACTTGAAACTCCGAACGGGGTTGTATCTTCATCAGAAGGCAAGGCAGAGGTCTTCGCCGACTGCATGGAGGTGCAATTTACTGTTCACCAAGGCGTCTCGGACCCTGCCCACTCGGCAGAAGTCCGTGACTTCCTATCTGGACATTTTTCACGCCCTCCCGAAATCCCAGCCCTCCCGTTCGACAGGGATGAACTGGTTTCATCTATCTGCCGACTAAATCGCCGTCGCGCCCCCGGTCCTGACCGGATCGGGGCCGCTGCTCTACAAAATCTCCCGGCCTCAGGCGTTGACCTCGTTCTTGAGCTGTTTAACTCCTGTCTCCGGCTACAGTACTTTCCCCGCCTGTGGAAATCTGCCAACATCGTAATGATTCCGAAGCCTCGCAAGCCGCGCATGCTTCCTGAAAGCTATCGTCCAATCTCTCTCTTGCCAGTCATCTCGAAGGTGTTCGAGCGTCTCCTGCTGGCTCGCATCTCGCCGCTGCTAGATGGTTTCATCCGCAGCGAACAGTTCGGGTTTCGCAGAGAGCACTCGACCACGCTTCAATTGGTCCGCGTTGTTACGCACTTGTCAGACGCCACCAACAGGCGAGCGGCTACGGCCGCCGTACTGTTGGACGTGAGCAAGGCCTTCGATAAAGTCTGGCACGAAGGTCTTCTCTTCAAACTTGCCAATTCCCCTCTACCATCGACCATAGTGTTTTTCCTCCGGTCGTATCTCAGCGACCGAACCTTCAGGGTGAGCGTCGACGGGTCCTGTTCTACAGTTCGACCCGTCGCCGCCGGCGTACCACAGGGATCTGTCCTCGGCCCCGTTCTGTACCTTGTGTACACGAACGACCTGCCTGTCTTGCCCGGAGTCACGTTGTCTTTGTTCGCTGACGATGCTATGTATCACTGCAGCTCCCTGTCCCCGCGATTTGCGAGTACAAAGCTGCAGCGTCAGTTGAACCAGCTTCCGGACTGGCTACGGAAATGGCGGGTGACGATCAACACGGAGAAATCCGAGGCGATCTGTTTCACCCGTAAGTCCATCTCCCGATGCCAGCCCCTCTCCCTAGCAGGGAGACCCATCGCCTACAAAGAATCGGTGAAGTATTTAGGCGTTCGACTAGATCGTCGCCTTTGCTTCAACGCCCACGTGACGGAAACCCTTGCCAAGGCTCGCGGCGTCCGAGCCAAATTATCTCCTTTCCTCTCGTGTCGCAGCCGCCTGGCCATGCGCACGAAACTTACCATCTATCTACTATTTCTCAGGTCTGTATTGACCTATGCGGCACCCGCCTGGTGGTCTCTTTTATCCACCACCAACAGATGTAGGCTGGAAGCTTTCCAGTCCCGAACACTCCGATCCTTGACGGGGTCCCCTTGGTTTGTAAGGAACGACGTGATTCGAAGGGGTCTCCGTGTTCCTACCTTGACTTCCTTTGTCCGGTCGCTGGCTCTAACTCTCTTTGCTAAAGCCTCGACCTCCACCTTCCCGTACCTACGAACCATCAGTGCATCAGAACCACCACCGCCCATTCGGGTCAAGCGCCCTCGGGCGCTTCTTGATGACCCGCCATAACGCCATCCTCTTTAAATTAAATACAAACAAGTAATCATCAGTCCTAGACCAGAGTATTTCACCAAACTGTCCTTCTCTCCTTCCTGTCCACCTCCTAGCACGCTGAGCCGGCTGCTTGTCGCTGTCATCATT
Organism: Magicicada septendecula; assembly: GCA_034769895.1. Taxonomy (NCBI): domain Eukaryota; kingdom Metazoa; phylum Arthropoda; class Insecta; order Hemiptera; family Cicadidae; genus Magicicada; species Magicicada septendecula. Next base: position 169,894,936 of record CM068375.1, read on the forward strand.
CACTGGCACGGAGGCTCTCCGCCTCGCGGGGAGCGACCGACGCCCTCAGGGCGTCTGCTGACTGGACTTGAAACGGGCAACATCTGTTGCTCGAATCGGTACCAGCGGCAGTGCATTAAACAAATAACAGTTATACTCCCCCGCCTTCTCAGTTAACTGGTTGGCGGTTTCCTTTTCCAGTCTTAGGTAACCAGTCGACATGTACCAGCACTGTGTTTACTTCTGGCAGCCATTGGACACGATCCAGATGCTGCAATCAAGCCGCGGGTGCAAGGACACCCCGCATCCATAATGCAATGCAATGCAATCGGCGGTTCATAGCGACAGACGCATTCTTATGAATATGGATGGACTCCAGATGTAGGCGAGTGAAGTAACCCCGGACAGAAGACAACACGCGGGCTCCATCAAACATCACCCGGTGATCGTCGTGGGAAAGAGCGTGTTCAGCAACTGCGGACTTTTCCGGCTGGCCCAGACGGCAATATCTCCGGTGTTCAGAGAGGCGCGTCCGGACACTACGCTTCGTGGTGCCTATGTAGACCTGGCCACACGTACAAGGAATACTGTACACCCCGCACGACGAGAGTGGATCCCTGGCGTCTTTCACCGGTCGCAGGAACTGTTGGATCTTTTTGGTTGGCTTGAAGATCGTCCTGACGCCCCGCTTACTCAGCAACTTCCCGATGCGGTCAGTCACGCCACGGATGTAGGGCAAGACAGCAGAGCCAACAACCTCAGGCGACACCGACTCGTCCAGCCTACCAGATCTTCTCGGCCGGGCAGCTCTCCTAACCTCCGCAGCAGAATAGCCGTTGGACTGCAGTGCTTCCTCGAGATGCCGAAACTCATCTTCGAGATACTGGGGCTCACAGATTCTTTTTGCCCGGTCTACCAGAGTCTTCAGCACCGCCCTCTTCTGCCTAGGATGATGATTGGAGGCTTTATGCAGATATCTGTCGGTGTGCGTTGGCTTCCTATAAACTTTATGTCCCAAGCTGCCATCGGTCCTTTTTAGGACCAGCACATCCAGAAAAGCCAATTGTTCATCCCTCTCACGCTCCATCGTAAACTGTATGCGCGGGTGCACAGCATTCAGATGTCCAAGGAATCGCTCCAACTCTTCGTCCCCATGGCTCCAGACCACGAAAGTGTCGTCCACATACCGTAACCAACACTTCGGCTTGAGAGGCGCAGATGAAATTGCCAACTCTTCAAATTTCTCCATATAGAAATTTGCAACCACAGGGCTGAGAGGACTTCCCATCGCGACGCCATCCAACTGTTCATAGAAGCCGTCATTCCACTGGAAGTAGGTCGTTGTTAGGACCTGCCGGAACAAAGCAGTGATGTCCGCCGAGAACAGGTCACCCAAATACCCCAAGACCTCCTGAACAGGAACCATGGTGAAAAGAGAGACCACATCAAAACTGACGAGAACATCGCCAGGCTCCAGCACCAACTCCCGGATCCTCCGGATGAAATCAGAAGAGTCCCGGACGAACGAATCCCTCTGCCCGATGTGCGGCTTGAGCAATCCCGTGAGGTGCTTTGCCAAGCTGTAAGTAGGCGAGCCAATAGCACTGACGATGGGCCGCAGCGGAACGTCTTCCTTATGGATCTTCGGTAAACCATAGAGACGAGGGGGAAGGGCCTCCGAACACCGGACGGCCGTCTTCACATCAGGCGCCAGAGAAGATTGCTTAATCAAAGAATCCGTTTTTCTTAGAACTGTAGTAGTCGGATCTTTGTTCAGCCTCCGATACGTGGTAGGATCTAATATACCTTCAATCTTCCGCTGGTAGTCTTCGGTGTTCAAGACCACAGTGGCGCTCCCCTTATCCGCAGGCACGATAACAATGGAGTCATCCCTCTTCAATTCTCTCAAGGCTCGCAACTCCGCCGACAGAAGATTGCATTTTGGCGGAGCGGCCCTTCTAAGGGCCCTAGAAGCTTCCAATCGGATTTCATCTGCTTGGTCTCGGGGTAGTCCTCGGATGCCTGCCTCCACGCTCGCAACTATTTCCTCCACCGGTACTGTCTTCGGGGTAACTGCAAACTTCTCACCTTTGGCTAACACCGAGGTCTCATGTGGTGTTAGCTGGCGGCTCGATAGATTTACAACCATCCTGTCCATCCTGTCACGATCAAATCCTCTTCCCCCGATGTTCTGGAAACCAAACCGCTCGAATTTGTCACGCTGTCTCTGGCTGGTACTGGCATAACACGACTCGAAGGCATTGTAAGTAAGCCCATCCAACATCTCCCAATCATGTTGTTGGAGGGAACTGCTAAGATGTAAATGCAGTTTTAACAGTTCTTGGTCATTAAGTGCCAACTCTTTCCTCGTATGGTGTATGCGCTCACGCAGCATGGCATTTTCAGTTCTTCTATAAATCCTATTGGCCTGTGGCGTGTTAAAAATATGTCTTTGTCGTAGGAACCTGGGCACGGTTCCCGTGTCTCTACATCTAAGTAAAAAGGCCAAGGAACACAGCAGACTGGCTTTCTTCTTCCGTAACGTCTCCAACTTTTTAATTTTCTTCAAAACCTCCTCCCCGTAGAGGTTCTTAATTTTAGTACGTAGGCTTTCACGGCCGGTGTCAATATGATTGGATAAAACTTCCGGGCTGAAAGGCCGTGGTCGATTGCTTGATGCATTGGCGCTATACGTTTCGGCCGCACCACCGGTGGCCATCTTCAGTAGCAAAACTTGTTCGAATAGATGTACGCCGAACACGTCCCCAATGTACTGGGAACAAGCAACAGTGAGTTACGGCTACGAATCCTCTATTTATAGCTTTTTGGCCGCTTCAGGTGTATCACGCGGACCAATGAGAAGCCAGCTCATCATTCTTGATTCTGATTGGCCATGGAAAATAGACCATGCCAGACACTATTTAAGGAGATGCTTTCTCCTCGGCGGTTCAGTCTACCTAGAGCTGTTGCCAGGGTAGGCTGCGTCACTTTGTTCGGCAATTTTGCCAGTGAATTTTTACCGTTGTTTGTAATTCTATCACAGTGATTTCTTCACCATATCTTCTTCTGTGTTCATCAACTACATTGTGCATCATTTTATCAGTGTATTGTGTCGTGCGCGTGTGTTTTTGTGATTCGTGTGCAGTGCGCGTCTGGTGTTCGTGTTCTTTGTCTGTCAGTGTAGTGATTCAGTGCTGGTGAAAGTTACTCTATCCTAGCCCTTTTTGCGTCTTCGACGTTCATTTCGGTTAATCCCGAGATGGCGTCGAACGCAACGCCCGTTCCTTTGCCGGCACCGCTGGTAACCTTAATGGAAACCTGCGGTACTGGTCCTCGTTCTACCCCGTTACCTTCCCATACAGTTAGTGCAAGTGAAAGTGAAAGTGATGATTGTGCGTCGATGTGTAGTGTGGGGACGGGGGAAGGTGAATTTTCGCTTGTGGAGGGCAAGTCTGCCAAACGCAAGCGAAAATTGGTCGCCAGCCCGCCACCGGCCGCTGCTACGCATCGGGTATCTAGTCCCGGTAACAGCGCCAACCATCCGACTCAGTCTGCCTCTCAATCTGTGCCCAAGCCTAAAATTCCTCCGATTGTCATTCCCGACAATCGCAATTATAGGGAAATTCTTCGTTCCCTCCAGAATCTGCTTCCTTCGGCCAAACTCGAGGCCAGGTGCCAAGGCTCCTCGCTTCGAATTGCGGCCACAACAGTCCCGGACTTCCGATCGGTCCAACAGTTTCTTACCGATCGGAAGATCTCCTTCCATACTTTCGCGCTTCCTTCAGAGCGCGAAATTAAAGTTGTTCTTTCTGGACTTCCTTCCTGGACCGCCCCCGATACCATCAGGCAGGAGCTTGTCGCCTTAGGCTATTCGCCGACGGCGGTAGGTGTACTGCATGCTGGCAAGGGGGAAGATCGCCGTCCTGTGAATAGTTTCCTAGTGAAACTACTCAAAGTAGGCCAGTTCGAGGAGGTCTATGGCCTCCAAAACTTCCTGCACCTTCGGGTGCAAGTTCGTACTTTTGACCCGCGGCCAGGCCCCTCGCAGTGTTTTAACTGTCAGAGGTTTGGCCACTCCAGCTTATTCTGTAATCACCCTCCGCGTTGCGTGCGATGTACTGAGCCTCATCGTGGGTGTGATAAGCCCAAGACGGGGTTCACGGCCATTTGCTGCAACTGCGGCGGGGACCATCCGGCTAGTTATAGAGGATGTAGGGACTTTATATCAGCCATGAAGCTGCAGCGGACTCCTGCTCGCCCTGGCGCGCAGGCAGGCCGTGTTGCAGGTCCCCTCCCTAACCGCAGAGAGGCCTTCCCACCTCTCTCCGGAGCATCATCTCAGGCCCCGGCAGCAGTTCCGGCTGCTCCCAGGGCCCCAGTTCCGACTGCAGTCGACGTTTCGGCGCCGCCTGCAGTCCCTTCTGTCCCGGCGCCTGCCGGAGCGCCCGGTCCTTCATACGCGGCTGTGGCCGCTACATCAGTCCCGCCTTCCGCTCCTCGGAGCCACAAACCAAAGCGCACTCGTCGCCGTCAGCGACAAGTTCCACAGGCCTTGCCTGTAAAACCTCAGCGGGCCCCGCCCGCCCCCAGCCATCAACCTAAGCTCCCAATTGAGGAGACCCCACGTCCGTCCCCGAGCCCTGCGCCATCTGTAACACCGGCCGAGGCCAGCCAGGTCCGTCTTCCGGAATCTCGGGAATCTTCCCGGGCCCCGGTGGACCCCCTGACTGCCTGGGCTGAAACTTTGGTAAACAACATCAGGTCTGCTCCAGATACAACCACGGTTCTCGCCCTGGTGTTTCAATCCCTGTCTACCCTCTTTCCTCTTCTTCCTTTGAATGGCTAGGAGTCTTAGGATCGTTGCGTGAAATGCCCATGGGGTAGTCCCTCGACGATCTGAACTGATGACTTTCGTAACGGAGTACGACGCTGATGTCGTCCTCCTTTGCGAGACTCATCTGGCTCGCTACCATACCTTCAACCTGCCATCTTACATCTGTTTTCGTCAGGATCGTCCCCAACGGCCTGGCTGTCGCCCCTCGGGGGGGACAGCCGTCTTAGTCCACAGGCGGATATCCCACAGGCCACTACCCCCTTTAGATACATCTCTTGTTGAAGGTTGTGCGGTGGCGATAGACGCTGGCGGATCGGAGTTGCGCGTTGTTGCGGCGTATCTCCGGCCCGGCCTGCGGCTACCTCCACCGCCCGAGGAGTGGGACGCTCTCCTCGATCATCCCCTACCAACCATCGTAGCCGGCGACTTAAATGCCAAGCATCCCTCCTGGAACAGCAGAGTAGCCAACGCCTACGGAAAATCTCTGTATCGGTTCGTCTCCGACGACCCGGTACTTCAAGTTATCGGCCCAGAAGACCCTACTCACTTCCCCTTTTCCGGTCATCGACCGGACGTCCTTGACATTGTCATAGCCAAGGACGTGACCCATCACATCCAGGTCTCGTCAGTGTCGGATCTTTCATCCGATCACAATCCCCTTTTTATAACTGCCCGTGAGCTGTCGGCCTCACCCCGACCTCCCGCTCAGACTGTTAGGAGAGTCAACTGGCGCTCCTACCATGATGAGCTCTCACGGCGGTTACCATCACTCCCCGCGGACCCGGTCGTCACTTGTGACGATTTGGATCTCCGAGCCACTCATCTTCAGGAGTTGGTCCAAGGTGTCATGGATCGACACACATATACTCTCGAGGTGAATCATCGTAAATCGGCCTTACCTGCGGAAGTACTCCACGCCATCTGGCTACGGCGCAATCTCCGCCGCAGATGGCAAAGAACCCGTGATCCCGGCGTCAAAAGGCGCTTTCAGGCCCAGTCTCTTTACGTCCAGCAGCTACTGCGGGACGTAAACTCTGATCGATGGGACTCATACCTTGAGTCTCTTGAAGTCGACCACGCCTCCGTCTGGAGAGCGGCGAGTAGACTGACCCGCGAGAAGAGAACTCGCAACCCACTTGAAACTCCGAACGGGGTTGTATCTTCATCAGAAGGCAAGGCAGAGGTCTTCGCCGACTGCATGGAGGTGCAATTTACTGTTCACCAAGGCGTCTCGGACCCTGCCCACTCGGCAGAAGTCCGTGACTTCCTATCTGGACATTTTTCACGCCCTCCCGAAATCCCAGCCCTCCCGTTCGACAGGGATGAACTAGTTTCATCTATCTGCCGACTAAATCGCCGTCGCGCCCCCGGTCCTGACCGGATCGGGGCCGCTGCTCTACAAAATCTCCCGGCCTCAGGCGTTGACCTCGTTCTTGAGCTGTTTAACTCCTGTCTCCGGCTACAGTACTTTCCCCGCCTGTGGAAATCTGCCGACATCGTAATGATTCCGAAGCCTCGCAAGCCGCGCATGCTTCCTGAAAGCTATCGTCCAATCTCTCTCTTGCCAGTCATCTCGAAGGTGTTCGAGCGTCTCCTGCTGGCTCGCATCTCGCCGCTGCTAGATGGTTTCATCCGCAGCGAACAGTTCGGGTTTCGCAGAGAGCACTCGACCACGCTTCAATTGGTCCGCGTTGTTACGCACTTGTCAGACGCCACCAACAGGCGAGCGGCTACGGCCGCCGTACTGTTGGACGTGAGCAAGGCCTTCGATAAAGTCTGGCACGAAGGTCTTCTCTTCAAACTTGCCAATTCCCCTCTACCATCGACCATAGTGTTTTTCCTCCGGTCGTATCTCAGCGACCGAACCTTCAGGGTGAGCGTCGACGGGTCCTGTTCTACAGTTCGACCCGTCGCCGCCGGCGTACCACAGGGATCTGTCCTCGGCCCCGTTCTGTACCTTGTGTACACGAACGACCTGCCTGTCTTGCCCGGAGTCACGTTGTCTTTGTTCGCTGACGATGCTATGTATCACTGCAGCTCCCTGTCCCCGCGATTTGCGAGTACAAAGCTGCAGCGTCAGTTGAACCAGCTTCCGGACTGGCTACGGAAATGGCGGGTGACGATCAACACGGAGAAATCCGAGGCGATCTGTTTCACCCGTAAGTCCATCTCCCGATGCCAGCCCCTCTCCCTAGCAGGGAGACCCATCGCCTACAAAGAATCGGTGAAGTATTTAGGCGTTCGACTAGATCGTCGCCTTTGCTTCAACGCCCACGTGACGGAAACCCTTGCCAAGGCTCGCGGCGTCCGAGCCAAATTATCTCCTTTCCTCTCGTGTCGCAGCCGCCTGGCCATGCGCACGAAACTTACCATCTATCTACTATTTCTCAGGTCTGTATTGACCTATGCGGCACCCGCCTGGTGGTCTCTTTTATCCACCACCAACAGATGTAGGCTGGAAGCTTTCCAGTCCCGAACACTCCGATCCTTGACGGGGTCCCCTTGGTTTGTAAGGAACGACGTGATTCGAAGGGGTCTCCGTGTTCCTACCTTGACTTCCTTTGTCCGGTCGCTGGCTCTAACTCTCTTTGCTAAAGCCTCGACCTCCACCTTCCCGTACCTACGAACCATCAGTGCATCAGAACCACCACCGCCCATTCGGGTCAAGCGCCCTCGGGCGCTTCTTGATGACCCGCCATAACGCCATCCTCTTTAAATTAAATACAAACAAGTAATCATCAGTCCTAGACCAGAGTATTTCACCAAACTGTCCTTCTCTCCTTCCTGTCCACCTCCTAGCACGCTGAGCCGGCTGCTTGTCGCTGTCATCATTCACTGGCACGGAGGCTCTCCGCCTCGCGGGGAGCGACCGACGCCCTCAGGGCGTCTGCTGACTGGACTTGAAACGGGCAACATCTGTTGCTCGAATCGGTACCAGCGGCAGTGCATTAAACAAATAACAGTTATACTCCCCCGCCTTCTCAGTTAACTGGTTGGCGGTTTCCTTTTCCAGTCTTAGGTAACCAGTCGACATGTACCAGCACTATGTTTACTTCTGGCAGCCATTGGACACGATCCAGATGCTGCAATCAAGCCACGGGTGCAACGACACCCCGCATCCATAATGCAATGCAATCGGCGGTTCATAGCGACAGACGCATTCTTATGAATATGGATGGACTCCAGATGTAGGCGAGTGAAGTAACCCCGGACAGAAGACAACACGCGGGCTTCATCAAACATCACCCGGTGATCGTCGTGGGAAAGAGCGTGTTCAGCAACTGCGGACTTTTCCGGCTGGCCCAGACGGCAATATCTCCGGTGTTCAGAGAGGCGCGTCCGGACACTACGCTTCGTGGTGCCTATGTAGACCTGGCCACACGTACAAGGAATACTGTACACCCCGCACGACGAGAGTGGATCCCTGGCGTCTTTCACCGGTCGCAGGAACTGTTGGATCTTTTTGGTTGGCTTGAAGATCGTCCTGACGCCCCGCTTACTCAGCAACTTCCCGATGCGGTCAGTCACGCCACGGATGTAGGGCAAGACAGCAGAGCCAACAACCTCAGGCGACACCGACTCGTCCAGCCTACCAGATCTTCTCGGCCGGGCAGCTCTCCTAACCTCCGCAGCAGAATAGCCGTTGGACTGCAGTGCTTCCTCGAGATGCCGAAACTCATCTTCGAGATACTGGGGCTCACAGATTCTTTTTGCCCGGTCTACCAGAGTCTTCAGCACCGCCCTCTTCTGCCTAGGATGATGATTGGAGGCTTTATGCAGATATCTGTCGGTGTGCGTTGGCTTCCTATAAACTTTATGTCCCAAGCTGCCATCGGTCCTTTTTAGGACCAGCACATCCAGAAAAGCCAATTGTTCATCCCTCTCACGCTCCATCGTAAACTGTATGCGCGGGTGCACAGCATTCAGATGTCCAAGGAATCGCTCCAACTCTTCGTCCCCATGGCTCCAGACCACGAAAGTGTCGTCCACATACCGTAACCAACACTTCGGCTTGAGAGGCGCAGATGAAATTGCCAACTCTTCAAATTTCTCCATATAGAAATTTGCAACCACAGGGCTGAGAGGACTTCCCATCGCGACGCCATCCAACTGTTCATAGAAGCCGTCATTCCACTGGAAGTAGGTCGTTGTTAGGACCTGCCGGAACAAAGCAGTGATGTCCGCCGAGAACAGGTCACCCAAATACCCCAAGACCTCCTGAACAGGAACCATGGTGAAAAGAGAGACCACATCAAAACTGACGAGAACATCGCCAGGCTCCAGCACCAACTCCCGGATCCTCCGGATGAAATCAGAAGAGTCCCGGACGAACGAATCCCTCTGCCCGATGTGCGGCTTGAGCAATCCCGTGAGGTGCTTTGCCAAGCTGTAAGTAGGCGAGCCAATAGCACTGACGATGGGCCGCAGCGGAACGTCTTCCTTATGGATCTTCGGTAAACCATAGAGACGAGGGGGAAGGGCCTCCGAACACCGGACGGCCGTCTTCACATCAGGCGCCAGAGAAGATTGCTTAATCAAAGAATCCGTTTTTCTTAGAACTGTAGTAGTCGGATCTTTGTTCAGCCTCCGATACGTGGCTGGATCTAATATACCTTCAATCTTCCGCTGGTAGTCTTCGGTGTTCAAGACCACAGTGGCGCTCCCCTTATCCGCAGGCACGATAACAATGGAGTCATCCCTCTTCAATTCTCTCAAGGCTCGCAACTCCGCCGACAGAAGATTGCATTTTGGCGGAGCGGCCCTTCTAAGGGCCCTAGAAGCTTCCAATCGGATTTCATCTGCTTGGTCTCGGGGTAGTCCTCGGATGCCTGCCTCCACGCTCGCAACTATTTCCTCCACCGGTACTGTCTTCGGGGTAACTGCAAACTTCTCACCTTTGGCTAACACCGAGGTCTCATGTGGTGTTAGCTGGCGGCTCGATAGATTTACAACCATCCTGTCCATCCTGTCACGATCAAATCCTCTTCCCCCGATGTTCTGGAAACCAAACCGCTCGAATTTGTCACGCTGTCTCTGGCTGGTACTGGCATAACACGACTCGAAGGCATTGTAAGTAAGCCCATCCAACATCTCCCAATCATGTTGTTGGAGGGAACTGCTAAGATGTAAATGCAGTTTTAACAGTTCTTGGTCATTAAGTGCCAACTCTTTCCTCGTATGGTGTATGCGCTCACGCAGCATGGCATTTTCAGTTCTTCTATAAATCCTATTGGCCTGTGGCGTGTTAAAAATATGTCTTTGTCGTAGGAACCTGGGCACGGTTCCCGTGTCTCTACATCTAAGTAAAAAGGCCAAGGAACACAGCAGACTGGCTTTCTTCTTCCGTAACGTCTCCAACTTTTTAATTTTCTTCAAAACCTCCTCCCCGTAGAGGTTCTTAATTTTAGTACGTAGGCTTTCACGGCCGGTGTCAATATGATTGGATAAAACTTCCGGGCTGAAAGGCCGTGGTCGATTGCTTGATGCATTGGCGCTATACGTTTCGGCCGCACCACCGGTGGCCATCTTCAGTAGCAAAACTTGTTCGAATAGATGTACGCCGAACACGTCCCCAATGTACTGGGAACAAGCAACAGTGAGTTACGGCTACGAATCCTCTATTTATAGCTTTTTGGCCGCTTCAGGTGTATCGCGCGGACCAATGAGAAGCCAGCTCATCATTCTTGATTCTGATTGGCCATGGAAAATAGACCATGCCAGACACTATTTAAGGAGATGCTTTCTCCTCGGCGGTTCAGAGAGTCTACCTAGAGCTGTTGCCAGGGTAGGCTGCGTCACTTTGTTCGGCAATTTTGCCAGTGAATTTTTACCGTTGTTTGTAATTCTATCACAGTGATTTCCTCACCATATCTTCTTCTGTGTTCATCAACTACATTGTGCATCATTTTATCAGTGTATTGTGTCGTGCGCGTGTGTTTTTGTGATTCGTGTGCAGTGCGCGTCTGGTGTTCGTGTTCTTTGTCTGTCAGTGTAGTGATTCAGTGCTGGTGAAAGTCACTCTATCCTAGCCCTTTTTGCGTCTTCGACGTTCATTTCGGTTAATCCCGAGATGGCGTCGAACGCAACGCCCGTTCCTTTGCCGGCACCGCTGGTAACCTTAATGGAAACCTGCGGTACTGGTCCTCGTTCTACCCCGTTACCTTCCCATACAGTTAGTGCAAGTGAAAGTGAAAGTGATGATTGTGCGTCGATGTGTAGTGTGGGGACGGGGGAAGGTGAATTTTCGCTTGTGGAGGGCAAGTCTGCCAAACGCAAGCGAAAATTGGTCGCCAGCCCGCCACCGGCCGCTGCTACGCATCGGGTATCTAGTCCCGGTAACAGCGCCAACCATCCGACTCAGTCTCCCTCTCAATCTGTGCCCAAGCCTAAAATTCCTCCGATTGTCATTCCCGACAATCGCAATTATAGGGAAATTCTTCGTTCCCTCCAGAATCTGCTTCCTTCGGCCAAACTCGAGGCCAGGTGCCAAGGCTCCTCGCTTCGAATTGCGGCCACAACAGTCCCGGACTTCCGATCGGTCCAACAGTTTCTTACCGATCGGAAGATCTCCTTCCATACTTTCGCGCTTCCTTCAGAGCGCGAAATTAAAGTTGTTCTTTCTGGACTTCCTTCCTGGACCGCCCCCGATACCATCAGGCAGGAGCTTGTCGCCTTAGGCTATTCGCCGACGGCGGTAAGTGTACTGCATGCTGGCAAGGGGGAAGATCGCCGTCCTGTGAATAGTTTCCTAGTGAAACTACTCAAAGTAGGCCAGTTCGAGGAGGTCTATGGCCTCCAAAACTTCCTGCACCTTCGGGTGCAAGTTCGTACTTTTGACCCGCGGCCAGGCCCCTCGCAGTGTTTTAACTGTCAGAGGTTTGGCCACTCCAGCTTATTCTGTAATCACCCTCCGCGTTGCGTGCGATGTACTGAGCCTCATCGTGGGTGTGATAAGCCCAAGACGGGGTTCACGGCCATTTGCTGCAACTGCGGCGGGGACCATCCGGCTAGTTATAGAGGATGTAGGGACTTTATATCAGCCATGAAGCTGCAGCGGACTCCTGCTCGCCCTGGCGCGCAGGCAGGCCGTGTTGCAGGTCCCCTCCCTAACCGCAGAGAGGCCTTCCCACCTCTCTCCGGAGCATCATCTCAGGCCCCGGCAGCAGTTCCGGCTGCTCCCAGGGCCCCAGTTCCGACTGCAGTCGACGTTTCGGCGCCGCCTGCAGTCCCTTCTGTCCCGGCGCCTGCCGGAGCGCCCGGTCCTTCATACGCGGCTGTGGCCGCTACATCAGTCCCGCCTTCCGCTCCTCGGAGCCACAAACCAAAGCGCACTCGTCGCCGTCAGCGACAAGTTCCACAGGCCTTGCCTGTAAAACCTCAGCGGGCCCCGCCCGCCCCCAGCCATCAACCTAAGCTCCCAATTGAGCAGACCCCACGTCCGTCCCCGAGCCCTGCGCCATCTGTAACACCGGCCGAGGCCAGCCAGGTCCGTCTTCCGGAATCTCGGGAATCTTCCCGGGCCCCGGTGGACCCCCTGACTGCCTGGGCTGAAACTTTGGTAAACAACATCAGGTCTGCTCCAGATACAACCACGGTTCTCGCCCTGGTGTTTCAATCCCTGTCTACCCTCTTTCCTCTTCTTCCTTTGAATGGCTAGGAGTCTTAGGATCGTTGCGTGGAATGCCCATGGGGTAGTCCCTCGACGATCTGAACTGATGACTTTCGTAACGGAGTACGACGCTGATGTCGTCCTCCTTTGCGAGACTCATCTGGCTCGCTACCATACCTTCAACCTGCCATCTTACATCTGTTTTCGTCAGGATCGTCCCCAACGGCCTGGCTGTCGCCCCTCGGGGGGGACAGCCGTCTTAGTCCACAGGCGGATATCCCACAGGCCACTACCCCCTTTAGATACATCTCTTGTTGAAGGTTGTGCGGTGGCGATAGACGCTGGCGGATCGGAGTTGCGCGTTGTTGCGGCGTATCTCCGGCCCGGCCTGCGGCTACCTCCACCGCCCGAGGAGTGGGACGCTCTCCTCGATCATCCCCTACCAACCATCGTAGCCGGCGACTTAAATGCCAAGCATCCCTCCTGGAACAGCAGAGTAGCCAACGCCTACGGAAAATCTCTGTATCGGTTCGTCTCCGACGACCCGGTACTTCAAGTTATCGGCCCAGAAGACCCTACTCACTTCCCCTTTTCCGGTCATCGACCGGACGTCCTTGACATTGTCATAGCCAAGGACGTGACCCATCACATCCAGGTCTCGTCAGTGTCGGATCTCTCATCCGATCACAATCCCCTTTTTATAACTGCCCGTGAGCTGTCGGCCTCACCCCGACCTCCCGCTCCGACTGTTAGGAGAGTCAACTGGCGCTCCTACCATGATGAGCTCTCACGGCGGTTACCATCACTCCCCGCGGACCCGGTCGTCACTTGTGACGATTTGGATCTCCGAGCCACTCATCTTCAGGAGTTGGTCCAAGGTGTCATGGATCGACACACATATACTCTCGAGGTGAATCATCGTAAATCGGCCTTACCTGCGGAAGTACTCCACGCCATCTGGCTACGGCGCAATCTCCGCCGCAGATGGCAAAGAACCCGTGATCCCGGCGTCAAAAGGCGCTTTCAGGCCCAGTCTCTTTACGTCCAGCAGCTACTGCGGGACGTAAACTCTGATCGATGGGACTCATACCTTGAGTCTCTTGAAGTCGACCACGCCTCCGTCTGGAGAGCGGCGAGTAGACTGACCCGTGAGAAGAGAACTCGCAACCCACTTGAAACTCCGAACGGGGTTGTATCTTCATCAGAAGGCAAGGCAGAGGTCTTCGCCGACTGCATGGAGGTGCAATTTACTGTTCACCAAGGCGTCTCGGACCCTGCCCACTCGGCAGAAGTCCGTGACTTCCTATCTGGATATTTTTCACGCCCTCCCGAAATCCCAGCCCTCCCGTTCGACAGGGATGAACTAGTTTCATCTATCTGCCGACTAAATCGCCGTCGCGCCCCCGGTCCTGACCGGATCGGGGCCGCTGCTCTCCAAAATCTCCCGGCCTCAGGCGTTGACCTCGTTCTTGAGCTGTTTAACTCCTGTCTCCGGCTACAGTACTTTCCCCGCCTGTGGAAATCTGCCAACATCGTAATGCTTCCGAAGCCTCGCAAGCCGCGCATGCTTCCTGAAAGCTATCGTCCAATCTCTCTCTTGCCAGTCATCTCGAAGGTGTTCGAGCGTCTCCTGCTGGCTCGCATCTCGCCGCTGCTAGATGGTTTCATCCGCAGCGAACAGTTCGGGTTTCGCAGAGAGCACTCGACCACGCTTCAATTGGTCCGCGTTGTTACGCACTTGTCAGACGCCACCAACAGGCGAGCGGCTACGGCCGCCGTACTGTTGGACGTGAGCAAGGCCTTCGATAAAGTCTGGCACGAAGGTCTTCTCTTCAAACTTGCCAATTCCCCTCTACCATCGACCATAGTGTTTTTCCTCCGGTCGTATCTCAGCGACCGAACCTTCAGGGTGAGCGTCGACGGGTCCTGTTCTACAGTTCGACCCGTCGCCGCCGGCGTACCACAGGGATCTGTCCTCGGCCCCGTTCTGTACCTTGTGTACACGAACGACCTGCCTGTCTTGCCCGGAGTCACGTTGTCTTTGTTCGCTGACGATGCTATGTATCACTGCAGCTCCCTGTCCCCGCGATTTGCGAGTACAAAGCTGCAGCGTCAGTTGAACCAGCTTCCGGACTGGCTACGGAAATGGCGGGTGACGATCAACACGGAGAAATCCGAGGCGATCTGTTTCACCCGTAAGTCCATCTCCCGATGCCAGCCCCTCTCCCTAGCAGGGAGACCCATCGCCTACAAAGAATCGGTGAAGTATTTAGGCGTTCGACTAGATCGTCGCCTTTGCTTCAACGCCCACGTGACGGAAACCCTTGCCAAGGCTCGCGGCGTCCGAGCCAAATTATCTCCTTTCCTCTCGTGTCGCAGCCGCCTGGCCATGCGCACGAAACTTACCATCTATCTACTATTTCTCAGGTCTGTTTTGACCTATGCGGCACCCGCCTGGTGGTCTCTTTTATCCACCACCAACAGATGTAGGCTGGAAGCTTTCCAGTCCCGAACACTCCGATCCTTGACGGGGTCCCCTTGGTTTGTAAGGAACGACGTGATTCGAAGGGGTCTCCGTGTTCCTACCTTGACTTCCTTTGTCCGGTCGCTGGCTCTAACTCTCTTTGCTAAAGCCTCGACCTCCACCTTCCCGTACCTACGAACCATCAGTGCATCAGAACCACCACCGCCCATTCGGGTCAAGCGCCCTCGGGCGCTTCTTGATGACCCGCCATAACGCCATCCTCTTTAAATTAAATACAAACAAGTAATCATCAGTCCTAGACCAGAGTATTTCACCAAACTGTCCTTCTCTCCTTCCTGTCCACCTCCTAGCACGCTGAGCCGGCTGCTTGTCGCTGTCATCATTCACTGGCACGGAGGCTCTCCGCCTCGCGGGGAGCGACCGACGCCCTCAGGGCGTCTGCTGACTGGACTTGAAACGGGCAACATCTGTTGCTCGAATCGGTACCAGCGGCAGTGCATTAACCAAATAACAGTTATACTCCCCCGCCTTCTCAGTTAACTGGTTGGCGGTTTCCTTTTCCAGTCTTAGGTAACCAGTCGACATGTACCAGCACTATGTTTACTTCTGGCAGCCATTGGACACGATCCAGATGCTGCAATCAAGCCACGGGTGCAAAGACACCCCGCATCCATAATGCAATGCAATCGGCGGTTCATAGCGACAGACGCATTCTTATGAATATGGATGGACTCCAGATGTAGGCGAGTGAAGTAACCCCGGACAGAAGACAACACGCGGGCTTCATCAAACATCACCCGGTGATCGTCGTGGGAAAGAGCGTGTTCAGCAACTGCGGACTTTTCCGGCTGGCCCAGACGGCAATATCTCCGGTGTTCAGAGAGGCGCGTCCGGACACTACGCTTCGTGGTGCCTATGTAGACCTGGCCACACGTACAAGGAATACTGTACACCCCGCACGACGAGAGTGGATCCCTGGCGTCTTTCACCGGTCGCAGGAACTGTTGGATCTTTTTGGTTGGCTTGAAGATCGTCCTGACGCCCCGCTTACTCAGCAACTTCCCGATGCGGTCAGTCACGCCACGGATGTAGGGCAAGACAGCAGAGCCAACAACCTCAGGCGACACCGACTCGTCCAGCCTACCAGATCTTCTCGGCCGGGCAGCTCTCATAACCTCCGCAGCAGAATAGCCGTTGGACTGCAGTGCTTCCTCGAGATGCCGAAACTCATCTTCGAGATACTGGGGCTCACAGATTCTTTTTGCCCGGTCTACCAGAGTCTTCAGCACCGCCCTCTTCTGCCTAGGATGATGATTGGAGGCTTTATGCAGATATCTGTCGGTGTGCGTTGGCTTCCTATAAACTTTATGTCCCAAGCTGCCATCGGTCCTTTTTAGGACCAGCACATCCAGAAAAGCCAATTGTTCATCCCTCTCACGCTCCATCGTAAACTGTATGCGCGGGTGCACAGCATTCAGATGTCCAAGGAATCGCTCCAACTCTTCGTCCCCATGGCTCCAGACCACGAAAGTGTCGTCCACATACCGTAACCAACACTTCGGCTTGAGAGGCGCAGATGAAATTGCCAACTCTTCAAATTTCTCCATATAGAAATTTGCAACCACAGGGCTGAGAGGACTTCCCATCGCGACGCCATCCAACTGTTCATAGAAGCCGTCATTCCACTGGAAGTAGGTCGTTGTTAGGACCTGCCGGAACAAAGCAGTGATGTCCGCCGAGAACAGGTCACCCAAATACCCCAAGACCTCCTGAACAGGAACCATGGTGAAAAGAGAGACCACATCAAAACTGACGAGAACATCGCCAGGCTCCAGCACCAACTCCCGGATCCTCCGGATGAAATCAGAAGAGTCCCGGACGAACGAATCCCTCTGCCCGATGTGCGGCTTGAGCAATCCCGTGAGGTGCTTTGCCAAGCTGTAAGTAGGCGAGCCAATAGCACTGACGATGGGCCGCAGCGGAACGTCTTCCTTATGGATCTTCGGTAAACCATAGAGACGAGGGGGAAGGGCCTCCGAACACCGGACGGCCGTCTTCACATCAGGCGCCAGAGAAGATTGCTTAATCAAAGAATCCGTTTTTCTTAGAACTGTAGTAGTCGGATCTTTGTTCAGCCTCCGATACGTGGCTGGATCTAATATACCTTCAATCTTCCGCTGGTAGTCTTCGGTGTTCAAGACCACAGTGGCGCTCCCCTTATCCGCAGGCACGATAACAATGGAGTCATCCCTCTTCAATTCTCTCAAGGCTCGCAACTCCGCCGACAGAAGATTGCATTTTGGCGGAGCGGCCCTTCTAAGGGCCCTAGAAGCTTCCAATCGGATTTCATCTGCTTGGTCTCGGGGTAGTCCTCGGATGCCTGCCTCCACGCTCGCAACTATTTCCTCCACCGGTACTGTCTTCGGGGTAACTGCAAACTTCTCACCTTTGGCTAACACCGAGGTCTCATGTGGTGTTAGCTGGCGGCTCGATAGATTTACAACCATCCTGTCCATCCTGTCACGATCAAATCCTCTTCCCCCGATGTTCTGGAAACCAAACCGCTCGAATTTGTCACGCTGTCTCTGGCTGGTACTGGCATAACACGACTCGAAGGCATTGTAAGTAAGCCCATCCAACATCTCCCAATCATGTTGTTGGAGGGAACTGCTAAGATGTAAATGCAGTTTTAACAGTTCTTGGTCATTAAGTGCCAACTCTTTCCTCGTATGGTGTATGCGCTCACGCAGCATGGCATTTTCAGTTCTTCTATAAATCCTATTGGCCTGTGGCGTGTTAAAAATATGTCTTTGTCGTAGGAACCTGGGCACGGTTCCCGTGTCTCTAC
The DNA here is from genome assembly GCA_034769895.1 of Magicicada septendecula. Lineage (NCBI taxonomy): Eukaryota > Metazoa > Arthropoda > Insecta > Hemiptera > Cicadidae > Magicicada > Magicicada septendecula. Next base: position 169,912,691 of record CM068375.1, read on the forward strand.
ATCTAAGTAAAAAGGCCAAGGAACACAGCAGACTGGCTTTCTTCTTCCGTAACGTCTCCAACTTTTTAATTTTCTTCAAAACCTCCTCCCCGTAGAGGTTCTTAATTTTAGTACGTAGGCTTTCACGGCCGGTGTCAATATGATTGGATAAAACTTCCGGGCTGAAAGGCCGTGGTCGATTGCTTGATGCATTGGCGCTATACGTTTCGGCCGCACCACCGGTGGCCATCTTCAGTAGCAAAACTTGTTCGAATAGATGTACGCCGAACACGTCCCCAATGTACTGGGAACAAGCAACAGTGAGTTACGGCTACGAATCCTCTATTTATAGCTTTTTGGCCGCTTCAGGTGTATCGCGCGGACCAATGAGAAGCCAGCTCATCATTCTTGATTCTGATTGGCCATGGAAAATAGACCATGCCAGACACTATTTAAGGAGATGCTTTCTCCTCGGCGGTTCATTTTATTCTACTTCCTGCGATTGAAACGACAAGAACAGAATTCCTAACCTCAAAATCCTCTTCCTGACCTAGCCATTGGGCTAAAAATCGGATTAGTTCGAGTGGGCCAGAATTTCGGCCAGTTCGCGAGAAGTCTCGTGTGCGGGCTATTGCTCCTACTTTGTGCGCGGTGTTCTGTGCCGGAGTGTGGTGAGTGCCAGTGACAAAGTGCTAGTGCAGTTCGGAACGGGAGTTTGCTCTCTCCCCCGCCCAAGAGCGTACCCGACACCCGTTGGCGACGGCGATGTCGGGACGAGACCAAGGGGAGCCCCTGTCCGGGGAGAGTTGTGGTCCTAATAAGGGCCATAATAAATCCGAGGGCAGGGTAGCCCCCTTGCTGAAGCCATCTGTGCTGCGAAGCATAATGCTAAGCTCCACAGATGGCCCAATGGTAAGAATCCCTGCAGTCCGCGGCGATAGTCCCATCCAAGACCCAGCATCTATTGAAGTTTCGCGGGTTCAGCCTTCTGCTGGTCCCGCTCCAAATTCTGAACCTGTCCGCGGCGAAGGTCCCTCTAAGGCCCGCCGAGCATCTGGTGATTCTTCGCGGGACCAACCTTCAGTTGGTCCTGCTAAGGACCACCAACCAACTCCAGCTTTGCAGGCCCGGCGTAATTCCGATCCTGCAGAGTGCCATAAAGCATCAGACCATCCCGCGGGGGATCAGCCTTGTGCTGGTCCTTCTAAGGGTCGCCAATCCTCTGTTCCTTCGCAGGCCCAGCCTTCTGCTGTTTCTGCTAAGGAGCATGAAACATCTGTCCCTCCCGTGAGGGACCAGCCTTGTGTTGGTCCTTCCCAGGACCCACTATCCATTGCCTATGCCGCAGCCCTTGGCGCTACGTTGTCGTCGGACTCCGAGATGGAGACGGAGGACGGCTTCCAGCCCGTGCGTAGCCGGAAACGGCGAGGTAGCGGTGGAAGCAGGCCGACTTCCCCAAAACGGACTGTCCCGGCGAAGCGAGGCGTGGCTGCAGAGTCGGCAGGTCGCAAGTCACCTTCCCCTGGTAACATAGTACCGGAACCAGAAACCCCACCTAAGCAACCCAAGATTCCGCCGATTGTCGTGCCTCAGTGCACCGATTGGCACACCCTCCTACGGGAGCTGAATTTAGTAGTGCCGTCTGGGCGAGTTGAGGCCAAAAGCCAAGGCTCGTCCATTCGATTGCTTCCGAAGTCGATCCAGGACTTTCGGGCTTGCCAGAAATTCCTGGCCGACTCCGGTCGCGCTTTTCACACCTTCCCCCTCCCTGAGGAGAGGGAACTCAAGATTGTGGTGTCCGGGATTCCCCACGACACACCGATCTTGTGGATCTGGGAGGATCTGGCGGAGAAGGGTTTCTACCCTACCTCCGTTGTCCCTCTCCTATCCGGTGATCGGAAAAGGAAAAGTAATTCCTTCTACATCAGAATCCAGAAGGTTGGTTCCTTCGCAGAAGTCTATAATCTGGAAACCATTCTGTGCCTCAGGGTACAGATTAGGGCATTTAGTAGTAAGCCTGGGCCTTCCCAGTGTTTTCAATGCCAGCGATTCGGCCACTCATCGGCCTTTTGTAAGATGCCGCCGCGTTGTGTACGCTGCGGCGAGGCCCACAACGAGAATTGTACCGTTGTGAAGCCTCAACCCGCGACGTGCTGCAACTGCGGAGGTAGCCACCCGGCTAACTTTAGGGGTTGTAATCATTTTAAGAAGGCCCCAAAGAAACAGCAGCGGGAGCAAAACCGTCAGGTTGAACCTCCTCGCCCAGCTCCTAGACCCTCGAAGCGGGCGGCAGTCCAACCACCCGCCTCAGCATCTACGGCTCTTCCTGCGGCTCCTGCCGCTGGAGGAACCATAACATACGCTGCAGCGGTCGCTACGGCGCCCACTGTGGCCCCCAGAACCTCAGCACCTGCCGGAGTGCCTTCTCCTCAAGCGGCAACGCCCGCAGTACCCCCCTCACAGACCCAGTCGCCTAAGAAACGGCGCGCTAAGCGCAAGAATCGAAAACCACTTGTGGCAAAACAACTATACCCGGAGGCTAACAACGCCCCTCCGGCTGCCCAGCAACTACCCGGCCAGGAGCCTGCTCCTGTTGCCCAGGCCCCTGCGATTTCCATGGAAATCTCGCCAGCCCCCGAGCAGCCAGCTCCAATTGCCCACCCTCCCCTGGAGGCGGCATCTGCACCTTCCGCGGCCCCAGAGCCGGCTAGTCAGGCCCCTGAGGCCGGTGGATCACCACTGGTCACTGAGGCTCAGCTGATGGCCTGGGTCAGCGGCATTGTTCCGAAAATTCTTGCTGCTCGGGATGTCCCGACAATACTCATGGCGATCCTAACATCGCTGATCGCCCTGATCGTCCCCTCATCTAACCATGGCTAGACAGTTCCGGTTCGTCGCGTGGAATGCAGATGGCATTCCGGCGCGTCGGGCCGAACTGGCAGCTTTCCTTGTCGAGTACGACGCAGATGTCGTACTCGTCTCCGAAACTCATCTTGCCCCTAACCGGCGATTTTCCCTGCCAGCCTATGCTTGCTACAGGAAAGACAGGAATGGTCCCGATCGCCACCGAGCATCTGGCGGAGTGGCGATCTTAGTCCACAGGCGACACTCTCATAGAGAACTCCCTGCCCCTGAAACTACCCTCATCGAAGCATGTGCTGTGGCGCTGGATGTAGCCGGCCTGGAGGTGCGCTTTGTTTCTGCGTACCTCCCGCCCGGCCATCGAGCTCCACCGCATGAGGAGTGGGACGCCCTCCTGGACAGCGATCTCCCGACCATCGTAGCCGGAGACCTTAATGCCAAGCATCCCTCTTGGAACAGCAGAACGTCAAACCCCTACGGCAATTCTCTCCGTAGGGCTGTCGAAGATGATCCCAGCGTCCTCATCATCGGCCCGTCCGAACCGACACACTTTCCCACTGCGGGTTATCCGCCGGATGTCCTTGATATCGTAATTGTCAAGGCCATCCCCTTTCATCTACAAGTCAGCGCGGTGTCGGACCTATCGTCCGATCACGACCCCCTACTTGTAACTGTCTTGCTGCCGTCGGTCTCACACCGACTTCCCGATCATCCTGTTAGGAGAGTCAATTGGCGATCCTACCACGATGATCTGGCCAGGCAGTTGCCATCTGTCCCTCCGGACCCACTCGTCTCTTGTGACGATGTGGATCTCCGGGTACATCAGCTCCAGGACCTTGTCCAGTCTGCAATGGATAAAAACACCTACACTGTTCCGGTGAGTAATAAACGCTCCGACCTTCCTGCGGAAGTTCTCCAAGCCATCCGCTTACGGCGCCAGCTCCGCCGCAGATGGCACCATACCCGTGATCCTGCCGCTAGACGGCGCTTTCGAGCCCAGTCGGAACACGTCTCGCAGCTTCTGCTTGACGTAAACGCGAATCGATGGGACTCCTATTTGGAGTCCTTGGAAGTCGACCACGCCTCCGTATGGAGAGCCGCTGGTAGACTAAAAGGCGAAAAGAGGACTCGCCATCCCTTGAATACCCCGGACGGCACTGTATCCTCTGCAGAAGGCAAGGCGGAGGTCTTCGCCGACTGCATTGAGGACCAGTTCACCGTCCATAGAGGCATCTCTGACCCGGCTCATGTGGCCGTCGTCAGGGATTTCCTATCTGGATACTTTTCTGCTCCCCCCATTGATCCTCCTATTTCGGTCGACGAGGATGACCTTGCGTCTGTCCTAAGCCGACTGAAGAAGAGAAAGGCCCCTGGCCCCGATCGCATCGGCGCCGCTGCGTTGCAGAATCTCCCGCCTTCGGCAGTTGACGTTCTTCTTGAGCTGTTCAACTCCTGTCTCCGGCTGAGTTACTTCCCTCGCCTGTGGAAAACTGCCAACGTCATCATGATCCAGAAATCTAAAAAGCCGCCCACGCTACCTGGAAGCTACCGCCCAATATCACTATTGCCAGTAATCTCGAAGGTATTCGAGCGTCTTCTCCTGGCCCGTATTCGGCCCCTGGTGGATGGTTTCATCCGCGAGGAGCAGTTTGGGTTTAGGCCGAGGCACTCGACTACTCTTCAGCTAGTACGGGTTGTCACCTATCTAGCCGACGCTGCCAACAATCATCAGGCAACAGGCGCTGTCCTGTTGGATGTGAGCAAAGCCTTCGATAAAGTCTGGCACGAAGGCCTGCTCTACAAACTGGCGCATTCGCCAATCCCGACATCTATCGTCCACTTGCTCCGATCCTATCTGACGGATCGCACCTTCAGGATCAGCGTAGATGGGGCGTTCTCTCGGGTTCGCCCTGTCTCCGCCGGCGTCCCACAAGGATCTGTCCTCGGCCCCGTTCTGTATGTACTGTACACGAACGATCTGCCTGTTTATCCCGGGGTCACGTTATCTCTATTTGCCGACGACGCGATGTTTCATTTTAGCTCGCTTTCGCCTTGGCGGACGAGCGTAATGTTACAACGCCAGTTGGATATGCTTCCGGACTGGCTAAGGAAATGGCGGGTAGCGATCAATACGGAGAAATCCGAGGCGATCTGCTTTACGCATAAGTCCATTTCCCGATGCCAATCCCTCTCCTTAGAGGGGAGACCCATCAACTGGACCGAGACGGTGAAGTACCTAGGTGTTCGGCTTGATCGGCACTTAAACTTCAACGCTCACGTGACCTCAACCCTCAACTTGGCTCGTGGCGTCAGAGCCAAACTATCACCTATGCTTTCGCGGAACAGCTGCCTGGCTGTCCGTACTAAACTGACATTGTATCTACTGTTCCTCCGAACAGTACTCACTTATGCGGCACCCGCCTGGTGGCCTCTCCTGTCGGCCACCAACAGGCATAGGCTGACTACATTTCAGAACTGGACCCTACGCTCCCTCACGGGGTCCCCGTGGTATGTGCGAAATACCGCCATACATCGGGGTCTCCGTGTTCCCACCTTAGAGGTCTTCGTCTGGTCCCTGGCAACGAATTTGTTCGCCAAGGCAGGCGAGTCCTCTTACCCGCACCTCCGAAGGCTTAACAGCATGGAGAATGCTCCGCCTCCTCGCCGCGTCAGGCGCCCTAGGGCGCTGCTAGACGACCCCCCCTAAGTTCATCACATGAACCCCCAGCAACGAATCCCCCCAACCTTCTGGAAATCTGAACCGATCACCATCGATCACCACCTGCGCCTGCCGAAACTGTAGTCAATCATGCTGCGGCGGATTGAATGGATAGATTTATTGCCAGCATCGGCTTTGCCGATTCGGCAGGGCCTCGATCCGGGACATGGGATCTCGCGAGGTTGTGCAAATGCCTCCTTGCGAAAGCCGACTGCCCCGGTGACAAGTTCCGCCGACTCGGCCGCTGCCTTCGGGCGGACGAGCCTCTTGTATTCGCCGGCGCGTTTCTGAGTTTCCGTGGGCTATGTCCCGGCGACCAATGAGACGCGACCAGGCGTTGCGATTGGCTGAAGCCTTGATCACGATTAAGTTCCCCGCCAGCACCTGCTTTGTTGATTTGGTAAGGTAATGACCTGAGACATGAGCTCCCGCGAGGTTGTGCAAGTGCCTTCCTTGCGAAAGCTGGCTGTCTCGGTGACATTACCCACCATTTCGGCCGACGCCCTAGGGCGCTCGAGCTTCTTGTCCTCGCCAGTGTGTCACCACGTTCCCAAAGGCTAGCCTGAGGGGACCATGGTGTCGCGCCTTGGCCGGACAAGTGGCTGAAGCTAAGCACTAGCTTGCCACCGTGGTGGCCATGTTAATTCATCATGGACCCGCGGACTGCATCTTAACATCCTTGAGCAGAGCAAACGACCGCGCTGAACTGTTGGCACCTGGCGTTCATCAGGCTTAGGCCTGGACAACGCACACAAATTAGGGCGCAAGACGCCCGTGCACCTATCCATCCATCCATCCATCCATCGGCGGTTCATAGCGACAGACGCATTCTTATGAATATGGATGGACTCCAGATGTAGGCGAGTGAAGTAACCCCGGACAGAAGACAACACGCGGGCTTCATCAAACATCACCCGGTGATCGTCGTGGGAAAGAGCGTGTTCAGCAACTGCGGACTTTTCCGGCTGGCCCAGACGGCAATATCTCCGGTGTTCAGAGAGGCGCGTCCGGACACTACGCTTCGTGGTGCCTATGTAGACCTGGCCACACGTACAAGGAATACTGTACACCCCGCACGACGAGAGTGGATCCCTGGCGTCTTTCACCGGTCGCAGGAACTGTTGGATCTTTTTGGTTGGCTTGAAGATCGTCCTGACGCCCCGCTTACTCAGCAACTTCCCGATGCGGTCAGTCACGCCACGGATGTAGGGCAAGACAGCAGAGCCAACAACCTCAGGCGACACCGACTCGTCCAGCCTACCAGATCTTCTCGGCCGGGCAGCTCTCCTAACCTCCGCAGCAGAATAGCCGTTGGACTGCAGTGCTTCCTCGAGATGCCGAAACTCATCTTCGAGATACTGGGGCTCACAGATTCTTTTTGCCCGGTCTACCAGAGTCTTCAGCACCGCCCTCTTCTGCCTAGGATGATGATTGGAGGCTTTATGCAGATATCTGTCGGTGTGCGTTGGCTTCCTATAAACTTTATGTCCCAAGCTGCCATCGGTCCTTTTTAGGACCAGCACATCCAGAAAAGCCAATTGTTCATCCCTCTCACGCTCCATCGTAAACTGTATGCGCGGGTGCACAGCATTCAGATGTCCAAGGAATCGCTCCAACTCTTCGTCCCCATGGCTCCAGACCACGAAAGTGTCGTCCACATACCGTAACCAACACTTCGGCTTGAGAGGCGCAGATGAAATTGCCAACTCTTCAAATTTCTCCATATAGAAATTTGCAACCACAGGGCTGAGAGGACTTCCCATCGCGACGCCATCCAACTGTTCATAGAAGCCGTCATTCCACTGGAAGTAGGTCGTTGTTAGGACCTGCCGGAACAAAGCAGTGATGTCCGCCGAGAACAGGTCACCCAAATACCCCAAGACCTCCTGAACAGGAACCATGGTGAAAAGAGAGACCACATCAAAACTGACGAGAACATCGCCAGGCTCCAGCACCAACTCCCGGATCCTCCGGATGAAATCAGAAGAGTCCCGGACGAACGAATCCCTCTGCCCGATGTGCGGCTTGAGCAATCCCGTGAGGTGCTTTGCCAAGCTGTAAGTAGGCGAGCCAATAGCACTGACGATGGGCCGCAGCGGAACGTCTTCCTTATGGATCTTCGGTAAACCATAGAGACGAGGGGGAAGGGCCTCCGAACACCGGACGGCCGTCTTCACATCAGGCGCCAGAGAAGATTGCTTAATCAAAGAATCCGTTTTTCTTAGAACTGTAGTAGTCGGATCTTTGTTCAGCCTCCGATACGTGGCTGGATCTAATATACCTTCAATCTTCCGCTGGTAGTCTTCGGTGTTCAAGACCACAGTGGCGCTCCCCTTATCCGCAGGCACGATAACAATGGAGTCATCCCTCTTCAATTCTCTCAAGGCTCGCAACTCCGCCGACAGAAGATTGCATTTTGGCGGAGCGGCCCTTCTAAGGGCCCTAGAAGCTTCCAATCGGATTTCATCTGCTTGGTCTCGGGGTAGTCCTCGGATGCCTGCCTCCACGCTCGCAACTATTTCCTCCACCGGTACTGTCTTCGGGGTAACTGCAAACTTCTCACCTTTGGCTAACACCGAGGTCTCATGTGGTGTTAGCTGGCGGCTCGATAGATTTACAACCATCCTGTCCATCCTGTCACGATCAAATCCTCTTCCCCCGATGTTCTGGAAACCAAACCGCTCGAATTTGTCACGCTGTCTCTGGCTGGTACTGGCATAACACGACTCGAAGGCATTGTAAGTAAGCCCATCCAACATCTCCCAATCATGTTGTTGGAGGGAACTGCTAAGATGTAAATGCAGTTTTAACAGTTCTTGGTCATTAAGTGCCAACTCTTTCCTCGTATGGTGTATGCGCTCACGCAGCATGGCATTTTCAGTTCTTCTATAAATCCTATTGGCCTGTGGCGTGTTAAAAATATGTCTTTGTCGTAGGAACCTGGGCACGGTTCCCGTGTCTCTACATCTAAGTAAAAAGGCCAAGGAACACAGCAGACTGGCTTTCTTCTTCCGTAACGTCTCCAACTTTTTAATTTTCTTCAAAACCTCCTCCCCGTAGAGGTTCTTAATTTTAGTACGTAGGCTTTCACGGCCGGTGTCAATATGATTGGATAAAACTTCCGGGCTGAAAGGCCGTGGTCGATTGCTTGATGCATTGGCGCTATACGTTTCGGCCGCACCACCGGTGGCCATCTTCAGTAGCAAAACTTGTTCGAATAGATGTACGCCGAACACGTCCCCAATGTACTGGGAACAAGCAACAGTGAGTTACGGCTACGAATCCTCTATTTATAGCTTTTTGGCCGCTTCAGGTGTATCGCGCGGACCAATGAGAAGCCAGCTCATCATTCTTGATTCTGATTGGCCATGGAAAATAGACCATGCCAGACACTATTTAAGGAGATGCTTTCTCCTCGGCGGTTCATAGCGACAGACGCATTCTTATGAATATGGATGGACTCCAGATGTAGGCGAGTGAAGTAACCCCGGACAGAAGACAACACGCGGGCTTCATCAAACATCACCCGGTGATCGTCGTGGGAAAGAGCGTGTTCAGCAACTGCGGACTTTTCCGGCTGGCCCAGACGGCAATATCTCCGGTGTTCAGAGAGGCGCGTCCGGACACTACGCTTCGTGGTGCCTATGTAGACCTGGCCACACGTACAAGGAATACTGTACACCCCGCACGACGAGAGTGGATCCCTGGCGTCTTTCACCGGTCGCAGGAACTGTTGGATCTTTTTGGTTGGCTTGAAGATCGTCCTGACGCCCCGCTTACTCAGCAACTTCCCGATGCGGTCAGTCACGCCACGGATGTAGGGCAAGACAGCAGAGCCAACAACCTCAGGCGACACCGACTCGTCCAGCCTACCAGATCTTCTCGGCCGGGCAGCTCTCATAACCTCCGCAGCAGAATAGCCGTTGGACTGCAGTGCTTCCTCGAGATGCCGAAACTCATCTTCGAGATACTGGGGCTCACAGATTCTTTTTGCCCGGTCTACCAGAGTCTTCAGCACCGCCCTCTTCTGCCTAGGATGATGATTGGAGGCTTTATGCAGATATCTGTCGGTGTGCGTTGGCTTCCTATAAACTTTATGTCCCAAGCTGCCATCGGTCCTTTTTAGGACCAGCACATCCAGAAAAGCCAATTGTTCATCCCTCTCACGCTCCATCGTAAACTGTATGCGCGGGTGCACAGCATTCAGATGTCCAAGGAATCGCTCCAACTCTTCGTCCCCATGGCTCCAGACCACGAAAGTGTCGTCCACATACCGTAACCAACACTTCGGCTTGAGAGGCGCAGATGAAATTGCCAACTCTTCAAATTTCTCCATATAGAAATTTGCAACCACAGGGCTGAGAGGACTTCCCATCGCGACGCCATCCAACTGTTCATAGAAGCCGTCATTCCACTGGAAGTAGGTCGTTGTTAGGACCTGCCGGAACAAAGCAGTGATGTCCGCCGAGAACAGGTCACCCAAATACCCCAAGACCTCCTGAACAGGAACCATGGTGAAAAGAGAGACCACATCAAAACTGACGAGAACATCGCCAGGCTCCAGCACCAACTCCCGGATCCTCCGGATGAAATCAGAAGAGTCCCGGACGAACGAATCCCTCTGCCCGATGTGCGGCTTGAGCAATCCCGTGAGGTGCTTTGCCAAGCTGTAAGTAGGCGAGCCAATAGCACTGACGATGGGCCGCAGCGGAACGTCTTCCTTATGGATCTTCGGTAAACCATAGAGACGAGGGGGAAGGGCCTCCGAACACCGGACGGCCGTCTTCACATCAGGCGCCAGAGAAGATTGCTTAATCAAAGAATCCGTTTTTCTTAGAACTGTAGTAGTCGGATCTTTGTTCAGCCTCCGATACGTGGCTGGATCTAATATACCTTCAATCTTCCGCTGGTAGTCTTCGGTGTTCAAGACCACAGTGGCGCTCCCCTTATCCGCAGGCACGATAACAATGGAGTCATCCCTCTTCAATTCTCTCAAGGCTCGCAACTCCGCCGACAGAAGATTGCATTTTGGCGGAGCGGCCCTTCTAAGGGCCCTAGAAGCTTCCAATCGGATTTCATCTGCTTGGTCTCGGGGTAGTCCTCGGATGCCTGCCTCCACGCTCGCAACTATTTCCTCCACCGGTACTGTCTTCGGGGTAACTGCAAACTTCTCACCTTTGGCTAACACCGAGGTCTCATGTGGTGTTAGCTGGCGGCTCGATAGATTTACAACCATCCTGTCCATCCTGTCACGATCAAATCCTCTTCCCCCGATGTTCTGGAAACCAAACCGCTCGAATTTGTCACGCTGTCTCTGGCTGGTACTGGCATAACACGACTCGAAGGCATTGTAAGTAAGCCCATCCAACATCTCCCAATCATGTTGTTGGAGGGAACTGCTAAGATGTAAATGCAGTTTTAACAGTTCTTGGTCATTAAGTGCCAACTCTTTCCTCGTATGGTGTATGCGCTCACGCAGCATGGCATTTTCAGTTCTTCTATAAATCCTATTGGCCTGTGGCGTGTTAAAAATATGTCTTTGTCGTAGGAACCTGGGCACGGTTCCCGTGTCTCTACATCTAAGTAAAAAGGCCAAGGAACACAGCAGACTGGCTTTCTTCTTCCGTAACGTCTCCAACTTTTTAATTTTCTTCAAAACCTCCTCCCCGTAGAGGTTCTTAATTTTAGTACGTAGGCTTTCACGGCCGGTGTCAATATGATTGGATAAAACTTCCGGGCTGAAAGGCCGTGGTCGATTGCTTGATGCATTGGCGCTATACGTTTCGGCCGCACCACCGGTGGCCATCTTCAGTAGCAAAACTTGTTCGAATAGATGTACGCCGAACACGTCCCCAATGTACTGGGAACAAGCAACAGTGAGTTACGGCTACGAATCCTCTATTTATAGCTTTTTGGCCGCTTCAGGTGTATCGCGCGGACCAATGAGAAGCCAGCTCATCATTCTTGATTCTGATTGGCCATGGAAAATAGACCATGCCAGACACTATTTAAGGAGATGCTTTCTCCTCGGCGGTTCTCGATTCTACTTCCTGCGATTGAAACGACAAGAACAGAATTCCTAACCTCAAAATCCTCTTCCTGACCTAGCCATTGGGCTAAAAAATCGGATTAGTTCGAGTGGGCCAGAATTTCGGCCAGTTCGCGAGAAGTCTCGTGTGCGGGCTATTGCTCCTACTTTGTGCGCGGTGTTCTGTGCCGGAGTGTGGTGAGTGCCAGTGACAAAGTGCTAGTGCAGTTCGGAACGGGAGTTTGCTCTCTCCCCCGCCCAAGAGCGTACCCGACACCCGTTGGCGACGGCGATGTCGGGACGAGACCAAGGGGAGCCCCTGTCCGCGGAGAGTTGTGGTCCTAATAAGGGCCATAATAAATCCGAGGGCAGGGTAGCCCCCTTGCTGAAGCCATCTGTGCTGCGAAGCATAATGCTAAGCTCCACAGATGGCCCAATGGTAAGAATCCCTGCAGTCCGCGGCGATAGTCCCATCCAAGACCCAGCATCTATTGAAGTTTCGCGGGTTCAGCCTTCTGCTGGTCCCGCTCCAAATTCTGAACCTGTCCGCGGCGAAGGTCCCTCTAAGGCCCGCCGAGCATCTGGTGATTCTTCGCGGGACCAACCTTCAGTTGGTCCTGCTAAGGACCACCAACCAACTCCAGCTTTGCAGGCCCGGCGTAATTCCGATCCTGCAGAGTGCCATAAAGCATCAGACCATCCCGCGGGGGATCAGCCTTGTGCTGGTCCTTCTAAGGGTCGCCAATCCTCTGTTCCTTCGCAGGCCCAGCCTTCTGCTGTTTCTGCTAAGGAGCATGAAACATCTGTCCCTCCCGTGAGGGACCAGCCTTGTGTTGGTCCTTCCCAGGACCCACTATCCATTGCCTATGCCGCAGCCCTTGGCGCCACGTTGTCGTCGGACTCCGAGATGGAGACGGAGGACGGCTTCCAGCCCGTGCGTAGCCGGAAACGGCGAGGTAGCGGTGGAAGCAGGCCGACTTCCCCAAAACGGACTGTCCCGGCGAAGCGAGGCGTGGCTGCAGAGTCGGCAGGTCGCAAGTCACCTTCCCCTGGTAACATAGTACCGGAACCAGAAACCCCACCTAAGCAACCCAAGATTCCGCCGATTGTCGTGCCTCAGTGCACCGATTGGCACACCCTCCTACGGGAGCTGAATTTAGTAGTGCCGTCTGGGCGAGTTGAGGCCAAAAGCCAAGGCTCGTCCATTCGATTGCTTCCGAAGTCGATCCAGGACTTTCGGGCTTGCCAGAAATTCCTGGCCGACTCCGGTCGCGCTTTTCACACCTTCCCCCTCCCTGAGGAGAGGGAACTCAAGATTGTGGTGTCCGGGATTCCCCACGACACACCGATCTTGTGGATCTGGGAGGATCTGGCGGAGAAGGGTTTCTACCCTACCTCCGTTGTCCCTCTCCTATCCGGTGATCGGAAAAGGAAAAGTAATTCCTTCTACATCAGAATCCAGAAGGTTGGTTCCTTCGCAGAAGTCTATAACCTGGAAACCATTCTGTGCCTCAGGGTACAGATTAGGGCATTTAGTAGTAAGCCTGGGCCTTCCCAGTGCTTTCAATGCCAGCGATTCGGCCACTCATCGGCCTTTTGTAAGATGCCGCCGCGTTGTGTACGCTGCGGCGAGGCCCACAACGAGAATTGTACCGTTGTGAAGCCTCAACCCGCGACGTGCTGCAACTGCGGAGGTAGCCACCCGGCTAACTTTAGGGGTTGTAATCATTTTAAGAAGGCCCTAAAGAAACAGCAGCGGGAGCAAAACCGTCAGGTTGAACCTCCTCGCCCAGCTCCTAGACCCTCGAAGCGGGCGGCAGTCCAACCACCCGCCTCAGCATCTACGGCTCTTCCTGCGGCTCCTGCCGCTGGAGGAACCATAACTTACGCTGCAGCGGTCGCTACGGCGCCCACTGTGGCCCCCAGAACCTCAGCACCTGCCGGAGTGCCTTCTCCTCAAGCGGCAACGCCCGCAGTACCCCCCTCACAGACCCAGCCGCCTAAGAAACGGCGCGCTAAGCGCAAGAATCGTAAACCACTTGTGGCAAAACAACTATACCCGGAGGCTAACAACGCCCCTCCGGCTGCCCAGCAACTACCCGGCCAGGAGCCTGCTCCTGTTGCCCAGGCCCCTGCGATTTCCATGGAAATCTCGCCAGCCCCCGAGCAGCCAGCTCCAATTGCCCACCCTCCCCTGGAGGCGGCATCTGCACCTTCCGCGGCCCCAGAGCCGGCTAGTCAGGCCCCTGAGGCCGGTGGATCACCACTGGTCACTGAGGCTCAGCTGATGGCCTGGGTCAGCGGCATTGTTCCGAAAATTCTTGCTGCTCGGGATGTCCCGACAATACTCATGGCGATCCTAACATCGCTGATCGCCCTGATCGTCCCCTCATCTAACCATGGCTAGACAGTTCCGGTTCGTCGCGTGGAATGCAGATGGCATTCCGGCGCGTCGGGCCGAACTGGCAGCTTTCCTTGTCGAGTACGACGCAGATGTCGTACTCGTCTCCGAAACTCATCTTGCCCCTAACCGGCGATTTTCCCTGCCAGCCTATGCTTGCTACAGGAAAGACAGGAATGGTCCCGATCGCCACCGAGCATCTGGCGGAGTGGCGATCTTAGTCCACAGGCGACACTCTCATAGAGAACTCCCTGCCCCTGAAACTACCCTCATCGAAGCATGTGCTGTGGCGCTGGATGTAGCCGGCCTGGAGGTGCGTTTTGTTTCTGCGTACCTCCCGCCCGGCCATCGAGCTCCACCGCATGAGGAGTGGGACGCCCTCCTGGACAGCGATCTCCCAACCATCGTAGCCGGAGACCTTAATGCCAAGCATCCCTCTTGGAACAGCAGAACGTCAAACCCCTACGGCAATTCTCTCCGTAGGGCTGTCGAAGATGATCCCAGCGTCCTCATCATCGGCCCGTCCGAACCGACACACTTTCCCACTGCGGGTTATCCGCCGGATGTCCTTGATATCGTAATTGTCAAGGCCATCCCCTTTCATCTACAAGTCAGCGCGGTGTCGGACCTATCGTCCGATCACGACCCCCTACTTGTAACTGTCTTGCTGCCGTCGGTCTCACCCCGACTTCCCGATCATCCTGTTAGGAGAGTCAATTGGCGATCCTACCACGATGATCTGGCCAGGCAGTTGCCATCTGTCCCTCCGGACCCACTCGTCTCTTGTGACGATGTGGATCTCCGGGTACATCAGCTCCAGGACCTTGTCCAGTCTGCAATGGATAAAAACACCTACACTGTTCCGGTGAGTAATAAACGCTCCGACCTTCCTGCGGAAGTTCTCCAAGCCATCCGCTTACGGCGCCAGCTCCGCCGCAGATGGCACCATACCCGTGATCCTGCCGCTAGACGGCGCTTTCGAGCCCAGTCGGAACACGTCTCGCAGCTTCTGCTTGACGTAAACGCGAATCGATGGGACTCCTATTTGGAGTCCTTGGAAGTCGACCACGCCTCCGTATGGAGAGCCGCTGGTAGACTAAAAGGCGAAAAGAGGACTCGCCATCCCTTGAATACCCCGGACGGCACTGTATCCTCTGCAGAAGGCAAGGCGGAGGTCTTCGCCGACTGCATTGAGGACCAGTTCACCGTCCATAGAGGCATCTCTGACCCGGCTCATGTGGCCGTCGTCAGGGATTTCCTATCTGGATACTTTTCTGCTCCCCCCATTGATCCTCCTATTTCGGTCGACGAGGATGACCTTGCGTCTGTCCTAAGCCGACTGAAGAAGAGAAAGGCCCCTGGCCCCGATCGCATCGGCGCCGCTGCGTTGCAGAATCTCCCGCCTTCGGCAGTTGACGTTCTTCTTGAGCTGTTCAACTCCTGTCTCCGGCTGAGTTACTTCCCTCGCCTGTGGAAAACTGCCAACGTCATCATGATCCAGAAATCTAAAAAGCCGCCCACGCTACCTGGAAGCTACCGCCCAATATCACTATTGCCAGTAATCTCGAAGGTATTCGAGCGTCTTCTCCTGGCCCGTATTCGGCCCCTGGTGGATGGTTTCATCCGCGAGGAGCAGTTTGGGTTTAGGCCGAGGCACTCGACTACTCTTCAGCTAGTACGGGTTGTCACCTATCTAGCCGACGCTGCCAACAATCATCAGGCAACAGGCGCTGTCCTGTTGGATGTGAGCAAAGCCTTCGATAAAGTCTGGCACGAAGGCCTGCTCTACAAACTGGCGCATTCGCCAATCCCGACATCTATCGTCCACTTGCTCCGATCCTATCTGACGGATCGCACCTTCAGGATCAGCGTAGATGGGGCGTTCTCTCGGGTTCGCCCTGTCTCCGCTGGCGTCCCACAAGGATCTGTCCTCGGCCCCGTTCTGTATGTACTGTACACGAACGATCTGCCTGTTTATCCCGGGGTCACGTTATCTCTATTTGCCGACGACGCGATGTTTCATTTTAGCTCGCTTTCGCCTTGGCGGACGAGCGTAATGTTACAACGCCAGTTGGATATGCTTCCGGACTGGCTAAAGAAATGGCGGGTAGCGATCAATACGGAGAAATCCGAGGCGATCTGCTTTACGCATAAGTCCATTTCCCGATGCCAATCCCTCTCCTTAGAGGGGAGACCCATCAACTGGACCGAGACGGTGAAGTACCTAGGTGTTCGGCTTGATCGGCACTTAAACTTCAACGCTCACGTGACCTCAACCCTCAACTTGGCTCGTGGCGTCAGAGCCAAACTATCACCAATGCTTTCGCGGAACAGCTGCCTGGCTGTCCGTACTAAACTGACATTGTATCTACTGTTCCTCCGAACAGTACTCACTTATGCGGCACCCGCCTGGTGGCCTCTCCTGTCGGCCACCAACAGGCATAGGCTGACTACATTTCAGAACTGGACCCTACGCTCCCTCACGGGGTCCCCGTGGTATGTGCGAAATACCGCCATACATCGGGGTCTCCGTGTTCCCACCTTAGAGGTCTTCGTCTGGTCCCTGGCAACGAATTTGTTCGCCAAGGCAGGCGAGTCCTCTTACCCGCACCTCCGAAGGCTTAACAGCATGGAGAATGCTCCGCCTCCTCGCCGCGTCAGGCGCCCTAGGGCGCTGCTAGACGACCCCCCCTAAGTTCATCACATGAACCCCAGCAACGAATCCCCCCAACCTTCTGGAAATCTGAACCGATCACCATCGATCACCACCTGCGCCTGCCGAAACTGTAGTCAATCATGCTGCGGCGGATTGAATGGATAGCTTTATTGCCAGCATCGGCTTTGCCGATTCGGCAGGGCCTCGATCCGGGACATGGGATCTCGCGAGGTTGTGCAAATGCCTCCTTGCGAAAGCCGACTGCCCCGGTGACAAGTTCCGCCGACTCGGCCGCTGCCTTCGGGCGGACGAGCCTCTTGTATTCGCCGGCGCGTTTCTGAGTTTCCGTGGGCTATGTCCCGGCGACCAATGAGACGCGACCAGGCGTTGCGATTGGCTGAAGCCTTGATCACGATTAAGTTCCCCGCCAGCACCTGCTTTGTTGATTTGGTAAGGTAATGACCTGAGACATGAGCTCCCGCGAGGTTGTGCAAGTGCCTTCCTTGCGAAAGCTGGCTGTCTCGGTGACATTACCCACCATTTCGGCCGACGCCCTAGGGCGCTCGAGCTTCTTGTCCTCGCCAGTGTGTCACCACGTTCCCAAAGGCTAGCCTGAGGGGACCATGGTGTCGCGCCTTGGCCGGACAAGTGGCTGAAGCTAAGCACTAGCTTGCCACCGTGGTGGCCATGTTAATTCATCATGGACCCGCGGACTGCACCTTAACATCCTTGAGCAGAGCAAACGACCGCGCTGAACTGTTGGCACCTGGCGTTCATCAGGCTTAGGCCTGGACAACGCACACAAATTAGGGCGCAAGACGCCCGTGCACCTATCCATCCATCCATCGGCGGTTCATAGCGACAGACGCATTCTTATGAATATGGATGGACTCCAGATGTAGGCGAGTGAAGTAACCCCGGACAGAAGACAACACGCGGGCTTCATCAAACATCACCCGGTGATCGTCGTGGGAAAGAGCGTGTTCAGCAACTGCGGACTTTTCCGGCTGGCCCAGACGGCAATATCTCCGGTGTTCAGAGAGGCGCGTCCGGACACTACGCTTCGTGGTGCCTATGTAGACCTGGCCACACGTACAAGGAATACTGTACACCCCGCACGACGAGAGTGGATCCCTGGCGTCTTTCACCGGTCGCAGGAACTGTTGGATCTTTTTGGTTGGCTTGAAGATCGTCCTGACGCCCCGCTTACTCAGCAACTTCCCGATGCGGTCAGTCACGCCACGGATGTAGGGCAAGACAGCAGAGCCAACAACCTCAGGCGACACCGACTCGTCCAGCCTACCAGATCTTCTCGGCCGGGCAGCTCTCCTAACCTCCGCAGCAGAATAGCCGTTGGACTGCAGTGCTTCCTCGAGATGCCGAAACTCATCTTCGAGATACTGGGGCTCACAGATTCTTTTTGCCCGGTCTACCAGAGTCTTCAGCACCGCCCTCTTCTGCCTAGGATGATGATTGGAGGCTTTATGCAGATATCTGTCGGTGTGCGTTGGCTTCCTATAAACTTTATGTCCCAAGCTGCCATCGGTCCTTTTTAGGACCAGCACATCCAGAAAAGCCAATTGTTCATCCCTCTCACGCTCCATCGTAAACTGTATGCGCGGGTGCACAGCATTCAGATGTCCAAGGAATCGCTCCAACTCTTCGTCCCCATGGCTCCAGACCACGAAAGTGTCGTCCACATACCGTAACCAACACTTCGGCTTGAGAGGCGCAGATGAAATTGCCAACTCTTCAAATTTCTCCATATAGAAATTTGCAACCACAGGGTTGAGAGGACTTCCCATCGCGACGCCATCCAACTGTTCATAGAAGCCGTCATTCCACTGGAAGTAGGTCGTTGTTAGGACCTGCCGGAACAAAGCAGTGATGTCCGCCGAGAACAGGTCACCCAAATACCCCAAGACCTCCTGAACAGGAACCATGGTGAAAAGAGAGACCACATCAAAACTGACGAGAACATCGCCAGGCTCCAGCACCAACTCCCGGATCCTCCGGATGAAATCAGAAGAGTCCCGGACGAACGAATCCCTCTGCCCGATGTGCGGCTTGAGCAATCCCGTGAGGTGCTTTGCCAAGCTGTAAGTAGGCGAGCCAATAGCACTGACGATGGGCCGCAGCGGAACGTCTTCCTTATGGATCTTCGGTAAACCATAGAGACGAGGGGGAAGGGCCTCCGAACACCGGACGGCCGTCTTCACATCAGGCGCCAGAGAAGATTGCTTAATCAAAGAATCCGTTTTTCTTAGAACTGTAGTAGTCGGATCTTTGTTCAGCCTCCGATACGTGGCTGGATCTAATATACCTTCAATCTTCCGCTGGTAGTCTTCGGTGTTCAAGACCACAGTGGCGCTCCCCTTATCCGCAGGCACGATAACAATGGAGTCATCCCTCTTCAATTCTCTCAAGGCTCGCAACTCCGCCGACAGAAGATTGCATTTTGGCGGAGCGGCCCTTCTAAGGGCCCTAGAAGCTTCCAATCGGATTTCATCTGCTTGGTCTCGGGGTAGTCCTCGGATGCCTGCCTCCACGCTCGCAACTATTTCCTCCACCGGTACTGTCTTCGGGGTAACTGCAAACTTCTCACCTTTGGCTAACACCGAGGTCTCATGTGGTGTTAGCTGGCGGCTCGATAGATTTACAACCATCCTGTCCATCCTGTCACGATCAAATCCTCTTCCCCCGATGTTCTGGAAACCAAACCGCTCGAATTTGTCACGCTGTCTCTGGCTGGTACTGGCATAACACGACTCGAAGGCATTGTAAGTAAGCCCATCCAACATCTCCCAATCATGTTGTTGGAGGGAACTGCTAAGATGTAAATGCAGTTTTAACAGTTCTTGGTCATTAAGTGCCAACTCTTTCCTCGTATGGTGTATGCGCTCACGCAGCATGGCATTTTCAGTTCTTCTATAAATCCTATTGGCCTGTGGCGTGTTAAAAATATGTCTTTGTCGTAGGAACCTGGGCACGGTTCCCGTGTCTCTACATCTAAGTAAAAAGGCCAAGGAACACAGCAGACTGGCTTTCTTCTTCCGTAACGTCTCCAACTTTTTAATTTTCTTCAAAACCTCCTCCCCGTAGAGGTTCTTAATTTTAGTACGTAGGCTTTCACGGCCGGTGTCAATATGATTGGATAAAACTTCCGGGCTGAAAGGCCGTGGTCGATTGCTTGATGCATTGGCGCTATACGTTTCGGCCGCACCACCGGTGGCCATCTTCAGTAGCAAAACTTGTTCGAATAGATGTACGCCGAACACGTCCCCAATGTACTGGGAACAAGCAACAGTGAGTTACGGCTACGAATCCTCTATTTATAGCTTTTTGGCCGCTTCAGGTGTATCGCGCGGACCAATGAGAAGCCAGCTCATCATTCTTGATTCTGATTGGCCATGGAAAATAGACCATGCCAGACACTATTTAAGGAGATGCTTTCTCCTCGGCGGTTCATAGCGACAGACGCATTCTTATGAATATGGATGGACTCCAGATGTAGGCGAGTGAAGTAACCCCGGACAGAAGACAACACGCGGGCTTCATCAAACATCACCCGGTGATCGTCGTGGGAAAGAGCGTGTTCAGCAACTGCGGACTTTTCCGGCTGGCCCAGACGGCAATATCTCCGGTGTTCAGAGAGGCGCGTCCGGACACTACGCTTCGTGGTGCCTATGTAGACCTGGCCACACGTACAAGGAATACTGTACACCCCGCACGACGAGAGTGGATCCCTGGCGTCTTTCACCGGTCGCAGGAACTGTTGGATCTTTTTGGTTGGCTTGAAGATCGTCCTGACGCCCCGCTTACTCAGCAACTTCCCGATGCGGTCAGTCACGCCACGGATGTAGGGCAAGACAGCAGAGCCAACAACCTCAGGCGACACCGACTCGTCCAGCCTACCAGATCTTCTCGGCCGGGCAGCTCTCCTAACCTCCGCAGCAGAATAGCCGTTGGACTGCAGTGCTTCCTCGAGATGCCGAAACTCATCTTCGAGATACTGGGGCTCACAGATTCTTTTTGCCCGGTCTACCAGAGTCTTCAGCACCGCCCTCTTCTGCCTAGGATGATGATTGGAGGCTTTATGCAGATATCTGTCGGTGTGCGTTGGCTTCCTATAAACTTTATGTCCCAAGCTGCCATCGGTCCTTTTTAGGACCAGCACATCCAGAAAAGCCAATTGTTCATCCCTCTCACGCTCCATCGTAAACTGTATGCGCGGGTGCACAGCATTCAGATGTCCAAGGAATCGCTCCAACTCTTCGTCCCCATGGCTCCAGACCACGAAAGTGTCGTCCACATACCGTAACCAACACTTCGGCTTGAGAGGCGCAGATGAAATTGCCAACTCTTCAAATTTCTCCATATAGAAATTTGCAACCACAGGGCTGAGAGGACTTCCCATCGCGACGCCATCCAACTGTTCATAGAAGCCGTCATTCCACTGGAAGTAGGTCGTTGTTAGGACCTGCCGGAACAAAGCAGTGATGTCCGCCGAGAACAGGTCACCCAAATACCCCAAGACCTCCTGAACAGGAACCATGGTGAAAAGAGAGACCACATCAAAACTGACGAGAACATCGCCAGGCTCCAGCACCAACTCCCGGATCCTCCGGATGAAATCAGAAGAGTCCCGGACGAACGAATCCCTCTGCCCGATGTGCGGCTTGAGCAATCCCGTGAGGTGCTTTGCCAAGCTGTAAGTAGGCGAGCCAATAGCACTGACGATGGGCCGCAGCGGAACGTCTTCCTTATGGATCTTCGGTAAACCATAGAGACGAGGGGGAAGGGCCTCCGAACACCGGACGGCCGTCTTCACATCAGGCGCCAGAGAAGATTGCTTAATCAAAGAATCCGTTTTTCTTAGAACTGTAGTAGTCGGATCTTTGTTCAGCCTCCGATACGTGGCTGGATCTAATATACCTTCAATCTTCCGCTGGTAGTCTTCGGTGTTCAAGACCACAGTGGCGCTCCCCTTATCCGCAGGCACGATAACAATGGAGTCATCCCTCTTCAATTCTCTCAAGGCTCGCAACTCCGCCGACAGAAGATTGCATTTTGGCGGAGCGGCCCTTCTAAGGGCCCTAGAAGCTTCCAATCGGATTTCATCTGCTTGGTCTCGGGGTAGTCCTCGGATGCCTGCCTCCACGCTCGCAACTATTTCCTCCACCGGTACTGTCTTCGGGGTAACTGCAAACTTCTCACCTTTGGCTAACACCGAGGTCTCATGTGGTGTTAGCTGGCGGCTCGATAGATTTACAACCATCCTGTCCATCCTGTCACGATCAAATCCTCTTCCCCCGATGTTCTGGAAACCAAACCGCTCGAATTTGTCACGCTGTCTCTGGCTGGTACTGGCATAACACGACTCGAAGGCATTGTAAGTAAGCCCATCCAACATCTCCCAATCATGTTGTTGGAGGGAACTGCTAAGATGTAAATGCAGTTTTAACAGTTCTTGGTCATTAAGTGCCAACTCTTTCCTCGTATGGTGTATGCGCTCACGCAGCATGGCATTTTCAGTTCTTCTATAAATCCTATTGGCCTGTGGCGTGTTAAAAATATGTCTTTGTCGTAGGAACCTGGGCACGGTTCCCGTGTCTCTACATCTAAGTAAAAAGGCCAAGGAACACAGCAGACTGGCTTTCTTCTTCCGTAACGTCTCCAACTTTTTAATTTTCTTCAAAACCTCCTCCCCGTAGAGGTTCTTAATTTTAGTACGTAGGCTTTCAACGGCCGGTGTCAATATGATTGGATAAAACTTCCGGGCTGAAAGGCCGTGGTCGATTGCTTGATGCATTGGCGCTATACGTTTCGGCCGCACCACCGGTGGCCATCTTCAGTAGCAAAACTTGTTCGAATAGATGTACGCCGAACACGTCCCCAATGTACTGGGAACAAGCAACAGTGAGTTACGGCTACGAATCCTCTATTTATAGCTTTTTGGCCGCTTCAGGTGTATCGCGCGGACCAATGAGAAGCCAGCTCATCATTCTTGATTCTGATTGGCCATGGAAAATAGACCATGCCAGACACTATTTAAGGAGATGCTTTCTCCTCGGCGGTTCAGCAGTCGAGTCAGAGATTCTACTTCCTGCGATTGAAACGACAAGAACAGAATTCCTAACCTCAAAATCCTCTTCCTGACCTAGCCATTTGGCTAAAAATCGGATTAGTTCGAGTGGGCCAGAATTTCGGCCAGTTCGCGAGAAGTCTCGTGTGCGGGCTATTGCTCCTACTTTGTGCGCGGTGTTCTGTGCCGGAGTGTGGTGAGTGCCAGTGACAAAGTGCTAGTGCAGTTCGGAACGGGAGTTTGCTCTCTCCCCCGCCCAAGAGCGTACCCGACACCCGTTGGCGACGGCGATGTCGGGACGAGACCAAGGGGAGCCCCTGTCCGCGGAGAGTTGTGGTCCTAATAAGGGCCATAATAAATCCGATGGCAGGGTAGCCCCCTTGCTGAAGCCATCTGTGCTGCGAAGCATAATGCTAAGCTCCACAGATGGCCCAATGGTAAGAATCCCTGCAGTCCGCGGCGATAGTCCCATCCAAGACCCAGCATCTATTGAAGTTTCGCGGGTTCAGCCTTCTGCTGGTCCCGCTCCAAATTCTGAACCTGTCCGCGGCGAAGGTCCCTCTAAGGCCCGCCGAGCATCTGGTGATTCTTCGCGGGACCAACCTTCAGTTGGTCCTGCTAAGGACCACCAACCAACTCCAGCTTTGCAGGCCCGGCGTAATTCCGATCCTGCAGAGTGCCATAAAGCATCAGACCATCCCGCGGGGGATCAGGCCTTGTGCTGGTCCTTCTAAGGGTCGCCAATCCTCTGTTGCTTCGCAGGCCCAGCCTTCTGCTGTTTCTGCTAAGGAGCATGAAACATCTGCCCCTCCCGTGAGGGACCAGCCTTGTGTTGGTCCTTCCCAGGACCCACTATCCATTGCCTATGCCGCAGCCCTTGGCGCTACGTTGTCGTCGGACTCCGAGATGGAGACGGAGGACGGCTTCCAGCCCGTGCGTAGCCGGAAACGGCGAGGTAGCCCCAAAACGGACTGTCCCGGCGAAGCGAGGCGTGGCTGCAGAGTCGGCAGGTCGCAAGTCACCTTCCCCTGGTAACATAGTACCGGAACCAGAAACCCCACCTAAGCAACCCAAGATTCCGCCGATTGTCGTGCCTCAGTGCACCGATTGGCACACCCTCCTACGGGAGCTGAATTTAGTAGTGCCGTCTGGGCGAGTTGAGGCCAAAAGCCAAGGCTCGTCCATTCGATTGCTTCCGAAGTCGATCCAGGACTTTCGGGCTTGCCAGAAATTCCTGGCCGACTCCGGTCGCGCTTTTCACACCTTCCCCCTCCCTGAGGAGAGGGAACTCAAGATTGTGGTGTCCGGGATTCCCCACGACACACCGATCTTGTGGATCTGGGAGGATCTGGCGGAGAAGGGTTTCTACCCTACCTCCGTTGTCCCTCTCCTATCCGGTGATCGGAAAAGGAAAAGTAATTCCTTCTACATCAGAATCCAGAAGGTTGGTTCCTTCGCAGAAGTCTATAATCTGGAAACCATTCTGTGCCTCAGGGTACAGATTAGGGCATTTAGTAGTAAGCCTGGGCCTTCCCAGTGCTTTCAATGCCAGCGATTCGGCCACTCATCGGCCTTTTGTAAGATGCCGCCGCGTTGTGTACGCTGCGGCGAGGCCCACAACGAGAATTGTACCGTTGTGAAGCCTCAACCCGCGACGTGCTGCAACTGCGGAGGTAGCCACCCGGCTAACTTTAGGGGTTGTAATCATTTTAAGAAGGCCCTAAAGAAACAGCAGCGGGAGCAAAACCGTCAGGTTGAACCTCCTCGCCCAGCTCCTAGACCCTCGAAGCGGGCGGCAGTCCAACCACCCGCCTCAGCATCTACGGCTCTTCCTGCGGCTCCTGCCGCTGGAGGAACCATAACATACGCTGCAGCGGTCGCTACGGCGCCCACTGTGGCCCCCAGAACCTCAGCACCTGCCGGAGTGCCTTCTCCTCAAGCGGCAACGCCCGCAGTACCCCCCTCACAGACCCAGTCGCCTAAGAAACGGCGCGCTAAGCGCAAGAATCGAAAACCACTTGTGGCAAAACAACTATACCCGGAGGCTAACAACGCCCCTCCGGCTGCCCAGCAACTACCCGGCCAGGAGCCTGCTCCTGTTGCCCAGGCCCCTGCGATTTCCATGGAAATCTCGCCAGCCCCCGAGCAGCCAGCTCCAATTGCCCACCCTCCCCTGGAGGCGGCATCTGCACCTTCCGCGGCCCCAGAGCCGGCTAGTCAGGCCCCTGAGGCCGGTGGATCACCACTGGTCACTGAGGCTCAGCTGATGGCCTGGGTCAGCGGCATTGTTCCGAAAATTCTTGCTGCTCGGGATGTCCCGACAATACTCATGGCGATCCTAACATCGCTGATCGCCCTGATCGTCCCCTCATCTAACCATGGCTAGACAGTTCCGGTTCGTCGCGTGGAATGCAGATGGCATTCCGGCGCGTCGGGCCGAACTGGCAGCTTTCCTTGTCGAGTACGACGCAGATGTCGTACTCGTCTCCGAAACTCATCTTGCCCCTAACCGGCGATTTTCCCTGCCAGCCTATGCTTGCTACAGGAAAGACAGGAATGGTCCCGATCGCCACCGAGCATCTGGCGGAGTGGCGATCTTAGTCCATAGGCGACACTCTCATAGAGAACTCCCTGCCCCTGAAACTACCCTCATCGAAGCATGTGCTGTGGCGCTGGATGTAGCCGGCCTGGAGGTGCGCTTTGTTTCTGCGTACCTCCCGCCCGGCCATCGAGCTCCACCGCATGAGGAGTGGGACGCCCTCCTGGACAGCGATCTCCCAACCATCGTAGCCGGAGACCTTAATGCCAAGCATCCCTCTTGGAACAGCAGAACGTCAAACCCCTACGGCAATTCTCTCCGTAGGGCTGTCGAAGATGATCCCAGCGTCCTCATCATCGGCCCGTCCGAACCGACACACTTTCCCACTGCGGGTTATCCGCCGGATGTCCTTGATATCGTAATTGTCAAGGCCATCCCCTTTCATCTACAAGTCAGCGCGGTGTCGGACCTATCGTCCGATCACGACCCCCTACTTGTAACTGTCTTGCTGCCGTCGGTCTCACCCCGACTTCCCGATCATCCTGTTAGGAGAGTCAATTGGCGATCCTACCACGATGATCTGGCCAGGCAGTTGCCATCTGTCCCTCCGGACCCACTCGTCTCTTGTGACGATGTGGATCTCCGGGTACATCAGCTCCAGGACCTTGTCCAGTCTGCAATGGATAAAAACACCTACACTGTTCCGGTGAGTAATAAACGCTCCGACCTTCCTGCGGAAGTTCTCCAAGCCATCCGCTTACGACGCCAGCTCCGCCGCAGATGGCACCATACCCGTGATCCTGCCGCTAGACGGCGCTTTCGAGCCCAGTCGGAACACGTCTCGCAGCTTCTGCTTGACGTAAACGCGAATCGATGGGACTCCTATTTGGAGTCCTTGGAAGTCGACCACGCCTCCGTATGGAGAGCCGCTGGTAGACTAAAAGGCGAAAAGAGGAATACCCAATCGCCATCCCTTGAATACCCCGGACGGCACTGTATCTTCTGCAGAAGGCAAGGCGGAGGTCTTCGCCGACTGCATTGAGGACCAGTTCACCGTCCATAGAGGCATCTCTGACCCGGCTCATGTGGCCGTCGTCAGGGATTTCCTATCTGGATACTTTTCTGCTCCCCCCATTGATCCTCCTATTTCGGTCGACGAGGATGACCTTGCGTCTGTCCTAAGCCGACTGAAGAAGAGAAAGGCCCCTGGCCCCGATCGCATCGGCGCCGCTGCGTTGCAGAATCTCCCGCCTTCGGCAGTTGACGTTCTTCTTGAGCTGTTCAACTCCTGTCTCCGGCTGAGTTACTTCCCTCGCCTGTGGAAAACTGCCAACGTCATCATGATCCAGAAATCTAAAAAGCCGCCCACGCTACCTGGAAGCTACCGCCCAATATCACTATTGCCAGTAATCTCGAAGGTATTCGAGCGTCTTCTCCTGGCCCGTATTCGGCCCCTGGTGGATGGTTTCATCCGCGAGGAGCAGTTTGGGTTTAGGCCGAGGCACTCGACTACTCTTCAGCTAGTACGGGTTGTCACCTATCTAGCCGACGCTGCCAACAATCATCAGGCAACAGGCGCTGTCCTGTTGGATGTGAGCAAAGCCTTCGATAAAGTCTGGCACGAAGGCCTGCTCTACAAACTGGCGCATTCGCCAATCCCGACATCTATCGTCCACTTGCTCCGATCCTATCTGACGGATCGCACCTTCAGGATCAGCGTAGATGGGGCGTTCTCTCGGGTTCGCCCTGTCTCCGCCGGCGTCCCACAAGGATCTGTCCTCGGCCCCGTTCTGTATGTACTGTACACGAACGATCTGCCTGTTTATCCCGGGGTCACGTTATCTCTATTTGCCGACGACGCGATGTTTCATTTTAGCTCGCTTTCGCCTTGGCGGACGAGCGTAATGTTACAACGCCAGTTGGATATGCTTCCGGACTGGCTAAGGAAATGGCGGGTAGCGATCAATACGGAGAAATCCGAGGCGATCTGCTTTACGCATAAGTCCATTTCCCGATGCCAATCCCTCTCCTTAGAGGGGAGACCCATCAACTGGACCGAGACGGTGAAGTACCTAGGTGTTCGGCTTGATCGGCACTTAAACTTCAACGCTCACGTGACCTCAACCCTCAACTTGGCTCGTGGCGTCAGAGCCAAACTATCACCTATGCTTTCGCGGAACAGCTGCCTGGCTGTCCGTACTAAACTGACATTGTATCTACTGTTCCTCCGAACAGTACTCACTTATGCGGCACCCGCCTGGTGGCCTCTCCTGTCGGCCACCAACAGGCATAGGCTGACTACATTTCAGAACTGGACCCTACGCTCCCTCACGGGGTCCCCGTGGTATGTGCGAAATACCGCCATACATCGGGGTCTCCGTGTTCCCACCTTAGAGGTCTTCGTCTGGTCCCTGGCAACGAATTTGTTCGCCAAGGCGGGCGAGTCCTCTTACCCGCACCTCCGAAGGCTTAACAGCATGGAGAATGCTCCGCCTCCTCGCCGCGTCAGGCGCCCTAGGGCGCTGCTAGACGACCCCCCCTAAGTTCATCACATGAACCCCCAGCAACGAATCCCCCCAACCTTCTGGAAATCTGAACCGATCACCATCGATCACCACCTGCGCCTGCCGAAACTGTAGTCAATCATGCTGCGGCGGATTGAATGGATAGCTTTATTGCCAGCATCGGCTTTGCCGATTCGGCAGGGCCTCGATCCGGGACATGGGATCTCGCGAGGTTGTGCAAATGCCTCCTTGCGAAAGCCGACTGCCCCGGTGACAAGTTCCGCCGACTCGGCCGCTGCCTTCGGGCGGACGAGCCTCTTGTATTCGCCGGCGCGTTTCTGAGTTTCCGTGGGCTATGTCCCGGCGACCAATGAGACGCGACCAGGCGTTGCGATTGGCTGAAGCCTTGATCACGATTAAGTTCCCCGCCAGCACCTGCTTTGTTGATTTGGTAAGGTAATGACCTGAGCCATGAGCTCCCGCGAGGTTGTGCAAGTGCCTTCCTTGCGAAAGCTGGCTGTCTCGGTGACATTACCCACCATTTCGGCCGACGCCCTAGGGCGCTCGAGCTTCTTGTCCTCGCCAGTGTGTCACCACGTTCCCAAAGGCTAGCCTGAGGGGACCATGGTGTCGCGCCTTGGCCGGACAAGTGGCTGAAGCTAAGCACTAGCTTGCCACCGTGGTGGCCATGTTAATTCATCATGGACCCGCGGACTGCATCTTAACATCCTTGAGCAGAGCAAACGACCGCGCTGAACTGTTGGCACCTGGCGTTCATCAGGCTTAGGCCTGGACAACGCACACAAATTAGGGCGCAAGACGCCCGTGCACCTATCCATCCATCCATCGGCGGTTCATTACGTCGTCCGCAGAGATGTCAGGAAGGTGGTGGAATGGGACCGCTATGGCCCGGCGTTAAGTCGCCGATTGCCAGACGCGGGACCACTCGAAACCGTCCGCCAAGTCGACGAGGCAGTTGCCGCGTTTGACGAGGCTGTCGTATCTGCGATCGACGCGTCTTCCAGGATGAAGCCTGGTGTCACGCCCCACTGGCAGCGGATCCCAGAGGAGACGAGTGCTCTCGCTTGCGAGAGAAATCGCCTCCGGAGACGCTGGCAGCGGACCCGTGATCCGGCCGACAAGGCAGCGTACAACCGGGCGACCGGCATTTTACGTCGTGAAATGCAGGCCTACCGGAGACGCTGTTGGGAACTCGCCGTGGCCCAGGCAGGGGACGGATCGGACGAAAGTAGCCCTTACCGGATACCTTCGGCGTTGGTAGGGAAGAGGCGCCGGCCTCGCATCCCGGCCATTGCTGGACCTTTCGGTCAAATCCTGGCTCGCCCGGAGGCGAAGGCCGAGTACTTGGGCGCGTGTTTTGAGCGACAGTTCGCACCTAACCCGCCCATGGACTGGGACTTCGACGAAGAAGTCGAGAACGAAGTGGAAGACTTTCTGTCTCTTCCGATCACTACGGAGCCCGAACCCATTACTAGGGAAGAGGTCACAGATCGGCTCGTTGAACTCGTGCCGAGAAAAGCTCCTGGCCCGGACGGCGTCTCGAACGCCGCTCTTACTCGACTCCCGGAGCGAGGAGTACTTTTCTTGGTCGCGCTGTTCAACGCGTGTCTTAGACTGGCCTATTTTCCCCAGAAATGGCGTAAGGCAACGGTTATAGTGATCCCGAAGCAGGGAAAGGACGCTTCCCGTCCCGGCAACCTCCGGCCCATTAGTCTACTGTCAGCCACGTCAAAGGTCCTCGAACGTCTTGTACAACGGAGAGTACTAGATCATCTAGGAAATTTCGATGTACTGGTCCCCGAACAGTTCGGCTTTCGTGTGGGGCATTCCACCACTCATCAACTGATGAGATTGGTGGAATACATCACGGACGCCGGGTGTCGGAAAGAGCAGACTGTCGCCTGTTTCCTAGATGTGGAAAAGGCCTTTGATAGTGTCTGGCACGACGGGCTCTTGTTCAAGCTCCGGGAAATCCAGCTCCCAGATTGCTACCTTCGCTTGATTGCTAGCTTTCTGACGGAGAGGACTTTCTGCGTGCGAATAGACGACCACGTCTCTTCCGAGAGACGTATCACAGCCGGGGTACCTCAAGGTAGCGTGCTAGGGCCTCTCCTGTTCTCCGTGTATGTCAACGACGCACCCAGAGAGCCTGGAGTCCAGATGGCTTTGTTTGCCGACGACACGGCGGTCTATACCGCCGATCGGAACGCAGACTTTGCTATCCCACGACTTCAGCGCGCACTCGATGCGTATTCGACGTGGACGGAAAGCTGGAAAGTTGCCGTCAACGAAACCAAGAGCTCCGCGGTGCTATTCACAAAGCGCCGGAAAGAACCACGAGGCCGAGTGAGACTCGGTAGAACGTACCTGCCCTGGTCGAGGGAAGTTAAGTACCTCGGTGTCCACCTAGATCGTCGGCTCACCTGGCGTACCAACGCTGAGACGATGCGAAAGAAAGCGTCCGCTCGTCTCGCGCAACTGTTTCCGCTACTTGCCAACAAGGCTATGACCCGCAAGCTGGGTAAGTTGATTGTCAACGCGTACCTGTTGCCGATCATTACCTACGCTCTTCCCGTCTGGGGTTACCTCGCAACCGTTCATAAAAGAAGGTTGCAAAGCGTTCTCGATAGAGGGCTTCGGCTAGCGGCCAAAGTCCCCTATCGGTTTTCTTCTCGTCTCCTGAGAAGAGGACTCGGTGTCCGCTCCTTGGATGACACCGCAAGGCGACTTGCACGTAAATTTTACGTCCGAGCTGCGAGGACCCAGACAAACCCACTCATAGCTGGCCTTGGCAGGTACCGAATACGTCCAGGTGAATCTTGGAAACGGCCTCGACAAATACTGTACTAGTCGACCTAGTACGAGCATGTCGTTGTAGCGACCATTAAAACTTAATTAACAATATTCCGTCTGGACAGGACCACTAGGCAGGAGCCCCTACCGGAGGCTCGGTACTAGGAAACCATTGGGTCGTCTCACGACGCTCAACCCAACAGCTCTGACCACTCGGCGGTTCATAGCGACAGACGCATTCTTATGAATATGGATGGACTCCAGATGTAGGCGAGTGAAGTAACCCCGGACAGAAGACAACACGCGGGCTTCATCAAACATCACCCGGTGATCGTCGTGGGAAAGAGCGTGTTCAGCAACTGCGGACTTTTCCGGCTGGCCCAGACGGCAATATCTCCGGTGTTCAGAGAGGCGCGTCCGGACACTACGCTTCGTGGTGCCTATGTAGACCTGGCCACACGTACAAGGAATACTGTACACCCCGCACGACGAGAGTGGATCCCTGGCGTCTTTCACCGGTCGCAGGAACTGTTGGATCTTTTTGGTTGGCTTGAAGATCGTCCTGACGCCCCGCTTACTCAGCAACTTCCCGATGCGGTCAGTCACGCCACGGATGTAGGGCAAGACAGCAGAGCCAACAACCTCAGGCGACACCGACTCGTCCAGCCTACCAGATCTTCTCGGCCGGGCAGCTCTCATAACCTCCGCAGCAGAATAGCCGTTGGACTGCAGTGCTTCCTCGAGATGCCGAAACTCATCTTCGAGATACTGGGGCTCACAGATTCTTTTTGCCCGGTCTACCAGAGTCTTCAGCACCGCCCTCTTCTGCCTAGGATGATGATTGGAGGCTTTATGCAGATATCTGTCGGTGTGCGTTGGCTTCCTATAAACTTTATGTCCCAAGCTGCCATCGGTCCTTTTTAGGACCAGCACATCCAGAAAAGCCAATTGTTCATCCCTCTCACGCTCCATCGTAAACTGTATGCGCGGGTGCACAGCATTCAGATGTCCAAGGAATCGCTCCAACTCTTCGTCCCCATGGCTCCAGACCACGAAAGTGTCGTCCACATACCGTAACCAACACTTCGGCTTGAGAGGCGCAGATGAAATTGCCAACTCTTCAAATTTCTCCATATAGAAATTTGCAACCACAGGGCTGAGAGGACTTCCCATCGCGACGCCATCCAACTGTTCATAGAAGCCGTCATTCCACTGGAAGTAGGTCGTTGTTAGGACCTGCCGGAACAAAGCAGTGATGTCCGCCGAGAACAGGTCACCCAAATACCCCAAGACCTCCTGAACAGGAACCATGGTGAAAAGAGAGACCACATCAAAACTGACGAGAACATCGCCAGGCTCCAGCACCAACTCCCGGATCCTCCGGATGAAATCAGAAGAGTCCCGGACGAACGAATCCCTCTGCCCGATGTGCGGCTTGAGCAATCCCGTGAGGTGCTTTGCCAAGCTGTAAGTAGGCGAGCCAATAGCACTGACGATGGGCCGCAGCGGAACGTCTTCCTTATGGATCTTCGGTAAACCATAGAGACGAGGGGGAAGGGCCTCCGAACACCGGACGGCCGTCTTCACATCAGGCGCCAGAGAAGATTGCTTAATCAAAGAATCCGTTTTTCTTAGAACTGTAGTAGTCGGATCTTTGTTCAGCCTCCGATACGTGGCTGGATCTAATATACCTTCAATCTTCCGCTGGTAGTCTTCGGTGTTCAAGACCACAGTGGCGCTCCCCTTATCCGCAGGCACGATAACAATGGAGTCATCCCTCTTCAATTCTCTCAAGGCTCGCAACTCCGCCGACAGAAGATTGCATTTTGGCGGAGCGGCCCTTCTAAGGGCCCTAGAAGCTTCCAATCGGATTTCATCTGCTTGGTCTCGGGGTAGTCCTCGGATGCCTGCCTCCACGCTCGCAACTATTTCCTCCACCGGTACTGTCTTCGGGGTAACTGCAAACTTCTCACCTTTGGCTAACACCGAGGTCTCATGTGGTGTTAGCTGGCGGCTCGATAGATTTACAACCATCCTGTCCATCCTGTCACGATCAAATCCTCTTCCCCCGATGTTCTGGAAACCAAACCGCTCGAATTTGTCACGCTGTCTCTGGCTGGTACTGGCATAACACGACTCGAAGGCATTGTAAGTAAGCCCATCCAACATCTCCCAATCATGTTGTTGGAGGGAACTGCTAAGATGTAAATGCAGTTTTAACAGTTCTTGGTCATTAAGTGCCAACTCTTTCCTCGTATGGTGTATGCGCTCACGCAGCATGGCATTTTCAGTTCTTCTATAAATCCTATTGGCCTGTGGCGTGTTAAAAATATGTCTTTGTCGTAGGAACCTGGGCACGGTTCCCGTGTCTCTACATCTAAGTAAAAAGGCCAAGGAACACAGCAGACTGGCTTTCTTCTTCCGTAACGTCTCCAACTTTTTAATTTTCTTCAAAACCTCCTCCCCGTAGAGGTTCTTAATTTTAGTACGTAGGCTTTCACGGCCGGTGTCAATATGATTGGATAAAACTTCCGGGCTGAAAGGCCGTGGTCGATTGCTTGATGCATTGGCGCTATACGTTTCGGCCGCACCACCGGTGGCCATCTTCAGTAGCAAAACTTGTTCGAATAGATGTACGCCGAACACGTCCCCAATGTACTGGGAACAAGCAACAGTGAGTTACGGCTACGAATCCTCTATTTATAGCTTTTTGGCCGCTTCAGGTGTATCGCGCGGACCAATGAGAAGCCAGCTCATCATTCTTGATTCTGATTGGCCATGGAAAATAGACCATGCCAGACACTATTTAAGGAGATGCTTTCTCCTCGGCGGGCTTCATCAAACATCCCCGGTGATCGTCGTGGGAAAGAGCGTGTTCAGCAACTGCGGACTTTTCCGGCTGGCCCAGACGGCAATATCTCCGGTGTTCAGAGAGGCGCGTCCGGACACTACGCTTCGTGGTGCCTATGTAGACCTGGCCACACGTACAAGGAATACTGTACACCCCGCACGACGAGAGTGGATCCCTGGCGTCTTTCACCGGTCGCAGGAACTGTTGGATCTTTTTGGTTGGCTTGAAGATCGTCCTGACGCCCCGCTTACTCAGCAACTTCCCGATGCGGTCAGTCGCTCCGCCGCAGATGGCAAAGAACCCGAGACCCAGTCGTTAAGCGACGATTTCAACAACAGTCCCTTTACGTTCAGCAGCTACTGCGGGACGTAAACTCTGATCGATGGGACTCATACCTTGAGTCTCTTGAAGTCGACCACGCCTCCGTCTGGAGAGCGGCGAGTAGACTGACCCGCGAGAAGAGAACTCGCAACCCGCTGGAAACCCCGAACGGGATTGTGTCTTCATCAGAAGGCAAGGCTGAGGTCTTCGCCGACTGCATGGAGTCGCAATTTACCGTTCATCGAGGCGTTTCGGACCCTGCCCACTCGGCAGACGTCCGGGACTTCCTATCTGGTTATTTTTCTCGCCCTCCCGCTGGCCCAGACCTCCCGTTCGACAGAGACGAACTCGTTTCGTCTGTCTGTCGACTAAACCGCCGTCGCGCCCCCGGTCCTGACCGGATCGGGGCCGCTGCATTACAATATCTCCCGGCCTCAGGCGTTGACCTCGTACTCGAGCTGTTCAACTCTTGTCTCCGGCTACAGTACTTTCCCCGCCTGTGGAAAAATGCCAACATCGTTATGATTCCTAAACCCCGCAAGCCGCGCATGCTTCCTGAAAGCTATCGGCCAATATCTCTCTTGCCAGTTATCTCGAAGGTGTTCGAGCGGCTCCTGCTGGCCCGCATCTCGCCGTTGTTGGATAATTTTATCCGCAACGAACAGTTCGGGTTTCGCAGAGAGCACTCGACCACGCTTCAACTAGTCCGCGTGGTAACGCAACTCTCTGACGCCACCAACAGGCGAGCGGCTACGGCCGCCGCACTGCTGGACGTGAGCAAGGCCTTCGATAAAGTCTGGCACGAAGGTCTTCTCTTCAAACTTGCTAACTCCCCCTTACCATCGTCCATAGTGTTTTTCCTCCGGTCGTATCTCAGCGACCGAACCTTCAGGGTTAGCGTCGACGGAACCTGCTCTGCAGTTCGTCCTGTCGCCGCTGGCGTACCCCAGGGATCTGTCCTCGGCCCCGTTCTGTACCTCGTGTACACGAACGACCTGCCTGTTTTGCCCGGAGTCACGTTGTCTTTGTTCGCTGACGATGCAATGTATCATTACAGCTCTGTGTCCCCGCGTTTTGCGAGTACACAGTTGCAGCGTCAGTTGGACCGGCTTCCGGACTGGCTACGGAAATGGCGGGTGACGATCAACACGGAGAAATCCGAGGCGATCTGTTTCACTCGTAAGTCCATCTCCCGATGCCAGCCCCTCTCCCTTGAAGGGAGGCCTATCGCCTACAAAGAGTCGGTGAAGTATCTAGGCGTTCGGCTAGATCGTCGCCTATGCTTCAACGCCCACGTGACGGATACCCTTGCCAAGGCTCGCGGCGTTCGAGCCAAACTTTACCCATACCTCGCGTGCCGCAGCCCCCTGGCGCTGCGCACGAAAGTTACCCTCTATCTGTTGTTTCTCCGGTCTGTATTGACCTATGCGGCACCTGTATGGTGGTCACTTGCCTCCGCCACCAACAGGCGTAGGCTGGAAAGTTTCCAATCCAGAACCCTCCGCTCCTTGTCGGGATCTCCTTGGTTTGTTAGAAACAGTGTAATTCGAGGAGGTCTACGAGTTCCTGCTCTCTCAGCCTTTGTCTGGTCATTAGCTGCGACTCTCTTTGCCGCAGCTGAGACCTCTTCCTTCCCTTACCTCAGAACCATCAGCACCACGCAACCACCTCCCCCTGTCCGGGTCAAACGCCCTCGGGCGATTCTCGATGACCCGCCATAAGTTTAAGTAAACTTAAACCTCACTTAACTTGTATATTCTCCATCTGCCCATGCCCCAGAATTTACCTGTAAAGCTGTTTCCTTCCTCCCTTCCTAGTATGCCGACCGCGCTGAATGCTGCTGCTACGCGCTATCACTGGCACGGAGGCTCTCTGCCTCGCGGGGAGCGACCGACGCCTCACGGCGTCTGCACGCGGGACTGGGAAAGGGCGACATCTGTCACCTGAACCCGTCCTTGCGGCAGTGCCCACTGATTGCTGATAATTTAAATAAATAAAAATTACAAACCTTTCTCCCCCGCCTTCTCAGTTAACTGGTTGGCGGTTGTCCATTCCTAATATTAGGCACCAGTCGAAGAACCAGACCTATGTATATCTACAGGCAGCCATTGAGCTCGACTCAGATGCTGCAGTCATGCACCGGGTGCAAAGACGCCCCGCTACTACATTGCTACATGCTACATGCTACATGCGGTCAGTCACGCCACGGATGTAGGGCAAGACAGCAGAGCCAACAACCTCAGGCGACACCGACTCGTCCAGCCTACCAGATCTTCTCGGCCGGGCAGCTCTCCTAACCTCCGCAGCAGAATAGCCGTTGGACTGCAGTGCTTCCTCGAGATGCCGAAACTCATCTTCGAGATACTGGGGCTCACAGATTCTTTTTGCCCGGTCTACCAGAGTCTTCAGCACCGCCCTCTTCTGCCTAGGATGATGATTGGAGGCTTTATGCAGATATCTGTCGGTGTGCGTTGGCTTCCTATAAACTTTATGTCCCAAGCTGCCATCGGTCCTTTTTAGGACCAGCACATCCAGAAAAGCCAATTGTTCATCCCTCTCACGCTCCATCGTAAACTGTATGCGCGGGTGCACAGCATTCAGATGTCCAAGGAATCGCTCCAACTCTTCGTCCCCATGGCTCCAGACCACGAAAGTGTCGTCCACATACCGTAACCAACACTTCGGCTTGAGAGGCGCAGATGAAATTGCCAACTCTTCAAATTTCTCCATATAGAAATTTGCAACCACAGGGCTGAGAGGACTTCCCATCGCGACGCCATCCAACTGTTCATAGAAGCCGTCATTCCACTGGAAGTAGGTCGTTGTTAGGACCTGCCGGAACAAAGCAGTGATGTCCGCCGAGAACAGGTCACCCAAATACCCCAAGACCTCCTGAACAGGAACCATGGTGAAAAGAGAGACCACATCAAAACTGACGAGAACATCGCCAGGCTCCAGCACCAACTCCCGGATCCTCCGGATGAAATCAGAAGAGTCCCGGACGAACGAATCCCTCTGCCCGATGTGCGGCTTGAGCAATCCCGTGAGGTGCTTTGCCAAGCTGTAAGTAGGCGAGCCAATAGCACTGACGATGGGCCGCAGCGGAACGTCTTCCTTATGGATCTTCGGTAAACCATAGAGACGAGGGGGAAGGGCCTCCGAACACCGGACGGCCGTCTTCACATCAGGCGCCAGAGAAGATTGCTTAATCAAAGAATCCGTTTTTCTTAGAACTGTAGTAGTCGGATCTTTGTTCAGCCTCCGATACGTGGCTGGATCTAATATACCTTCAATCTTCCGCTGGTAGTCTTCGGTGTTCAAGACCACAGTGGCGCTCCCCTTATCCGCAGGCACGATAACAATGGAGTCATCCCTCTTCAATTCTCTCAAGGCTCGCAACTCCGCCGACAGAAGATTGCATTTTGGCGGAGCGGCCCTTCTAAGGGCCCTAGAAGCTTCCAATCGGATTTCATCTGCTTGGTCTCGGGGTAGTCCTCGGATGCCTGCCTCCACGCTCGCAACTATTTCCTCCACCGGTACTGTCTTCGGGGTAACTGCAAACTTCTCACCTTTGGCTAACACCGAGGTCTCATGTGGTGTTAGCTGGCGGCTCGATAGATTTACAACCATCCTGTCCATCCTGTCACGATCAAATCCTCTTCCCCCGATGTTCTGGAAACCAAACCGCTCGAATTTGTCACGCTGTCTCTGGCTGGTACTGGCATAACACGACTCGAAGGCATTGTAAGTAAGCCCATCCAACATCTCCCAATCATGTTGTTGGAGGGAACTGCTAAGATGTAAATGCAGTTTTAACAGTTCTTGGTCATTAAGTGCCAACTCTTTCCTCGTATGGTGTATGCGCTCACGCAGCATGGCATTTTCAGTTCTTCTATAAATCCTATTGGCCTGTGGCGTGTTAAAAATATGTCTTTGTCGTAGGAACCTGGGCACGGTTCCCGTGTCTCTACATCTAAGTAAAAAGGCCAAGGAACACAGCAGACTGGCGTTCTTCTTCCGTAACGTCTCCAACTTTTTAATTTTCTTCAAAACCTCCTCCCCGTAGAGGTTCTTAATTTTAGTACGTAGGCTTTCACGGCCGGTGTCAATATGATTGGATAAAACTTCCGGGCTGAAAGGCCGTGGTCGATTGCTTGATGCATTGGCGCTATACGTTTCGGCCGCACCACCGGTGGCCATCTTCAGTAGCAAAACTTGTTCGAATAGATGTACGCCGAACACGTCCCCAATGTACTGGGAACAAGCAACAGTGAGTTACGGCTACGAATCCTCTATTTATAGCTTTTTGGCCGCTTCAGGTGTATCGCGCGGACCAATGAGAAGCCAGCTCATCATTCTTGATTCTGATTGGCCATGGAAAATAGACCATGCCAGACACTATTTAAGGAGATGCTTTCTCCTCGGCGGTTCAAAGAG
Organism: Magicicada septendecula; assembly: GCA_034769895.1. Classification (NCBI taxonomy): domain Eukaryota; kingdom Metazoa; phylum Arthropoda; class Insecta; order Hemiptera; family Cicadidae; genus Magicicada; species Magicicada septendecula. The sequence continues at coordinate 169,950,887 of CM068375.1, forward strand.
AGAGAGTCTACCTCTAGCTGTTGCCAGGGTAGGCTGTGTCCGTTTGCATGGCGTTTTTGCCAAGTGATTTATCAGTTATTTGTGCATATTTCAAAGTGATTTTTTCCTCCAGTGAAGTAATAGTGTTGAGCTTGTGCTCTACTTAATTATTTTTGTGAAATCTTCTAAACTAGTGAGTTATTGGCAGTATCTTTAGTGCAGTGTAGTGCGCGGCCGTTTTTGTGTTCGTGTGCTGTGCGGCTTCTGGTGAGTACGTGTGTCAGTGCCTGTCAGTTAGTTTAATCAGTGCTGGTGTGTTCATACTCCTTTAACCACCTTTGACGTCCATTTCGGGCTTCCGAAATGGCGTCAAATGCCGATCTACCTTTGCCGGAACCGTTAAGCTCTCTCCTGGGAGCTTGCGGTTCTGCTCCTCTCTCTTCACCTCCCCCCCGCGATAATTGTGAAAGTGGCAGTGACAGTGATATTTCTGACGTGCAAATGGGGAGTGCTGGGTCGGGAGATGAAGAGTTTTCGCTTGTGAATGGCAAGCGCGCCAAACGCAAGCGCAAGCTCGCCGCCAGTCAGTCTCCCGCCTCACCAAACCAGGTCGCTGATTCAGGTAACGGCGGCCGGCAGTCTGTCAATCTTGCTTCTTCTTCCTCTAAGCCTGACCCTTCTACCCTTAAGTTTCCTCCTATTATCATCCCCGATAATAGGAATTACTCCCAGCTTTTAGCCAACCTTCGTTCTGCCCTTCCTTCGACGTCCGTGGAGGCGAAATGCTCCGGCAAATCGCTGAAGCTGGTCGTCAAAACCATTGTTGACTTCCGCGCTGTTCAGCACTTTCTGTCAGCGCGGAACATTTCCTTTCACACCTTCGCTCTCCCTGAGGAGCGTGAGGTTAAAGTCGTTATCCAGGGTATTCCTTATCATACCCCCTCCGCTGCTATCGTGCAGGAACTGACGTCTCTTGGCTATACGCCAACTGCTGTGTCGGTTTTGCACGCCGGCAAAGGGGACACCAAGCATCCCGTCAATACTTTCCTCGTAAAGTTGCTCAAGACTGGAAATTTCGAGGAGGTCTATGGCCTCCAAACACTTCTTCACCTGCGGGTGACAGTCAGGTCATTTGACCCGCGCCCAGGCCCTGCCCAGTGTTTCAACTGCCAGGGCTTCGGGCACTCATCCCTGTTCTGCCATGCGCCCCCACGTTGCGTGCGGTGCGGCGACCCTCACCGTGGCTGTGATAAGCCTCGTGTGCCGGGTTTTGTCCCGTACTGCTGCAACTGCAAGGGCGCCCATCCGGCTAGTTACCGGGGTTGTATTAAATATATCGAGGCGGAAAGACAGCAGCGATCTGCGCGCCCTGGCGCGCAGCGTCGTGTAGCTGGCCCGGCCCCTAATCGGCGAGAGGTCTTCCCCCCTCTCTCCGGTACATCTGTTAAGGCCCCGGCAGCGACTCCTGTCGCTCCCGCGGTCTCAGTCCCGCCTGCAGGCGTCGCTCCGGCGGCGCCTGTGACGGCTCCACTCCCGGCGCCTGCCGGAGCGCCCGGCCCTTCCTACGCAGCGGTTGCTGCTAAGCCATCATCGTCAACCAGTTCCGCCCGCAAGGGCACCAAAAAGCGCTCTCGTCGCCGGACTCCCGGCCGACGACATCAGCAGGCTCGTCCTGCCCAACCTCAGCGGGACTCTCCCGCCCCTGTCATCTCCCAACCTCCGCGCGAGCAGACCAAAGTTCAGTCCGCTAACCCAGCGCCATCTGTAGTCCTGGCCGAAGTTCCTCAGGAACGTCCGCGCGGGTCCCGGGAACTTTCTCGGGCTCCAGCGGATCCCCTGACGGCTTGGGCCACTCAACTTGTTGACAGCATCAGGTCTGCTCCTGACACCTCTACCGTGCTAATGTTAGTATTCCAATCTCTCTCTGCTCTCTTCCCTCTCCTCCCCCTCAATGGCTAGATCCCTGCGGATCGTCGCTTGGAACGCCGATGGCGTTTCCTCTCGTCGATCTGAGCTGGCGGCTTTCGTCGTGGAGTACGACGTTGATGTCGTGCTTCTCTCCGAAACCCATCTAGCCCCCTACCATCGATTCTCACTTCCTTCTTACACTTGTTATCGTCAGGATCGTCCCCGACAGCCGCGCCAACCCCCGAAAGGGGGTACGGCGATTCTGGTCCACAGGCGGATATCCCACAGGTCACTACCCCCCCTAACTACTCGACTCATCGAAGGTTGCGCGGTGGCAGTGGACGCAGGCAGCTCGGAGTTGCGCATTGTTTCCGCGTATCTCCGGCCTGGCCTGAGCCCGCCGCCCCCGCCTGAGGAGTGGAACGCTCTCCTCGACCACCCAATCTCGACACTTGCAGCCGGCGACTTCAACGCCAAACATCCTTCTTGGAACAGTAGGGCTACCAACGACCCGGATACGCACGTCATCGGCCCTGATGATCCTACCCACTTCCACTATGCCGGTCACAGACCGGACGTTCTTGATGTAGTTGTAGTCAGGAACGTGGCCCATAACATCCAGGTCTCGTCAGTGTCAGACCTCTCGTCTGATCACAATCCCCTTCTAATAACTGTTCGAGATGTGTCGGCTTCACCCCGACTTCCCGCTGGTCCTGCTAGGAGGGTCAACTGGCGCTCCTATCACGACGAGCTGTCTCGAAGGTTACCATCTGTCCCAGCGGACCCGATCGCCACTCGTGACGATCTGGATCTCCGTGCCACTCATCTTCAGGAGTTGGTCCAAGGTGTCATGGATCGACACACATACAACGTGGAGGTGAATCGTAAATCGGCCCTTCAACCGGAAGTTATCCACGCCATCTGGCTTCGGCGCAAGCTCCGCCGCAGATGGCAACGAACCCGGGATCCCGCCGTCAAACGACGGTTTCAGGCCCAGTCTCTTTACGTCCAGCAACTTTTGCGGGACGTAAACTCTGATCAGTGGGACTCATACCTTGAGTCCCTTGAAGTCGACCCAGCCTCCGTCTGGAGAGCGACGAGTCGCCTTACCCGCGAGAAGCGTACTCGCAACCCGCTTAACACCCCGAACGGCATTGTTTCTTCACCGGAAGGCAAGGCAGAGGTCTTCGCCGACTGCATGGAGACTCAATTCACCGTTCATGGAGGCGTCTCGGACCCTGCCTTCTCGGTAGTGGTTCGAGACTTCCTATCTGGTTATTTTTCCCGCCCTCCACCTGACCCTCCCGCTCTCTTCGACAGGGACGAACTAGTTTCGTCTATCTGTCGACTAAACCGACGTCGCGCCCCTGGTCCTGATCGGATCGGGGCCGCAGCTTTGCAACATCTCCCGGCCTCGGGCGTTGAATTGGTCCTGGATCTGTTCAACTCCAGTCTCCGGCTGCAATACTTCCCCCGCCTGTGGAAAAATGCCAACATCAGCATGATACCCAAGCCCGGCAAGCCTCGAATGCTTGCAGGCAGCTATCGCCCCATATCATTGTTGCCAGTAATCTCAAAGGTGTTTGAGCGTCTCCTACTCGCCCGCATCTGGCCGCTGCTGGATAATTTTATTCGGAGCGAACAGTTCGGGTTCCGTAGAGAGCACTCGACAACTTTACAACTCGTCCGAGTTGTCACAGCATTGTCCGACGCCGCCAACAAGAGAGAGTCTACGGGCGCTGTCTTGTTGGACGTGAGTAAGGCCTTCGACAAAGTCTGGCACGAAGGTCTTCTCTACAAACTTGCTCAGTCCCCCATCCCACCGTCCATTGTGCATTTCTTGCGGTCATACCTCAGTGATCGTACCTTCAGGGTTAGCGTCGAAGGGTCCTGTTCATCAGTTCGACCCGTCGCCGCTGGCGTTCCGCAGGGATCTGTCCTCGGCCCCGTTCTGTACCTAGTGTACACGAACGACCTGCCTGTTATTCCTGGAGTCACGTTATCTCTATTCGCTGACGACGCAATGTATTACTGCAGCTCCCTGTCCCCGCGAATTGCGTGTTCAAAGCTGCAGCGTCAGTTGAATCTGCTTCCGGCCTGGCTAAGGAAGTGGCGGGTGCTGATCAACGCGGAGAAATCCGAGGCGATCTGTTTCACCAGCAAGTCCACTTCCCGATGCCAGGCCCTCTCCCTCGAAGGGAGGCCTATCGCCTGGCAAAAGTCGGTGAAGTATTTGGGCGTTCGGCTAGACCAGCGCCTTAGCTTCAACGGCCACGTGACTGCTACCCTCAACAAAGCTCGAGGCGTCCGAGCCAAAATATTTCCCATGCTCTCGTGCCGCAACCGCCTGGCTTTGCGCACTAAAGTTACTATCTATCTTTTGTTTCTCCGGTCAATATTGACCTATGCTGCTCCCGCATGGTGGTCGCTTGTGTCGACCACTAACAAGTGTAGGCTGGAAGCTTTCCAGGCCCGTACCCTCAGATCCTTGTCGGGGTCTCCATGGTTTGTGAGAAATGATGTCATTCGTGGAGGCCTTCGAGTTCCTACCCTTGCCGATTTTGTCCGGTCGCTTGCCGAAACTCTTTTTGCTTCTGCAGCGACCTCCTCCTTTCCTTATCTCCGATCTCTCAGCACGTCTGAACCACCTCCCGCTATACGTGTTAAACGCCCTCGGGCGATCTTAGACGACCCCCCGTAATTCTGTTTGCTCTAATTTAGGTTCCCGAGCGATTCTATCTCCTTGTTACCATCCCACCCAGTCAGATACCTTCCCCAAGTAAGTTGATTTTCAGACTGCTTGGCGTTGTTACCGATGCCAAAGACACGGCGGATCCCTGCCTCGCGGGGACCGACCGGCGCTACAAGGCGCCTGCTCGCCGGGCCGGGCGCGTGCGGCATCTGCCGTTCGCCCCGCGATCGGCAGCAGTGTTACCATGACACGATACCTCCATAAATATAAAATTGAAAAAATTTCCGCCGCCTTCTCAGTTAACTGGTTGGCGTGTCCCTCCCGCATATTTTAGGCCACCTTCTATTGAAAGTCCAGCACTGTTTTCTTCTGGCAGCCATCGGGCACGTCCCGGAAGCTGCAATAAGACACGGGTGCAAAGACGCCCCACTATTTAATGCAAAATGCAAAATCGGCGGTTCATAGCGACAGACGCATTCTTATGAATATGGATGGACTCCAGATGTAGGCGAGTGAAGTAACCCCGGACAGAAGACAACACGCGGGCTTCATCAAACATCACCCGGTGATCGTCGTGGGAAAGAGCGTGTTCAGCAACTGCGGACTTTTCCGGCTGGCCCAGACGGCAATATCTCCGGTGTTCAGAGAGGCGCGTCCGGACACTACGCTTCGTGGTGCCTATGTAGACCTGGCCACACGTACAAGGAATACTGTACACCCCGCACGACGAGAGTGGATCCCTGGCGTCTTTCACCGGTCGCAGGAACTGTTGGATCTTTTTGGTTGGCTTGAAGATCGTCCTGACGCCCCGCTTACTCAGCAACTTCCCGATGCGGTCAGTCACGCCACGGATGTAGGGCAAGACAGCAGAGCCAACAACCTCAGGCGACACCGACTCGTCCAGCCTACCAGATCTTCTCGGCCGGGCAGCTCTCCTAACCTCCGCAGCAGAATAGCCGTTGGACTGCAGTGCTTCCTCGAGATGCCGAAACTCATCTTCGAGATACTGGGGCTCACAGATTCTTTTTGCCCGGTCTACCAGAGTCTTCAGCACCGCCCTCTTCTGCCTAGGATGATGATTGGAGGCTTTATGCAGATATCTGTCGGTGTGCGTTGGCTTCCTATAAACTTTATGTCCCAAGCTGCCATCGGTCCTTTTTAGGACCAGCACATCCAGAAAAGCCAATTGTTCATCCCTCTCACGCTCCATCGTAAACTGTATGCGCGGGTGCACAGCATTCAGATGTCCAAGGAATCGCTCCAACTCTTCGTCCCCATGGCTCCAGACCACGAAAGTGTCGTCCACATACCGTAACCAACACTTCGGCTTGAGAGGCGCAGATGAAATTGCCAACTCTTCAAATTTCTCCATATAGAAATTTGCAACCACAGGGCTGAGAGGACTTCCCATCGCGACGCCATCCAACTGTTCATAGAAGCCGTCATTCCACTGGAAGTAGGTCGTTGTTAGGACCTGCCGGAACAAAGCAGTGATGTCCGCCGAGAACAGGTCACCCAAATACCCCAAGACCTCCTGAACAGGAACCATGGTGAAAAGAGAGACCACATCAAAACTGACGAGAACATCGCCAGGCTCCAGCACCAACTCCCGGATCCTCCGGATGAAATCAGAAGAGTCCCGGACGAACGAATCCCTCTGCCCGATGTGCGGCTTGAGCAATCCCGTGAGGTGCTTTGCCAAGCTGTAAGTAGGCGAGCCAATAGCACTGACGATGGGCCGCAGCGGAACGTCTTCCTTATGGATCTTCGGTAAACCATAGAGACGAGGGGGAAGGGCCTCCGAACACCGGACGGCCGTCTTCACATCAGGCGCCAGAGAAGATTGCTTAATCAAAGAATCCGTTTTTCTTAGAACTGTAGTAGTCGGATCTTTGTTCAGCCTCCGATACGTGGCTGGATCTAATATACCTTCAATCTTCCGCTGGTAGTCTTCGGTGTTCAAGACCACAGTGGCGCTCCCCTTATCCGCAGGCACGATAACAATGGAGTCATCCCTCTTCAATTCTCTCAAGGCTCGCAACTCCGCCGACAGAAGATTGCATTTTGGCGGAGCGGCCCTTCTAAGGGCCCTAGAAGCTTCCAATCGGATTTCATCTGCTTGGTCTCGGGGTAGTCCTCGGATGCCTGCCTCCACGCTCGCAACTATTTCCTCCACCGGTACTGTCTTCGGGGTAACTGCAAACTTCTCACCTTTGGCTAACACCGAGGTCTCATGTGGTGTTAGCTGGCGGCTCGATAGATTTACAACCATCCTGTCCATCCTGTCACGATCAAATCCTCTTCCCCCGATGTTCTGGAAACCAAACCGCTCGAATTTGTCACGCTGTCTCTGGCTGGTACTGGCATAACACGACTCGAAGGCATTGTAAGTAAGCCCATCCAACATCTCCCAATCATGTTGTTGGAGGGAACTGCTAAGATGTAAATGCAGTTTTAACAGTTCTTGGTCATTAAGTGCCAACTCTTTCCTCGTATGGTGTATGCGCTCACGCAGCATGGCATTTTCAGTTCTTCTATAAATCCTATTGGCCTGTGGCGTGTTAAAAATATGTCTTTGTCGTAGGAACCTGGGCACGGTTCCCGTGTCTCTACATCTAAGTAAAAAGGCCAAGGAACACAGCAGACTGGCTTTCTTCTTCCGTAACGTCTCCAACTTTTTAATTTTCTTCAAAACCTCCTCCCCGTAGAGGTTCTTAATTTTAGTACGTAGGCTTTCACGGCCGGTGTCAATATGATTGGATAAAACTTCCGGGCTGAAAGGCCGTGGTCGATTGCTTGATGCATTGGCGCTATACGTTTCGGCCGCACCACCGGTGGCCATCTTCAGTAGCAAAACTTGTTCGAATAGATGTACGCCGAACACGTCCCCAATGTACTGGGAACAAGCAACAGTGAGTTACGGCTACGAATCCTCTATTTATAGCTTTTTGGCCGCTTCAGGTGTATCGCGCGGACCAATGAGAAGCCAGCTCATCATTCTTGATTCTGATTGGCCATGGAAAATAGACCATGCCAGACACTATTTAAGGAGATGCTTTCTCCTCGGCGGTTCATAGCGACAGACGCATTCTTATGAATATGGATGGACTCCAGATGTAGGCGAGTGAAGTAACCCCGGACAGAAGACAACACGCGGGCTTCATCAAACATCACCCGGTGATCGTCGTGGGAAAGAGCGTGTTCAGCAACTGCGGACTTTTCCGGCTGGCCCAGACGGCAATATCTCCGGTGTTCAGAGAGGCGCGTCCGGACACTACGCTTCGTGGTGCCTATGTAGACCTGGCCACACGTACAAGGAATACTGTACACCCCGCACGACGAGAGTGGATCCCTGGCGTCTTTCACCGGTCGCAGGAACTGTTGGATCTTTTTGGTTGGCTTGAAGATCGTCCTGACGCCCCGCTTACTCAGCAACTTCCCGATGCGGTCAGTCACGCCACGGATGTAGGGCAAGACAGCAGAGCCAACAACCTCAGGCGACACCGACTCGTCCAGCCTACCAGATCTTCTCGGCCGGGCAGCTCTCCTAACCTCCGCAGCAGAATAGCCGTTGGACTGCAGTGCTTCCTCGAGATGCCGAAACTCATCTTCGAGATACTGGGGCTCACAGATTCTTTTTGCCCGGTCTACCAGAGTCTTCAGCACCGCCCTCTTCTGCCTAGGATGATGATTGGAGGCTTTATGCAGATATCTGTCGGTGTGCGTTGGCTTCCTATAAACTTTATGTCCCAAGCTGCCATCGGTCCTTTTTAGGACCAGCACATCCAGAAAAGCCAATTGTTCATCCCTCTCACGCTCCATCGTAAACTGTATGCGCGGGTGCACAGCATTCAGATGTCCAAGGAATCGCTCCAACTCTTCGTCCCCATGGCTCCAGACCACGAAAGTGTCGTCCACATACCGTAACCAACACTTCGGCTTGAGAGGCGCAGATGAAATTGCCAACTCTTCAAATTTCTCCATATAGAAATTTGCAACCACAGGGCTGAGAGGACTTCCCATCGCGACGCCATCCAACTGTTCATAGAAGCCGTCATTCCACTGGAAGTAGGTCGTTGTTAGGACCTGCCGGAACAAAGCAGTGATGTCCGCCGAGAACAGGTCACCCAAATACCCCAAGACCTCCTGAACAGGAACCATGGTGAAAAGAGAGACCACATCAAAACTGACGAGAACATCGCCAGGCTCCAGCACCAACTCCCGGATCCTCCGGATGAAATCAGAAGAGTCCCGGACGAACGAATCCCTCTGCCAGGTCAGAGCTGTTGGGTTGCGCGTCGTGAGACGACCCAATGGTATCCTAGTACCGAGCCTCCTATGAGGGGCTCCTGCCTAGTGGTCCTGTCCAGACGGAATATTGATTATTTAATTTTTATTGGTCGTTACAACGACATGCTCGTACTAGGTCGACTAGTACAGTATTTGTCGAGGCCGTTTCCAAGAGTCACCTGGACGTATTCGGTACTTGCCAAGGCCAGCTATGAGAGGGTTTGTCTGGGTCCTCGCAGCTCGGACGTAAAATTTACGTGCAAGTCGCCTTGCGGTGTCATCCAAGGAGCGGACACCGAGTCCTCTTCTCAGGAGACGAGAAGAAAACCGATAGGGGACTTTGGCCGCTAGCCGAAGCCCTCTATCGAGAACGCTTTGCAACCTTCTTTTATGAACGGTTGCGAGGTAACCCCAGACGGGAAGAGCGTAGGTAATGATCGGCAACAGATACGCGTTGACAATCAACTTACCCAGCTTGCGGGTCATAGCCTTGTTGGCAAGTATCGGAAACAGTTGCGCGAGACGAGCGGACGCTTTCCTTCGCATCGTCTCAGCGTGGGTACGCCAGGTGAGCCGACGATCGAGGTGGACACCGAGGTACTTAACTTCCCTCGACCAGGGCAGGTACGTTCTACCGAGTCTCACTCGGCCTCGTGGTTCTTTCCGGCGCTTTGTGAATAGCACCGCGGAGCTCTTGGTTTCGTTGACGGCAACTTTCCAGCTTTCCGTCCACGTCGAATACGCATCGAGTGCGCGCTGAAGTCGTGGGATAGCAAAGTCTGCGTTCCGATCGGCGGTATAGACCGCCGTGTCGTCGGCAAACAAAGCCATCTGGACTCCAGGCTCTCTGGGTGCGTCGTTGACATACACGGAGAACAGAAGAGGCCCTAGCACGCTACCTTGAGGTACCCCGGCTGTGATACGTCTCTCGGAAGAGACGTGGTCGTCTATTCGCACGCAGAAAGTCCTCTCCGTCAGAAAGCTAGCAATCAAGCGAAGGTAGCAATCTGGGAGCTGGATTTCCCGGAGCTTGAACAAGAGCCCGTCGTGCCAGACACTATCAAAGGCCTTTTCCACATCTAGGAAACAGGCGACAGTCTGCTCTTTCCGACACCCGGCGTCCGTGATGTATTCCACCAGTCTCATCAGTTGATGAGTGGTGGAATGCCCCACACGGAAGCCGAACTGTTCGGGGACCAGTACATCGAAATTTCGTAGATGATCTAGTACTCTCCGTTGTACGAGGCGTTCGAGGACCTTTGACGTGGCTGACAGTAGACTAATTGGCCGGAGGTTGCCGGGACGGGAAGCGTCCTTTCCCTGCTTCGGGATCACTATAACCGTCGCCTTACGCCATTTCTGGGGAAAATAGGCCAGTCTATGACACGCGTTGAACAGCGCGACCAAGAAAAGTACTCCTCGCTCCGGGAGTCGAGTAAGAGCGGCGTTCGAGACGCCGTCCGGGCCAGGAGCTTTTCTTGGCACGAGTTCAACGAGCCGATCTGTGACCTCTTCCCTAGTAATGGGTTCGGGCTCCGTAGTGATCGGAAGAGACAGAAAGTCTTCCACTTCGTTCTCGACTTCTTCGTCGAAGTCCCAGTCCATGGGCGGGTTAGGTGCGAACTGTCGCTCAAAACACGCGCCCAAGTACTCGGCCTTCGCCTCCGGGCGAGCCAGGATTTGACCGAAAGGTCCAGCAATGGCCGGGATGCGAGGCCGGCGCCTCTTCCCTACCAACGCCGAAGGTATCCGGTAAGGGCTACTTTCGTCCGATCCGTCCCCTGCCTGGGCCACGGCGAGTTCCCAACAGCGTCTCCGGTAGGCCTGCATTTCACGACGTAAAATGCCGGTCGCCCGGTTGTACGCTGCCTTGTCGGCCGGATCACGGGTCCGCTGCCAGCGTCTCCGGAGGCGATTTCTCTCGCAAGCGAGAGCACTCGTCTCCTCTGGGATCCGCTGCCAGTGGGGCGTGACGCCAGGCTTCATTCTGGAAGACGCGTCGATCGCAGATACGACTGCCTCGTCAAACGCGGCAACTGCCTCGTCGACTTGGCGGAAGGTTTCGAGTGGTCCCGCGTCTGGCAATCGGCGACTTAACGCCGGGCCATAGCGATCCCATTCTACCACCTTCCGGACATCTCTGCGTACGACGTGCTGGGTAGCGACGTGTATCAGGATGGGGAGATGATCGGACGATAGTTCCGTTAGCGCGGACACATGGACCGGACAGTCAATTCCTTGAATCACCGCTATGTCCAAGACATCGGGAGCCGCGTTGCGTTGTGAGGGGTAGAACGTAGGTTGGGTAGGCCCAATCACTTGTATCCTGCGAGAATCGGCAAACCTGCGTAAACGTTTCCCGTTTGGGGCAGTCAAGCGACTGTTCCAATCGCGATGTTTACAGTTCAGATCGCCGGCCATGATGACCCTCCTGTGTGCATCGAACGCGACAGCTAGATCGGGGTGAAGGAGCTCTTTTTGCGGCGGTTTATACGCCGCTACCATCTGTACACCGCCTAGAGTGTTTAACAACTCCACAGCGGTGCCTTCGAGGTGAGTCATTGCAGGCAAGACGACTCGGTGATGCTCGAGAGTGAGCCTCACCGCGACGGCAGTACCGCCACCAGCAGTGCCCGGTCTGTCGTTTCGATAGCACACATAGTTGGCCAGTCGTAACCGACTCGCAGGAGTCAAGTGGGTCTCATTGAGAAGTACTACATCGGGTTTGAGTCGGGCCAGTAATTCTTGGAGTTCCTGGATCTTGTTGGACAACCCGTTGGCGTTCCAGGAAAGAATCGAGAGATCTCGTTTGAGGACCCGACTCATAGAAGACCTACACAAGTGGCGGCTTCCACCAAGAGCATGAATCTCTCAGTTATGTCAGCAGTCTCCAAGCGGGAGCGGATGGACCTGAAGGTCTGGGCGACTTTGCTGAGGTCGAACTCAGCAAGGAAGTCTTTGACGACCTGGTAGTCGTCAGGAACGGTTCTTGAGGCAGATTGCCCGGAGACTGCGTGCGCATAAGAGCGCCGAGGCTTATCAATCGGGGGATTGGTGGAAGCCAGGGGTTTCTTGGGGCCAGGTGTAGCACCTCTAGCGGAGGTGCTAGGAAGAGGGACAGATGCGATTGCGTCGGACTTCGCGCGCTGTGCAGGCTGTCTGGACTGTGCGGCCGGGTTGGCAGGAGCCCGGGATCTAGCGCCACGGGGCTTTCTATGCCGCTTCTTTTTGCCTGCGTTGGGAAACCGCGGGGGCGGGAGGTCAGGCGAGGCTGCTTCTAAAGCAGGGGCAGGATTCTCCGTTGCTGGGGGGGATTGAGAAGTCTCAGGCTCCACAACCGAGATGTTTTCTTGTGGCTGGGCGGTCTCACTTTTAGGTGCCGCGAGGTTACGGCGCTTTTTCGCCAGAGGCGGGACAGGGGCCTGTGAAGGAGCCTGAGTTGGGGTTGCCTGTGCTGCAGGTGTTTGCTTCGGGCCTTTAGAGCGTTTTTGTTGCCTGGTAGTGACTGGGGCGGAAGACACGGCAGCCGTAGCAGGAGGCGCAGGGCCTGGCTGCTCGGTTGCAGGTCTTGAACCAGCTACCGGATGCCTCGGTGGTGGCAGGCGCCCTTTTGGCTTTCGCCGCTCGAGCTCCTGCTGAAACACCGGACATGCCCGGTAGTTGGCGGGGTGACTCCCGCCGCAGTTGATGCATCTTTTGAATGCAGGTGCATCACAAAGTTTGGAGGCGTGAGGGAGAGAGCACCTCACGCACGCCGGAGCGTTGGAACAAGAGTCAGAGTGGTGCCCGAAGCGTTGGCACCTGTGACACTGAGGCAGAACCCCGGGAGCGCGGCTTCGTTCCACTTTTACGCGGAAACCAAAAAGCCGCGTAAGTGAGAGTAGGCTAGTGCCTGCCTCGCTATTCTCCACCAGGATGCGGACCAGAGGAATTGGACGCCTTGGTCCGGCAGGAGTAAACACCCGATGGACCGCGCGAACAGGATAGCCCAGCTCGCGCAGCTCATCGAGTATTTCCTCTAGAGGGGATTCCACGTCCAAGCCTCTGAGGACAAGCGACAGAGGCTTCACGTGTTTAGGCGAGAAGGTATGGTACTGGAATTGCTGGGATTCCACGTACGCCAAGACACTGCGGTACACGTCCATTCCGCGGACAACGATCTTGACTGTATCGCCCCCAAGGAGCTTCAGGTCAACGTTGGCCGGGGAAAGTCCGGGAGCCACTATCAATCGCCGGTAAAAACCGGTGACGTTGTTCACGCCATGAACGTAAACGGGCGGGATGCGAACAGCGGCCGACGGTGCTTGGGCACCGCCGGACGCAGTCGGCCCCGGGCCGGATTCGCCATCGGCGGGGACAACTTCCATGGCGGACGCCGAGGAAGAGGTTGAGGACGATCGGTTCCGCCTCGGTTTCTTAACCGGGCGCCCCCGTGGCCCAACCGCCACGAAAGCGTCGGTCTCGTCACCGGGCAGCGGAACCGACCGGGGATCGACTTGGTCCGCATCCATAAGCGGAGAACACGGCGAGTCGCTCGTGTGGGGCGGGGCAGTGGCGAGCGACTGCGAGCTCGATGACGCGCCCGGAGCGGGCATTTCCGCCATCGAGCGGGAGGTTCGCCGACCAGAGGCAGCCAGGCTGCCTCCGGCGGTAACCAGGGACCTAGGGTCCGGCCCGAGCCGGATCGCTTGCGGGACTTCTGGAACGCTCAGGCTTACTACGAGCTGGGCAAATGACCGGCTTCGTTAGATACCTCTCCTTACCAAGAGAGGTGTCCACCGGCCTCTTTACCTAGGCGATATCCAAGCTCGCTTACCACTGGTGGGGGCTCGCAAGGATCGTCCTAGGCAGCGCTACCTAAGAGCCTGAGCGTCAGCGGGCAAGATGCGCTGCGCAACCTTAAGCTCTGGCAGGCTATTGGCTTCCTCTTCAGCGGCAAGGTGGTGGTCCTGAAAAGGGTCACTTGGCTGGTGGCCCTTAGAAGGTCCGACGCACTCAGCTGTGCTTGTGCTGGCTACTCGATTCACCAGCCAGCTGAGTTGTGGTCTTCTGTCTTCTTGGTGTCAAAGGCAGCAAGCGGGCCAAGATGTTGGCTGTCCAGCGGCGAAGCAGTAGGCAGCAGGGCAGCGGCTGATCACAGCGAACTTCAGCTTCCAAGCTGGAGAGAGCAGTCCAGGAGAGAGATCTGTACTGTTCCAATGCTGGTTCCGAAGTGAACCACAGTTGCCATCAACCATCCAATCCCTCTGCCCGATGTGCGGCTTGAGCAATCCCGTGAGGTGCTTTGCCAAGCTGTAAGTAGGCGAGCCAATAGCACTGACGATGGGCCGCAGCGGAACGTCTTCCTTATGGATCTTCGGTAAACCATAGAGACGAGGGGGAAGGGCCTCCGAACACCGGACGGCCGTCTTCACATCAGGCGCCAGAGAAGATTGCTTAATCAAAGAATCCGTTTTTCTTAGAACTGTAGTAGTCGGATCTTTGTTCAGCCTCCGATACGTGGCTGGATCTAATATACCTTCAATCTTCCGCTGGTAGTCTTCGGTGTTCAAGACCACAGTGGCGCTCCCCTTATCCGCAGGCACGATAACAATGGAGTCATCCCTCTTCAATTCTCTCAAGGCTCGCAACTCCGCCGACAGAAGATTGCATTTTGGCGGAGCGGCCCTTCTAAGGGCCCTAGAAGCTTCCAATCGGATTTCATCTGCTTGGTCTCGGGGTAGTCCTCGGATGCCTGCCTCCACGCTCGCAACTATTTCCTCCACCGGTACTGTCTTCGGGGTAACTGCAAACTTCTCACCTTTGGCTAACACCGAGGTCTCATGTGGTGTTAGCTGGCGGCTCGATAGATTTACAACCATCCTGTCCATCCTGTCACGATCAAATCCTCTTCCCCCGATGTTCTGGAAACCAAACCGCTCGAATTTGTCACGCTGTCTCTGGCTGGTACTGGCATAACACGACTCGAAGGCATTGTAAGTAAGCCCATCCAACATCTCCCAATCATGTTGTTGGAGGGAACTGCTAAGATGTAAATGCAGTTTTAACAGTTCTTGGTCATTAAGTGCCAACTCTTTCCTCGTATGGTGTATGCGCTCACGCAGCATGGCATTTTCAGTTCTTCTATAAATCCTATTGGCCTGTGGCGTGTTAAAAATATGTCTTTGTCGTAGGAACCTGGGCACGGTTCCCGTGTCTCTACATCTAAGTAAAAAGGCCAAGGAACACAGCAGACTGGCTTTCTTCTTCCGTAACGTCTCCAACTTTTTAATTTTCTTCAAAACCTCCTCCCCGTAGAGGTTCTTAATTTTAGTACGTAGGCTTTCACGGCCGGTGTCAATATGATTGTTAATAAACATACTATGCCAAATGGTCTTGTTCTTCAGTTCAGAGATTAAGATTTAGCGGGATTAGGCTTCAAACAGGCTTCGACCAGTGGTTTCTTGGCTTCCTTACAGCTCTTTGACCTGACAGTCTACAAACCAATATTTGAGGAAAAAAGGCAATGTGGATAACAGGAATTGAAGTACTGTTTTACGTGTTTGCTCGGCTTCTACTACTTTCAAAGAGACACACGTTTCTGCTGATCAGGTAAGCTACCTGAGAGATTTGTCGTTGAAGATAAACCTTTAACTGTTACATCGCATCCGGACAAGTTGAAAACTGGGTATGTATACACAATCACATATTCATGTATCAAATCATAGCAAGCAGCATGGGTTCTAAACAAACTACTACATCATAGCATAATGTAGTTTACACAATGAAAAAGTAACAAACGTCTTTTGTGTAGTAGATATTTATGAAACGAACGTCTTGATAAATAAAGCAGACAATTCATGGAAAACATTCAGACAAGGTTGAACGAGAAGATTGTCAACATCATTTGGACAATTGTATATTGCGCTTTAGTACAACTGTAGTATATTATCTGGATTGTGTGTATGTGTGGTGGTCTACCTTAACATGTACGGCTATTGTCGTCAAGACGAATCATGGTCATAAAAGACAAATGATGATCCCGACGAGTCTCCATGTCGCGACTGCATGTAAACTCGTTTAACTTTTATGATGCACTCGTTACGCTGTACACTCTGGAGACAGTTGTCATCCTGAAAGACTGTCCAACTGTATACATAGCTGAAGTTCTGATGTACGTGCATACGCTATTTTGTAGTGACTAGTTTAGGCAAAGTGGATTAAAAAATGACAACTTTCAGGCCATTTATATTCTTTCCAACGTTATAAACGCACGTAAGAAACGCACCACGGTTTGGCAATAAAATTTAAAAACCTACATTCAGAATGATGCAGTAACTAATTGTTTATAACGTATTGCATCTTTATGCATACCTCTTTATTGCTTTATTCTGATTCAAATTTCTCATCGTGTTTGAACTCTTTGATTCATTTTATAATTTCTAGTGGCACGGCCTAAATGTAAAGCATAATATTGTTTCCGGTTTCAACGTCTATTTGCTAAGATCTAATCAGTCTCTATTTTGAAAATGTCACTTTGACTTGCATCTAACAGTTTCCTGTACGCTTTCTGTATCCCTTTATGTAAAACTTTAACCAAACGCAATTTGTTATCATTTTCATGTAACGTTTCTTTTCTAATCATCAGGTGTAGTTACAAATTTAACAGTTTGTTACATTATTTGATTTACATATAACCTATCTTAATTTTGTTACCTGCTTTTATTTTCTTTGTACGGTATGATTTACTTTTGTTAGTAATGGTTTGTGCTTAACTTATTTTACAAGTTTATTAATCGTTTTGTGTCATATCCTTTTAGTATTGCGATATCATATTCAGTTTTCTTGTCTTCCTGTTTTTCTAGTACAATAAAAGGAATTTTTACAATTAATGTAATATGGAATTCAATCGAGTTTCTGTATATCTGTATATCGTATAGGTTGTACTGAATATTTAGGGACGATTAGTAAAGTCTGTGTATATTTTCTATGTATTAAGTATTATTTAAATTTATTAAGGGAACGTATGCTTAATATGTTTAACATAGTGTTTATTTAATATTCCATAAGAGAATACGTTATTTAATATTACTGAAAATGAACAATGAGAAGTATTGTTGTACATAAAAAGTTTACATTTATTTGGTAAACAATATAATAACGTAAAGTGAGTATTGTGTGTGTGCGTGTGTGCTCGCGCGCGCGCTCATTTTGTAATTTAACGAACGATATAAGTTCTCAGTTTTAACCTGACCATTTGGCATTTATCTGTGTCTCTGGCTTACGATACATTTACCTGTACGTCTCTTTGGGGTATGACTCACGATAACTTTTGAATGCTGTACAAAATTTTGTTAAAACGTATTTCGCGAGTTCAGATTTTTACTCCACAGATTCTAATTGTTTTTAAGATGAACACTCCTTTCAAAAAGAGACTGTGAATCAATATTTTCAGAGGCAAACATATTTTAAGTCACAAAAATGGAACCACTGATTTCTGATAAATGAGTCAGAAGTTCGAGAAATCGAACTCAGCTCTGCCAACAAATCCTACTCTCACGTCTTCGATGACTTTAGTCGCGTGGCTCCTGGGTACACGGCATGAGTGGTGTATGTTATGTAGTAGACGAGAGAGGATGAAGGGCGAGTTTCCAGCGCCCTTTAATTAACTGGAACAGACCAGCTGAGGTATGATAACCCTAAAAGAAGAGTTCCCGGTCCTCCAGTTCCCGGTTCCCTAGGGCCAGCTCCTCTATCCTCAGAAAACAAGTCAAATTACTAAAAACCTGGAAAAAACAGCCGGCCGGATCAAATGGAAATCGACTTGGCAAACGGAAAAGGACTTTGATTTTGAGTACGTGGAATATTCGAGGGTGGAGAACTAAGCACTATAAAATTATTACAAAAGTGCAGAAAATTGAATCCGACGTAATAGTTTTAACAGAAACTAAGAAAAATGGTCAAGTGAGCGAAGAAGTAGAGGACTGTGTCCACATTTACTGTGGTGTGAACAAGGAAAAGAGAACTCGGAGTGGAGTATCTATACTGATAAAAAAGAAGCTTATAAAAATGTAAAAAGCTGGAAATAGATCAATGGAAAATTTATTAAACTAAGCTTGATCTGGAAAGGAATCGAGGTAGACATTATACAGGGTGGCTCAGGGAAACGGGAAATTTTGAAATAATTAGAAAAAAATAAAGGAACGTTACAAAACTTTATTAGAGGCTCAAAATATGTTCTACAAGACTGGAAATTACATTAGGCATTACCTTTTAAAAATTACATCAGTTAAATGCTGCCCATTTTGCCGTACACATTCAGTAAGTCGTTTCTGTAGGTTTTGCATAGCGCGGCGCAATGTGTCACCTGGGATTTTGGCGATTTCCTCTTCAATCTGTGTCTTGAGCTGAGCAAAGGTTCTTGGTCTAGTCTGGTGCACGATGCTCTTCAGATGTCGCCATAAAAAGAAGTCACAGACTGAAAGGTCTGGAGATCGGGGCGGCCAAGCGATGTTAGCATTCCTTGAAATTATGCGATCCCCAAACAAACGTTTCACTGCTGCCATAGACTGTCTGGCAGTGTGTGAGGTGGCTCCATCCTGTTGAAACCAGGTGTGCTGAATGTCAAGATTTGGAAAAGTATGGAGTCTTGGAGCCAAAAATGTCTCTAGCATGATGACATAACGTTGAGACGTCACAGTGACAGCAATGCCTCGTTCATCTTCAAAACAGTAAGGGCCTATCACCCCATGACACGACACTTCACACCATACGGTAACTTTGGTACTGTGTAATGGACGCTGGTGAAGCTGAGCAGGGTTTCCTTGAGCCCAGTAACGGAAGTTCTGCTTATTCACGTATCCACTTCAAGTGAAAATGGGCTTCATCGGTTATCCAAAGATTTTGAATGAAGTTAGCATCGTCATTAATTTTAGTCAACAATTGTTCACAAATTTGCAGGCGCAATACACAATCATAAGGATTCAGTTGTTGCACAATCTGAAGTTTGTACGGATGAAATTGAAGTTCATGGAGTATTCTTTGAACACTCCGACGTCCGAGCTGCAATGACGAGGCAATTTTTCGCACCGAACGACGAGGAATCCTTAAGATGGCAGCTCGCACGGCATTAATGTTTTCTGGGGTACGTACGGACCGTACACCCCCACTAGGCTTTTTCTTCAGAGCTGAACCAGTCTCTTCAAAATTACGAATCCACGTTTCGATTGCGTGTAACGAAGGAAACTGACCGCGGGGCGGGATCTGATATTGTCACTGAAACTCTCGTTGTGCAGCTGTCAAACTATCACCATGTCGGTAAAACGCCCTTACGGCGACCGCACGCTCTGGACCGCTCCCCTGCTCCATGGTAACTAAATGTCCGTTACTGCTAGACAGACAGTTTCACTTCTGCTACATCTACAGGGCTGCCAACATCAACTTCAAATTTTCCCGTTTCCCTGCGCCACCCTGTAGAAGTTCATGCCCCAAATGATGACACAAAAGATGAAGTTAAAGAGGCAGCTTATGAAACCTTGACGGAGATACTTGATAAAGTAGGACACAGAAAAGAGGTTATTTTGTTGGGAGATTTCAATGCGTGGACCGGAAGTGACAAGTACAGTAAGATCATTGGAAGTTATGGAGATCATAAACTAAATTATAACGGAGGGAGATTAATTGAAACATGTAGCCAGTACTCTTTAAGGATACAAAATGGATTCATTAAACATAAAAATACTCACAAATATACATGGGTCTCAGGACAGTCCAAATCTATAATTGGCTATATCATAACAAGACAGCAAAGAAGAATTAAAGTAGAGGATGTAATTGAAGTTTCCTACTCATCTGCAAAAATCATGTACTAATGATATAATAAATAAAATCAATGAAACAGCTTTAGATATTCTTGGGCTGAACGACCAAAACAGTCAGAGTTACAACTATCCTCCATGGTGGAGCAAAGATATAAGGGTTCTTATAAATGAAAAAAGACAAGCATATCAGAAGTTGGTTAATGAATAACGATACAGAAGATAGGAAACAATACGCAAGATTAAATAGATAAGTCAAGCGATCAATTTCAAAAGCGAAAAATGAAACATGGGAAATTAAGTGTGAAGAAATAGACAATTGTATCGGTTCAACCAAGTCAACGGCTGGAAGGTGATTAAAAGTCTCCAAACTAACAGACAGGAAAGTAGTAGGCTATATATTATTCAAGAAAGAGAATGGAAAAAGCATTATACTGATATATTAATGAAAACGATACAGGAATTTGTGGAATAAAATTTATCTGAGGAAGACTATAATAGTGAAGAAGAATATGATAATGAAGAAAACATAATAATTGCAGAAGAAGTTCGGAAGGTAATTAATATCTGAAAAAATAATAAATTAACTGGACCAGGAGGAGTCCCAAACGAGTTGTTCAAACATGGATCTGAAATTTTGATGGAATTACTGGCTTATATATTTAACCTGTTCCTTAGGGGAGATGAGATACCACCTGAATGGACAACGGCGCATATCAGCTATATATATATATATATATATATATATATATATATATATATATATATATATATATATAAGAAAGGGGACCGCTAAAACTGCACTAATTATAGAGGAATTAGTGTTACAAATTCTGTTTCTAGAGTATATGGTAAGATTCTCAAAAATCGAATCGAGCAAGAAATGAAAGATTTTGAATAGCAAACGGATTCCGGGTTGGTAGGTTATGTGTTGACAGTATTTTTACACTCCAACAAGTTTCGGAAAAAAGGATGGCTCACAACCTACAAACCCATATTTTATTTATCGATTTAACTAAATCATATGACAGCATGCGCTTGCTATATTATGGAGAGCTATGCAGAATCAAGGAATAAGTAGTAAATATATAAAAGCAACAACACAACTATGTAAAGATATGACAGCCCAAGTTATAATAGGAAAAAGGATATCAAGCAAAATAAATATTAGTAAGGGCTTATATATGGGTGTACCAGTTAGAAATGACAAGACGTTTACAATACACTTTGCAGACGATCAAACTATAATTGCAGAGGACGAAATTGATATAAGTTGTATGCTTAGAAAACTAGCAGAAGAATATGAGAAATGGGGTCTCCAAATAAATACCTCAAAAACTGAGTACCTCATAGTAGGCGGTGAAGGTCAAGACCTAAAACTAGAAACAACAGTGATGAAAAATATTTAAAACTTCAAGTATTTGGGTGTAACAATGACATCGGATGGTGAGAGCAACCAAGAAATAAAAGTAAGAATATGACAGATAAGACAGCAACAAAACAATTAAACACTCTGCTTTGGAGTCAACGAATAACAAAATACAATAAAATCAGAATAAATAAAACTTCAGTCGAAAGTATAGGCCTATATAAAGCAGAACTGTGGGAAATTAATAAAAGAAATAAATCTAAAATAAGAACTATGGAGATGCATTACTGGCGGAGTGCTGTAGACTAACAAGACTAATTCCAGCCTCTAGAAGAAAAAAAGGAAGACCTAAACATTAATGGAAAATGGACGTCGAAGATGCAATGAGTGGAAGAGGACTTAAAGAACAGGAGTGTTTAGACCGGCGCCAGTGGAAGCTAGGATGCGAGAGGCGTAGCCAGTCATACTTAAATAGGTTTAAAAATGGAATACTAAATTAGAAGGCACATTAACCGAAATGTAAATATAATGTTCAGATTTGAAATTTTCTAAATTTTTGGAGAACAGACTTCAATTTTTTAATTATTTAAATCTATACCGGTTATCAGACTATAGGAAATTTTAACCCAAACTCAAAAGACGTGTTTGTTTCGAATTTCTGTTAACCTTAAAAGTACTACGTGGTAAC
Source organism: Magicicada septendecula (assembly GCA_034769895.1). NCBI lineage: Eukaryota > Metazoa > Arthropoda > Insecta > Hemiptera > Cicadidae > Magicicada > Magicicada septendecula. The sequence goes on from CM068375.1 coordinate 169,972,609, forward strand.
AAAGAAATTAACAATTTTTTTAGTGAAATTGTAAGAGTGAGTGTAGGGAATTTATGTGACGATTGCAGTTAATTAACGCACCAAAAGATTTTATTTTTAGTAAGTCTATACAATAATTGACTTTCGTACTTAACACATTATTTGAAAGCTGTTAATTGTTATTTCCCTTAAAAAAAATTATATAAACAAAAACCAAGTACAAGAAACAACGTATAATAACGTCTTTGTGTTGTTTATCGACTAAAGCTAAGATAGGTACATACTAATACCTATAATTACACTTTAAAAAACTGAGACTTATTAATTAACTTTATCTGAAAATAAGCAAATTTTATTCAAAATGGTGAACGAGTTGTACAGCTGAAAGATTACTAGAATTACGTGATATGCGTATTTGTGCTTGGCCACTTTGCAAGTGCCCATGTATGTTTGTCTGTAACTATAATAAGAAGGTGCTGCGTGATACGATTTAACTTCTGCAGAAGGGTGATCAACTTACATTCCGACACCGCGTCTAGATACATGTAAGTATAAAAATAATTTAAAATCTGTAAGTTATGTGTATGTATGTGCCTCAACCTCTGTATGTGAGTAATTGTATATGTCTAGCAGTGTAGAAAACGATGAGAAACAGATACAAATGTTTCAGTCAGATTTCAGTATTATACAGAATATTAATATGTGGGAACAGTACAAATGCGGGACGAAATTTCCACGAACCGACAGATTAGAACATCTGATTGAAACATAAGGAAATGTTAATCAGCGAACAATGGTCAACATTGTTCTATTAATGTGTTTAGTATGCATACTGTATACTCAAAATATTTCGTCTTCAATTACGGAACATAACGTAATGCTGTAATTAAATTCCATTACATAAAATATAATGGAATATATAATACACTCGGGGATGCTGATAATTCACTAAACTTAATATATCATGCTGCTAACAGTAGAAAGCCGTGAGATAATGGGTAGGAAGGCAAATAATATTAAACAAAAAGAATGAATTTAAGAGCAATCTGAATTGTCTGCGAATTATGTCGTGTCAATGATGTAATTGTTCTTTATGCTGCGTCTTGTCTCTTCTTCTTTTTTCCTCTCTTATCGACATAATTGTTTTCCCAGCAGCAGCTTTAAAGAAATTTAATTAAATAGCGGTATTACTCAGACCCCAACTGAACGAGACTTAAAGGACTTTGTACAATTCTGTTTGCCTTACGTAGCATACTTATACGTAAATAGTAGAAAAGCGTATAACATTCGGTACTTTTTCTCATTGATTTAACTAATAACATGATACTATTTTGCTTACTGCAGCGTGTTGGATGTTCATTGTATTAACAATTAACCACGCGCATCTTCTTCTGACAAACGCAGCTGCCAGTTCTGTTTTTTCATAAAACTTTCCATTCCGTATAATTTATTTACTATTAATTAATTTTATTATTACGTAATATTGTGCTAAAAAGTTACGATAAAATAAACAAATATTGAGTAAATATAATGTAATAGAAACAGGAGTTTCGTTCAAGAAAACACAAAAAACATTCATGTAAAATGTTGAAAAATGTTCTGCAAATGAGTAATTATAGTTTATTAAAACATGACCTGGAAAAAACATACAATTTGTTATTGAAATTTCGTCGAGCTTGAAACGAGATTTGCATTTGTACATTTCCAGTTAACAATAGGCTACGTAAACTACATAGGCTACATTACGCAGAGATTTCGTGTTGTAAGTTAGGTACAGCCATAAAGACCGTTTATGCTAAATAAAAATTTCCGTTTAGACTAAAATATAGAATAAAAATGCTAGTAATATAGATATTTATATGTTTTGAAAATGGTAAATATGTAGCCGCGGTGGCCATTTTAGATATTATTTTTAAAACACAGTTGTAGTCTGTCATACTATTTGTTAAAGTAAATATGTTAAAACGATCACAAATTTAAGAGAGTCTCATTTTTAAGAATATAGGGTAACTCTATTGGAAAATCCTGTAATTCTGATAGTAATTCTTTCACCACAGGAAGCCACTGTATTAACCGTAAGTGGCCTATCACACTTTTAACTTGATCTTAGCCTTCCTGAGACGGAAACTGCACTGTTTAATAATGGACGCCGGAAGCTTTTAATTGTAAACAGAAATACAAATGGAACGATTTGTAATAGTATTTTTGCAATAGTAATCAGAGTATCAGTAAAACTACGAAATCATGGAGCCTCAAATCCGACTATCCATGAAACAATTTATATATAAGAGTTTAATTATACTATAAAAATCTAAATAAGTGTACCTGGTTAATTTTATCATAAATTTAAAGTATGATTATACCAAGATTCTAATATACACTTATTTTTACATGGTCACAGAATCTTATTTAATAGTCATTTCTCATTCTCTTAACCGGCGTTATTATAAAATACAGAAGTAACTAATTGGTTACTAAGTGACTATATCATTTGTGCAAGAGTTGCTTACATACAGACATAAAAATTGATTTACCATAGTATGTATAAACACTTGGCTACAAGATATTTGCAAACAAAATCTTATCCTGGCCAATACTATGGAAGAATCGATTTTATTCGTAGTATTTTGAAAAGAGTATTTTACTAATTATGTAGGTATACAATACATACAATGAAAATATACACTTTTCTAGTTACAATGATACATCAGAAATAGTTTTAGTGTGTATAAATTTTTTACATATTACTGTAGAATACTTATAATTGAAATATATTAAATACATTCGAATTGCTAAAAAATGAAAATGTTCTGTAAACGCATCATATTAAAGTAGTAGAAACAACGGGCGTTTTTATTATCAAGCAGATGTAACATACAAAAAACTGAGAAACTCCTTTTACTTAAATACATAGACGTCTCACAAGATGTATATTAACAAATAATGTAGACAAACAAGACTTTTGGGCGATAGTACAGCGCTGTCAAAGCTGTGCAAAATGAACTTTCTAGCAAGACCATTAACCGTACGTGCTATGCATATTGATGGCTCCTATGCACACAGAGCTGTCTTATTAAAGTTTATAAACTCATTAAAAACAGAAAACTTGTGACTTATGTGCCATGGAACATAACAAAGAAGTGGTATTAAGTACAAAACGATTCGAATGGCGTTTGTCGATACGAACACACTATAGTTAGTTAGAGCAAGATTAAAGTTTCTGACCTGCTTCGTGACGCGAATGTGGAACTGACGGAGTACACTAGCCATGGATTAACAATAATAGCATTATATATTACGATCTATTAGAACATAATAGCGTTAATTAGATCAAAATCTGCCCGTACTAATCTGAATTATTAGAGGGCCGTAATGTATGCTATTTATCTACGAACTCACGATCCTAATGTAAAAAATGGAAGAAACCAATACAAATCATAATACCAAACCCTTAATATATATATATATATATATATATATATATATATATATATATTGTAATTAAACCAAATTACAAATAAAAGATAAGATAATAAATTTATGTTGATAAGGAAAATTTTTGTTAGTTATAAAAACATTTTGTTTTTGTTTAATTAATTAATTGTATGTTTTTCAATTACTTTCGATTAAATAAATGAGATTTTGTGTTTTGAAAATATTTGTTTCTATACATAATCTATTTATGTATTTGGATCTATTATTCTCTCTTCTAACTTTGCTCTTCTTCTTCTTCTTCTTCTTTTATCACTCTAAATTATTTTTAGAAGAAATAAATAACTAGTATTTACTATACAAATAATTATAAACGCTTGTAACTGAATAATTATGATGTTTATTTCTTAACATTTGAAATTATGCGCCACTCTGATGCGCGTGGACCAGGCTTTGGTTGAGATTCGCTCAGGTCACTTGTGAACAAAATGACAAAATATAATGCTTACAAAATTAATTATTTCGGATTCTTTTAACTGTCGAAATGGTCACAGAGGGCAAGGAACAAGATACAATGCTTACAACTATCTTAAAATAAATTATTATTGCTGAAAAAATAACAGTATTATGAAAATTGTCAATTATTAAAATAAGATCGAACCATCCGTAGAATGACGTCACTGGTTCGGGAAGGCTGTGTTCCGTTCGCTGTACAGTAAATCCAGTATGGCTGCCGCTCAATTCGTCGACTTTCTGCTATACAACGCAGATGATATTCTTCTCCCTCAGAAATAAATGAGAATTCCTTCCTCGGCGAAGTTGTAGTATCCCTCGAAAATTGTGTGAAGTGTTCTTCCCTCTTCGGTGATGTCGTTCTGTGATTCTTTGTTGGTGCAGTGTTCTGTGTTCAAATATGTTGAGTTCGTGTCCAGTTAATATATGTTGAATCTTTCTTAAAATGGCGGTTGCTTTCTCGTTCTAGTAACTGGTATTATTATTGTAGTTGTTCTGGATCAGTTTGGTGTTAGCTATTATATTTTGGTGTTATATTTCCTTTGGTAACCTCTGTTACACTTCTTGAGGTTCCACACAATGTTTTTTCACTATTTTTATATTTTTAGGTCCTCCGTCAGTAATTTCTGATCTGTTCACATTAACGATTAACAATAGACTAATGACTGAAAGTCGACGTTTTGTGGTAATTTATAAAATGTCTTTTTCCTCTTCCCATTGTTTTTTTACAAAATTACACGTCTTGGATTTGATTTCAACTCCTAAACATACATAACAATTTTTCCTATTTATTGCTGTAACTCAATTATTTATTAATTTTACAAAAATCTAACTATTCAGCAATATTCTTAAGCTAATTTTACATAATTTGATATATAACTGGGTCTGTTTTAAGTTCTGATAAGCCTAAAATTTACAATTTTTGATATTTATTGTAGGCCTTATATTTTTTACAAATTTAGTATTTAAATGGTTTACAAGTGTTTTTCTGTTAATATTTCCATGAAATAATATTACTCACTCCATGATTATTGCTTGTTGTTAATAATTTGTTGTTATAATACTCCAATATTGATTAATTTACTTTTATTTGAGTTGAGTACTCTTTAGGCCTAGTATTACTTATTCCAAATAAAGTTAATTTTCTTCTTTTGTCATTACATTTGTTATTATTTGTGTCTGTACTGATTACATTTTCATATCTTTGTATTGTATGGACTAGATTCTATTCTTCATATGTAGTTTGATTGAATTTATTTATTTGAGTTTGACTCTATGATAGATGATTTTGATTTACAATGCTGTTTTGTTTTTCTATTGTGGTGTGTTAGTTAGTTTGCATTATACTTTTTATATGGTTTACAATTTAATAAAAAAAATACAACATTCCTATTACCTACTTGCCTTCTCTGCCTTAACAATCTTGAAAATTATTTAACATTATGTTGAATACCTTAGAACATCTTATTAGCTACTAATTTTTTATATTGCCTAAACATAACAAACATATCTTAAGCTTATTATTTTTTCATTGATATTATTTAACTATAATTATTCTAAATCATCCTATTACTAATAATGCTGTCAGTCATTCACTGTCCTTTGCATTTATTATATATGAATTGATAGAACTATAAACATCTTATTTCTAATAACACTCGTCAGTTATTACACTGTCTTTGGTGTTCGCTGTTTCTAATTTGATTACACTATTAACATCTTATTATTAATAAGATAATAATAAGTGTTATTACACTATCTGTTGTATTTAGGTTGCTTTTTTGTAACACTCACCTATAATAAAACACCTTATATCTATTATTTCCTTATTGTATCTAATCTTTAAAACATTCTTATCACTAATAATATTCTCAGTTAGTAAACTGTCTTTTGTTCTAATGCTAATTTTACCTGGTATCTCTCTACACTAATGGTAGTCTCTTTTTAAATAATTTTATTGTCTTTCACTGTTTATTTCTTATTGTATATCACTTGTTATTCTTAATTTAGGCTTACAAACTAGTTTACATGTTTATTTTTCACTGTATTGTATCCTGTAACTTGTTATTTGGTCAGACAATTATTCATTGGGTTTAAATGTATAAGAATAGGGTATATTCCTCCTCATAAGGTTTTAGTGGATATCCCATCTTGTTGCTATATTCTTTTATGGACCTTGATATATTTGTCTCTTCCTTCTCATTATACTAACATTTTCTTGTCTTGTGGTTTCGTGTCCTTTTCTCATTTATAACTCCTTATTCATTTGTTATTGGTTTAATGTCTTGGGGTTTCTTTGCTTCTTGACTTAATAAATTTCCCTTATTAAAATTGTGTTTACCTTTTTATCTTTTTTCCTTTCCTTTTCACTGCTCCCCAACGTACTGGGTATACTGCTGTTTTATTGGGTTTCTATATAGTTGGTTATTTATATATATGGATCAAGAGTTTTCTTTGTTATTTAGTTTGATTTTATTAACATTTTATTGACTTAATGTACAGTTTCTTTAGTTTAATCTTTAACCATTTATTGTTCTCACTCAGTATTGACATTTTCTTCTTTATTCATGTTGTATTAAGTTAAAATTTTAATGTGATAATTCTGTTATGCTACAATATATATATATATATATATATATATATATATATATTGCAACGGAACACAGAACACAGGATGATAAGCTATGTTGTTTGTATTAGAGCACATGGATGACGAGCATTTTCTTGTTTAAATTTGTTTTATGTAATATTTCATCTTTCAGCCGTAAGTTTTGTATTTAGCAAGTAGGATATACCAAATTCTTCATAAAAAGACGTTCTTTATTGTCATGTATTTTTTGAGTGAATTTGTGCGCGTGGGCGGGTGGGATAACGTGTGATCGCTATATCTTCCGCGGTAATTAACCGATTGACGTGAAACTTTGACAAGGAATTATTTAGGTAAATGGCTTCAATTTGTGTATACTCTGAGGTTCATAACTATTTTAGAAATATGGTTTTTTTAAGTGAAGAAAAACTCAATTGTAACTCTTATCAATTATAGGGTAATAAAATTTGTAGATAATTTCCATGCAGGCCTTTGCTAAATTATACAAAGTTTTTCAGGAAATTCGTATATCTGTTTGTTCCATCAATCATGTGACTTGATTGGGCTTAGCCAATCAAAATACACTAAATTCAGTAAGATTCATTCGTTGCAGAGTTAGGATGAACACAGTTCTGCTTTAGCATCTGCAAGGGGAAGTTGTTCTCTTACGAACATAGAAATATCATATAGAAAATAAACTTTGGTAATTCTTAACGAAGTTTTGCGTTAAGAACCGAGTGGGTAAAATAGTTAAATAAAAATTATAATATAATATAGTGGTGGTTCGTGTTAGTTTAAGATATCCGCTTAGGGAAGTTAAAGACACTTCAAGATATCGTGGAAGGTGTACGTTTAATGCACCGCATTAATTAATACCCATATTAACCCTCAGATTAAGAAAATATAAAGTATAAGTTAATAATAACCTGCACGAGTGAAATTTATAATCATTGTTAGCGAACAATTTATGAAGAAATTAATTAATATTAGCAGTCAAACATAATAACAACGAGACTCATTGAAATATCGCCGCGGGAGCCGCCTGCCGTAGAAGAGGATAACAAGACGAAGAGGACATCAGGAAGGATTGACGCTGTAGAAGAGGACGACGAGAGGAACAGGACGCCAGGACGAAGAGGACACCAGGAAGGAGTGACGCTGAAGAAGAGGACGCCAGGACGGGAGCGACGAGAGGAGAGGAGGACGTTGCAGCAACCAAGTAAAATCGATTTATATTATCGAACAATACAAACAATTATTTCTATTATCATTACATGACAATTTATGATACAATATACGTCTTTAAAAACTATATTTGTTTGTATAATAAATAATTTTTCATCTCTTCCATATTGACGTGTTTGTAAATTTCACACGCTCACCACATCCTTATTAGTATAATCAAATTTGAACCGTTGCAATATATTTATATATATATATATATATATTGCAAATATAAATTCTTCCCCTTGCAATATATATATATATATATATATATATATATATATATATATTTCAATCACTTTCTGCTACAGTCCGTTTCTTGATGTATATAATACTATAATACCTATAACTAATTTACCTCAAGATATATTTTTTCCTTAAGGAACATGTTTCGGGAGATCCTGTTCTCCCATCTTCAGCCTTCGCCATCTTGCTTCTGGTGCAGTATTTGTGTGTTGGCTTCTGGATGTTATTAAGGTGGTTTGTTGGTCTTTGGTCCTTCAATGTTGCATTATTGTGTGTGGTTGTGGTATCTGTTTTTGTATTTTGTGTATTTTCGATGTTGAGTGCTTTGAATATTGTGTCATGTTTTGTATTGATTTGTATTTGTTCTGGTATTAATTTGTTTTGTGTTTTATGTTTGTAAATCTGTAAATTTTCCCAAATGTTCATTATGGTGCCTTTGTGTGGTATATGTTTTATTAGTGTTATATTGGTTATATCTGGGAATTCATGTCCTGTGTTTATTGCATGTGTGGCTAAATTGGATTTATATATATTTGGTTTTTTGTACGCATTTAGGTGTTCAAAATAACGTTTTTTCAGCTGTTTTTTTGTTTGTCCTATATAACATTTATTGCAATCTTGGCATTCAATTTTGTATATACCGTTGGTTGTTGTATTATCTTTGTTGTGTGAGCTATTTAGATTTTGTAATTTATTTTTATTAGTTTTGTATGCTCTTTTATATCTGTGTTTTTAAATAGTTTTGTTAGTTTTGTCATTTTATTATTTATATATGTGAATGTGGCCCAATTTTTGTTGTTGGCACATAAATAATAACAACAACAAAAAATGGGCCACATTCACATATATAAATAATAAAATGACAAAACTAACAAAACTATTTAAAAACACAGATATAAAAATAGCATACAAAACTAATAAAAATAAATTACAAAATCTAAATAGCTCACACAACAAAGATAATACAACAACCAACGGTATATACAAAATTGAATGCCAAGATTGCAATAAATGTTATATAGGACAAACAAAAAAACAGCTGAAAAAACGTTATTTTGAACACCTAAATGCGTACAAAAACCAAATATATATAAATCCAATTTAGCCACACATGCAATAAACACAGGACATGAATTCCCAGACATAACCAATATAACACTAATAAAACATATACCACACAAAGGCACCATAATGAACATTTGGGAAAATTTACAGATTTACAAACATAAAACACAAAACAAATTAATACCAGAACAAATACAAATCAATACAAAACATGACACAATACTCAAAGCACTCAACATCGAAAATACACAAACTACAAAAACAGATACCACAACCACACACAAACATTGAAGGACCAAAGACCAACAAACCACCTTAATAACATCCAGAAGCCAACACACAAATACTGCACCAGAAGCAAGATGGCGAAGGCTGAAGATGGGAGAACAGGATCTCCCGAAACATGTTCCTGAAGGAAAAAATATATCTTGAAGTAAATTAGTTATAGGTATTATAGTAATATATATATATATATATATATATATATATATATTGCAATAGAACATTGCAGTAATGTGGAGATGTAGCCAGGACTGCTTTTGAAACAGGTTGTGACGTTATAGACATGACAATATTTGATTTCTGATCACTTATGTAAATTAAATGTAAGCATTAATATAAGGATTGGGCAAAAGACTATTTGTATTAAAACGCCCTTATTTGTATTGGTGATTATGTCATGTGCGTGAAAATGGTGCGAGTGCGCGACTGCGCGTGTAAATCGTATTTGATGAATAGCTCATAGATAAAATTTATTCCTGCTGATGCAAAATTCAGAAAATCGTTGCAAGTAAGCATCTATCTGTTGTAGCCATCCATCTCATGATAAGCTGTTTCGACCAATCAGCGGCCCCAATTTTCCACTAAGATTGGGTCTCCGCCGGCGAATATCACGTTGGTCCTATCCTGCAGCTCAAAGTTTTCAAACGTGGTCTCTGCGCGAGTTACTCGTGCAGAAACGTGATTTTGAACGAGTAATAGGGGTTAAATTGGCGACGAGTTACCCGTTGCTTTTACCCCGAAAGGGGAAGAACTCACTATAAATAATATTAAGCTATTTATTAGTGCTAGTATCGCGTGGGTCAAGATTTCCGCTTAGAGAAGGTGTATCCACCCGGGATATTCCTTTTTTGATCGCGAGGACACCTCAAGACGCGGGAAGGTGCATGCTCAACGCACCAAAAATTAAATGAGATTATATTGTAACCCAATTGTGCCCTGAGATTTAGGTTAGACTGAGTACGGGTGTGACGGCGTGCGCGCGTACGAGAGGAGCCCCAGCGAAGCGGAAGTTGCAGAAAGGAGGTGACGATCCGAGGTGCAGAATTGCGGCGATTCACATGACTGGCTGGTGACGTATCAACCCACGGAATCAACATTTCAAGTAACAAATTGACATTTCTTTTAAGATCAGATCAACTTGTTTCAGAGACGATTTTGAATTAAAAATAAATATTGTGAACTACAAAGCTTATAAAAATTTGTGTCTTTAAATATACAAACCTTGCTCCAGATAACTGTTTGTGTGTTCTGTTTATTACTATGCCTGACATTTGTTTTGTCGCATAGTAAATGGCGCTTGCAGCTTTGGGGCTCGAGAAAATGCAAGAAATATATTAAATAACGTATTCATAGTATTAAATTGCAATTCCCAACGTTTTAGCACGACAAAATATTATTTTAAAAAAAAATAAATTTGCAGTGTTTTGATATATTATAATTGTCTTCAGAGTGTGTATCATTTAAATATTGCATATACTCAGAAAGACTTGTGTAGGTTAGAATCGTAATTTAATATTGGAACGTTATCTGGAGTGAATTATATTATTTGTGCATGCTTAGGTTAAGGATCTGTGTAGACATTGTGTTGAATGATTTCTGACTGTTTACTGTGCATTGCGATTATATTTTAGAGTAGTTGAACATTAAACTTTGCTATAAGAATAAGTGTGCCTTACGTAAGTCAAGACATTAAGATAAACATTGTTAGTGTGTGTTATCGTTGTAAAAGATGGCGGAAGGTTTATCAGCTGATTTACAATCTACACTAAATGTAATCTTAGCTAATATGATCAATCTATACGTGACGAAAGCAATAAAAATAACCAAGCATTGCAAGAGAACTTAAACTCCGTGCGGGATGATAATAAGCAGCTACGTGAAAATTTAAAATCCGTGCATGAAGATAGTAAAATATTGAACGAAAACTTAAAGTCTGTAAGATACGAGGCTAAAAATCAAAATAAAAAAATCTTCGCTGCCATACACGAGCAAGCTAAACAAAATAAAGCTATCGTCGAAGCTGCTGAGGGCAAAATAAGAGAAAAGGTTGAATCTATCCGCGTGGAGTTTGAGACCGCAATAGAATTTAATAAAACACGTATAACGGAATGTGATACGCTTGTGCTAGCAGTAGAAAATCATGTGCAAGCGCAGGCAACCGCGGTAAATGATTCCATGAACACCTATGAAAACAAATTAGAAATTTTAGAACAAAAGGTAAAGCAAATACAACAAACTACTCTACTCGCAAACCAGGTCACTTACATATACAAAACAGAGGACGACATTAACACATACATGAAATTTTATGGCCTCGAGCATGAAAAACCCATGCAATTCCTTACGCAATGCCAGCGTAATATGGAACACATCGCTGACAACCTTAGCGATGTGGACAAAATAAACTGGGTGGTGCGTCAGCTAAAGGGTACAGCGGCTGAATGGTTTCCGATCGTCCAAGATAAAATTGGGGTGTATGAAGATCTGGTTAACCACTTTAAAGCCAGGTATTGGAACGACGAAATCCAGCGGAAAGTACGCATACAGCTGGAGTTTGGTAAGTATACTCCAGGTAAGGGAAGTAAGGAGAAGTACCTGATCCAGCTTGTTGCCAAGGCGAAACACCTGGAGCCCGTTGTAGCAGAAGCTGAAATTGTCAGCAAACTGGCACATCATTTCAACAGAGGAATACAAGTGGCGGTAATTACACAGGGAATTCAAACATTAGAAGACCTGCTGTTGTTAATATCAAAATGGGAGAATGTAGACGAGAATCCCGAAACATACAGTACACACACAAAGATAAACACCAATAATACACCAAAACAAAATGAATATAGAAGTAAGCAATGGAAAAACCCGGATAGCGAACAAAAGTCACCCAAATCATGTAGTCATAAGGTCGCGACTGTAACCAAAGATAACACAGATGATGAAAACGGTCCAAAAAACGAGTAAAGTTGCACGGCGTGAGACCGTGCAAAACAAATAAAAATAATAATAAAAATAAACAGAGTACCAGTCAGAATCAGAAAATCAATGAACACATAGAAAATAGTAACATGAATAGAACCTACTGTGTATTTGGTGTATACCCAAATGATGTACGTAATGAACTTATAAGTGACAGTAATGACGATGTAGTTAATATGCCTAGGGATAGTGATAAGTTAGATAGTAGATGTAATACAGTAAAAGCTAGGATAAATAACTGTAAGAGAAATGTTTTGATAGACAGTGGTGCTCAAATCTCATTGATCAGTGAAAAATTTATAAATAAGAACATTGTAGAGTTCAAGAAAGTACCGATATTACCCATTAATAATGCAACTATTAAGACAGCCACAAACGAAGTTCAAAAGGTAAATAAGCAAGCGTCCATAACCATTTCATCGCAAGGTATGGAGCTTGAAACACCAGTATTAGTTGTTAAGGATTTAGTTTACGATGTAATCATAGGAACAGAAACCTTAAAAAAAATAAATGCAATCATTGATTTTAATAAAAATGAATTATCGTGTACCGTTAATAATCGTCAATATAAGATAACATTAGGAAATAATGACGTTGATAAGCAATCTGAAGCGGGATACATTCACATAACCAAGCCTGTCGCGAAGGTGGTTGTAAACAATAACAAAGATAACATGAATACTACAGAGCAATTAAATGAGAGTCAACGGAACAAATTAAACCAGCTGATAAAGAGACATACGGAGACATTTCAAAACACCCACACTACTACACATGTATACACGCACGACATCCAAGTTACGGAAGAAAATAAATTCGTACGTAAGACATATCCTATTCCTCTGCACTATCAAAAATTGGTGGATGAGGAAATTGATAAGATGTTGGGCGAGAACATCATCGAACGATCCAACAGCAATTTCCTTAACCCAATGGTTATCGTAAAGAAAAAAAATAACCAGATTAGGATATGTCTTGATATGCGAAATCTTAACAGCATCACGAAAAAATGTTTTGACCGTGCCCCTAATGCTGAAAACCTGTTTACCAAGTGCCAGGGTGTCCAATATATGTCTCGGTTGGATCTGAAAAGTGGGTTTTGGCAAATCCCATTGGCTCAGGAAAGCAGAAAGTTCACGGCATTTTTATACAAAAATAAATGCTACCAGTTCAAGGTAGTGCCCTTTGGTCTGGTAATAGCCTGGCTGCAATGGTGAAATGCCTGGAATTAGCGTTGGGTCGTGAGGTGGAAGACTTCGTAAGTGTTTTCGTCGATGACATATTAGTTATATCGAAATCGTTTGATGAGCATTTGAAACACCTGGATATTGTCTTCAGTAAACTCCGTCAGGCCAACTTGGTACTTAACTATGAGAAATGTGAATTCGGTAAGTCTGAAATAAAATTTTTAGGACATATTATATCGGCGCAGGGTGTAAGTACGGACCCTGAAAAGATAGAATCCATCACGGGATTTCCTACACCTAAAAAAACGAAGGACGTTAGAGCATTCCTCGGACTTACTGGGTATTACCGTCGGTTCGCACCTGCGTATGCGACGACAATAGAACCAATGTTGGAACTACTTCGGAAAAACACCAAATGGCGATGGGAAGCAAGACATGAAGAGGCATTTAATGCGGTGAAGGCCTTATTTAAAGAGAATCTACACGTGTTTCACACGGAGAAGGAAGGAACATATGTTCTTAACTGTGATGCTTCGGATTATGCCGTTGGTGGAATTTTGTATCAGAAAAATAAGAATGGTGATCTTAAATTCATCGCCCATGTAAATCGGTCATTGAAAGGCGCTGAGCGAAACTATTTTACGGCCGAAAAAGAAATTTTAGCTGTAGTATATTGTGTTAGTAAGTTTAGGTATTATTTAGTTGGTAAGCATTTTGAAATTTTATCGGATAACAAAGCATTGTCATTTTTATTAAAGTGTAAACTTGCAAATGCCCGAATGTCACGATGGACAATGGCTATGCAGGAATATGATTTTAGCATTAAGTACTGCAAAGCTAGCGACAAGTTGGGGGATACTTTGAGTCGTTATCCACCTGTTCATCAGGAGACTTATTCGGCAGATAAGAATGAGATACAAATATTGGCGGTAAAGTATGCTTTACCAATTGAAATTAAAAATTATTTAAGAAACATAAATGTGGAACAGCATCGTGACGACAAAATTAAGAAAATAATAAACGACATACAGATTACAGTAAGTCCAAAGTTTCAGATTGTCAACAATATTCTGTACAAACTGATTGACGGACAATGGAAAATTGTGATTCCCGACAATGAGATGTCATTGAGGAACTAACATGGGCATGCCATGAAAGCCTTTTCTCATGCTGGTGCTTACAAATGCTACTTGACACTGCGGGAAGATTTTATATGGACGAACATGGCCAGGAAAGTTAAATCAGTACTTCGCACCTGCCACACCTGCCAGACAGCCAAACATCCAAATCAACACACATACGTGGAAATGGGTAACATCGTAATGCATGGAAAAAATGAATTACTATGCATTGATTTTCTTGGACCATTACCACGTGCGGCGAGGGGGATGAGAAATCTGGTGGTGTGTACGGATGCCTTCACTAAGAATGTTAGTCTTTATGCGGTAGGCAGACCTACAACAGATGCGGTACTGAGAATAATTTTGGAAAAGTACATCCCAAAATATGGTCATGTGAAAAAGATCCTGTCTGATCAGGGTACGCAATTCCAGAATAAAAAATGGAAAGCCGAATAAGAGAAGAGGGGCATTCAAGCAGTTCTAACAGCCATTCGTAGGCCCCAAGGGAATCTCGCTGAGAGGGTGAATAAAGAACATGTCGTTTATTCAGGACTTATTGTAACAATAACCAAAGCAAGTGGCCAGAGAATCTCGAGTTTTTCGAGAAAGCCATAAACGGGTGTTACAATACCACGACAGGATATACGTCATCAGAACTGCAGTCAGATATCCAACCAAAACGTGCCTGGAGTGATTATATAAAAAGGGTAGCCACTCAAAATGTGCCGATGCCAAGCGAAGTAAAGCGTTTGGATGCCAAGGAGAGGATAAGGAAGTTCGCCGAACAGCGGTCAGAAAAATTTAATGCTGATCATAAGCTGCAATCGTTCAAAGTAGGCGAATTAATCTTATTAAAAGCTTTAAATGTAAGTAGCAGTATTGATAATACCACGGCTAAGTTCAATAGACTTTACAATGGTCCATTTATGTTAACTGAACAAGTGGGAAAGCAAACCTACATTGTTACAAATCAAATACTAACAAAACGATTGGCAAATACCATGCGTCGTCATTACGCAAGTACTATGTCAAAAATTAACGTTCACGTATATCTGGGTATACTAAAGTATGAATGTCATAACGTAATTGCTGAAGTAAATAAATTGTGTAAATTCGTGTTTGTTTGAACCATGTGGGTAAACATGCTGAAGTGTGCGACTGGACAGTTGAAGTTATGACGTCATGAACTGTTCATATTACCTTATCTCTCTAACCCTTGACCACAGATTATCAACCTCGTGCTTGTGTTTATTTATATTGGAACTGACAGATGTCAGAATTTATTAGAAGAAATGTTTTAGTTTAGCAAGAAGTATTTATTTGTTATTTTGAGTTGATTATATGTTGTATAGGAAAGGAATTGGTATTATTTTTTTTTAGTTAAAAAAAAAATTTATGTTTGCGTAAACAAAAATTTTTTTTTATCCGAGGAGGGGATATTCCTGCAATAGAACATTGCAGTAATGGGGAGATGCAGCCAGGACTGCTTTTGAAACAGGTTGTGACGTTATAGACATGACAATATTTGATTTCTGATCACTTATGTAAATTAAATGTAAGGATTAATATAAGAATTGGGCAAAAGACTATTTGTATTAAAACGCCCTTATTTGTATTGGTGATTATGTCATGTGCGTGAAAATGGTGCGAGTGCGCGACTGCGCGTGTAAATCGTATTTGATGAATAGCTCATAGATAAAATTTATTCCTGCTGATGCAAAAATCAGCAATTCGTTCCAAGTAAGCATCTATCTGTTGTAGCCATCCATCTCATGATAAGCTGTTTCGACCAATCAGCGGCCCCAATTTTCCACTAAGATTGGGTCTCCGCCGGCGAATATCACGTTGGTTCTATCCTGCAGCTCGAAGTTTTCAAACGTGGTCTCCGCGCGAGTTACTCGTGCAGAAACGTGATTTTGAACGAGTAATAAGGGTTAAATTGGCGACAAGTTACCCGTTGCTGTTACCTCGAAAGGGGACGAACTCATTATAAATAATATTAAGCTATTTATTAGTGCTAGTATCGCGTGGGTCAAGATTTCCGCTTAGGGAAGGTGTATCCACCCGGGATATTCCTTTTTTGATCGCGAGGACACCTCAAGACGCGGGAAGGTGCATGCTCAACGCACCAAAAATTAAATGAGATTATATTGTAACCCAATTGTGCCCTGAGATTTAGGTTAGACTGAGTACGGGTGTGACGGCGTGCGCGCGTACGAGAGGAGCCCCAGCGAAGCGGAAGTTGCAGAAAGGAGGTGACGATCCGAGTTGCAGAATTGCGGCGATTCACATGACTGGCTGGTGACGTATCAACCCACGGAATCAACATTTCAAGTAACAAATTGACATTTCTTTTAAGATCAGATCAACCTCTTTCAGAGACGATTTTGAATTAAAAATAAATATTGTGGACTACAAAGCTTATAAAAATTTGTGTCTTTAAATATACAAACCTTGCTCCAGATAACTGTTTGTGTGTTCTGTTTATTACTATGCCTGACATTTGTTTTGTCGCATAGTAAATGGCGCTTGCAGCTTTGGGGATCGAGAAAATGCAAGAAATATATTAAATAACGTATTCATAGTATTAAATTGCAATTCCCAACGTTTTAGCACGACAAAATATTATGTTAAAAAAAAATAAATTTGCAGTGTTTTGATATATTATAATTGTCTTCAGAGTGTGTATCATTTAAATATTGCATATACTCAGAAAGACTTGTGTAGGTTAGAATCGTAATTTAATATTGGAACGTTATCTGGAGTGCATTATATTATTTGTGCATGTTTAGGTTAAGGATCTGTGTAGACATTGTGTTGAATGATTTCTGACTGTTTACTGTGCATTGCGATTATATTTTAGAGTAGTTGAACATTAAACTTTGCTATAAGAATAAGTGTGCCTTACGTAAGTCAAGACATTAAGATAAACATTGTTAGTGTGTGTTATCGTTGTAAAAGATGGCGGAAGGTTTATCAGCTGATTTACAATCTACACTAAATGTAATCTTAGCTAATATGATCAATCTATACGTGACGAAAGCAATAAAAATAACCAAGCATTGCAAGAGAACTTAAACTCCGTGCGGGATGATAATAAGCAGCTACGTGAAAATTTAAAATCCGTGCATGAAGATAGTAAAATATTGAACGAAAACTTAAAGTCTGTAAGATACGAGGCTAAAAATCAAAATAAAAAAATCTTCGCTGCCATACACGAGCAAGCTAAACAAAATAAAGCTATCGTCGAAGCTGCTGAGGGCAAAATAAGAGAAAAGGTTGAATCTATCCGCGTGGAGTTTGAGACCGCAATAGAATTTAATAAAACACGTATAACGGAATGTGATACGCTTGTGCTAGCAGTAGAAAATCATGTGCAAGCGCAGGCAACCGCGGTAAATGATTCCATGAACACCTATGAAAACAAATTAGAAATTTTAGAACAAAAGGTAAAGCAAATACAACAAACTACTCTACTCGCAAACCAGGTCACTTACATATACAAAACAGAGGACGACATTAACACATACATGAAATTTTATGGCCTCGAGCATGAAAATCCCATGCAATTCCTTACGCAATGCCAGCGTAATATGGAACACATCGCTGACAACCTTAGCGATGTGGACAAAATAAACTGGGTGGTGCGTCAGCTAAAGGGTACAGCGGCTGAATGGTTTCCGATCGTCCAAGATAAAATTGGGGTGTATGAAGATCTGGTTAACCACTTTAAAGCAAGGTATTGGAACGACGAAATCCAGCGGAAAGTACGCATACAGCTGGAGTTTGGTAAGTATACTCCAGGTAAGGGAAGTAAGGAGAAGTACCTGATCCAGCTTGTTGCCAAGGCGAAACACCTGGAGCCCGTTGTAGCAGAAGCTGAAATTGTCAGCAAACTGGCACATCATTTCAACAGAGGAATACAAGTGGCGGTAATTACACAGGGAATTCAAACATTAGAAGACCTGCTGTTGTTAATATCAAAATGGGAGAATGTAGACGAGAATCCCGAAACATACAGTACACACACAAAGATAAACACCAATAATACACCAAAACAAAATGAATATAGAAGTAAGCAATGGAAAAACCCGGATAGCGAACAAAAGTCACCCAAATCATGTAGTCATAAGGTCGCGACTGTAACCAAAGATAACACAGATGATGAAAACGATCCAAAAAACGAGTAAAGTTGCACGGCGTGAGACCGTGCAAAACAAATAAAAATAATAATAAAAATAAACAGAGTACCAGTCAGAATCAGAAAATCAATGAACACGTAGAAAATAGTAACATGAGTAGAACCTACTGTGTATCTGGTGTATACCCAAATGATGTACGTAATGAACTTATATAATAATAATAATAGTAATAATGCAACTATTAAGACAGCCACAAACGAAGTTCAAAAGGTAAATAAGCAAGCGTACATAACCATTTTATCGCAAGGTATGGAGCTTGAAACACCAGTATTAGTTGTTAAGGATTTAGTTTACGATGTAATCATAGGAACAGAAACCTTAAAAAAAATAAATGCAATCATTGATTTTAGTAAAAATGAATTATCGTGTACCGTTAATAATCGTCAATATAAGATAACATTAGGAAATAATGACGTTGATAAGCAATCTGAAGCGGGATACATTCACATAACCAAGCCTGTCGCGAAGGTGGTTGTAAACAATAACAAAGATAACATGAATACTACAGAGCAATTAAATGAGAGTCAACGGAACAAATTAAACCAGCTGATAAAGAGACATACGGAGACATTTCAAAACACCCACACTACTACACATGTATACACGCACGACATCCAAGTTACGGAAGAAAATAAATTCGTACGTAAGACATATCCTATTCCTCTGCACTATCAAAAATTGGTGGATGAGGAAATTGATAAGATGTTGGGCGAGAACATCATCGAACGATCCAACAGCAATTTCCTTAACCCAATGGTTATCGTAAAGAAAAAAAATAACCAGATTAGGATATGTCTTGATATGCGAAATCTTAACAGCATCACGAAAAAATGTTTTGACCGTGCCCCTAATGCTGAAAACCTGTTTACCAAGTGCCAGGGTGTCCAATATATGTCTCGGTTGGATCTGAAAAGTGGGTTTTGGCAAATCCCATTGGCTCAGGAAAGCAGAAAGTTCACGGCATTTTTATACAAAAATAAATGCTACCAGTTCAAGGTAGTGCCCTTTGGTCTGGTAATAGCCTGGCTGCAATGGTGAAATGCCTGGAATTAGCGTTGGGTCGTGAGGTGGAAGACTTCGTAAGTGTTTTCGTCGATGACATATTAGTTATATCGAAATCGTTTGATGAGCATTTGAAACACCTGGATATTGTCTTCAGTAAACTCCGTCAGGCCAACTTGGTACTTAACTATGAGAAATGTGAATTCGGTAAGTCTGAAATAAAATTTTTAGGACATATTATATCGGCGCAGGGTGTAAGTACGGACCCTGAAAAGATAGAATCCATCACGGGATTTCCTACACCTAAAAAAACGAAGGACGTTAGAGCATTCCTCGGACTTACTGGGTATTACCGTCGGTTCGCACCTGCGTATGCGACGACAATAGAACCAATGTTGGAACTACTTCGGAAAAACACCAAATGGCGATGGGAAGCAAGACATGAAGAGGCATTTAATGCGGTGAAGGCCTTATTTAAAGAGAATCTACACGTGTTTCACACAGAGAAGGAAGGAACATATGTTCTTAACTGTGATGCTTCGGATTATGCCGTTGGTGGAATTTTGTATCAGAAAAATAAGAATGGTGATCTTAAAGTCATCGCCCATGTAAATCGGTCATTGAAAGGCGCTGAGCGAAACTATTTTACGGCCGAAAAAGAAATTTTAGCTGTAGTATATTGTGTTAGTAAGTTTAGGTATTATTTAGTTGGTAAGCATTTTGAAATTTTATCGGATAACAAAGCATTGTCATTTTTATTAAAGTGTAAACTTGCAAATGCCCGAATGTCACGATGGATAATGGCTATGCAGGAATATGATTTTAGCATTAAGTACTGCAAAGCTAGCGACAAGTTGGGGGATACTTTGAGTCGTTATCCACCTGTTCATCAGGAGACTTATTCGGCAGATAAGAATGAGATACACATATTGGCGGTAAAGTATGCTTTACCAATTGAAATTAAAAATTATTTAAGAAACATAAATGTGGAACAGCATCGTGACGACAAAATTAAGAAAATAATAAACGACATACAGATTACAGAAAGTCCAAAGTTTCAGATTGTCAACAATATTCTGTACAAACTGATTGACGGACAATGGAAAATTGTGATTCCCGACAATGAGATGTCATTGAGGAACTAACATGGGCATGCCATGAAAGCTTTTCCTCATGCTGGTGCTTACAAATGCTACTTGACACTGCGGGAAGATTTTATATGGACGAACATGGCCAGGAAAGTTAAATCAGTACTTCGCACCTGCCACACCTGCCAGACAGCCAAACATCCAAATCAACACACATACGTGGAAATGGGTAACATCGTAATGCATGGAAAAAATGAATTACTATGCATTGATTTTCTTGGACCATTACCACGTGCGGCGAGGGGGATGAGAAATCTGGTGGTGTGTACGGATGCCTTCACTAAGAATGTTAGTCTTTATGCGGTAGGCAGACCTACAACAGATGCGGTACTGAGAATAATTTTGGAAAAGTACATCCCAAAATATGGTCATGTGAAAAAGATCCTGTCTGATCAGGGTACGCAATTCCAGAATAAAAAATGGAAAGCCGAATAAGAGAAGAGGGGCATTCAAGCAGTTCTAACAGCCATTCGTAGGCCCCAAGGGAATCTCGCTGAGAGGGTGAATAAAGAACATGTCGTTTATTCAGGACTTATTGTAACAATAACCAAAGCAAGTGGCCAGAGAATCTCGAGTTTTTCGAGAAAGCCATAAACGGGTGTTACAATACCACGACAGGATATACGTCATCAGAACTGCAGTCAGATATCCAACCAAAACGTGCCTGGAGTGATTATATAAAAAGGGTAGCCACTCAAAATGTGCCGATGCCAAGCGAAGTAAAGCGTTTGGATGCCAAGGAGAGGATAAGGAAGTTCGCCGAACAGCGGTCAGAAAAATTTAATGCTGATCATAAGCTGCAATCGTTCAAAGTAGGCGAATTAATCTTATTAAAAGCTTTAAATGTAAGTAGCAGTATTGATAATACCACGGCTAAGTTCAATAGACTTTACAATGGTCCATTTATGTTAACTGAACAAGTGGGAAAGCAAACCTACATTGTTACAAATCAAATACTAACAAAACGATTGGCAAATACCATGCGTCGTCATTACGCAAGTACTATGTCAAAAATTAACGTTCACGTATATCTGGGTATACTAAAGTATGAATGTCATAACGTAATTGCTGAAGTAAATAAATTGTGTAAATTCGTGTTTGTTTGAACCATGTGGGTAAACATGCTGAAGTGTGCGACTGGACAGTTGAAGTTATGACGTCATGAACTGTTCATATTACCTTATCTCTCTAACCCTTGACCACAGATTATCAACCTCGTGCTTGTGTTTATTTATATTGGAACTGACAGATGTCAGAATTTATTAGAAGAAATGTTTTAGTTTAGCAAGAAGTATTTATTTGTTATTTTGAGTTGATTATATGTTGTATAGGAAAGGAATTGGTATTATTTTTTTTTAGTTAAAAAAAAAATTTATGTTTGCGTAAACAAAAATTTTTTTTTATCCGAGGAGGGGATATTCCTGCAATAGAACATTGCAGTAATGGGGAGATGCAGCCAGGACTGCTTTTGAAACAGGTTGTGACGTTATAGACATGACAATATTTGATTTCTGATCACTTATGTAAATTAAATGTAAGGATTAATATAAGAATTGGGCAAAAGACTATTTGTATTAAAACGCCCTTATTTGTATTGGTGATTATGTCATGTGCGTGAAAATGGTGCGAGTGCGCGACTGCGCGTGTAAATCGTATTTGATGAATAGCTCATAGATAAAATTTATTCCTGCTGATGCAAAAATCAGCAATTCGTTCCAAGTAAGCATCTATCTGTTGTAGCCATCCATCTCATGATAAGCTGTTTCGACCAATCAGCGGCCCCAATTTTCCACTAAGATTGGGTCTCCGCCGGCGAATATCACGTTGGTTCTATCCTGCAGCTCGAAGTTTTCAAACGTGGTCTCCGCGCGAGTTACTCGTGCAGAAACGTGATTTTGAACGAGTAATAAGGGTTAAATTGGCGACAAGTTACCCGTTGCTGTTACCTCGAAAGGGGACGAACTCATTATAAATAATATTAAGCTATTTATTAGTGCTAGTATCGCGTGGGTCAAGATTTCCGCTTAGGGAAGGTGTATCCACCCGGGATATTCCTTTTTTGATCGCGAGGACACCTCAAGACGCGGGAAGGTGCATGCTCAACGCACCAAAAATTAAATGAGATTATATTGTAACCCAATTGTGCTCTGAGATTTAGGTTAGACTGAGTACGGGTGTGACGGCGTGCGCGCGTACGAGAGGAGCCCCAGCAAAGCGGAAGTTGCAGAAAGGAGGTGACGATCCGAGTTGCAGAATTGCGGCGATTCACATGACTGGCTGGTGACGTATCAACCCACGGAATCAACATTTCAAGTAACAAATTGACATTTCTTTTAAGATCAGATCAACCTGTTTCAGAGACGATTTTGAATTAAAAATAAATATTGTGAACTACAAAGCTTATAAAAATTTGTGTCTTTAAATATACAAACCTTGCTCCAGATAACTGTTTGTGTGTTCTGTTTATTACTATGCCTGACATTTGTTTTGTCGCAATATATATATATATATATATATATATATATATATATTGTAACAATTAAATAATATCTTCATTTTTACCTCTTAACTCCAAAACTTCTTAAACTTACCCTTCTTCTATGTAGAAATTAAACTTTTATGTTAAATAAATAATCAACTCCTTTTCTATCTTGACTGAAGTTCAATAAAATTAATTATTTCTCTTTAACCCTTCTTTAATTCTATCGACATTCAACGTCCCTATCTAACATTGGTAGCTCATTTCGGTTAGATTACATGAAAAATCTCAATCTCAGGGTTAATGTAAAATTAAAGTCAAAGTATTGTTCAAGTCATAATATAAGATAAAACAGAATATTTATAATTAAGGGTTTGTAATTGGGTGTTGTGGATGTATGTTGACTAGTGAGTCCTTTGGATCATACAAAAGAACAATTTAAAAAGGAACTCTTAATACTAATAGTTATGGTGTACAAATAAAATTCACTATTATAAAGTTTATTTTGTTTTGGTTATAGTATTTCACTGTAACTCGATCGTTAAAATGTAGTAATGAGGTTCAAATATCTGTCTTAGCATATCGGAGCAATCTCACCGATCTGGTAGTTTTCCTTATGAACTTATTGCTTGATTCTTCCCTTCTGGCCTTCAGGTTTTTGGTACTTTCGATTAAAATATTAGTCTTCTAGTTATTTCAATAGTCTTTCTTTTCATCTCGCCTTCTATCTGCAATTAATTTGTATAATAGTCCAACAGTCAAATTAACATGTTCTGCCTGCTTTCAATATTTTTCAACAATCCCTTTCTTTTTACCAAAATACTAATTCCTTCAGTTAAGGCTTTGGCTATGATATTTTTATGGGTCACAGGTTCGGTTTCATCTTTTATAATGAATATGATTCCGTTTAGTCTTATTTTTTCTTCGTCACTATATTATATTGTAAGTTTGTAACGTACGATTTTTCTATTTTTTAATTATTTACACTTGGTTTGATCTCACTATATGGGCTACATAACTGTTTCATATAGATTATATGTTTCATTGAATGCTCATATTATAATTATGTTTAATCACTTTCATTATACATGATTTTTTCCTTTTAAAAGCAATCACTGTTATTCTCACTTTCTAGCGCTATCACACAACCTAACTTATATAATTATAGTTTGATATTATTATATTTGTAAAATTTATATCATTCACCGTTTGTAGTTCAATGATACAAAATAACTGTCTGAGGTATGCAGACCTCCTCATAGTTTTAATCTAATGCTTATGAACTAACAGATGTCTTTTTACTTGATTTCTAGGTTTAACATTTGTACATTATAATTCTATTAATTAATCATTATTTACATGTTTGTTTGTCACTTGATCTTCACTTCGGTGTATTATTATTATCGTCAGTCATTGTTTGTTACTGTCATTAAATTATTTACTTCATGAGTTTTTATTCCTTAATTCCCTATTATTTATATATTATAATATTTTCCTTTTTGTTTTAATTACTTTTTATTTCTTGACCTTATTATTTACCTTTAAATAATATGTTGTGTCTTCATTTCTTTATTTATTATGTTCATTTTATTCCTCTTTGTACTTTATTACTAACAAGATTGCCTTTATGCATGTTTCACAGTGATAGATGGTATAGGCCTACTTGTCTTTATTCTGAGGTGTAATCTTGTTATGTTACAATATACTGCAACAGAACACAGGATGATAAGATATGCTGTTTATATCAGAGTACATGAATGACGAGCATATTCTTGTTTAAATTTGTTTTGTGTAATATTTTGTTTTTTAGTCATAAGTTTTGTATTTAAAATTGATAAGCATAGTTACACCAAACTCTTCATAAAAAGATGTACTATATTGTCATGTATTTTTTGTATGAATTGGTGCGCGTGTGCGGGTGTGATAATCTGCGATCGCTATAGCGGCAGTAGTAGTTAACCGATTTACATGAAAATTTGGCAAGAAATTATTTAAGTAAATAGCTTCGATTTGTGTCTACTCTGAGGTTTGTAACTATTTTAGAAATATGGTTTTTTAAGTAAAGAAAAACTCAAGTATAACTCTTATCAATGATAGGGTATTAACAATTGTAGATAATTTCCATGCAGGACTATGCAAAATTATACAAAGTTTTCATGAAATTTGTGTATCTGGTCGTTCTATCAATTATGTGACTTGGGCTTAGCCTATCAAATTACACCAAATTCAGTGAGATTCATACGTTGCAGAGCTAGGATGGACACAGTCTGTCTGTCGACGTTGCTAGGGGAAGTTGTGCCCCGGGTAAGAGAGTTGTTCTCTTACAAACGTAAAAATATCTTATATAAAATAAACCATAAACCTTAATATTCTTAACGAAGTTTTGCGGTAAGAACCAAGAAGGAATATAGAAATATTTTATATAAAGTAAACCTTGAAATTGTTAACGAAGTTTTGCGATAAGAACCGAGGATAAATAATTAAATAAAATTTAAAATAAAATACAGTGCTGTGTCGTGTAAGTTAAGATATCCGCTTAGGGAACTTAAAGACACTACAAGATATCGTGGAAGGTGTACATTAAACGCACCGCATTAGTAAATACCCAGATAAAGCCTGAGATTAAGAAATTATAAAATATAAATTAATAATAAACTGAATGAATGAAATTCAAATTTTAGCAGGCAAACATAACTACAAGTCTCTGTGAAATATCGCCGCTGGAGCCGCTTGCTGTACAAGTTAACGACGAGACGAAGAGGACGCCAGGACACCAGGAAGGAGTGAAGGTGTAGAAGAGGACGACGAGACGAAGAGGACGCCAGGACGAAGAGGACACCAAGAAGGAGGGACAGGAAGAAGAGGACGCCAACACGGGACCGACGAGACGAGATGAGGACATTGCAGCAAATAAGTAAAATAGATTCATATTAATCGAACAATACAAACAATTTAATATACTATCAATACATGACAATTTAAAATACATTATACATCTTTATAATCAATATTTGTATATAATAAATAATTTTTCATCTCCTCCATAATAGACTTGTATCGATCTTTACACACTCACAATATCCTTATTAGAATAATAAAGTTTGATCTGTTGCAATACATATATATATATATATATATATATATATATATATATATATATATATATATATATAGCAACAGTACACAGGATATGAATTTCATTTCAGTGGAATACTAATGCTATATAACATTTTCTGATGGCCATAGACATGTTTTAAATTGATTTTGTTCTTTCTTTGTAAAGTACTCATAAGTTTGGAACAAGCTATGTTTAAAAAAGTATGTTATGTTAAAATGTTCACAACTTTATTCTCTTTTATGTCAGGTGAAATAGTTGTGTGTATATTTGCGGGTACGCGTGTGATTTACATTTTATTTAATAACTTCGAGGAAAATTAACATTTCGTTCTGAAACTTGGAAAGAGTATTCTCATGGTTATAAGCTACATTTTCCATATACTCAGTGCTCCACAACTATACTTTTTATATGGTTTTTTTTAATGAAATCCGTCGTCTCTTATTCTCATTATGTCCTAGAATGTAATAAAATTTTAAGTTTAAATCTAGACAGGCCTTTGCAGAATCGGACATAGTATAAGCCTAATTTCAGTCTATCTGTGTTCTCATCTGAGACTTTGCTAGAGTTTCCTCCAATCAGAAGGTCTAAAATTTATTTGAGACAAACGCTTTCAGCGGACGGACCGTTCAGTTCCTTCCAAAGACTTGCCATAGAAAGACGTGCTCGCTGCCATGAGTTTTTCGTGACAAGACAGGTCGTTTATCTTTAAACTTAGAAGTTGGTTCACGGTTCGAGTTCTTCGTAACCATTAGGCCTACCACTTGGAGAACTCACATAAAAAAATAGATCATTCTAGTGCTTTCCCGCGTGTAGTAGAATATTTCCACTAGGGGCAAAATATCTGCCGAGATATTTTGGTAGTTACGCGAGAACACTTCAAGAAACCTGAGTTTGTGTAAGATCAATACACGATCTATTTTACTCAGTTTTAATCCCTGATACTGAGTAAATTAAAATTATAAACAATAACAGTTTATGTCGCAGTGTGCTTGTGTGCAAAGACGTGAAGTTTCAACATAAATTGTCAGCGGTAGTGATCTTCGAACTGTCACGTGCAGAGTTGCAGCGGTCCAGTCGAACTGCTGGCGGAGCGTCGAGAGGCTACGCAAACAGTAGAATTCAACGCAACAAGTAACATAGTTATAAAACAAGCCATAGTCTCAATTTTGAAAGACAAATTTTTAATAAACAATTTTATATTATAAAGTAATAAGACAATAGTAAATTTTAATGTTTTAATTTAATAAATTTTCCTACGTCCAGATATAGACCCTGTTGTAATAATTTCAATATAACCAATCTATGCAGTTTTAATTTGTATCGTTGCAATATATAACTCAAAGTCTGAGGATTTATGGGTACTGAATACAAATTACACCGTTACACCGATTGCCACCAAATTTGCACAGATAACCTTTGACACAAGGCGAAAAACACTGTGTAACTTGGAATTTGATATTTTGCCCCGTTCGCACAATTTAGGCCCTTTTAATTATGCCTTTTCGTTGACGTGTATAAAGTCAAGAACACCATGGAGACTATAAATAATTAGCATAGTAAGAAATAAATAAACAAATGATATTAAGCGGCATCGGAATTGTATATTTATTCATTCCTGCAGTACATTTTCGATTGTTTATATAACATGCAATTGTATCGATATATTACGATGAGGAAAAGAAGAAGTGTACTAATTGTAAATTGTCTTATTACTTAATGCAAAGCTAAAATACGTGTTGTTTACATTTGTGAGGTTAGGTGACAACGGTTTTTGGTTTTTAGTTAACTGCTGACATAAATAAAAGCCATAGTTGATGAAAACGTAACGTTTAATGTGTTTTACAATGCTTCTAACACAGTAACACTTAAAATAAAGAATTTTGCGTTTTTTATTTAACACGTACTTTATAAATATCTGCAAAGGGTTTATAAAAGGGTACTTTTAAATCTTCAAAGGCTGTTGCACCAACATAATAACTTAGTACAAGCTAAAATAGTACAAGTGCTGAAAACAAGTTTGGAGAGAATTTGACTACTGAGTACAAAATTGTCATACGAGCTGACAGAACGCCATATAGACATAGCCAATAAAAATTATATTAATATATTTATTAAATATCAAATATTCGTGTGCGAAGCTGCGGGTAACAGTTAGTTGTAAATAAAGTGTTATAATAAACATAACATAGAACTTCATTAAAAAGTAAAATATATATCATCTCCTGCATATCATTTTGAATGTAATAGAATTCCGAACGGACAAATGCCAGCAACTGGGTATGAAGCACGCCTTACATAATCTAAGGAGACAGTCGTGTAAATCTACCAACAAGAAAAACGATAAAATCAGTAATGTGGTGAATGGTTCCGGGATAGTGGCCAAGGGGTATGACAAGTTGCTTTAGTCGGTAATCCTGGGATAGAAATCTGAAACTAAGGACTATTTGACCTGAGTGCTTAAATAGGACTTTTACGCTCGCCCCCGAAAGGATGACGATGATAATGATTATTATTATTATTATTACTATAAAAAACACATCTAGCGTTCGTAAAAGTAATGAAAGTTTTTGAAAATGTTAAACGTTTGCTACTCTAGAGCACACTGGTAAGAAGAGGGTTGCCTACCCAATTGATCAGAGTAGTTAAGAGCCTCTATTACAAGCCAATTATCGTCTTAGATTTGAACGGTAAACAGACGGATGTTATTTCTACAAATAAAGGTGTTAGACAAGCGTATACCATTTCACCAACACGTTTAATATATACATAGAGGACATATTTCGGTTAAGGAATGCAAAGGTTGACACAGGAATATCACTCCAAAGAAACATTTATGTGATTTCTTTCCTCTACGCAGACGATAATGTAATAATACAGAAAACAAAAGGCCGGTTACACAACACGATATTTACGCTTAATAACATCCTACGGGATTATTGGCTGAAGGTCTCTGTTCCAAAATTGCGAAAGACATATTGCTATTTAAAGGCAAATATCTAATTCAAACAAAAATAGTTATACAGAAATTTTAAATCAGTGTGGTGATTTTAATTGTTTAGGATGTAACACCTCATACAAAAATAACGCTGATTTAAAAGATAAGTTACAAAATTTCAGGGGCATCTGTGGTATGATTCATAAATTCTTCAAAGTAAAACGAGGAAAGGCACTCGTATAAAATTTTATGAATCCATAGCTATCCTTGCATTCCTGTATGCCAATGAAAAAATGAATCCGGCAAGATTTTTCATAGTGCTGAAATGCAGTTTCTTCAAAATATATTGCACGATAGAAAAATGTATGATGATATAAAAGCAGAACTAGGAGTAAAAGACATACATGAAATTATTTCAACTTACAAAAGAAAAAGGTGTTATCATTTGCAAAGGATCACAAAGGATCGATTGCCAAAAGCTAAGCTGCAATGTGAAGCCATTAGTGGAAGAGGCGTGAGTTTTTAGAAGATGACATGGGTGCCGGAACAGTTTCATATAAAGTAATCTTCGTAGCAAAGAAGAAGAAGAGAATTAAAGCGGCTGAAACGAAATTTCTAAGAAGCACACAGTGATATAATCGCCTGGGTAAGAATAGAAACAAAGGTATTTTACAAGAACTAAAAACCGAATCGCACAAGCGATTAAAGACAAAAAGGAGAGATGGTGGACCTTATTGAAAATAACCGATTAGTGGCAGGCTTGACATATGAACCTAATGTAAAAGGAGATGTTAGTGGGCCGAGAAGATGATGCGTCCGGAACAAGTCAACTAGGGCCTTAGAAGAAGGATTAGAAGAAAAAGTCCAAGTTTATGAAAACAGTCCAAGCATTTAAGAGTTCGTGCTTAGTAAACAGGTTAAATTAGTAGCCATGAAACATGAGGTAAATGGGAAGATCGAGAAGGGCTGCCTCATGACACAACACGGCGACCGAAAGCCCTAATGAAGAAGATGGCAATGCGTTTTAATTGAAAGCTTCTACTGCGAATTCACGCCGCCATATTTTAATTAACAATCTACTTTGTACCCATCACAGTAGTGTTAGCGATTAAACTGTTTACTCATCTATACAAATTACCTACTTTTATATATTTGTTCCATTTTACTAACTTGAAAGAACTTTTATATCATGAAACATTGTGAAGACTGCACAGTAGTAACATTTAACTTGGTTCTATATCTAAAAGAACTGACTGAAGTGCCTATGTTCGATTTGATTTATGTTTTTTCAGAACGTTGAAGCTAATTTAGGATTATCCTCTCATTATACACAACTAAAAACTTAGATTTCATTTAGTAAGAAGTTTGAATAGTTTTAGAATAATTTTACGAAAATGTGTAGAATATTTAACCAAGGGATACTACAGCCCGAGTCGACTATTCTTGTCTCTGAAAAATTTATCAGGATAGCTTCAAGGATTGGTCCCAAGCAGAAAAAATCCTTACCTTACTTATCTGACTGCAAACATGGTTTCAAAAAGCCCAAATATCAGACTCAGTTGACACGAAGGATTTACAGCTACTCATCTGGGTAGACTTACTTGGTATTCTACTGTAATCAGGATACTGATTTAACTCTATTACACTCACTGCTGACTTAGTGGAATAAAAATTAATGAATTTCTTTGCCTGCCATACACAGCTGACAAACACTGTCCTTGTTGACGTTAATTAGTGGTACATATTTACCAGACTATATACGTTTAAATTCATGAAATGAAGGTATACATTTGTACTTCCATTTTCTTTGAATTTGAAATTGAAAACTTGTCGTTTCAAGTTTTATTCAGCAACACACTGGTTTATTCAATGCACAAGAGTGTAGGCTAGTTTTGGATTATAGGCTACTCCTAGCCTGAGATAATTATTAAAGGGTAAAGAAAAGAGACCTGAGTTTAGAAATTAAATACGTTTCCTACAATGGTGAATAAAATCTGCAACTTGCTCAAAATGCTAATTTTTTAATCAAAAATGTTATATTCAATTACCGTTCTGTCTAGTCTTTTTATGTACTATAAACGTATTTGTTAAATACATTTGTAAGCATTTGTTAAATACGTAATATGTCAATGTGTCTTACATTACATAGCATCATTCGAACATAAACAATAAGGTTATATTAATTTAATTACCATTAATATCGCTTAGAGAAATCCAGCTTACACTGGTTAGACGTTTTTGGCTATTAGTTTCTTTGTTGTTGTTAGTTCTACTGTTGCCGGCATAGATTATGTGTTCCTATTCAGAAGACTATGAATAATAGAAAATACCGTCCGCCAGAGACGTATAAAAAGCTACACTGAAGCCTAGTTGATTAAGTTGAATAATGATATTGTTATACTACTAATAATAATAAAAGTGAAAAACTATTTGTGGTGTTGCTTCTGGCCGCTTGAAGTTACAGCAAAGCAGAATACATTATCATGATAAAGTTTTATGAAAGAAAACGCAAGAAAGACGGCTATAAAATTTGGTTTCGCAACTTACTTTACACAAAAGCTAGAAATGATTTAACCAAGCTATTAATGTCGAATGAACGCGCACGGGCAACTTGAGATAAATAAAAATTTTGGAAGTGTCAGATAAACGCGCAGCCTACATTATTCCTTAGTTAGGAGGAAGCAATATTTCTTTAGCGTCCTTGTCGCTAGAAACTTGGTTTAAGAAATAATAGATTTTTTAACAATATTTTACCATTACGGTAATAGAATTTTGGTATCATTAACTAAAAAAGCAGTGTTTTATAATAAAAAAAAACAAGACGATGTAAATAATATTTTGTTTGTTTGTGTCCTCGTTTCTGTATGTGTGTTATATTTTAATTTATAAATTACCTCTTATTACTAGTTATGACCAATTAGTCGTTAAATTTTTATCTTCATGACCATACATCATTTGGCGATTATAGTAAGCATTTAGAAAGATCACTTTTTAAGAGATCGTTTAAATACTAATATGCAAAAGTATCTATGGATGATATACTTGTTACTTAACGTTTTACTTAACGTTAAAAAACACAGAAAACATTCGTGTAAAATGTTCAAAAATGTTCAAAAAACGACTAATTAGAGTTTTTTAAAACATCAGTTTAAAAAACATACAATTTAACGTTGAAATCTCTTCAAGCTTGAAACGAGATTTTCATTTTACAGTAAGTAAGCTGCATTACGCAAAGATTTAGTGCTGTAAGGTGGATACAACCACAAAGGTTTGTTTGCACATTTGCACATCGTTTGCGTCCATAGCACATTTCCAAGAAAATACAATTTTTTTAGTTTAAAATACTTAAAAAATTGATAGTAATGTATTATGCTCTCTATTTTTTCTATATCCTAAGAAACTTTTATTCACGCCTCCTGTAATTTTTTATATTTTGTTATATCATTCTAGCTGTTAGATTTTAGCGTAACACTTCATCTTCATAGTTTTTTGATTAACTGAAAAGAAGACTGAAGTGCTCACAATGCAAAGGGAAACATAATTTATTGCATTTTTTATCAGGATGATATAAGTTCAAACTATATTGTTAAGACGGTCTAACTGATCGTCGTATGGTACAGTGGAAAAGAAAATATAAAATACCAATTAAGTCAACTGAAAACTAACTGTAGTAAGCCAAATGCTCTTGCTTTTATAGGTCGCGCAGAGGGTCCAGTGTAGCTTTTCCTCCTTACTGAACTCCGGCTCAAGTGTTCTTGAACACACTGGAACCTAGTTGTGAGCGGGTTTGACTGAGGCTACACCTGCCACACTGGGTGGATAATGTTCGATAGGGTTCTCTTACAATAAAGTGAAGATATGCTTCTTACTTCTACACTAGAGACACATTCAAACACACAAATATTAACAACCATGATGAATTGAAACACAGAGAAGAGAAAGTGTAGTAAACCCGATTAGTAATTGAACTTACGACGACCTATTTTCAAGAAAATCACATTGCTACTAACAAATCTGTAATTAAAGAAAACGCGCACACACACACACACATACACACACACACACACACACACACACACACACACACACTCACGTCATATGTGCACAAAATTACTGGAATGTGCAGTAGCAAACGGACGAAAAGTACTACGGTTGTTTTCATTCGTTTTTATCGCACATTCATCTCCGTATGTACACTGAGCCACGTTTTGATATGTTTTGTTTTTATTTCACCGAGCTCTTTTTATTCGTTATGATCTGAATATTTTAATGTACACCAGATCAACGTAATTTTATTTTAGTATCACTAGTGTACAAATAATTACTTGTTTTGTGATCTATGCTTGATATCATTTATGCTTTTGCGTTTACATTTTTAATAATTCGATTTATTTTGATGTAGTTTTAGTGCACGCAAATAGTAATATTTTACTTGTTTCATATAAAAACAAATAGTATTTGTGGAATTCATCAATTTTTTAAAGGCGTGGAATAAATAACGGAGTTAATAATTTGACAAGAAAAGTAGATATTTCAATCTGGGCTTGCACTGTTCAATAAATAAAATGTTCAGTGTGATTTAAATCCTAATCTAGTCTGAGTAATGTTCTCGTTCATGTGTCTGAGTGTGTATCACTATAATAAAGCACGCATTCACACGCTTAAACATGCACACGCATTTAACATACACATGGAAACTGACAACCTTACAGCAATGAAGTCTTCTAGGTAAGGACGAATGAAAAGTAGACCTACATATTCTGTCAGCCTAATTTTTTGACCGACATAACTAACAACAAGTCGACGATCACGGTTACGATTTCAGTTTACTACTTATTTATGTATTTACTTTATTCTTTTACGCGACTTTTAATAAATACATTAATTATACTTAATTTTCTGAGTATGTGCGTGTATTTGTATGCAGTATCTGCTTTTGCATAATCATTGACGCAAGAATCTATGCAGTCTACAGTAGACGTACATCTAATTGACAGAATGTTAACATCACTCAGTGAGTTTCTTTTAACATTAAAGAAAAAAAAAATTTAATGAGTTCATTTGGGGTCGGCGTTTTGTTTCAGCAGCTTTAATGAGAGCCCTACAGCTTCTTTCGTAACACTCATTAAGGACAAGCACTTTCTTTTCCTACCCGTCTTGTCCTACCGTCATCCACCCATTCCATCCCGATTCCCTTTGTCTGTCTGTATACTCTCTCACACAGTCTCTCTCCCTCTCTCTCTCTCTCCCCCATTGGTTTCACCCCAGTTATTCACAGTCTCTTTTACGTTGTTTCACTTAGGAGTAACATCGAGTACTTGATGTATTGATGTCAGTCTGCAATTGATTCCTCTTTTACGTCATCCAGTTTCTCAATCTGATGTCCGTTAGTCAAATATCTTCCCATTGTTTACTAATACGGAATAACATTTTTTTTGTTTCACGCTATCCCTTGTCGTAAACCCGAAAATCCTCAAAACGTATGCAGCTTACACTCATGAAATTACTTAGTGAGATACTGTTTACTACTTCAAAAAATTGAAAAGTATAATTATTTTTTTTTTTTATATGCTACAATAAACTAGTTAGTTGCAATAACAAAAAACCCACATTGCACTACGATAGATTGTAAATAATTAATTTTCATACATTATTAAGGTATATTCATAATGGCACATATTTTGCTTATATAAATTTTATATTATTATTAGTAATAACAAAACTTTTTCATAAGAATATATTTTCACTATTTTGTAAATTACAATGTTTCAATAGTATTTAACTATCACCATCAGATATGATAGTTTATATCTATTTATCTTCTTCTTCTTCTATGGCGTCACAGTTCAAAGTCGAACCTTAGCCTCCATAATCATCCGCCTCCATTTTTCCCTGTCCTTGTTGACCGATGTCCATCGTTTTATTTTAAGTAAATTATCAGCATCCCTTGCGACTGCGTTAATTCAGCGTATCTTGGGTCTCCCGACAGGCCTTTTACCCTCGATTTGACTAAACAGCACCTTCCTAGGTATTCGATTGTCTTCCATCCTAATGATGTGTCCTGCCCATTGCAATCTATGCAGTCGAGTGGTGGTGGCCAGATTATATTTTTTTGTATCAAGTAATATCTGATGGTGATAGTTGAATACTATTGAAAAATTGTAATTCACAAAATATTAAAAATATATTCTTGTAAAAAGTTTTGTTATTAGTAATAATATTATAAAATTATTAATTTAGTGTATTATTACTGAGTAGCCGCAATCCAAAGGGAAGATTTAGGCACTAATTACTACGTTTCACAAAACGTAAGAGCGACGTTCTCGACAAATTTAGAAGACGCGACATTAACTGTTCGTCGGGGAGAGAGAAACAGATGCACACAACAATCGGCTTATACGTAACAATAACATCACCAGCATCCTTATTAACCCAATTTGTCTTGCTTCTGCTGTGTTTATCTTCCGTCACGGATATCATTACCAGTTTGTAATTCCAGCCAGATCTGTCTCAAAGCATCCTATTTGACTACAGCTCTAATTAATAGCAACAAGAATATTTTATACGGACTCACATTTACATGCGCGCACACTCACCATATTTGTTATTGTTCCTATGTCCAGTACTTTGTAGGAGAAATTATTGTCTTATAACACGTACTTATTTCACTTCGACACACTTAACTGTAACACATGTTAGCGATTGATCCCACCAAACGTTTTGTACTTATTTACATTGGGCAAGCTCTAGGCTATTGAAAAATTTAAATATATATATATATATAATAAATCGGGTTGAATTAAATTTTTTGTAAGGAACTAGAATTCTTAGTTCTTAACGATCACCAGATAAACGTTAAGGTTAAAATTATTCAATGTGGGGTAATTTTGATGGATTAACATGTCACCGGAGACAATACAACGTTTACAAGTTTCATTGTTTCCAGCTACTGCTGTGCCTCCCAGTTATTCAGGCAACTGTAACCTTCTGACCAACCACAAGTTAAAGTTTCCTAGTTAGCACAAACACATGCCGCGGAAATTCAGCAGTCCAGTTTGAGGAATACGGTGAAACAAATTGTTTCATACCGGTGCAATATTACACATCGATGTTTATTGAAAGTGTGACGATTTAATAAGCCTAAATCCCACAATAATAAAAACAAATTTTATTATACTAATATTGGCTTTAATAAGGTAATAATGAACCCTTCTCCATGCCCCAAACCGGTAGTAACCTGCCGATTTGCCAATGTAGAAGTTAATAAAATTAGATTTGAGAAACTAAATAAATCCGTAACTACCCCTCGTCACCTAAAAGAGCAATAAAAGTAAAGAGCGATGTCATTAAGTTGTAAGCGAATTAAAGCAAAATAATTAATAATAAGTGAGAACTACTTTTCGCGCTGAGAATCTACCCGCGCGCGGACAGCCTCTTCACCCTTATAGTAAATTAATTCAGTTGTATCTCAGACTCCGCTGCTGATACAGCGTACACAATATGTAGTCAATATAAAACCTGTAAACGAGGAGAAGCTTGTGTGAGATAGCCGGATGATGTAAAAATGTCGTAAATGACGTGAGTGTATGACAATGACATCTCTGTAACAAACTAACATCACCTAAATGTGATGTTAAACTTTTAACATGTAACTGTTAACCGTAAGTAATATGTGCGGTACAACAATGTGAACACCAGTGAAAGTTACAACACAAAACCTACCACAAGAATCTACAGACCCGACAGACGACTCATTTTTAGGAATGACAGCAGATTTTACCAAAACACGATAGCCAGAAGATCTCCAAGACACCCTGCACAACCGATAGAAGCGCCGATTCGCCGACGATGTTACACACAGGTGACACGGAAGTTCAACTTCCGTGGTTCAGAACTTAACTTAAAATAATACATGATAGACACTTAATTCACAAATGAAAGAAAAGTAAAACACAAAAGACTGACTTAATTACCATAAAATTGTAATTCCATGCTTAGTAATAATATGTGTTAAGTTTAATGCTTTTATGAATATAACACGTTAAAGTTAAATAAGCCCATTCTTCAGATGGCACAAAATAAAGATTATAATTTTAATATCATATACTGAAACAAAATACTCGGATCCGAGGGCAGTAAAAGCTATGTTAACTCATTAATTACTCTAATTCTATTTGTACAAGAGGTGCAAATGTTTTAATTTTAATATACTCATTGCTAAATTTCTTCAAAGATGTTAAAACATTATGTAATAAAGAGATGTCATGGTCCAAAAAGGTGAGTGAATAAATCTACAAACCCCTGTCAATATCCCTCAATTCACGGGATCCTATTTAACATTTGTTTACATTCCAGTTAATTATGAGTTTGTTAAGATTATGGCAGCCTGTTTAATTGACCTGAGCCAATTAACCAGGTTGCCGATATTATAACGACGAGACGTTATAAAAGTTGAAAGTATTTAATTACCTGTATTTAATTAATTCCTACCTAATTAAATTAATTAATTTACCTACGCGTGACTGCTAGTAGAGCTACTTCCGGGCTCCTGCATGTCAGACATTTGTGTTGTTCTAATCACTCCTTTGCAAGCATCCCACAGAGGACCTTCTCCGGATGTAGATTTTTACTGCTTGGAGCCTTTTGGGAGCCTCTATTATTTATCATATTTAATATGTATTACGAACTATTAAAATTGTATAACATTTAGATTATATTAACTTTATACGTTTATAATTTTAAATTTGTATGACTTTTATACGACTGTACAATCGTATAATTGTATAGATTTTAGTGTATCGGTTTCCCTGGTGGACAATAATTTTTTCGTTGTTGTAAGATACAACCCTTGTTACCCAATAGCCTTGAACCCTTGTTAGCAATACCTAACAGTGAGGATAACTAGAAACGTGCTAACCTTTAACGATGTCTTAAAAGTTATTATAAATTTTAATTTAGACTCTGATATAATTCAGTAATAACTATAATTAAATTAGTAAATTGTATAATTGATTAATAAGCCAAAGTACGACCGGGACTATAACATAAAC
This sequence comes from Magicicada septendecula, assembly GCA_034769895.1. Lineage (NCBI taxonomy): Eukaryota > Metazoa > Arthropoda > Insecta > Hemiptera > Cicadidae > Magicicada > Magicicada septendecula. The sequence continues at coordinate 170,011,152 of CM068375.1, forward strand.
CTGTACAAATATTATAAAACTCTAGAATGTCTAAAAATTTAATATATTTAATAAACAATACATATAAACTGTCATAATATAAATTGTAAGTAAATCAATATATCATTTGTGAGATTCATCGCCAACTTACAGCAGTAGATTTGTAAGAAAATTTAAAATGGCATGACGTAAAACTGTCAGTATCCCAAACGTATTTGATGCCCAATGAAAAGAATGTGAAAATTCGATCCTTCAAGCAAAGTAAGTTTTAGGTAAAAATGAAATACAAAAACGTAAGCCTGTATATATTTCAAATCTAAGGCTGTAAATACGGTTGCTTGTCCTGAAGATGACAATAAATATTGTCGAAACGTCGACGCAAAATAGCTAAAATTTGTATTATTGACCGATCCTCACTAAACATCCACTAAAACATTCATTACTACTACTACTACTACTACTACTACTACTACTACTAACTACTACTACTACTACTACTACTACTACTACTACTACTACTACTACTACTATAATAAAAATAATAATAATAACATTACCTATGCCAATATAACAATAAAATAGTTTTTTTCAGTGTGGTTGGTCAAAATTGTTTATATTTTAACACTGAACACTATTTTTATATGTTTGGTAAAAACTGACAGAAAGGTATTCTTAACACGTAATGAATAACAAACAGGACATTACTATTATAACTACAAGAAAATCTCTGTAAACAGAAGGAGAAATCTTACAGCGATAGTAAGTGTTGACACCTACATACACTGTGCAGCATTGAAAATACTGAGTAAATATTAAATAAATACGTGTGCCGCGTTTTGGAAAACGCGGCGATGTTCCTATATCTATATAGTGGATGATTAAAATTACGTATTTGACGACGCGAGGGAATTTGGCCTTTGGTACGCTCAATCGGACTTTGTCATCTCCGCCGGGCGACTCGCGCGCGCCCTATCTCTGTTACTACAGTTTTTTCAAGAGCCGGGTTGCTCAGTTAAACTTCGGCTCTCGGCGCTTCACTTTCTGGTCCCCGGCTGACAGAGTAGATTTAACAGTTTTTCGTCTTCCAACTACTTCTATGGATAGGTAGAACCTATAAAAACAAATTCCTTTTAATTGATATTAAAGTGGATGCGTTACGATAGATATTGCAGTGAGTCCTTAGCACGTGGCGACTATCAGGTTAAAATTTGTTTTATGTATGTTTAATCTCAACCCTGGTTAACTGATTGTAACAGTAATGATATAATTATGTTTTATATTAATCTAGTAATAATCCTACTAAATTAACTAAACCAAGATGGGGCGTAAGTCAGTAATTTTCTGAAATCCGTGTACATCACGGACTTGTTAAAAGTTGCTAATTCCTGTAAGTGCGTCATGAAAACTTTTGCATAACTGTTAATTAAAATTATCATTATTATGGAGTCACTATATTTGGACATATTATATTTTAAAATATTTAATGAGGTCATTTTGAAGCGATTTACTACATTCAGTGGGGTTCTATACTTAGTCAATTTTCGGAGTTTATAAACTGGACAGGCCATGCAATGTCAGCGGGTAAATGTGGTAGTGTGTTTTATGAACTTATGAGTAATCCCAGATATAATTGTGCAGGGTTTCTGATGTAGACGGAAATCTGCCCCGCTCCGGAAGGACGGCCGAACAACTGCCTCAGATGCTGTAATTTCAAACACCTTCGTCAGCTGTGTCAGCCGGAAGGATGGACTAGATACACCCAAAGGAACCCTCAGACTCCACGCTAATAATCAGGTGAAATTTAACCATATTAACCTAAATCTTGTGGCAGATAAACTCTTTGAGACTCTCATGTAGACGCTCCAGTTTGGACAGTTATTTCCGGACAATGGGTGGCATATATTATTTGTAATTTGTAAGGCTTACGCCTCCTCTATCACTGTTATGTCTATCTCGTTCTGAGAGTGTAAACTCGGCCAGGGTCACGCACCACCCGGGTCGAGGGGAGTTCGGTAGATAGGGTTGAATCTAAATCTGTTTCTGTTTTAAGCATGCCTGGACAGATGTTTCTGTCCACGTTGGGATATTTATGTTTAATGGATCTTTTGGTTAATGTGGGCTCATGTATTTTATTATTGATTAATGATCTGGGAGATGTTTTAACCCGTGGTCGACTCCCGTAGGAGCCGTCCACTGCAGGTCTGTAGGTGTCAGATCTTGCTAGATCTCGCCCGATGCCTGACCCGGCCGGTAGTTAAGTTTTTTTTGGAACACTGTGAGCTGGTTTTAATACCTTCATGACTTAGATTCCGTTTTACAAAATTCTGTTCCACTGTTTAGCTAATTTGTACACTTTAAATTTTACCATTGTCACAGTTTGTATTTTACCATAGTAAATTTTGTAACGTTAATTTTTATTGCTCACTATACCAATTAATTAACCATTAAACAACACAAGATTAATCAGTATCAGTTATCAATATTCATGGTGGTCACGTTCCACTATTTTTACAAATTATGTTTCGAAAGTAAAAAGGAAATATAAAATGCAGTTAGGCAACCAGACATCCATGTTAACCTTGTGATGCCACTCTTCATTATTGTCATTGACGTGATTCAAATTGATAATTAAACATCGGCATGGGATTTGTGCGCAGGCCGCAGGGCTTACATAGGACATTCAGTTACTACTTATCTAATTAAAATTTGGGGCATGTCTGCTCCACTCCTTGGGACATTTTAATTGAGGTTTTGGGGGTTCAGTCACCTATTAATAGAACATTAAGGGGGGGACCGGATACTTGGTCAGAATAAGGGGGTTAAGGGTGTTTCAACAAGAAACTTATATACGCTGATAACCGGGGTGAACATGTGATGTGTTACTTATCTGTAAATGTTTGTTGATGTTAATTATATGTGTGTGTTGTTTTATATGATTGTTACATTGTTATGTTGATTATGCATGTGTATATTGCTATATATTTATATCTGGTTATGAAATGTGATTACTTGCAGGTCGAGATTGTGTGCCATTTTACAATTGTATTATTATCATTTATGTAACATGCAATGAATTTCTAGTCAATGATTATTCAGATATTTAATATTCATTCAATACTTATTGATGTTAATAGTTTATGTTTTATTGTTCAACTTTTGGCAATGCACATATTAATGGAATTATAGTTAAAATATAAAAAGACTTAATTATCTTGCCTTCAGGGCTCATATGTTATACAAGCCGAGCACAATAAGTATTGTTGTTGTTATCTCAAGATCAGTGTTTCATTTGCAAGTCCCATCATACTGGACCCAGCACAATTTTGGCTTCTCTAGGCTCTAGCCTAGTTCTAAATAACTTGTGGCCTCTCTTTCAAAAAAAAATTAGATAAGGAGATAGAAATTTAAAAATAAATAAAAATAGATAAAAAGGCATAAAAGGAAAGAGGGGTTACAAATGGTACCGCAGAGCGTGGTTTATAAAGTCTGGCACTACATACATATAAATATTACGTATACCTATTTATTTGTCTTACTCATAAATTTATGAGTAGTACCTTTCCAATTGTATTCCTTCAAAAACGGGTGAGATAAGGGATTTCTATTTAGGGAATAGACCGTCAGGACAAGGTTCAGTCATACGTAAAAGAATACATTCAAGTGTCACGTCAAAGGAAGAAGGTATTATCTAGCGCTCTGAACAATCTACTGTACAGAACCACAATGCAAAAATAACCAAAGTACGTTAGATAGTCAGCGTATGATGAATCTAGTCATGAATAAAACAGACAATTATATGGAACTACAAACCAAACAGATGTACATACAACTGTAAAATGTAAGAGTGAAAAGAGAAGCTGCATAACGTACTATTGCTCTAACATACAATTCGGTACGTCATCCGTATAAAGCTGTTGAAGACGAGTTGAAAGACGTCGCATTGGTCAGTGTGTCCTGACTGCATGGAAACCAGTTTAACATTTACAATGCAAAACATTTGCAACTATCGACAGCGTTGTCTATATCTCATGCTTATGTCGTGGCGGTACGCAATGTGCGAATAGCGTACATCACGAATAGGTACAAATCAAATAAAATAATTTATTCTTTGAAGTATAAATAAATCAAGGTATTAGGAAACAAGTACTTTGTTTAATATAATATCAACTTTGTTTAATATATCGACTACCTGTTGAGGGAACGTGTGCAAAAAAACAAATCATAGCTGGATTAAATCGGGAATACTAACATTAGTACGATAATTTTTAACTCCTTATCAAGTAATAACTGAAAACAAGAGAAAGTTATATCGCAGTTTTTATGGATTGTCATATTTACCAAAAATTTAATATGCAAATATTTCCTCTAAAACAAAGATAATAGTCTTTAGAAGCGGGAATCTTTAGATGAAAGGCAGTTTAAGCTATAGACTTACATAACAGAGCATGTGAGTGACAACAACTATTTAGGAAATGGAGCAGATTTATTTTGTTCAAAACGTAAAGGTTAAGATTAGAATTTCGAGGTAGAATTGTGGGACAATAAATAGCACATTAGCTAATAAAAAATAATGATTTTAAATAACTTCGGAAAATTTCGATAGGACAAAGCCAGTAAAAATTGCAAACCTCGAAATTCTCTGCAGTAGAACGAATCAACATGAAACTTTTGTAATGTCATCTACATAGTGACTAAATAAAAGTTACAAGAAAAGTTTTGGTGCTAATTCCCCTAAATCGTGACAACAAACTAATTTTTTCATAAACTATTCTGAATAAATTAATGAAGCTACGTTCAATTATAATTTTGAAGTCGCTGGTTAAGATCTTAATGACAAATTTATTGTACAACTGGTAGGTACCAGCATGTAAAAGAGTCAATAGAGACAATCTGAAAAGGTGAAATATATAAAATAGCGATATTTTTCAATTCATTTTCTTACAATATTCAGAAACTAATTTTAAGTGAAAGCAGAAGTAAGAACCATGGTAGTCAAAATCTCATTGCTACATACACACTACGGCGTTAAAATCATCGTGAATTCTGGAAATTTCTTAAACTATTTTTAATAAATTATTAAAAGTATGTACACTTACATATTCATGGTTACTACTGAATAAGAACGTAAGATCGAAATTTAACGGGCCTTTTAAATTTAAAGGGCGTGAAATATACAAAATTTTAAACATTTTCATATATGTTCATCATATTCATTTTCTCACGATAGTCAAATATAAAGAGGAAGGTAGGAGGGAATAATGTAATCACTTAAGAATATCATTAAACAACTTTATTTAAACAAAACTTTATTATTTTTTAAGTGACCCCTTCCCTTATACTATTTCAGTACTACAGTCAATATTTCTTGTTTAAGAAAAACACATATTTTTAAGCATATCATTTTATTAATTTATCATTCAATGTCTAAGGTATTATTAATATGTTAAAAATTTGAGCTTGGTCAGAATAATGTAGACTAACAACCGTTATGAATTTTTCTTAATTTTTATTTAATATGAAACTACAGTAGGGAAATTGCCAATTTTTCGAAAAACTTATGAAGAACGAACACTGTTTTTTGACTGTAACCACTGTTATTTTTACTAATTAAAAAAATTTTATTTTGAATGTAGCTTACATATATTTAATACAGTTTATCTGTACTGTTTTTATTCGAGTTGGTCTTTGAGTTATTCAAAGCTAAATATTGTTTTGGGGGCTAAAAGCACCGTCTACTAAAATGGACTCTATGAAAATTCTCATACACCCTTTTTTTCGTAGAATTTTGTGACCTATCTATTTTAGGAGTTATTTATATGTTTTACTTTTTACGTATTGAGAAAGAGGTGGAAACCACCTTCTCAGGGAGAGTGCCCAAAAATGTTTCTATGGAGACAGTATGTACACGGTATTACGAAAGGTTTTTATGTTGATTCATTCTATAACAGTTAATTCTTAGCTAAAATATTTTACTAGTTCTTACAATATGCATCGGATAATCGAGACATTTCTGAGAAGTATAAAACACCCATTTCAGCTGCTGACATATATTTTTTTAGAAATTCAGAGAGACTGTATATTAATTAACTCTATTATTTGAAAAGAATTCAATGTTGAATGTGTCTTGAAACAATAACGAATTATGAGATCAGATGGATGTAACATGTGGGAAACATGTAACTGTGTAAAATTATAGGTAAGGCAAATAAGGAATTACCAAAAATTACTGACAGCCCAAAAAGCGCTGAAGGGATTTTTGTGGAAGGAAAACGAGTGTGACGACTTCACTGATAGTAAAAAAAGGGAGAAGCTGTAACAGTGTCTCTTTTAATGCGCTGATAGTAGCAAATAAAAATGAAATACGTAAGATACTACAAATAAACTACATAAGACGGTATAAATATATTAGTAAAAATGTTAAACTCGTAAAGAAGAAGAAATTTTCAGTTCAGATGAAGACGCGGACATCAGATAGACGTATATTGTTTGAATTAACTTCAGCTGATACGTTACATAATTGCTCCACGCACTAGGTCATTTTCGCTGTCTCTTATTTTTATTTCATCTTTTATCATTAGAATTGATACGGCAGCATTTATAAAGAAATTGAGTTATACACCGATATTACATGAAACAATCCACTCAGACGGAAAGAAATTATGTTATCCTGTTTTATATGAACAAACCATATACAGAAAAACATTTATATGCAAAAAAGGTATATATTTTTCGTTTCTAGGTTAATTTTATTTGCTACAGACAGTCCTGGTATTTTATTAACACCCTCATTTGTGTGGTTTCTCTGCTCTCTAAGAGCAACTGAACAATTTCCGGAATGAACTACTCTCAGGAGAGCAGTCGGACAATGTGATTAATCCAGCGACGATAGCATCTGACCTCATCAACAAGGAGAGTAATAAACACGGTTTATAGTTCTAACTTTAAAGCGTGTCTATCGTGCAGACGCTCGGCGGTTTAGTGGAAGGCGTAAAATTTTAAGAGAAAGGTTACTTTTGTCAGAACAAGTCCTTTCTCTCACAGCTCGTTATTTGTCTTAACAATATTAAATTTATTGTCTGCTCTTTAAATTATTAAATACTGTTTTTGATTAGCCATTGTTCTATAGTATAAGAATTACTTTATACAAGTTACAATAACAACAATTTTTTTAGTTGACTGTCTCGTTTTATTGATATTGCTGTTAATACCAAAAGTTTCTCCCAATCCCAATGCTGTGGCATCCTCAGAATGTGGGAGAAACATCACGAAAATGCCAAAATGTTTGGTATTATTAACGATAAGAATAAAACGTGGTTATTAATTGTAATCTGATGATAAATTTCCTGTCGATGCTACATCAATCTTGTTATGTGTGCTATGTATCCAATTGACAATGTTGTTTAACATGTAGACAGCAGGTACCACAATGGGCGAGTAATTTATTGATCCCTCAAGTTGTGTGTGTGTGTGTGTGTGTGTGTGTGTGTGTGTGTAAACCGCTCTGAGGCTGTATGTTACACGCGTATTATATGTGGTTTGTCGAAAAATATGTGTGATACTCCCTATCCAGCTGTGGCATCCTTGCGTCAATCAAAATTCTACCAAATTACCAAACTACAAATAAACGACTCTCTCTCTCACACACACACTCTCCTCCTCTGACTCTCGCTCTCTCGATTTTCCGTTCCCTTCGTTAATATTTCCACATGTTTCCATGTATTAAGCTTTCTTAGACACATGATTGATCTACAAGCATACAATCGCATGCCTACACACATAGTTTCATATTGATTCTACAATGGCGTAGATTGTTCACTGATCTTTAGTCTATGTATTTGCACTATATTTACAAGTTTTATTTCCACGTCATGTAAAAAGGGAATTTGTTATTTCTTACATTTAAATTTGAATATAATGTATCTAATTACATCTGGTTGTAAAAGCGGAATAATTTTGATCTTTCTTGCTTCTTCTTCTTCTTCTTTATTTTATTAGCATTTTTTATATTTTAATAATTACCACGATAGGTTTGTAAAGAACAGTAAACGAATAAAATTTTTCACGACATATTTTCTTGTAAGAAAATTAAATTAAACATAACATTATGAATAAACGACAGTAATAATAATTACTCATACTCAGATATCTAATTTCGGTTTACATATACAAAGATGTAAGATAATGCACACTTTACAAATATTACTGTTAACGTTAGAAAAGAAAATGTCGGTATGGAGAACCATACATGACTTCCATGATCTAAGATTTTAATTTAAATTCATTTTAGAAATTAAATATTTCCATAGAAACTACTTCTTTCTACTTATTGTTTCAGCCTTAACCACAGTACTGCAGTTACTAACGTTATCGCACTCGATTTCACTGATGATGGCAGTCGATGGCAATTGCCGAAACGTGTGGTTTTGCAGAAAACATTGGACTACGGCCAAACAGCCAGCGAAGGAATTTTAACAACAAAATAATTCTTTGTTACCGATAACGTAGTACACATATAATACCGGTATGGAGAACCATACGTGACTTCCATGTTCTAAGATTTATATTTAAAATCATTTTCGAAATGAAATATTTCCATAGAAACTACTTCTTTCTACTTACTGCTTCAGCCTTAACCACAGTACTGTGGTCACTAACGTATACCACCTCACGTTATCGCACTCGATTTTCACTGATGATGGAAGTCGATGGCACTGCCGAAACGTATGGTTTTGCCGAAAACCTTGGTCTACGGCCAAACAGGGCAGGAAGGAATTTAACAACAAACTACTTCTTTGTTGCCGATAACGTAGTACAAATATAAAAAATTATCCCTTCCCAATTCAACTATAATTTTCATTTATAGAAAATTACCCCCATCCCGTTCAACTAGCCTCTTCATTTATAGATATTTCATCTACGTCAGGATACCTATTCTTATCAGGATACTTTATTTATCAAAATTAAGTACTTTACTCTTGTTACAATAAAAAATGTTTCTGGTGAACTACCATTTTCCCCGTAACCGATCTTCAAGAAATTCAATAAGCCTTTAGTCCTCTACAACTCAGGCATATACTTAAAAAATTATTTTATTCTGTTTGAATTTACGGCAGTTATCCTTCGTCATGAAATAATTTCTCTTCTTACAAGATAAAATGTTGCTGGTAAACTACCCCTTTCTCTTAACTGATCTTCACCAAAATCAATAGACCTTGAGTTCTCTACAAGTCAGGGATGTATGCAAAACATTATTTGATTCTGTTTGAATGTGCGGCAGTTATCGTTCGTTATAAAAACAATTACTCTTGTTAAAACATAAAACGTTACAGGTAAACTACCCCTTTTCCTTAACCGATCTTCACCAAAATCAACAGACCTTGAGAACTCTACAATTCAGGACTGTATGCGAAATATTATTTGATTATGTTTGAATTTGCGGCTCTTATCGTTTGCCATAGAAATAAAAACCAACACAGACAGACACAAATAGACAGACAGACACACAGACACACTCACAGACACTTTTCGAAAAATTACTTTTTTTCATGTTTTCAGGGTAGTACAATCAGGATCTGCAATTATCTCGAACACGATTGTTTTGCCTTCACCATACTTCCATTTCATTATGGAACATGGAAGTAAAAATATCCCCTCCCCCATTCAACTATAATTTACATTTATAGAAAATTTCCCCCACCCCGTCCAAATAGCCTCATCATTTATAGATATTTCATCTACGTTTCTACCGTGGATTATTATGATCTTCTTATCAGGATACTTTATTTATCAAAATTAAGTACTTTACTCTTGTTAAACGTTGCTGGAAAACTACCCTTTCCCCGGAACCGATCTTCACCAAAATAAATAGGCCTTGAGTACTCTACAACTCAGGCACATAAGTAAAAAGTATCCGATTCTGTTTGAATTTACTGCAGTTATCGTTCGTCATAAAAAATGACTCTTGTTTAAAAATAAAATGTTGCTGGTAAACTTCCCCTTTCTCTTAACCGATCTTCACTAAAATCAAAAGGCCTTGAGTACTCTACAATTCTGGAATCTATACAAAATATTATTTGATTATGTCTGAATTTACGGCAGTTATCGTTCGTCATAACAAAATTACCCTTATTAAAAAATAATACGTTGCAGGTAAACTACCCCTTTCTCTTATCCGATCTTCACCAAAATCTATAGGCCTTGAGTCCTCTACAACTCAGAACTGTATGCGAAACATTACTTGATTCTGTTTGAATTTGCGGCTGTTATCGTTTGCCATAAAAAAAATTCTACACACAGACAGACAGACAGACACCACACAGACACTTTTCGAAAAATGACTTTTCTTCATATATTGAGGGTAGTACAATCAGAATCAGCCGTTATCTTTCCATACCATACTTCCATTTCCTTATGGAACAAGGAAGTAAAAATGCAATTTGTATCAATATGTATTTTAATTTAATTTAATATCCATAAACATGACACACGATGTGTGTTTGTAAAAATAACTACAAAAATAATGAAATTATTCCTTTGTCAGTAACTCGTTGAGTTTCTTGCATGTCTCCCATCCCATCTTCAAATATATACAGTGCAAGTACTGTAGGTTTATTTGAAGATATTAAACTATGAAATATACAAAATTAATTAAATATCCAAAAACAAAATTATATTTGTATTGGCACTGTATACGCTATTTTCCTAGACCTTTGTCACTTTCGTATTATATGAGTTTTATGTGTTAAGTGATTTTGGTATTAAATGAGATTTATATACATTTATAAAAGCCAACATCTACCTATACTGAGTGTTAAAGATTTCTGTAAATAAAACGTTTTGAACTGGCGTATATTGTCAAACAAATAAAAATGTCGGTATGGAGAACCATATATAACTTCCATGTTCAAAGATTTATATTTAAAATCATTTACGAAATGAAATGTTTCCATAAAAACTACTTCTTTCCACTTATTGACTCAGCCTTAACCACAGTACTGTGGTCACTAACGTATACCACCACACGTTATCGCACTCGATTCTCACTGATGATGGCAGTCGACGGCACTGCCGAAAAGTCTGGTTTTTCAGAAAACATTGTACTACGGCCAAACAGCCCGGGATGGAATTGTAACAACAAACTGTTACTGTGTTGCCGATAACGTAGTACATATTTAAAAATTATCCCCTCCGCCTTCAACTATAATTTTCATTTATAGAAAATTACCCAACCCACCCTGTTCAACTAGCCTCTTCATTTATAGATATTTCATCTACGTTTCTACAGTGGATTATTAAGATTTTCTTATTAGGATACTTTATTTGTCAAAATTAAGTACTTTATTCTTGTTACAACAAAAAATGTTTCTGGTAAACTACCCTTTCCCCGTAACCGATCTTCACCAAACTCAATAGGGTTTGAGTCTTCTGCAACCCAGGCACATATGTAAAAAATTATTTGATTATGTTTGAATTTACAGCAGTTATCGTTCGTCATAGAAAATATCGGTATGGAGAACCATACATGACTTCCATGTTCTAAGATTATTTTATATTTAAAATCATATTCGAAATGAAATATTTCCATAGAAACTACTTCTTTCTACTTATTGCTTCAGCCTTAACCACAGTACTGTGGTCACTAACGTATACCACCTCATATTTTCGCACTCGACTTTCACTGATGATGGAAGTCGATGGACTACCGAAAAGACTAGTTTTGCAGAAAATATTGGACTACGGCTAAACAGTCCGGGAAGGAATTTTAACAAACAACTACTTCTTTGTTGCCGATAACATAGTACAAATATAAAAATTGTCCCCTCCCACTTCAACTATAATTTTCATAAATAGAAAATTACCCCCACCCCGTTCACCAAACCTCTTCATTTATAGATAGTTCATCTACGTTTCTACAGTTGATTATTATGAGCTTTTTATCAGGATACTTTATTTATCAAAATTAAGTACTTTACCCTTGTTAAAACATAAAACGTTGCAGGTAAACTACCCCTTTCTCTTAACTGATCTTCACCAAAATCAAGAAAAAACTTCAGTCCTCTACAATTCAGGGATGCATGCAAAAAAATATTTGATTCTATTTGAATGTGCGGCAGATATCGTTCGTCATGAAAACATTTCTCTTGTTACAACATACTATGTTGCTAGTAAACTACCCCTTTCCCTTAACCGATCTTCACCAGAATCAACAAACCTTGAGCATCCGACAAGACAGGAATATATGCAAAAAATTATTTGATTCTCTTTGAATTTTCGGCAGTTATCTTACGTCATAAAAAAAATTACCCTTGTTAAAACATAAAATGTTGCTGGTAAACTACCCCTTTCCTTTAACCGATCTTCACCGAAATCAACAGACATTGAGGTCACTACAATTCAGGGATGTATGCAAAAAAATATTTGATTCTGCTTGAATATGCGGCTGTTATCGTTTGCCACAGATAATACCCTTGGTAAAACAAAAAACTTTGCAAGTAAACTACCCCTTTCACTTAACCGATCTTCACCCAAAACAATAGGTCTTGAGAACTCTACAATTCAGAGTAGCATGCAAAACATTCTTTGATTCTGTTTGAATTTGCGGCTGTTATCGTTTGACATAGAAAATACCCTTGTTAAAACAAAAAAAAACGTTGCAGTTAAACTACCCCTTTCCTTTACCGATCATCACCAAAATCAATAGGTCTTGAGAACTCTACAATTCAGAGTTGCATGCAAAACATTCTTTGATTCTGTTTGAATTTGCGGCTGCTATCGTTTGCCATAGAAAAATACCCTTGTTAAACATAAAACGCTGCTGGTAAACTACCCCTTTCCCTTAACCGATCTTCAACAAAAACAATAGGTCTTGAGAACTCTACAATTCAGGGCTGTATGCAAAACATTATTTGATTCTGATTGAATTTGCAGCTGTTATCGTTTGCCATAGACAATACCCTTGTTAAAACATAAAAGGCTGCTGGTAAACTACCCCTTTCCCTTAACCGATCTTCAACAAAAACAACAGGTCTTGAGAACTCTACAATTCAGGGCTGCATCCAAAACATTATTTGATTCTGTTCGACTTTGCGGCTGTTATCGTTTGCCATAGAAAATACCCTTGTTAAAACATAAAGCGTTGCTGGTAAACTACCCCTTTCCCGTGACCGATCTTCACCAAAAACAATAGGTCCAGAGTACTCAACAAATAAGGTCTTTTTGCAAAAAATTATTTGATTATGTTTGAATTTGCGGCTGTTATCGTTTGCCATAGGAAAGCATTACCCTTGATTTAAAAAAACGTTGCAGTTAAACTACCCCTTTCCCTTAACCGATCTTCACCAAAAACAATAGTCGTGAATAATGTACAAATAAGGGCTGTATGCAAAAAGTTTTTTTGTTTCTGTTTGAATTTGCGTCTGTTATCGTTTGCCATAGAAAAAATCTGTACACACACACACACACACACACACACACACACACACACACACACACACACACACACACACACACACACACACACACACTTTTCGTAAAATAACTTTTTTCCATGTTTTGAGTGTAGTACAATCAGAATCTGCAATAATCTCGATAACGATTTTTTTTGCCATCACCATACTCCATTTCCTTATGGAACATGGAAGTAAAAATTAACCTTGTTATCACATAAAACGTTGCTGGTAAACTACCCCTTTCTCTTAACTGATCTTCACCAAAATCAATAGGTCTTGAGTCCTCTACAATTCAGGGATGCATGCAAAACATTATTTGATTCTGTTTGAATGTGCGGCAGTTATCGTTCGTCATAGAAACAATTACTCTTGTTTATTCATTAAAGGTGGCTGGTAACCTACCCTTTTCCCTTAACCGATCTTTACTAAAATCAATAGACCTTCAGTTGTTTACAATTCAGGAATGTATGCAAAAATTATTTGATTCTCTTTTAATTTACGGCAGTTATCATTCGTCATAGAAACAATTACCCTTCTTAAAACATAAAACGTTGCTGGTAAACTACCCCTTTGCCTTAACCGATCGTCACTAAAATCAACAGACCTTGATTACTTTAAACTTTAGAAATGTATGCAAAAAATTATTTGATTCTCTTTGAATATGCGGCAGTTATCATTCGTCAAATAAATAAAATTGCTCTTTTAAAACATACAACGTTGCAGGTAAACTACCCTTTTCTCTGAATGGATCTTCACCCAAATCAACAAATCTTGAGTACTTAAAAGTTGAGGAATGTATGCAAAAACTTATTTGATTCACTTTGAATATGCGGCAGTTATCATTCGTCATAAAAATAAAATTACCCACTTACCCTTTTAAAACCTACAACGTTGCTGGTAAACTAACCTTTCCTCTTAATCGATCTTCACCAAAATCAACAGACCTTGAGTAATCTACAATTCAGGAAGGTGTGCAAGAAAGTATTTGAGTCTGTTTGAATTTACGGCAGTTATCGTTCGTCATATACAAAATTACCCTTGTTAAAACATAAAACGTTGCAGGTAAACTACCCCTTTCCCTTAACCGATCTTCACCAAAAAAATAGGTCTTGAGAACTCTACAATTCAGGGCTGTATGCGAAACATTATTTGATTCTGTTTGAATTTGCGGCTGTTATTGTTTGCCATAGAAAAAAAATTACCCTTGATAAAAAAAACGTTGCAAGTAAACTACCCCTTTCCCTTAACCGATCTTCACCAAAAACAACAGGTCTTGAGAACTCTACAATTCAGGGCTGTATCCTAAAAATTATTTGATTCTATTTGAATTTGCGGCTGTTATCGTTTGCCATAGAAAAAAATTACCCTTGATAAAAAAAAAACGTTGCCGGTAAACTACTCCTTTCTCTTAACCGATCTTAACCAAAAACAACAGGTCTTGAGAACTCTGCAATTCAGGGCTGTATGCAAAAAATTATTTGATTATATTTTAATTTGCGGTTGTTATCGTTTGCCATAGGAAAAAAATCTACAGACACAGATAGACAGACAGTCACATAGATAGACAGACAGACACACACACAGACACTTTTAGAAAAATGACTTTTTTTCATGTTTTGAGGGTAGTACAATCAGAATCTGCAATTATCTCGAACACAATTTTTTTTGCAATCACCAGACTTCCATTTCCTTATGGAACATTGGAGTAAAAGGATAAAGTTGAAATTGTAAATATTCCAGTTACATTATAATTCATTTATTTTTTAAACGTCTGATTGTGTGAATCGTTGTAACTGTAAATTGTTATACCCCATATTTTGAATTTGTTGACATTAGTTTATATAAAATAGCAACAGCTGAGGCAATTAAACGTTTGCTTTGTACAAAGAGTTAACTCTACACCCGCATATCTAGTTAATGGAAAACAAACTGTCACAGACATGCACGTACATCATTGTAAAAAATACATGACTAATGTAGTTTGATAACAACAACAAAAGTTTCTGTAAAATGTTGGTGTTAACTCTGCATTATAATCAGTAATAATGTTTGCCTTAACAAAGCAATACGCTAATAACATATAGATATAAGATATAAGAAGCTACGGTAGTCATCATCAGTAAAATAATCAAATTTCTCTACTCACAAATAAATGAAAATTAACGTCTGATAATGTAAAACCACAGATCCTTGCATCCATTGTAATAGTACAAATTGTTCATACGTAAAACAGAAAAAATATAGATGTGACTTTTATATAACTAGACGATGTGTGCAAGGTACTAACGACTGCGCCTCTGATTATCATACAACGCTCACTTTGCTTTTGTGGTGTGTTCTCAGTCGTATGCAAAGAACCGTTGAACGTAACGTGTTTGCATAGGTGATATGCATATTGATAACTTGCACAAAGAGCTGACTTAGTAAACAGTGTGAACTCATTACAGCCGCCAAGACTGTTGTATGCAGCGTTTGGAATGATGTTTGTAGTTTACAACACAATACGTTTAATGTAGACGTCTTGATTTCTGCACTTGCACCAGGAACTAGGATTAATACTATACTGGGTATAGTAATACTAGTAACTGGGTTGGAATCTATACCTTCATTACGTGATTTATTAATGGCTAATAATACGTAATTACATGCAAATAAAATACGAAAGCCATGTCCTTCGTTAATCAATACGAAGGATACGAATGAACTCTAAAATGAAGTTATCATACACGGATATGTATGATATCCATATGTATAATCATACAGTAAACTTAACATTATATCTTCTTCTTTTTATTTTCCTACTTTTCCTATTTACTTTTTACTATTCTCCTTCTTCTTCTTCTTCTTCCATTTACCCCTGCCCTCCTTCTTATTTCTCTTCTCGTCTTTCCCCCCCCCTCCACCAAAACCTCCTCCTCCTCCTCCTTTTTCCTCTTTCTCCTCCTCCCACTTCTTCTTTTGTTCTCGTTCTCGTTCTCGTTCTCGTTCTCGTTCTCGTTCTCGTTCTCGTTCTCGTTCTCGTTCTCGTTCTCGTTCTCGTTCTCGTTCTCGTTCTCGTTCTCGTTCTCGTTCTCGTTCTCGTTCTCGTTCTCGTTCTCGTTCTCGTTCTCGTTCTCGTTTTTTTGGACAAGACTATTATTTTTTGGACATTTGTACAAAATGTACGACAATAAGCTGACAATGGAAATCTTCAAATATTTGTAGGGGAAGAAGTCAACATCAAGATGGATTTAGGAACATCTTGAACTACGACATCAAGAAGTCCAAAAGGATTTAGGAAAAAATAATATACCGCAGAAGAAGCAAGTGAAAGAGACCTTTTGGGGATAAAAGTGTTAAAAATTTAAGGAGTCCAGGATAGGAGAGAGAAAAACGCAGGCTCAAAGTGGACTGAAGACAGGAAGAAGAGGTACAGTGAAAGATGAAAGAATATTGGAGAAAAAGAAAAGAACAGAGAGTGAAAATTTGAAATTGGTATGTGGTCCTTAGATGGTCGATACAAAAAAAGTCTTAGCTGCTAAAGATGGTTGCCGCGGAAATTTTCAGAATGTTTAGTACGAATTGCAAAAATCAACGGACAAATAGGCCGAAACTTTTTAACAGGGATGACGCGGCCCGTGAAACCCTCCGCAGCTTTAACAGTGATGACGTCGGCCCGTGAAATCCTCCACAACTTATTTTCCTGTGCCCTGTAAGTAATATAAAACTGACGACAATTAGTAACGGTTCTAATCGTATTCCAGGTTTATTTTACCGTTTAAACCCGTATCAGTTTTATTTGCACTGCACATTACATTTAATTAGACACTGTGCATGTATATATATATTCCCTTAAGTTTAAACAGTGCCTAAGTACTTTTAGCACGTTTAGATGGTGTTCAAAAAATGAAATTAGTGCTAAATAGAAAAAAGTTTTACAAAACAATAGACATCAATTATTGCACTATGTTTATGACTTGGTTGAAGAAATAATAAAATTTGTGATTAAAAATAATTGAATTTGTATTTTTACAATGTAGGCCTATACAGCTTACAAATATATATTTATATCGACTCTGTATTCAAACCTCGCTGAGGAAGGTGTACACCACACCGAAACGTTCGAGGACAATAAGAAACGTAAGTTTTCACAAGTGAAAGTACAGTAATCATTTTCTGTGAATGAAGAAGATTTACCATCAAAACAAATATATATTGTTATAAGAGGTTACTATTGTTGTTTCCCTTTGCATACGTGTAAAGTAGCACTGTTTATGGAAAGATTAACTCCTTTCAAATTTAGGTTTATTATCAGAGCTTAGTGTTGTTTATTCATCTACTACGAGGATACTCGTTTATTCCACGTACACGCAAAGGATGTTGGGTTATGTTTGTGGTATCAGATAACAAAATGTGACAAAGTTAAACCACACCCTTTACTCTTCCCAACGGAATACGAATTAATTAAGTTTCATAAAAACATACACAAACTTCCTCAGAATATAAATTTTTAACCAAAATCTAAACCTACTTGTTGAATTGTATATATGTTTTAACGTCACAGAACGTTCCATAAAGGAAATCATTTGCATAGCAATTTATCATAAGAGGAAAGTGAGGTATCGAACCCAAGTAGTCCTAAAAATTTTGTAATATTGTCTAATAATTAATACCATTAACATGAAAATACGACCAGACTATGACTAAGACTCAAACCCCATATATATTATTCAAGTGAAGAACAGTGTAAAACCATAATATACTATAAGAGAGACAAATAGTATCAGTAACAACCGAAATAAGGTCATTAATTATTAAGTTTTGTAACTCTGAATAGGGTATAAAAAACTATTTATTGTGAATTAGTGGGCAAGATCCATTATTATATTATGTAATGTAAATAAAATAAATGTATTAAATGATTTAAATACATTATTAGAAAGGATCTAAGTTAAAATAAAAAATATATAAATTTTATGAAAAAAAAATATTAAGGTGTTGGATTTGAGACCAATCACTCAGATTTCATGTAAAAATTAATTATTATCAAATTAAGATAAAAACTATATGTAATTGTAAAGCAGACAAAGATGAACAATTTATCTTAAATAAAGAAAGCTGTCAAATGAATAAAAATCAGTTAAAATAGCCAAAAACAGTATTACCTGAAAACATGTAGTAGACCTATAATATTGTAATATTTATGGATTTAATGTTGACAAAATGCAACCAAATTGCATTAGAAAGTTGAAATATAATATAATGTGACTATACTAATATATTTGACTAACTTAAACACTTTAATAGTCGAGTTAGCAAACTATTTACCTATACCATGTATGGCTAAGGCCAAGCAACCATCACAAAAAATAGTCATATTTGACTAAATGTTTGCAAAATATTAACAAAAATAAAAGAAAAAAACCATAAAAACAAACAGACTCAGTTGAAAATAAGCTCAATTATTAAAGAATTTGACTTATAAGAGTGAAATTTGTCACACAAAGAAAAAGGACCACTTAGGCAAACCAATATGATGCTAAGTAATCCTACAATAAAAATAATACGTATCAGGATAAACCAGGTATCACAAAAGATAGACAATATAATAAACTCTCAGTGTATACTAGAAAAATCCCATATATATTAAGGAAAAAAGACTAATTATTGTATTCTAACAGTGACAACAACGTAGGCCATAGGCATGGACCATGTAAAACTGAACTTGTTTGTATATTATATGTGTTAAACTTTATTTATTTTGTTATAGAAAGATGGTAATATTATGTGTTAATGTTGTAGAAGAAACCAAACAGCTTCACAAAAATTTTGTATTTCAAAAATTGAATTTTTATGGAAACATTCCAAGGTAAGAGTTGTATGTTGTGTTATTTCATTATAGTTAATTTATTCAAAAACCAATCGTAATTAGTATCATTAGATTCAGTTGAAAGCAGAGAATCCAAATGTAGTAAGGGCATGCACATTGTAAGTAGTTATGTAAAATTGTTTGACAGATACCAGAATAATTTTTGTAATATCCTTAGTGTGAAGAATAAGAAATTTTGTTCTAAAGCTTCTACGGAAGTTAAATTTGTTCCATGAGGTTCCATTTCATTATTCTCGAACGTTCTAGAAGGAATTTTTACACAAATACACCGGACGTTCATGTTGAAAAGCTAAAACAATGAGCCTTACAAAGTATAAAAGGAAGACCGAATTCGACCGAAAAACACTTCATGCTTTGACTCCAGAAGAGACGCATCACCCACGACACTGATCACCGCAACCGAGGCGAAACCGAAGGCGAGAAGTCGACACAAGAACGAAGAAAGGCTTTTCCCGTACATTGACAATATACTGACTTAACATCTACAAGAGTATACGCTAATGTGTTGCTGAAATAGAGCAGCAACACGGCACATTTAATAGAACACACGCAGCCAGAATATCAGCGGCCCAGGAGGGACTAAAATTTTAATAGAGAATCAATTCTGCTGTATTCGCTAAGACAAACTGACTTTGACAAAATCCCCATAACGTAACATACACAAAGCCTTTCTATCAACTGCAATAGTATCAGCGCTGTGGCGGCTAATTTGAGAAACAACGCGAGCAGCTGATCGCCGGCGGCGGGATTCAAGAGTAAATTTACTGCCAAACTGTTTTACGAAAGTGCGGAAGTTTTAAAAAAGCGCATTTTGACTTTAAATAAATTCAGTGCACAAGGAACGTCAACACGAAGAGGCTAGATTGAAAACTACCCGAGAGAAGTGTCCAGTGCGAGAATAATTACCCATCGGAACGTGAGTTGTTCAAAGTTAAAGTCATTTTTACCTGGTTACATTTGTCACACAGTTGTACTACACATGCCACACACCTTCAAATCACTTAATTTTTGTAAAGCATCTTATTGATCTGTCTTGGTAGTTCAAAGGAGTCACCTCCTGAGAGTAAAGATATTTCATATATTAAACTCATGCTTTTCAACTGAGTAAAATAAAATATTTGTTAGCCGATACTTGTTTGGAGAAAAAACTTGTCAATAATAATAATTTATAATTTTTTTGTAACTCTGCAATTTTATTTTTTCACGAATGTTAGTCCTTCAGACGATTTTTTAAGATTCATTAAAACATACTTCATTTTTTTCAAACTCAAACTGTCTTGTTCACATTTTTTCATAGAATTAAACTAACTGCTAAGAATTCAAAATTTTAATAACATTTTTCTTGGAACAAAAGATTCCAAGTGGCGCCCACAAACACATAGTAGATTAAGTTGTTTTGCAGGACGACATCACCGCAGAGGATCCAGTCATCAGTAAGTAATAAAAAGTTCGTGGAGTGTAACGACAACACAAACACGACACGACATACACCATTTCTATTTATTATAATGTATATATATGTATAAGGCTACCCGGGTCTACACACAGTATGTGTGTTTATTACGTAACTGTTGTGTCTTTTTTGAATAGTATAGTTTTACAATATTGTGTCTTTTCTGAATAGCATAGTTTTAGAATAGACAAGGGTGGAACAAACAGGCTCAGTAAGAGAAATACTGTATATGCTTCTATGAAGTGTCAGTTAGCAGCACTAGGTTACACTGCAACATGTTATTCCAGAGCACTTTCATGTTCACTGACGTTAGTGTATGTGAACAGCGTTAAAATGACAAATTTCATTTTGTATCTTCTTGGTATAATTATCAGATTTTATCCTATACTGTATTTTACAAGAAGAAACAAAATTAAGTTAATCAATTGACATTATCTTTGAATGGCAACATTGATGTGGGTAACTACTATTGTATAGATACACAGGATAGCATAGCAGGATAGCATATGCCGGTGACTTTACTGTTTTGTATGATGGGGCAAAATTTCTCGCTGTGTATATTTGCTCGGGCGTGAAAGGTTAACTGGACGGTTAAAACTATTAATAAAGTATGTATACCCGAGAAGTGTTGATTGCTCGACAAAATCTTGCAGAGGGGGTTTCATAAGCCGTATTGCCAATACCTTGGGTATCAGAGGTCGCTCACGTTAAATGTTAAAGTAAACAAGAATTTCTACATTTTAATTATTCTCTTGAAAAACATGGTAAGAACTTAATTTTAAAAATTATAACCTGTTAAAATAATGTTATGTATCATACTTAATAAAATTGCATAAAATTACAATTATATTTTTAAACACTGTGTACTTTTTTAATTTCTAATTTCTTTTAGATATTTGGTGTTGTGAAACTTATAAATAAATAAACCTCTGCTCAACAGTCCGTAAAGGACCACACGCCTTTTGTTTTATTGGGACGGTCGCATGGCTAGTACAATATGTTATGAGTAGTTATCTCAGCGGGTATTCAATTTTGCCTCACGACGCTGAGTGCACGCCGTACTGAGCCTCAGCTGGGAATTGAAAACGGGGCCACGCGCATATGAATCGCGCGTGCTAGTCACTAGACCACCTGGAGACTAAAAGTGTTGTGAAACCGGCACAATTTAAATCGACATTCACATAAGAGCGTGCAGAAGATTTAACTAGCCATTGCAAAGATCTGGAACAGCTTTCCAAAAATCTGGACACACGTTGAAGAGTGACACAGATCGCAGAGAAAAATAACGTTAGTGAGAAATTTTCAAAACTTGTCAATTTTAGCAAGAAGAAATTGGGCGTTAGCGCTCGTGCAGGAGTAGTATTATCCTTAAGATTTCCTCAGCAACAAATCTAACAATTGGACCAATGGCTAAACACTTTACACCTGATAGGCTTGTTTACACAAGCTTGCAAAAAGCTGTAGGGAGAATTAGTTTAGCTGAAAGAGGTGAATTACATACAGCAAAATGTGCAGTGATTATCTAAGGTCTTTGTGTATCACTTATTCTTATCTTTAAATGATAATGCCAAAGGCTAGAGCTGATGAATGATGTTCGAGCTGGGTCTATGTTATTTACTTCTGTCAAAGGAATATCCGTGAAATTTTCTTACGCTGGAAACATTATTCCTAAAACCATGTCATGTGAACAAAAAACAATACAGCTTTGTTAACACTTGACAACTATAAGCATCTTTTTGTCCTATGAAGCAGTTTTATTTTGTCGTGAAAATGCAGTCAGTCTCTCGTTGTCTGTCTCCTCTCACGGTAGCACAAAGCTCAGACACGTAACAGATGGATTATTTTAAATCGCTCAAGACGTGCCATGCATAAACATGCAATACCTGGTGAATAATAATCCGAATAGAGCAATCACACAATTCAAGATGACACGCACAATTCGTGATGTGTTTCAAGGTAGAAAGTAGTTAGTACTATCAAAATATGTTATATTATACCAGTTGGTTTTGGAGCACTTATCCTAACGAAGACTTTGGACCTCCTGATAAATCCAATCTAATAAAGAAACGCCGACACCTGTCAACGCCGACAAAGAAATGGGACCATCAGTTGAAGTAACAGATGCAGTTCTATAAACTTTTTAGGATTCAGCGCATCACCTCAAAATTCACTTTATATACACTTTATATACATATACACATATACATCACTTCAGACATTACGTCTCTGTCAAACAAAAAATGCAAGGTGGCAGAAGAGGGCAAAAGCCCTATATAATTCCAAGCTTGGCTTTTAAGAAGTAATGCTGACGCTCATTAAAGGAAGAAGATGCTTATACAATCTCTATTTTAAACCACTACAAAGCCACTTAATCATAAACAAACGTTCACTGATGATGACGATCAGACTGTGAATAAAAGAAGAAAGGTTAAGCTGACACCATCGTACAGTACGTTGCCCACGGTGTGACAGGGTGACAGTAATCTCAGTTTGAATATTCCATCATGTGCAAGCAATGTAAACGTTGGTGGCATGAAACAAGTTCTTTTACGAAGCTGGAGGGAATATTTATTTGCGACCGTTGCTTAGAAAAGCTTTCATATAGCAAAAATGTTAATACACTTTTTCAATATTATTTTCACTTACTTTCAATACTTATTTAAAAATTTATTTCATAAAAATGTGTAATACATCGTGTCATAATAAGTTATACTTAACTTTTACACTGATTTATATACCCTTAATTTGCACTTTAAGTCCCTTAATACACACAAACGTTTGCTTCATCACTGGGAAAAAATGAATTTTCATATTGATTAAAAACGTTTATTAGTTAAAATATGTATTTAACATTGAACTTAAATTCAATTTCGTTTCACACAAGAGGGCTTAAGAACTACGATATGTAAAAAGTTAAAATTATGTTAAAATCTGTTTCAACCATTAACAGGATATGGAATCATCCATTAAACGCTCACTTTTGTGTCAGTATACATACAACAAGGTTTCTGTGATTGAGGAAAAGGGAAATTAGTATAGTTACGTTGTTGTAGTACAGTGTGATGTACTGCAAAACTGAGGCTAATAAAGTCGTTATATTCCTAATATTAATAATGTAATGAATAAAAAACAGCATTGCTTTGACTACTTTTATATAAAAGCCAGACACAGAATTTACTGTCATTATCAAGTTTAGTGAACAAAGGCAGAAGAAAGAGCGCAATAAAATTGTCTCGCCGCGTCTTTTAAGCAGAAGTTAGAAATGATTTAACTCTGACATTACTGTCGAATAAGCGCAGAAATATAACTTGAAAATAAATAATAATTTTCGAGAGTGTGGGATAAAAGTATATCTTTTACTTTAGACAAGAATGAGCAGCATTTCTCTACAACTTAATCCGTCAAACAAGGTTTTTATACAACAGTGGTATAATAAATGTAAATCTTACCGTATTTTAATATTTTCATGCTGACGTTGTTTTGTACTAACAAGAGAAATTGGTTTTATAAAGGAGGGAAATTGTACATCTTAAAACCATTTTATCCAGAAAGTTTGTTTTTAAGATTACAAATTTATAAACGAAATTCTCATAAAAATATTAATATTAACTTGCATCTACAATGAACTAGATAAAAATAAATAAATAAGATGGCTAGTTTAGATAAGTAAGTATATAAAATTAACAGAATATCTTATATTCCGAGAATCATTTCAACAAAAATTAATTTTGTTACTTCAATGCGACATGAGTAACATACAGTATCTACATGACTATGCTTGTCATGTAACACTAAGTCGAAACTAGACACGATATCCAAGAGACGAATCCAGGCGTCTGTCGAGAGTAGTTGAGCTTGCACATTCCACAGATGCTACAATTAGTATTTTTCTCCCGTCTTCTACTTAACCTGACAACTGAAAGATATTCCATAACATTAAATAGCACAAGCAAATTTGCCTGTTTTTGTAAAGAGAATAGTGAGTGGTCTCAGTCAGTTCACTCGAGTTTTCGAAGAACTGTTTTTGTTTTCTCATGTCGATAAGAAGTGTTATTATAGAGCAGTGTCCGTGAAAGTGTCAAGTGTTATCTTATTTATTTCTTGTGTGAACTATTGTAGTTTTGTGTAAGTTGGTGTCCTTCAGTACATGTTACGATAGTGCGTATTGAATAACTCTATAACTAGGAGATGTCTCGTAATAGGAATATGTTTGTTTTGGAGAAATGTTGGTAGCCATGCTAACGGTGATGTCACAATTGCTGTACTCAAGTTGACTTTTACGTTATTCTAAGCCCCACTGTAGTGAATATTACTGTTCGGGGTAAGCTGGTAAGCCGCAGTCAACAATAAAGTTTTGTAATATTTGGTACATCGTGTGCAAACGAAACACACAAGCCACAGATCACATCTGCGACGACATATGGTTAAAGCAAAACTTTTAGACTTAACGAAACACTATATAAAATTACAGCTACTTGTGTGAGTGTGTATGTGTGAGTGTGTTTTAAGTGGAAAAAAAACCCAGTTTATCCGCAACGCGTCACCAAGTGGTTAAAGTGAAATTTTACGAGGAGAAATTCAGTTTATACTGCGAAAATAAACAAATTTTGTCATAATTTGTAGGCAAAATATTTCAGCATCCTACATATTATAAGTTTACTTAATTGTTTCAAAACTAAAAAGGTAATCTTTATTACGTCTGTGCAACTTACTCTCGTATAGTAAATTAACATTTTTGTTATTGTGAAGCATGTAATCATTTACTTTTTGATATTTTGCTCTCAGTAAGTTATTAGATCTAAAAATGCATTTTTCTTAAAATCTAATTCTCTTCTTATCTACCCTGCTTTATACCTATAGAAGAATTGAATTTTTTAAATTTAAAACATGGTTCTTAGAGTTAGTCCAAATGTTCTGTGGTTGTAATAAAATTTTTCCAATTTTCACATTTGTTGTTTTAAGATGTATTAAAAGTAACTGCAGAACTGAATTAGGTTTCCTTTGTTCATTTTCATACCATTTGCTCTTTTCACGTGCGTTAGTTAGCTTTTAATTAAACTTTTTGTTGCACTCGTTTGGATTACAGACAATTGTGCTTTCATTGTCCTCAGTGTGTTTATTGATGGTTACAATACTTATAGCAACAGACGCCTACACTAATGGCAAATAGAGTAACAAACATTTCTCTGAGAACTCTCAAGCAAAGCAAGTGCAAACAGTATTTATCTATTAATTTATTACGTCACAAAGTTACTATAGACAGACGAAAACCAGGTTATTGCTTCGTACTGGCATATATCGAGGGCCGTATGGAGAAAATGACGATGAAGACCGACCTATATATTTAAGTAAGAAACATATTGACTCTGTCTCCACCATTATAAAGGCTTGGGTTCAACATACACTGGCGGATCTACGTCATAGTTGAAACAATGTTTTTGAGACTTAATGCATAAAAAACGGGTACCGCGGTGGTAATTTGTAATGAACTAAATAAGTTTTTCTAATGATCAATACTAAACCTTAATTTCATTACATGTCGAAAATAAAATTAAAAATTGGAAAGATCAATATTATAACGTGACAGTTTGCACATTCCACAAACAAACTATGATTTAAATCCCAATGATCACCAAAAAACCCTTTCTATTAAACCTAATTATTAACAGACCATTTTAAATAGACTGAATACAGAAAAATTAAATAATAAAGCTTGATTATTAACATATAACTATTTTGCACCATGACTACAAGAAAGTACAAAATCAATAAGAAAGTACAAAATAAACAGAGCCTAGACAAGATAGGTTAGGTATAATGTCAATAAAATAAGTTATGTTCATTACACTGTAATTATTATATAGCTAGAAGTTTTGTGTTACGTTATTCATTATGTTTATATTAATAACATATCAGAGATGTTCAATAATAAGTAATCTAGCCAAATAACTAATGAAGGTCTAAGAAAACAAAAGAAAGTGAAATTGACACTAATGTTGAAATATCGGTATGGAGAACTTCCATGTTCTAAGATTTATATTTAAAATAATTTACAAAATGAAATGTTTCCATAGAAACTACTTCTTTCCACTTATTGCTTCAGCCTTAACCACAGTACTGTGGTCACTAACGTAGTTAATTACAAATAATTAGTATAATAATTGGTTAATGATTGGTTAATAAAATTTTTATTATTGATTTTAATTTTTTTATTATATTTAATTAATTTATTTTTTAATTGGTTTTATTGTTTTTATTATTTTATTGTCAGTGTTCAATTAATAAATATACTGATTAATAACTGGGTATGCTCTGATGAAGAATTATTTGTTTCTTCGCGTTAAATAGATTTTCTTGGCCACATCGATTGCATGTAGCGGTCAACTCAGTATCGGTACTTCTTCTTCCGCTCGTTCCTTTCCTTTAGAAGTTCACGTTTAGCATTTAAGAATTAATGTAATTTAAATTATGACTCAAATAATCAATAAAACAATGTTAAAACAATAACTAGTTTTATTAGGTCCAAAGTAATTATTTGAATTGCCGCGACTGGTTCTAGTCTGATTCAAGATTAAGTTCCAGTTCGATTATTACACATAAAAAAAAATATTCAATTAAATCAGTATAGTATAAGGGTTCTTTTAACTGTAGAAATAGTCAGGAAAGGCAAGAGAATTCAATACTTACAAATTATAAAAAAACTTATTCATTAAAGAGACCAAAAATATAATAAAGTGTAATGTATAGAAAAGTCGATTTCCGAACCAGCTGATGTCTCTGACGTCACCACGTCTCCTCCAAGGTTGAATGCGTTTAGCTCAAAATGACAAGATGGCGTCCCCTATGTTTTGTTCTGCGATGTAAATTCAGCTCCGAGATTTCACTTCAAATAATTGTACCAGTTGTTTAATTCCTCTTCAGTGATGCCGCTACTGGAATATCCACAAGTTGTAGTGTGTAGTTGTATTCATCCACTGGATTTTGTTCGGTAATAGTTGTGTTGTGTCAAATGGTTCCCTTCACTCGTTTTCTGGTTATCTGAGTTTAATTTCGTTCTTCAGTCGTGTCTATACGTAGTGAGAGCTCTATTTAATGGTTTTTAATTTAGTTTAAGGTTTCAATGACTGATATTGTAGTATTCGTCACTTTATTTTATATTCTTTTATTTTTTTATAACTTCATCCTATATCTTGGTTTGCGTTAAAAAATTCCGTTCATAATTCTCTGAAATGTATTCTGACACGTATGTCCTGTTTGGCTTTTAACAATCAACTAATTATATTTGTTCCTCCATATAGAAAATTCTATATGATTTTGGTCTCATTTCTCATTGTTCATTGATCAGCTGTTCCTATCAAATAATTCAACCTTATAGAAAAAAATGTCATATTTTGTATTTAATTGGCTATAAATTATTTGTTTAGTACTTTTATGTAATTCTAATTATAGAACAATATTCCTGCTTTTATTTTGTACAAGTTAATACTAAATTTGACCTGTTTTGGTTTGAATTAAGCTTCAGAATAACATTCTTTGAAATTTATCTATAGGGCTTATTTTAATTCACATAATTACCTATTATATGGTTTACAATATGTTTTATGTTACAATTTTACTTACACTGGATTACTAATTAAACCCTTGTAATTTACCTTTTATGTCTGGCTATTATTTTAAACATTTAACAATTTATTTGCATTTTACTAGTAGTGCTAGTAGTGCTTGCCTACTACTTTTGTCATTTTCTTGTACAATCACCATTTAAGTCAATTTTACATACTGAATCTTTTAATCACTATTATAGGTCGTTGTTATCATTAGGATAAAGTATTTGTATTCTGAAGATGATAATTTATATCAATTTAATCTAGGTCCTATTAATTTATATTCGTTGATTTGATTTATATGGTCAAAGTTGAATTTGTCTTGGTCATCAATTTTCAAGTTTTCTAGCAATGTTATTATTAATTCACCTTATTAGTTTTATACATTTTGATTCACTATTTATGGGTCGTTTGAATTATTATTTTGCCTTTCCTTACTTCACAAAAATACAACATTAATTAACATGATTCAAATACAATAAACTCTTACATACTAACATCTAGTATTTCCTACTATCACCATATTCTGTATGGTATACACAAAAAATAATAACACATAATAATTATACAAATAAACACATTAAAACTTTATATTAATGATTGTCTTTTGTTGTCCTTTTTTTTAAACTGGTTTGGGGTGTTTCCTTCAATTACACACTTATTTTATTTATAATTAAGTTTACATTATTCTGATTATTTGTATTGGATTCTCTTATTTTATTATTTTTGGTTCTAAATTTGTATAGCTAATATGGTTTAAGTTCTTTCATTTATGTGGTTTGCTGCTATAGAGGTTTCTGTCTTTTAAATAGGTTTTTGTATCTTGATATTATTTCATTTCAATTCATTTGTTATGGTCTGTTAATCCTTACTATTTATATCTTGAGAATTGTCATTTTCATTTATTTGTTCTGGGCTGTTGCTCCTTACTACTCCATATTTTGAGGGTTGTCATTTTCATTTATTTGTCCTGGGCTGTTCCTCCTTACTACTCCATATCTTACTGGGTCTACTAATTATTTTACTGAGATAATACTCACACTAATTGTTTTTTAACACATTTTGGCTATAAATTGACTATACGTAATTTCCTTGAATCGATTTTTCTAGTTCTGTTAAGTCCTTTTATTGATGATTGTAATTACTTTTTTCTGCTACTTTTATTTAAGTTGATATTACTCCTTCCAGATGACTTCTACCCTTCTTTTCCTATATGATCTTAATTTGTAGAATAAGGTACAAAGTTCGTTGTCCTACAACGTATACCACCACACGTTAGCGCACTCGATTTTCAGTTATGATGGCAGTCGACGGCACTGCCGAAACGTCTGGTTTTGCAGAAAACATTGGACTACGGCCAAAACAGCGAGGGAACGGATTTTAACAACAAACTACTACTTTGCTGCCGATAAAATAGTACACATATAAAAATTATCCCCTCCCCTTTCAACTATAATTTTCGTTTATAGAAAATTACCCCAAACCTGTTCAACTAGCCTCTTCATTTATAGAAATTTCATCTACGTTTCTACAGTGGATTTTTAAGATCTTCTTATCACGATACTTTATTTATCAAAATTAAGTACTTTACTCTTGTTACAACAAAAAATGTTTCAGGTAAACTGCCCTTTCCCCGTAACTGATCTTCACCAAAATCAATAGACCTTGAGTATTCTACAACTCAGGCAAATATGTAAAAAATTATTTAATTATGTTTGAATTTACGGCAGTTATCGTTCGTCATAAAAAAACTTTACCCTTGTTATTACATAAAACGTTGCAGGTAAACTACACCTTTCTCTTAACTGATCTTCACCAAAATCAATGGGTCGTGAGTCCTCTATAATTCAGGGATGCATGCTAAACATTATTTGATTCTGTTTGAATTTACGGCAGTTATCGTTCTTCATGAAAAACGTTCTCTTGTTACAATATAAAAAGTTGCAGGTAAACTACCCCTTTCCCTTTACCGATGTTCAACAAAATCAACAGACCTTGAGTTATCTACAATTGAGAAAGATATGAACAAAATTATTTGATTCTGTTTAAATGTGCGGCAGTTATCTTTCGTCATATAAACAATTACTCTTGTTAAAACACAAAATGTGGCTGGTAAACTACCCCTTTCCCCTAACCGATCTTCACCAAAATCAACAGACCTTCAGTCTTTTACAATTCAGGGCTGTATACAAAAAAATATTTGAATCTGTTTGAATGTGCGGCTGTTATCGTGCGTCATAGAAAAAATTACCGTTGTTAGAACAGAAAATGTTGCTGGTAAGCTACCCCTTTCCCTTAACCGATCTTCACCAAAATCAACAAACATTGAGATCTCCATAGCTGAGGTAGGTATGCGAAACATTATTTGATTCTGATTCAATTTACGGCAGTTGTCGTACTTCGTCATAAAAAAATTACCCATGTTAAAATATAAAATGTTGGTGGTAAACTACCCCTTTCCCTAAACCGATCTTCACCAAAAACAATAGGTCTTGAGAACTGTACTATTCAGAGTTGCGTGCAAACAATTATTTGATTATGTTTGAATTTGCGGCTGTTATCGTTTGCCATAGAAAATACCCTTGTTAAAACAAAAAACGTTGCTGGTAAACTACCCCTTTCCCTTAACAGATCTTCACAAAAAACAATAGGTCTTGAGAACTCTACTATTCAGAGTTGCATGCAAACAATTATTTGATTATGTTTCAATTTGCGGCTGTTATCGTTTGCCATAGAAAATACCCTTGTTAAAACATAAAACGTTGCAGGTAAACTACCCCTTTCCCTTAACCGATCTTCACCAAAAACAATAGGTCTTGAGAACTCCACAATTTAGGGCTGCATGCAAAAAATTATTTGATTCTGTTTGAATTTGCGGCTGTTATCGTTTGCCATAGAAAATACCCTTGTTAAAACATAAAACGTTGCTGGTAAACTACCCCTTTCCCTTAACCGATCTTCACCAAAAACAATAGGTCTTGAGGACTCTACAATTTTAGGTCTGTATGCAAAAAATTATTTGATTGCGTTTGAATTTGCGGCTGTTATCGTTTTCCATAACAAAAAAATTATAGACAGACACACACACACACACACACACACACACACTTTTCGGAAAATGGCTTTTTTTCATGTTTTAAGGGTAGTACAATCAGAATCTGCAATAATCTCGAACACGATTTTTTTTGCCATCACCATACTTCCATTTCCTTATGGAACATGGAAGTAAAAAGAATTCTGTGTGTAAAAGTGACATACTAGATATAGTAAGTGAGAAGTGTCACTAAGTATAAATAAAGTGGTGTATATTAGTCTAAAGAGAATCAATAAACTCTAAACAAGTTTAAAAATGAAAAACTGACATAAATGTAAGATCTACAAGGGACGTAGTTAATTATTGCTATGAAACAAAATTTTTACTTTTGTTCTGAACCATCCATATAATTATTTCAATTAGTAAGAAATTTTATTAGAACGTTTAACTATTGTGTGACCAGTAACCAGTAAATATTTTTGTAATGAATTATGATGTAGATGATTTTTGTTTTTGTATTGAAATGTGAACCAGTATATACACATTTTGAATATGTTTTAGACATCATTAATTGCCCTCAGCATTAAAGCATTTTGTAATGTACACACTCCTATATAATATATTCTATATAAGGTTTGTGTCTATAAAAACATAATGATTGAAATTTGTTGGAAAATTGTAATGGGTACTGACTTTTCACTATATAAGTTTTTTTCAAATATTTAAACAGTAATCTATTACACTAACTTTTAAATGTTAATTCTATACTATTGTTTATGCTTTTTAGTTTTCATAATGTTAGTTTTAATGTTACAATTAAGGATATTTATGTTGATAACTAAAAGATGTTGTAATATGTATTTTGTTTAGTAACTTAAGTAAATTAATGTTAACCATTTGTAAACTGAGATTAGGAGTGAAATTGGCAAGCAACTCAAATTTATTTTATTTTTTTTATGTTAAATGTTTGTAAATTCAGATAAGATTTAGTATGTGGATTTGGACAGAGTATTTTAGTAATTCAATATTGCAACCAAGATATAGCTTGTGATATATAAAAATTGTCAGCATCAAAGACAGATTTTAGATCTACCAATGTATTTTAAATTAAATTTTGCATAAGTTTAGGGTTTGTGAAAGAAAAATCAACTCATTATTTTAATCACCCCGAAATTAAGACCAGCCCAGAGTAATTCAAGAGTACCATAGTAAATAATATACATTCACAACAAGTAATTTAAATAAACTTAAAATAAAAAAATAAACGTTATAATATGCACACAAAAATAGAAAAGAAAATAGAGGCTACTCCCTAAAAGCACAGAAAACTAAGGTCAAATATTACAGAGAATAAACCGAATAGGATTAAAAATAACAATTTTTGATTTCCTGTAAATCGAGTATCATTTACTTGTCAGTTAAGATTGGACGTCAGCTTCATTAAGGAACATGATGAAGACAGACAACGCCGTTAAGTAAGTGTGAATTAACTATAAACAGAATTCTAGGAAATAAAAAACGTAAAGAGACAGGAGATTAAAGTTATACATTCAATATACAGATTGTATACATATTGCAATGAGTAGAAGATGCGGATTCAAAGCATATTATAGCATGTTTAAATGAAATTTGTATAAGTAGACTGCAGGTTTGGAGATTGTACAGTATGTTAGTCTATAAGAGACATGTTCAAGTTGTTAGTTTTAAGTAATTTAGACAGTAAAAACAGACTGTTAGTGTTGTGAAATGGTGCGGAAAGATGAGTAGGCGTGTGGTGATTGAGCGTGTGCGAGAATATTTAATTATTTTATGGGATAATAATGAAAAAACATATTAAATTAAATAAGGTTTGTTTTTAGTGGAGTTTTGAAACGAGATTTGTACCAGAATGCTCCTAATGAAAAGACCTATCAGATGCCAGTAATTGTTAGTAATTTAAAAAATCGAATGTGTGTGTGTGCGCGCGCGCGCGTGTGTGAAATAAAAACTAAAACATTAGCGTATGTTTGCGGATACAAATAAAGTAATCCGTATAATTTGACGAAATTATATAAAAATGATATGATATTCATACAATTCATTGACGCATTTAAAATAAATCTAAAAGTTTTTAACGAAAAACAGGAAATTTTAATTTTAATGTCATTTAGGGGTCTGCGGGTTGTTTTAATAGCTGTAAGAAGATACCTACTGTTTTTTAAGTAACACTCATTAAGCACAAGCATTTTTACGTCCCTTAACCGATCTCACCATTAGGATACTCTCTCCAAAACTCTTCTACCTGTCAGCTTACCTGTCATTCTATTTCTGTCCGGCATTTACATTTCCACTTTCTGTCTTTCTGTCTATGTCCCACTAACTCAATCAACTCTCAATGTGCCTGTCTGTCTGTTCTCTCTCTCTCTCTCCCTCCCTCTCTCTCTGTTTTATCCTGCATTCAAACAGTTTGTCTCTTCGTATTTCACACTCCTACTGTAAACTGTTTACTATTTTGCGATTACCTACCCCCTTTCTTCACCTTTCTTTTGAGTTCAATGAAGTAAACAAATACTGTGTTCTGAAATAAAGTGTAACAAGCAAATAAAGCACATACAACTGAATAAGCTATTTTTTGTTATAGTTATATATACAACATTATATTCTGAATTATAGCTTGACTTGTATATTCCTTACTGTAAATTGGTTTGGACACAAAAGCTTACCGTACTGTAAATTATTTATAGTTATCTAGTAACTGTAATTTGTTTTATTGCAAAATGAATGTAACAAAACAGATTCAACCTTTGTCCATTCGGTTGTTTACCTCGGTTTTTTCCAATTCTGCCCATTTGTCAACAGCATCTCCAACCCTCTTTCTATTAACATGCTGGTTTTCACACATGCCATTCCCTTATAGAATTACATTATTTAAATTGCAGTAACGACATTTACTAGGACCGAGACTAAGTAGATTTGAGCCTGTTCATGGAGAAAAAGTAGCTCGTTTTCTGAAGATTCTCTAAACACTTTTAATTGAAACTAAAAAACTAGAAGTACTATCCAATAAAAACCTCTTTGGTTAGTACATATACTACGAGTTTTTGGTATCCGAAAATGCAATCTTCAGTATATATGACAGACACGCTAAGAGGAGTGACAACAATCCAATTACGCTTTTCTAAAGACTCTAGTCGTTAATCGAAACGTCCTTCTTTCTAGATAACTAATCTTGCTTATTTCTGAACAAAACGTGAATGAAATTAAACGTGAAACCAATATATTTATCTAATTAGACAATTGTTTCACCGGATTTAAACATTACGGAAAGTCGAATACCAGAATTTAATAAACGAATCCTCTGAGTGTGTTTAAACGAATTCTATAATGTAATCTTTTACTGTAATATAATTTACATCGGTACGCATTACAAATTGACGTATACATGATACTCATGGTGGATGTCTAAGAAACACCCTAGGTAGAAAGTCGAAAATGTCGATAAGATTGTAAAACGGTGAGGGGAAAACAGAAGAGGTAGCAGAGCGGCGGCTTACGTAGACTAACAACAACACAAGCGACAAAGTCGGTAATCTAATTTGTGCCGTCTGTGCTGAGCTGTATTGCTGATCGTTCTTTTGTTTTGCTTGGTTGCAGCCATGGCTTTTGTTTTGCGTACGATTCCTTCAAAGCGTACACACTGTTGTTGCCGCTTAAAACAAGGCGTAGTCCTATCTTCGCTGCAATCAAAACACATATTGCCAACCGCGCGTTTATTAATTTCTCTTCTAGATAACAAAGGTGCCTTTACATTACTCGCCATGTACGATACACAATCATTGTTCTACAAGCTTAAAAACATTTAATAACCAAACGCAGAAAACGTTTTTAGCACGGTGAACGACGAAACAAACAAACACAAATTTACAGCCTTTATGTCTTTAATTCATTCCGTAATTAATTTCAATAAACATCACTTTGTGTTATTTGTCTCACTTTTTATGTTAGGGTACAAACGTGGTGACGCAGCATTACTGGTATACTGTACTACAGTGATGTCATAACAAACGTATAGATTTGAATAGGAGCGAACATGTCGAAGATGCTTACTGTACTACATTACAGTGCAGGTTACTGTTTGAGTGAGGTAAGAACAAATTATTTTGGTTTTGCTTCACTGAATACAGCAATGTAGTAAGGTAGCTACCTGATTGTTTCACTGAATCACATGACTTCCCTAACTCAATAGCGCAGCTGAGTTCACGTGCATGCGTTCCTATCTCCTCAGTTCATATGCATTTTTGCTTGTGATTACGGCTCAAAGTTAATATTTTGATTTTTAATTGTAAATAAAAACGTATTTTGTATAAAATTTATACATATTATATATAAATATTTAGCCACAATTTTGTACATAACGACATATAAGTCACTGTCTCTGTTACTTGATAACATAATTAGTTATCCTACTTCAATGTGTATATTTCAATCAGTCAATAAAAAATAAAAATTATGCAAACACATACATGCATAAAAAGTAAAAAGTATAAATCTTCGAGTGTATACAAGAGAAAACGGTCACTTCCCTCCTCTGCGACACAGAACAGTAAGTACACTGCAAGGATAAACTCCTCGGTATGTTTGTCAGCTGACTTGTAGCGATGTCTCACAGTAAGCAGCACTCTATTTGAATGCTGCTTCGGTATGTTCTTACATACAATAATTTGTAAAATAATTTGTAATTATTTTTATTTCAGTAAACGGTTTGAAAATTATGTACAAAGTAACATTCTAGTTTTCTCAGAAGCACTGTTACATCAACACGTTTTCCGGCTCTCAGGTCGGCTAGGCGGTGGAAACGAGTATCCAGTAATATTTAATGAGATAATCTGAAACGGGTAATCTTTAACAAGAATGGTTAAATATTAGATAGACTATATAGATAGAATCTTATTACATCATCTATCGGTGCTTCAGAGTGAGATTTGGTGGCAAACACTCACAAGAAAAAAAAAGTTTTTGGAGAAAATAAGTACCAAGAAGAGATACCATTGCCGCCATTTTTGTATTTTGTTACACACCCAAAAATATACTAAAGGTAAAAATGTTAATCTTTAAAATAGTATTATATGAACATTGATTACATTACAAATAAAAGATAATGAAAGCAATAAAATGCGTAAAAATGTGGTAATACTAGATTACAAGTATAATCACATATGCACTCAAATGATACTTAATATTACCTCCGATTGAATTGCACCCAATACAGTTACCCCCGTAAACGTGTATTCTAAAACTGCGACGAATAATATAACATATCTCACCAATATACCGATTACAAGCTCTGAACAACCCATAGTCAGCTTGCGACCAGCTTACACAGAACGACAACAGCAAAAATAGCGACAGAGTTTGCAATCTAATTTGTGTCGTCTGTTGTTACTCTGCTTTCTTTTGATGCCGACATTGTTATGCTTTCCCAGTTAAAAAGCATAAGTGCACCTGTTTCAAAGCAGAAACGGGACTACAGTTCAAGTGACAATATGTTGCCGCACGCGCGCGGCGCGATTTTAACTTAGTAGCTTTTTTATGTTAAATTATTTTGTCTTCTTCGTATTCAAGTGTAATTTCCATCGTCCATTCACTCCTAAAATCGTTCACGAATCATATTTTGTCACAGCTAACACCCGTTGTATTTATATTTATTGACTATACAGAATAGATGATACTGTTTATTTCTAGTAGCTCAATAAAATAATTTTGTATAAATAGATAGCAAGTTTCAAAAAATAATCGATGTATTCAATACCCAATGTTTCACTCGCTTAACTTCTTTCACAACCCTGTCTAGAAAAGAGTAGTTAAAATATAATTTTGTACCTTAAGGGTTAGTAATAATAGCGTTTCTATGTATGTAAAATGCCATTTGAATGTTTGAATGTGTGTCTTGTGCTAATCATACAAATTTTAGCTTCTCCTGCTAAGTACTGACGATATTTCTAGCTAAGTTCTCATACAGTACACATTATCTATGTATATAAGTACACATCATAGTAGTGGTATACGGTTAGGTTTGTAATTTGGTATCTCATTCACATGTTCCTCGTGGAGCTGTTATGAGTGACAAAGTCCTATGTTTCATTGCCTTGTGTTGCATCTGCAGTGACATAACATTTATTAAGATTTGCACAAAAATTGCACGACGAAATCATAGATTTGATAAAAATATAGACACGATACTAAAATTTAATTACTTGGATGTTCTGTGCTTTTACTAACTTACTTGCTAACTTACAAGAAAACACACTTTGGAAGTTTATGCTCTATAGCTAACGTTCCTACAAAATACAGTT
This sequence comes from Magicicada septendecula, assembly GCA_034769895.1. Classification (NCBI taxonomy): domain Eukaryota; kingdom Metazoa; phylum Arthropoda; class Insecta; order Hemiptera; family Cicadidae; genus Magicicada; species Magicicada septendecula. The sequence goes on from CM068375.1 coordinate 170,048,871, forward strand.
TTTCTTAGCACAAAGTTGAACATATATAGTTCAAGATAGTTCTTAATAATTTATTAAACCCTGTATCACTTGTAACAAAAACAAACAGTAAGGCGATAAACATTTTGCTGAAATGCAAAGGCCAGAAAAGGCTATTTGTATTTCCGACTTGTCTAAATTTCATTGGGACCGAATAACAAAAGCCCTTAATTTTCAGGTGTTTTCATCAAGTCTGGAGAAACAGCATTAAGTACTGGTTTAAACATGCTCATTTCTCTATCAAGATTGTTACTGATATATTTAGGATAATGTATCATTAGTTTTTTTATTGTAATAATGCCTTGAAATTTTGAATTTTTCTTCAGAGCGGTTTAAAGAGTTGCACAAACATTTGTAATTTTTGATGTCAAATATGTAGCTGAGATACAGTCTTCTCCGTTATAATATCAAAACCCAGTTTTTCAAATATTTAGAGTTCATTGCCAGACTCAAGAGACAAATTCTTTCATTTTGTCTTTTGTTTTTTAATGCTATAACAAGAAAAATGGCGCCAATCGTACACTGTATTATTTTTGTGGTAATTAAAAGCAATGATTGAAGGAATACATGGGGAAGATTTCATATACAGAAGAATACTTGTATTTAGGGGTAAAATTTACGCCCAGTGGAAAGAATGACAAAGAAATGCAATTCAGAATTAATTTTAGGAAAGATATCTACATTAAATGGAATCCTTTGGGATAAGAAAATTATGAAGTCAATAAGGATAGAATGAATGTAAAAAATTCAATTGTTGATTTTATCCAAACAAAAATATTACAATGGTATGGACACACAAAAAGAATGACACAGGAAAGATTGCCAAGGAGAGTTATGGAATGGACCCCACCAGGAAAAAGGAAAAGAGGAAGACCACCGATCACCTGGACAGAATAACTTCAGACTATACTGAGGAAACGAGAAGTTGAAGATATCTGGATGGACAAGCAGCAGTGGAAGCTGAGAATTCAATCACTTCTGTTATATTTGGTTTTTGAAATGTGTAAACATTGTACAATCGGAATAATAATAATTAAAAGCAATGTTGGGCGAGAACGCTAGCTGCTACTGCGAGCCGCAGTGTGATATTCGGCAGCTGCCCTTGCTGTTCTCTGCCTCAGTTCTCTTCACTCGGCAGCGGCATGTAGATCCCGCTGCTGTCCCAGTCGATGCGCTTCGCTTCGTCTTCTTTCTCTTTCATTTTGCTCTTTCCTTTGCACTTTCCGGCCTGGCTTCCTTCACGTCGTCCGAGGGAATGATTTTTTCCCTCGCCGCGCTCCTTTTATCTTTCACAGGTCGGTGTCGCCACGGGTCTATCAGAGGGCTGCCGATTCCTGATCGGCTCGGTGTGATCTCTCTGAGTTCCCGCCAGGTGTTTGCAGGAAACGCATTAGATGGCTCCCTGCGATTAATCCAGGACGGCACGAGGAGCAAGTGTCTGTCGCTGCCGTCACACTGCACAATCAAATTTGTTTCGTTAGTATATTCTAATATCTCCTACCAAACATTAAAAGAGTCAGCGTTTTGAATTTTGAGATATATTTTATCAGCCCATCTTCTTTTGCTTTTTAAATTAGCTTAAATTTAATTTCCTTTTGGTCCTTTGCAAAGTTTGCATTCCATCTAGTAGTTTTGTTTGATTATCTTTACTGTTTTAATTCTTGTATTCCTCCTTTGTAGAGAAAAACTACAAGAAGATTTCCCACCAATGCATTTTAAATATTGCTTTCCAACTCTGTGGGGTTACACTAAAAATTTTGAAAGCTAGTTCTAACAGTCAACTAATCTGCTTATTACTGTATTACTTTGTATATCATCTCAACGTACAGTTCATACTGTGTTTCGCACAATGCCAGAGTTTGCCATTGGATTACTCTCTCTAATTTTTGAACCCAAAATGGTCAAATTTTGTAAGCGCCTTTTGTATTTACCTCGCTGCCGCTGCTGTTTAAAGAATATAGTCAACGCTTAGAATTAATTTTATTTTAGCATTAAATTCACCAAATTTTTGCCTTTTCTGCAGCAAGTAGAAAAAAACAATTTACGTCAGATTTTTTTCAGCAAGAGTTTCAGTTTCTGTAAACCCACACGTAGAAATTGAAGAGTCTCTTCCATATAATACTATACACTCTATGGAAACAGAATAGACACAAACTGATTTTTGATTTTATCAAGTTTAACCTTGAATGTCTTAAACCTTGGTTCTTTACACTTTTCCCTGATCGCTTTTGTGCGCTTGACATTTTGTGCGAACTTGTCATGTCTCTAAACAATATGAAAAATAAATAGCTATTTTATTTGTACACAAAGTTCAATAGCTATTTGTACAGTATTTTATTCTGTTTGTACACAAAGGATATTTTAATAACACTTGACCAAATTACTTACGATGATTTTACATTCAATAAAAAAACTTGCACTACTATGAAAAAATATTTTAAAACTGAAAATGTTTATAAGGACGTGTCGCACATTTGCGGCCGATCGCTGGTGCGTGATCGAAAATGGGAACCAGTGAGTTTCCATAGAAACTACTTCTTTGTTGTCAATAACGTAGTACACATATAAAACTTCGCTTATGAATGCGACTACATTTAACTTATAATCTGGACATTGGTAAATGAAGAATGAATTCATTGATTGGTGAATGAACATAAATATATATATTTTTTAGATTTATTGAAGCATTTTCAATGCCCTTCTCTGTGCATTGCATTTGTTCAATGCCTGTAAATTTTTTATACTTATCTAATTTGCTATGTAAAATTGTTACTTTTGAGCAAAATTATCAATTTATATTGCCTTACTCAAACATAATATGCACAGGAAGACCATTTTCCCACGGGCTATTCTGTTTTAAAAATGGAATACTTTACTTTACACTGATCTCAACAATAACTGGTACACTAATTTCACCTTCAGGTGTAAAAAACATTAGAAAATTAATTTTTCCGGTGAAGGGTTTTGTGAGGATTGGTCAAAAAAATATAACACTAATTTTGAATTATTTGTGTCGACGTTTCGACAGTGTTTACTGTCATCATCAGGAGCTGTGTACGAATACAAAAGAAATATCAAACATAACAAATCAATAATTTGAGTAAACGTGTTTGTGTATGCGAGTGTGTGTGCGGGCGCGCGTGTGCGTGTGTATGTGAGTATTCATGTATATGAGTATCCAATATCCAATTCTTTGTCCGATCCTCACAAACCCTTCAACCGGAAAAATTCATCGATTGACGGTCACTACGAACTTAAGAATTAGAAAATTAAACATATACCGTATTATGATCGATACCTCTTGTAAACATCAATAGCAGAAACTACAATTCGAAAGTTAAACTACCTAAAACATTCACTTTTATTCATTCTTTTCATTGCTTTATTATTTGTTATTTTAAGTCTGTATTTATTAAATCTTTAATACTTAAAAATAAAAATGTAAAGTCCTTATCTTGATTAGAGTTTCGAGAAGAGTCCTGGTGTATGATAAATTGGGAGGGAATTTCATTCTTTCCAAAGCATTATGAGATCGGAATCGAGGGTGTCTAAAAGTCTAGGTCCATCAACGTTAGTCATACGTATACCTTTCTGGGCAAACGTACTCACGGGCGGATATTCTGCAATACCCAGACTATGTTAAGAAGTATTTTTCATCCTAGAGAATTACCTAGGCCTATTTCAAAATTATCAGTTAGTGTAGATTCCACTATTGGGAGACGACTGGATGTAGTAAACCCAGTGCATTTGTGTGTTGATTATGGAATGTATTATCATTTGTGTCCTCTTATCAAGAGACACCATGACTCCCTCTTAATCACGTACCCAGTTAATTTTTTCTGTCTACTTATATTATTGCACGCGCCATATTATTTGTACTTCTTCTTACACATTGAAATCTGTTGTCTGATCCTTAATACATTATAAACACTATAGATTGATTAAATAATTTTCTTTATAAATGTCAAGAAGTGTTTCTCTTCATATTATTCGTGCACGTAGGCAGTCAAGTCTAATCTTATTTAACCAAACATCTTTGGCATTGCATTACCATTGTACATTATTGCGTTTTCTAGAAATTTGTTTGCAGCTGTCACAGCTGCATCATCAATTTTCACTTTCCCCGCTAAAGCAGGGTTATGTTTCACTTTACTTAGGCCTACTCTTACAACCACCTTTCCTCACGTTCCTGGTTATACTCATTAATCATATTCTCCTTGCTGACTGCCTTATCGTATCTAACATTACACCAGCTGCAAGTCTACAACTGAAAAGTATATTCATTTTTTTTATTCTCTCTGTAAACCAGAATTGTGTTTTATATTCCAGCAGTTGTGTACTGAGCTAAGTCATTGGAGAGAAAGTTTTCAATTAGTGGTAAGTCGATAAGGAAAAAAGTGTGAAATATAAACCTTAAATTATAACTTAAAACGATGTGACTACACTTCATACAATTTGAGATTTGCATCTAAATAATTGTTGTCAAACTAAAAAAAAAGACATCTTAAATTAATTGTGACTTTTTGACTGCACAGAGTATTTTACGAAGAAATTGTAATAATTTTATGATGTGCCTGAAAAGCTTTGTTACTATTTACGCTAGGCAAAATATATCACCCTACTTTCTGGAGAAAAGAAAAAGGCTACGCTATACTAAAAATTTTTGGTCACAAATTGTAAGGCAACATTAATATTTGTGTGTTTATTTATGCAAATTAAAAAGCAAAAATGAGACCGAGATTGCCATCTCCAGTGCTTCTAAGAAAACTGCTGTAAAGTCACCGAATCTCAATTATTTTAATATGACGTAAATTTACATTGTTAAATTACCAAAAAAACAAAACAATATTTTTAAAAAACTTATAAAGCGATTAATTCTGCAATAATATATATTAGGTAAGTTAATTAAACAGAATAAAAGTTTAAATATTCTGACGTTTATTCAAAACAAATCAGCCAAAACATGACAGAAAACATTATAAATGTAAACAAAAAAAACTTTGAGATTGAAAAAATTAATTAGAGAAACAAGATAAACTACTTGAAATAATTTAAAAAAATATTACAAACTTAAAATTACGCAACGATTTTGAAACGGTTTCTACCATTGTATACAGCTGCGCTTGGACTATAACTCGTTTTGCGTTATTCACACAGTCCAAGAGTTGTTAAACTGTACTTTTACTTAATTATCTCAGCAAGTACTGGCAATTACATTTTGGGACCCATTCTTAACTTTTTTTATATTAAAATGCGTATAAGATAACTGGTTTTACTGCATAACTTGTGTCCTCAATTTTATTATAGCCTCATTTTTTGTTATCATGGGAATCAGTTCTAAAATATTTTACCCTTTAGGAACTAAGTCGAACAGAGTCGACTTAAGTAGAACCTAAGTCAGCAGAACATATCCTGAGATTATTTCTGTTTCTTCGATTGACACTCTGTAGAATATTATGGTGATAGTCCCAGTGGCTTGTGTAAGAAGGAAACATAAACTTCTCTTTCATCCTTTATACCTAAACCACAGATAACAACACGGAATACATCCAAAATCAGTTTGGAATATTTAACATATAACTTATACTCCAATAAACACTATCACATTATCGTATTTATTGTCTTCAAGGCCATTTCCAGCAATCAATTTTTGGGGGGGTCTATTATGAAAGTTTGGACCATTTTTTGATGGTCTTAAGAATAAATGATAAAAGTGAAGGTAAGAACACATTGTGTTGTTATCAGCAGTTACAATTTAAAGTAATATTAGAGTAAAACCATAGACCTACATAACGTGATATGCATTTTGTATTACATTCAGAATCACAAACCTTTCTACATAAAATCACAAGACGGCGAAAAAAATCATTTGGAATAAACATTTGTAGGACAATGAATTTCTCCCAATCCCACCCGTTGATCCTCACATGCCTGAGAAGAACGTCATCAAATAACCAGGTGACGTTTACATAAATCCGTTAATTGCAACACGTATCTTTTATAATTAACGTAACAGCGTCGCAGTTTTACAAAAAAACAATGCGGTAGTACAAAACATATAAAAATTAAAAATTAATAAAATTACAACATATATAAATTTATTAATATATATTAAATGGGAACTGTTTCCAATAGATATTGTACGCGTTGTTGTAAACATCATTGTAGAGTTTTTTTCTGTTTGAAAACATTATCATAAATGTCACTTAAAAATTGTTGATCCTAAATATCATAATATTTTTAAGCACATGTTGCTAAACAATGAAGGAACTTAGAAGAGTAACTTGACGAGACAAAAATTACGGCAAAAAAATATGAGAAATTAAAAAATAAGGAGTGTAATTTAATGAAAACGGTAATTTGTCTATATCTAGTCCATGAATCTCCTGTTTCATATTTTAAACGATATATTTAAAACACGAGGGAGATAAAATGAGGAATATAACGATTGTAGTGAATTTGTTAAGAGAGAATGTTCTTTGAGTATTAATGTTGTTTTTCAAGACGAAAAGTGTAGCTAGAACTGTACCAAGTCGGACAGAACACAGAATAATTGTCAAGTACAATGCGATGAATTTTGTGTTCATAATCAGTTATTTTTAAGTACAGGATTTACAGAGCTTCACGGCTTGATTTCAGGGGGAACGGCGTTCCGGAACTTCTTGGATCTAAAAATAAATTACCGAAAAAATATATAAAAAGAAAAACCTAATTATTACAAAAATTTACTACTACTTTTTAAATTTTGCCCCTCATTAGCCCCACTACAATACCAAATATTTGTCAAAATCAAACACCAGCATTAATCTTTATCTTAAGCTAGGGGCATATTTGACTGTATGACTGACTGCTACAGTCATTATGCACATAATGCACATATACATCATAGTGTAGCAGTCAGTCATACAGTCAAATATGCCCTTAGCGGTAACACTGTCAAGCTCAACCAAACCTAAGAACAGATTAATTGGGCCATCCATACCAATTTGAGGTATGCACAATCAAATGCATACAATCAAACTAGATTTATTACTCAAAGCCGTAGCCTCGTCAATGTTTAACCCAATTTTTGAGTCAGACATGATAATTTCATTTATCAGACTTTTTCTCATTTCATGACTAATATGCTCTGCAATGTGAGCACATGCTTTATTTGAATGTAATATTCGTCCCATGTCGGGACCATTTAATTCCTGTGAATCAATTTCTGTTTCGCAATTTTTAAAGGACTGGTTCTCTTTAATAACTTTATATGCAGTCCAAAAAAATGTTTTCAGTTGATCCTTTTTTGTGAGAACGTTGTTTTAAAATAACTTTGTCTAATCTTTCCTTGTTACCTTTCAATAATAAAGTCATTAGTGTTTTATACCCAGCACTTTTTTATGCTCAAACATTTTTTTTCGAAGAGAGGTTTGCTGCTATTGTTTTGTGTCACCGTGGCTACTCATCTCACCATTTTCCCAGTTATTAGAAATTTTAATACCTGTTTTTTCTCAACACCTAAAATTCCCACCTCCTGGCATATTTTAAAACCTAGTTATCTATTCTTGACATATAACCAGTCATATTTTTTCAAAACTCAGTTCTTTGTTCTTAGTTCCAACAACTTAGCAAAACGTTTGTACCACATTCATCAGTTGCTTCATTTTCTTTCTCATTAGAACATTTATTAGCACACTCAGAAATAATTACCTTTGGAGAAGGTGTTTCGTTTGACGACGTAGTACTAGGAAACTGTTGTAACGCTGTATTTTCGTTTTGACCTCCGTCACTTATCATGTCATAATTCTCACTATTTTTATCAAGTCTAGGTCTTTTACTTATACGAGAAAAATAATTAAAACGGCACTCGCACTACTCACTATTTAACAGTTGGGAAATGCTTCACGAAAACTTTTGAGCGCATGAACCAATTTTCGTAACACTCGGCATTCCTACCCATACTTTTACTCTACAGAATCCTATTGTTTTTAAGCTTGATATCCAAAAAAATACGGAGTGGGTAGCAAAATGTTAGTGGGTTCAAAATTTTGAAAAATTGCGAAAGTCCACTAATGTATCAAATTCAAGATACTTTTAACCAAGATACGAATTTAGTGTTCATTTCTACAAATTTCAAAATTCTTTGACGTCGGGGCCAAAGTTTAGATGAAAATTTTAATAAAACCCTAAAAATTCATAATACCGTACAGAATCAACTTATAACTAATATTAAAGTATATGAATGTAGTGTTAGTTTTTAGAAATTTTTAGGTTCTAAAAAAAGGCCAGGGCCAAAAAAATGTGGAAAAGTTTGATACAATTGCAAATTTCGAGTAGGATATCTAATTAAAAAGCATTATAACCAAAATTTGAATATAGTGTACATTTTTTGCAGTTTTAAAATTTTGTGGCTCTGGGCTCATAAACGGAATCAGAAATTTCTTTTAATGCCTAAAATTTTTAAACCTGATGTTGGAATAAAGAGAATTAAAAAAAATCAAATTATTTGATATTTTTAGCGTTCATTATATAATTGTTACCTTACTAAACAAAAAAAATTGTAGAGTCATCACGATTTTTGCATTTTTCTGATATTTGAAAAATTATGTAATATAGAAATGTATACAATAACAAACGTACCGGTAGATCGTTCTAAATAGTAAGAGAGTTAAACAACAACTAGTAGTTACAACAACTTCAACAACTGGCGGTTACTGGTTAATTATTTAAGCATCTGAGAAGTAGACAGAAGGTAGTAGAAACAAAGATAATTAGATAAAATCAGGATTTCAAAAATTCAATCTTATACATATCGAGTAACGTTACCTTTGAAATCTTCTAGACAATTGGACACTTCTGAAGAATTTTCTTGAGTTTTGCAACTGGAAGTGAGCAGCTATGGGAAGGGTCGGATGGTGTTGTGGTCTAAGAGCTATAGCGAAATAAATAGGAGAAAAACTTTTCTGTTGAAATAAACATCACAATCTGTAAACCCGGCATGGTTATAGGTTACCCCACTAAAATTTGTCTTTGTCAATAAAAGTACAAATGAGAGTGTAACAAATAAATGAATCTCAGACTGCAAAACAATAGATAGATAAAAGGTGTTTGTCAGTAGCAACTAATGAAAACTTTTATTGAGTAAATTTGAAAGTTGAGAACTTTTTCCGTTGAAAATCTTGCGAAAGAAAAAAAACATGTGTTGAGGTAGAAATTCCTGTTGTTAAATCAACTAAAAATGTCCTTTAAGCAAATATTATTCTGTACAGGAAAGCTCCAAAGTACTTAAAAATATGCGGTAAATGTTCCATACTTTATCACACGCCAGATGTTTTATGTACAATATTAACATCGTACAAGGTTGACGTCGCAATACCATACAAGAACCATACCCGACTGCAATAACCAGTTGCGCATTATATGTCGTTACAAATGTGATTACTTTTTGTTGTCAGTTATACATTTTTTATGCGCGAATTTGTGACCTTTGCCATTCTGTATATTCTGCTTCGATATCATTCATTATGTAACAAATGTGATATCTAGCACCTAATTTTAAATTGTTTTCAGTTTTCAAATTGGTTTGTTTTATACAATTGTTTTTATTGGTCATTTAAATGTATACTAAATGGTACACGTAGCCGATTGCTGATTATACCAAGATTCCATAAATTTGTTATTTCATATAGTTTCAAAACTATTTATAACAATAATTTTTAAGTTAATTGCTTTAATATACTTGATGCAATGTTGTAGTATCAACACCTTAAGCTTTACAGTACAATTTTACATAATCTGTATTTTATTTAAAAGTTTTAGTTATACGTTAAAGAGCTGAATATATTTGGTAATACTATTTTTTTTATTATGATTTTTTCTTTTATGTCTTAAAAAAATTTGTTAACATAATGTTTTCAAGGTTTAGCTTTTACAATATGATCATTAAATTTAGTTTTATCGACTACAATTATCTGTAATGGTAAATTCGTAAAAGAAAAAAATTACAAATAAATTAAAACTATAATAGAAATCCGCCTTTACTTATCTTTTTTTTGTATCCTACAGGCAGTAAGACTAGAACCATAAAATTGATACTCTACTTTTCACCTTATTTTGTTGTGTACTTGAAATTTAAAATAAAAAATGTGTGCCTATCTCTGAATTAATTTCATATCTATACAGAGACAATTGTATACTAGTAACACGCAAAATGAACTCCTTTATTTATGAAAATTGTTTGACCTGTCTCTGACCTGTCGTAGAGTTATTTATCGCAAAGCAGAAACAGCCTCTACAAAAGTTCTCCCAAACTAGTTTAATTTAGTTTTCGTGTTGGCCGCTCTGTGATATCATTTTAATACAGAAACATTTCACTTCTGCAGAGTTTCAGTTCTCACCAGAGACTATATCAGCTGTCAGTTCGCCAGGTCGCTATTTGATATGATTTATGAAACAGAATATTCGTTTTTTAGCAAGCCTCAATTCCGTAATGGCAAAATTTATGTTGTTTGCTATGACTATACAACGTTACAGTTAATTAGTTTGGAATATGTAACCTTAAAATGTGGCATCAATTTAACCGTATTTTTGTTCAAAAACCAGAGAACATTTTATGGAATCAGACACCACACACATTGTGGACACAGTGTACATTTTATCATGTACATTGTGGAGTCCAATATCATAGCTTTATATTGTAGGAGGTAACAAAAGTATACCCATTAAAGTTAATTAAGAAGAATTAATACACAGGATTAGTATTGAAGACAAGCTGTTGGGCATTTTTGACCTACACTAAATTATTAAAGTAAAATTCTGTAGTGTTAACTTAAGTGCGTTTTCAAACAGCTACAAATATTTTAATGTCCATAAAATTTATCCACTCATTTATAATAACTACATTTATAATAAATCTAAAGCTTTGTAACTCAAAAATATAAGTTGCCTCTAAATTAATTGTTCTTAATTTAAAATGAAACGTAAATTAATATTGTTGTTACGGGAAATTAATAGATTTTACAGGCTATTTCATTTATGAAATTATCCGTTTCTTTGATGTTATACTTTTAGAATGTAGAAGACTTTTAACATTTCATAAAATATTATAAAATTAAAATTAAAACTATCTAAACATTTGAAACCGGTTTTTACTTGAAACCTAAATCTTATTGTTTACGTAATTTTCTGTTTTCTAAACTTTACATGCATGGAGTAGTATATTGTCAACGCTTTCCCACTCATCATGTAACTGCTATTCCCGTTTTCTTCCTTCTTCTACTATTCGTCCCAGATTCTGGATCGTTCTAGTTTACTTTAACCCTATTATTTCAATTTCGACGTTTGTATTATTCCTTTACTTTTCTCTTCAGTCCTATGCTCTTGAAATTCTTTGTTTCCTTACAATTTATCCTCATTTACAGCCATCAAGACATCTGCAAATGGTCACATATCCACAATTCATTTTTTCGCTTTCAAGGCTATATGGTGTAATTTATCTTTTTATTTTTGAAAACATTGTGTAATTGTTTCAATCACAAAACTTTGACAGATTAGAACCTTCCTCTTGTTCTGTTCTTATTTTGTAACAATTTCTCTAATATTCTGTTATTATTATGATATAGTTTTGCAAAAACCTATACAGGATTATACAACACAATAATAATTTAAACGATTAAGATTATTATTGACAGTCTGAGTATAATGTTAACAGTATTATGTTAACACAACTTAAAGATAGCATTATCTTAGTAACTTATTTACGTAGTAACTTATTAGTAAGTCAACAAAAAGAAATTGGCAAAGTAATATATGCTTTGCATTCGTGTGTCGTGAGTCAAAATACAGTTCGAACACTGAAGTGGAGTATTGTTTTCTCACGTGTGGAGAATTAACTGTTTCTTAAAAATTTGCAAGTAACGAGTTACACGCTTAAAAATAATTATCAGTACCAGTTTAAAGAGCATTTTTTAAACTATATTCAAGGTACGTTTCATTTTACGAAATTAGTACATATCATGATGCTCCCCTGTTTCAATGTTCAGTGTTACACAGAACTCTAATAATTCAGTTACAACCATCATTATGTAAGCAGCTGTTACTTGGCTTCTGCCATCTGACTTTTACCTTGAAGATAACTTCATGTGCCCTTAGTTCGTGACGCCGATGTAATTTTTATAATAACTATGTAAATATCTTAATATTGGCTTTATTACACACTTGACTCAGGACAAAAGGAGATCTAGTGACTTAAAAGGCTGGGGTACGTTCAAACATGCATAAAGGAACTTCATCATTAGTTTTCCTAACGTTTCAAATTTTAGAAGGTTTAAATTATATTCATTTATAAACAATCTGTGGACAATAAATTTGTAAGAACATAATATAGTATTGAAACATGTGTAGAGCTGTGTAGACGGAGACAATGTTTGTTATTTAGTTCAGCTGTACACTTTACCGTGATTCTAGTAAAGTGATTAGCGCAACACATCATCGGATGGAAGACGAAAGCACGAAACTCAGTTCACACTCTGAAAACACATACATTACTGCTTTAAGGTTTTGTAAGCATCCTGTTTCAGTTGGCAATCGTGAAGTACAGTTCATATTCTGACTGCTCTTATATGGTTTAGAGTTTCCCTATGCTTGTGAGGTGTCGTATAGACCTATAGATACTTCAGCATTTGCATTAATTAGTTGAGTAGAGGTAGGTAACACATTCCTGACAGGAGCAGCAGACAGAAAGCTTAGTTTCGCCTTTGTTAGTTCATTTGTAAACCTACACTACTTGTCAAACGTACCGCATTGCTTCAGCAACGTCTCCCTTGCTTTCTCTTACCGCGTTAATGTTAAAACGTATTAAGATCTTTTTTGAAACACGTCTAAACTGGGCAAGTAATGACAAAATAGACCCTTAAGCAAACAAAAAACTTAGCTGTACGCTAGTAAGAATTCTTTTAGTAGTCAGAAATAGGCGTTGCCGGGAAAACTCAATCCCTTTAATATTCCCTCGGCTTACAGCAAAACGTGATGTAACTGCCCGTAAAGACGTACCGACCCAACGGTAGTGCAGGCTTGGGGTCAGCGTTCGCGAGTAAATAGCTACAATTAGCGACGAAGATTCTTCCATTGCCAGATAATTCAGTAATGGTCCGTTCACCCGGAAAGTTTGCAGTAGCTGAGACCGGTAAAAGGTGCATGCCAGGGAAACGCCTTGATCGGGTGTAGTGGACTGAGTGTTCTGTTCGCGTAATGTGAAAACTCGTATCGGGAAACGAAATGTTTGTTGCCGTTTGCTGTTACGGCTAATGCTTTAACGCGTGAAAGTCACATCGTCTTGTTTAAAGATGTAGCAAGTAATTTGCAGCAAGTAGCAATGTAGCAATCAGTCTTTGTCATTGTATTACCTTGTACAAGTAAACAGGTAGAAAGTTGATGTCCGGAAGCATCAAAACAACTTCAGCAGAGATGTAAAGAGGTTGCTGGTCAATGAGACTAGAGAGGCTGGAAAATACCGCGGTTTAAGCTTAACATGGTGATCAGTCTTAATTGCTAGAGCCTCTAGCCTAGAACAGATACAAACGTAGAGACCCGCGTGGTGTCTAGGACTGCCAGTCGTCACAATGCCGTATGGTGATGATGATTATGAGTATGAATTTTGAAGTAAAGTGTTCTATTATATGGTTTTAACTGAACTGCTGATAACGTCATTATAATTACTGCTACGATATATTATTTATCGTAACAATACCATAACAGTTCTTCTTCTTCTCCTTCACCTCAGGATCTTGGCGTATACCTTGTTCCGTCTTCAGTCCTACCATCTCCTACCTTCATCACCTATTTCTTAAGGTTTATATTTGATAGCCTGTTTTATTAGATAGTCTTCGCTCATCCGCTCTATATGTTGTTTCCTTTGCAATTAGCACTGTGTAATCCTATAGTGCATGTTGTACCTTAAACCTGCCCCTCCAACTTAAACCTGTTGTACCTCCAACTTGTCCCTTAAATCTTCATTCCTAATTTTATTGCGGAGGGAACAACATTTCACTCATTTAAAGAATTTCACTATAACGATTTGTTTACGTAATGCCCACGTATCACATCCGTAGGTTAGCACGGGTAAGTGACGGGAACCCAGTAGTAGAGTATAGCACTACTCTCTGTACAGACATACGGATGACGTTCATAATCGCATTGAAAGCGGAGAAGAAGAGAATCAGGCGGCGGATCCAACGGAAGTGTCAGTTCTGCCTTTCAGGGTTTGTATAGAAGGTTAAGGAAGACAACCCCCAACAGAAAAGTAAGGTGTGTTAACACATATTAAGACGACAGCCCCATCAACTGTTTACTTAGCTAAAGGTTGGTACTCTTTGCTAACGAAGTTTAACTACTCGTAATTTTCGTCGAATTCCAGACCATCGATAATCATTATTATTTTAATACTACATTTGATTTAGCTTAAATGACTCATTCAACTCCAATTACTCGTCTAGCATAAGCAAGTAGAACACCGGATGGATATAGCAGCTACAGTTAGAAAAACCGCACCTCAGATAGTATTTTTGCTAAACGTATGACGTTTTTCCTGTTTAATCACTTGTAGAAATGTAAAACAATAGATTCTAAAATACTAGAACCACGGTGTTTCTTAAATACGTATCGTAACTACCTTACCTATATATAATATTTTTACACAAAGTTGTGTAAATATTTTGACTCTTTTGAAAACTGTTATTAAAATGTTACCTTTTACTATTTCAAACATTTACTACGCTCCTATCTTTCTGATGTTTTTAAGATATAATAGGCAAGGACGTTTCTAGATCTGTGAATACCAGTAGTGTATAATACGGAGAATATTCGTACAGGAAACTTTGGAAAATTCTGTTTGTATCCGCAGTCTCATACAGGAATGTAATTCTTCAGGCTTACTTGGAGAAGTATTTTATACTTTGAATCAAAGTTTATATCAAATATTGTTTTCACCGAAAACTGAGTTTTCTCTGTTTACAGTGTTACGTAAAAACCACTAAGAAGTATCTAATTATTTGTCACATCACATAGACAAAGTTTTCATTTTTCACTATATAAATACTCACTGTCCAAGAGTAATAATTGTTTCTACCACACGGATACGTCAGTCCTGCTAAGAAGCAAAAAAATGGTAATACATGGTAATAACACAATACGTTTACCAATTGTTCAGTGGAAACATTAAAAGTGATAAAGTTCAAACAATTTTATGCTTCTTTCTGGCTTGCTGCACACTAAGCCAACGCGGATTTAAGTTGATTTATAAAGTTTGCTCTAGGAAATATTGTAGTGATAGTTGATATTAAATGTCAAAGACGACTTTCAATATTTCAAATAGCACTGGATACATGGCGTAGTTAAAGCAACACGAACTGATAAAAGAACATGAATTTCCTTGCAGGCTAATTAAAAGCTACTATTTCTTTATGAAAGCTGTAGAAAATACAATAAGTCTTTCTATTTTACTTCAAAGAAATTATTTTATTAAGCATGATGAAGCTGAAAAGACGGTGTGAACAATGAAGCAAGAGTCTTGAAAGAATAGTATTCGTTTACTACTCAAGCGTAAAATGCATTCTGGGTCACAGAATTTATAGACTGCGAGATTTCAATCCATCCTCGTTTGGTAATAGTGACAGTATCATATATTTACGAACACAATGTACCAAGATAATAATATAACTAGTTCTAACGTAAAAGGGTTTTTTAAAAATGTATATGTATTATGAGAGAATATTATTATTTGTAATGTTGCTAGTCTTATTAATTTTTTTTAAACATGTTTGGCAGGGTACTTGTTTAAATATTATAATATTTATTGTCAAGAATGAAAACACCTTGCAGCTGCTTAGCTAATGTAATATTTCATTTTATATAAAACTCTAAGAATTGATCAATGAGTCAGATACGCTTCGAAATTTCTCCAGTTGTGCAAACTTGAGAGTATAACTTAAGTGTTTATTTAATAACCTTATTTTAATGCTGTCTTAAACGCATTCTGTCAGTTTCAGCAATTTTACAAATCGCAGCATCCGTTTCTTCAATGGAACCCCTTTGTATCCTCTTTTAAAGCATCTTTGACGGTGACAGGTAAATTTAAACATATTTGCCGTAACAGGGAGTCTAACATATGTTGTTCGGTATACAACTTGTAAAGAAAATAGTCGGGTTTTTTCAAAAAAGTTTCGCTAGTGTTTAAAAAATAATGAAAACATGTATTGGATCATGGCATTTAAATATCACTAAACAGATATTGAATGTGCTGTTATTTGCTGACGACTGCTTGTAGTTCAAAATGCAGAACCTCCTTTACAAAAATCTGTTTTAAACTTTACCAGATTTGCAAACTATATATTAGAAAAATCTCCGGTATTAAAACAAAAGTAGTAATGGAGTTTCGAGGCAAGGAACCAATAAGAACAAAAATAATAATTAACGATCAAATTCTAGAACAGGTAAGCCATTTTAAGTATTTGGGAAATGATATTGTCTATGATACGAGTTATGATATTCATGTTAAGTTAGATAAGTTCCAGACAGTGTATGGAACAATCAACCGTATTTTTAGAAACAAAGTACGTCGACATACAAAATTAAGGTTTTTCAAAGTTATGGCAGTCCCTGTACTGTCATATGAGTGTGAATTATGAGTCTTATGAGTTTGAATTTTGCACAACAACCAAGAATGAAGAGAGCAAAGTACAGACCTCGGAAATGGTATTCTTAAGAGACAGTGATACAAGTTCTTAACGTACATGAACAATTAAGATATTACGAACAACGGTAGAAAGAACACTTACGAAGAATATCAGATTCCCGACTGGCCAGTCAAGTGTGAAAATACAAACCTATAGCACACCGGTGGCAGGAAGAGATGGCTGAAGGATCTTTGAAGGCGGAACAGGCCTACGCCGCGTTGTGAAGATGATGATATAATTTCCCTGTGAAGGACTTTGGTGTAATTTTGTGCATCTGCAAATATGAGGAAACAAGGATGTTAAGCGGTCAATAGTACAGAAATAGTCCCTATGTGACGAGGGTTTAGAATAGTGTAGCCACATTCCGAGAATGACAGCAACTAGGTGGGCAGAAAGAATATTACAACGATTTTCAGTAAAAAATGAAGAAGCAACAACCCGTCTGCCATGAGGATTATACATCGCTTAGGCAAAAGTTGGGAGGAATAATTGATTAACAAAATGCGTCAACGTTTAATTATTTTCAGATGTAGACGATGATTAAGATCTAATGTACGAAGTGAAAAAGGATGAAGACATGTTTTTAGATGTCAAAGTTTACTTAGGTATTTTATAATGAAAGAATTTACTATATTTATTACTATGTTTTATCCAGACATTAATTTTTTTCTGATTTCTTATAAAATAATTTTAGAAAATCTTAATTTTGCACACACCTAGTTTTATGTACGTATTTAATCTTAGAGAGAGAGAGAGAGAGAGAGAGAGAGAGAGAGAGAGAGAGAGAGAGAGAGAGAGAGAGAGAGAGAGAGAGAGAGAGAGAGAGAGAGAGAGAGAGAGAGAGAGAATATGTAGATAGACAGAGAGACATCTGTGTGTGTGTGTGTGTGTGTGTGTGTGTGTGTGTGTGTGTGTGTGTGTGTGTGTGTGTGTGTGTGTGTGTGTGTGTGTGTGTGTGTGTGTGTGTGTGTGTGTGTGTGTGTGTGTGTGTGTGTGTGTGTGTGTGTGTGTGTGTGTGTGTGTGTGTGTGTGTGTGTGTGTGTGTGTGTGTGTGTGTGTGAACACGCGAGCGCTTGAAAATTGAAAGTCCATTTGAGTTTAGGGGTGAACACAACCGGTTTGTACTACTTTTTATATTATTCATGATGTAATAATCTTAGGAGAGTAGTAGGAGTAACAAGGAAGATCAGAGTTAGGAATATAGGAATACACAAATAAGAGAGGATCTGGAAATGATATAGATTCTGGATTTTATTGTACAGAGACAACTATGCTGGTGGGGACACATGCAGAGAATGGATAGTGATAGAATGGTAAAACAGGTTTGGGAGGCAAAATCAGGGGGGAGAAAGAAGAGAGGAAGACCGCGACTGACTTCGGATGGAATGATGGGAAACATTTTGAGAGAGTGAGGCTTGGGCTGGAGGGAAGCGAAGACATTGTCAATGGATAGATTAAGATGGAAAAAATTTGTATATAGAGTGTAGTTGATGTACTTATCATATATTGATGTAATCCGACACCAATATGGTATAAGGGTATTTTGATAATAAATAAATATTCATGATGTAATAAAATATAAAAGTTATTCGTACAATTGGATGCTCGAAATCGCAAATATACGTACAAGAGTAATGACTATACTGACCTTTCCTTGTATCAAAAACAATCCGAAAACAAACAAAAACTAAACACTAAAAACAAATTGAAAATTTAATCAGTTTATAGAATATTTTATTTGATTACCTGAAGGTTTGAATGAATGAGTACGTTTACAGAGGATGCTATGTGGTACAAGTCATCGTGGTTTGAATTTGTTATTACCTAAAACAAACAAAGGCACAATGAAAATCACGTCGAAATTGAAATAATTTTAATGGTTAAGTTGATTAGTTTGTATTTACTATAAAATAAACATTAAAACTATAAAAAAATAAAACTTTTTAAAGTACGTATATCAAGCAGAATAAAAAATATACAATTAAACACGCTTTTGAACACTATGAGATTTTAAGCTAGCAGCGTTAATGTCTGTCTACCACAGTGCTACCCAACGTTACCGTAATAAAGAGTATAATTCTTATAAAAGCATGGCCGATTTTTAGTAAATTTCATTCAAAAAAAGATATTTTTCGTTGTTACTTTTATAAACACTGTTCACTTTGCCGTCATGATTTAACTAATTTGATTCTTGTGTTGTTTCGTTGCTCATACTTCACCAAAGACTTGTACTTGGTGTGTTTCGGGTATTGCTTTCCCATGTAAATTATTTTACGTAATGAATAGTTTGCTCAAAATCTTCCGTACTTTTTGGATTCAGTAAGTGACAGGACTTGTGAACAAAATGTTTTCCTTTAATATTGACGCTGAAGATAGTTGAAACTAGCGGAGATATTAAAATTGACTCAGTACAATTTTTGAGACTTTTCTTATTCTTTCTGTCTTATAATTTTAATATGGCGCATATTTTACAAATCTTTTTTGTTAAAAGAGAACAAACGTAAACTCATAACATATTGGCATAATTACCACCACTTTGTTTTAACGATAGCAGAGTTCCTTTGTACTTTTAATACATTCTGAAGCGAGAACTTCATATACGACGTCTGGTTCACTCGCATACACCTCCCGCTCCTAGTGCAGTAAACGTATTCAGTGTGTAACGGCATAACTAGAAAACGGTTAGCTGGGAAGGAGAGAAAAACAAATGATCTTTCCCTCTCGTGCCAGTGATCAAGCTACGATCACCTCTTTAACTTGACAACTTGAAAAAACGATGAGTCAAGTCCGTCTGCTGGGGAGAGAGGTGCGTGAACATGGAAGGAGTACAGTAATCTATATCTATACTATTGTAAGTTTTTCAGTCCCATATCATGGATTTCTTTGTTAATTTGCGTGTAGTGAATTTTTTGGCATGCGAAAACTTTTGTTCTATATGGTTTCATAGAGTCAAATTTAGAGAAAATTCAAAAATTTTATTTTGGCTGTTGTTTCAAAATACGCTCATTTTCGTCTCTTTGTCAGTGTGTACAAAACATGGGTGGTTGGTTGGTTGGCAGTTACCAGTAGTAGTATTCAAAGAGTTCCTTAATTATTTGAGCTTCATTCATGCGTTTCATTCCATTGGTAATGTGCACTTATCGTTGAACTTTCATTTGTAATTATTATGCTGCCCAAAATATCACACTCTACTTTTCAATTAAATATTGCGTAATTCATATTGTTACATTGAAGACAATATTTGTTACATATTGTTTATATGTTTGTGTATACTGGAAATAATACAACCTGTGATATGATTCTATTTATATTTATTGAAAACATCGATTTTTTACAATACAATACATATAAACACTATTATACCCTGGTTTCATTTAATTATCTATTCGCTCTTATTTGAATCTTAATTATTTATAGAAATATCTTTCTTACTCCAAATACATACGAGCAACCGTTTACACTCTGAGTCAGTTCATTCCACTCGACACTGACGTTCTCACTTCTAATGTGTGTCCCACGACACACACATTAATTTTATTTTTTTAATTCAACTTGGTACGATGTTTTTATATCGGTCCTATACCATTATAAGGAGCAAAGCATAATTAAAGTAAGTACTGTGTTTTCAAAGGAGGAACCAAAATTATACGTAAGACATTATGAATCAAAAGATAATTTCTCTTTATTTTCTAGTATAGAATACGTGTAAACGGTAATATTAGAGCACAACAAAGCAAACGCAATTTTCTCAGTTTACCCGTTTTCGTTAGAAAATATTTTTGTTTCAAAGGTTTTTATAGTTTGGTATTAAGTGTGTGTTAATACTGTATTGTTCGGTATTAAGTGTCATACTACCATGTATAAAGAAGTCGATATGCTAACCATTACTCAAAGGTTTGTTAACACATAACCTTTTGATATTCAGTGTACCGTTGACTAGAATGAGTAAAGTGGGAAGTTCAAAGCATTTGATTTCGATAAATCTGAAAGACGTTTAACAAACAAACAATTAAGAAATACAATACGTTCACTTCATACGTTCTTATTCTGTAGAGAATACGTATTCTCAGCACGGAGGAAAGAGGGACTGAGACTGTGTTGGACCAGATGCTGCTGCTAACAGACAGAAAGTCATACTGGTAAAATTTTAAAGTAATGGTCGAATCAGTTTTAAGTTATGAGCGATCATAAGTTAAGAGATAAGAGTTAAGAGTAAACGTACGTCTAAAGGCGACCATGCCTCACCAAACAGCCGCTGTGTATACTTCTGTTGGTGATTGTGTCAAAACTTCTTTAGTGTTAATTTAAATAAAGGAATAGTTTTAAGTAATATGAACTAGTTGCTCCCAGAAGTTCTGTACACAGGTTCTGTTCATCAATTTCTTAAAAAGCATGAGTCATAAGGTTACTTTTTTTAAGAGACAATAGTTTTGTAAAAAACTTAATCCATTGAATAATGGGAACAGACGAATGATTACTGAAGATGGAAGTAAATAAAATTATGTGGTCAAAAAACTGTAAAGTCTTGAGGTATATTAGGTTATTCTTGAATACAGATATTCTGAGGATGTGTAAAATCCGTAGATAGTTCCTAGCATAGGCTAAAAACAGGTAAGAAAATAGTTTTAAAGAAACAAACTAACCATACGTTATAAAAATGAATTTATTTAATATTTGTTAAACACATTACATGGAAACTTACAATTTCTGTATTACTCTTTGTGACAAAGCCAATTTACTATTTTGGTATTAAAACCATTGCGTACGATGTTTTAAGTTTCTCTTCACGATTTTTAAGTGACCCAACTTAATAGTTTAATATTATTACTCTTAACACTCACTGAAGTTAACGCAAGTTTTCTTTAATAAGATAACGCGGGGGGATATTCCAAACTTAACCTTCGACTGCCTGTTAGAGGAAAACAGAAATAGTGAAACAGACTGTATTACATAAAAAAGTTACATATAAGTCCATATTAGTTCCTCTCGTAATCGACATCTACATACAGGCTCGGATAATAAGTTTATGATGGACCAGATGCTGCTACTAATAAACAGGAACTCATAACTACTGAAAATTTCAAAGTAATCGTCAAAGAACTAATTGAGATTAGTAGTTGTGACGTATTTAATTATAGATAAAAATGTATGATAACAATCATTTTAATACCAAATTTATTGTACTGAATGTGTAGGAAGAACTTGTTCTCTTATTGATAAAACAGTACTTCATATATATATATATATATATATATATATATATATATATATATGCAACGATACAGCCATATGCTGTATTGAGCATTGATTTAAATAAATATAAAATTTGTAAAATTATTATAAGTTTGGGGTAAATGGACAGGTCTGGGATTGTAAAAATGTTTCATTGTTATACTAGGGGAGAAAGTAACCTGTTCCAACAGGCAAAGAACACCTGCTCGATTGTATGTGTGTTACGCGTGTATCTTGTGTGTGTTAGTGATGCATGTACAGACAGGAATCTCAGCTACCCTCCCAAAATTAATTACTAAAATACATATTTTAATTCACTGTGTGAAAACTAATTAGTTTATAAACAAACAAAAGGCACCAAAGTGTGTGTAAATTTTATGGTTATCTACAGTAAGAAAATGACGTTAATAGGACACACTACGCGAAGTCAGTGCGAAATAAATGTGCCAAAAATACGCAATTTTATACTCATATTCTGTATACAGAAAACCAACCACAACTGACATGGTCATACACAATACATCAAACCATCCAACGCAACACAAACATGAGGCATTCAACCATATGCTCCATAGACTAACAAAAATACCATTAAGTAAACAGGATTATACCGATGAACTCAACACAATCAGATATATAGCAATAAAAAACGGCTACAACCCTAATTTAATAAACAAACTACACAAACACATCATAAACAAAAAGAACAAAACAATAAATACCAACAACACACAACAAAATAAATACATCACACTCACATAACATAACTCCCACACACACAAAATCGCCAACACATTCAGGAAACACAAGTACAAAATAGCATACAGAACAAACAATACCATCAAAAAACACATCAATGATACAAACACGGACATGGACAAATACAACAAAACAGGTGTTTACAAATTAAACTGTAATGATTGTAATAGTTTCTATATAGGCCAGGCGGGAAGAACTTTTTCATCACGTTACTCTGAACACCTAAAAGCTCTATCCAGCAACAATATACATTCCGCTTTTGCCAAACACATACACACAAAAAACCACAGCTACACCAACATAGATAAACATAGATACTAATCTTGAGATATTACACTACTTACCCAAAAGTCGAAAACTTAACACAGCAGAACAATATGAAATATACAAAAACTACACAACACAACCAAACAGCATACTTAACGACCAATTACACTATAAATCGCACACACTCTTTGACACAATTATAAATAAAACAAACAATAATTCGGATCCCCGCGCCAATTCCCTTCCACCACAAACCACCTCCAACTCAACCTACCAAATGAAACCGTTACAAGTTAATCAGTCTGTCTCACACCGCTGATGAAGGCGCACATCACGCAGAAACGCGTACGGGAGGTACCAAAGTAAGTTTCACAAGTGAAAGTTAAATAATCAATATTAATTTAGTGCTGTGAAAAAAGAAGATGAACTATCAAAACAACTACAAAAAAATTATCAAAAATGTAAAAACTAAAATACAACAAAAACTCAGGAAACAGGTACTTAATAAAGCTACAACTAAAAATAAGATTAAGAAAGATAGTACAATATTATGTTACCTTTGTTTATTATGGAAACAAAACACAAAACCAAACTAAATTATTTAATGATATAAATCTAATAATGACACAGATAACAAAGTTTTCAATAAAGTTATACGTAAAGCTAAAATCGACAGTTACAATAAAAATGGAATAGACAAAATAGGATTCCTTTGATTTTGATATAGTTTGTGTAGTACAGACTAAGATAAAATTACATGTTAGATTCGTTCAACACCGCAATGTATTTTTAAAACCGGCTGCTTAAAAGTCTAGTTTAATCTTATTAAAACCAATTTTGATAAATATAGTATAAATATAATAACTTTTAATACAACCAACACGCCAGTAGATAAGCTAAGTTTGAAGTAATTGAAATGCTTAAATCGAAATTCAAATTGATTAATAGTTCAATATATCATAGCTACCAATGATGTAGTTAATAACTGCGAAACGCACGTAAATCAAAATAATAATATAGCCTGTTAACAACCTTACATAATTGTTAATAAAATAAATGAATAAGAAATTACAGGTGCAGCCTTTTCATTTTTCACAAATTATTTTTATTAACAAAATCTGACAATCGTATCAGATATTAACAAATTCTAAACTACTACAATTATTCATGTAGTTTTAAAGATGACCTTGCCTGTTCAAAAAATTATCAAAATTTATTAATAAAGCTAATTTATGGAAAACTACCAAGTGTAATTTTAAATATTTGTAACTGAAGAGGATTAAACAAAAATTTGTTTGTGTTTATAATTTACATGATCTTATACATATATAGCTTTTTACGCAAAGCCATTCACGAATGACCAAAAAATCTTGAAAATTATAGTTATGCCTATAGCCAAAAGACGGCAGTACGGAAATAGAAAATACTTAATTGCTACTAGAACAGATGTAAGCCACACAGACTTTTGAATATTCTGTACATTCTGGCAGGCGGTGGAATTTGCCTTTCGTCGTTTGATATTTTAGCATTAGTTATTTTACAGTGCGACGTACTTTGTCACATGATGGATTTGTTACGTGTTGCTGTGGCAGGTGTTAGCACCAGACATAGTAATGATTGTGAAATATTGTTTGGGAACTCAGAACGTAACATGTTGTATCGAGGTCAGTGAGAAATCGAATGCATAATCAATCACAAATGTAACGGAATCGTAGCCGCGGATCGATTGACAAGTGTACGTCAAAGTAAACTTCATTTCCTGTTAACTCTTTGGCTGCACAGAATTGCGTTTCTCAGGGAACTGTTGAACTGTAGGTACATAGCTCACAATATTAGAAACATGTAAACGGGTATAAGATTTTACAGGAACACAAGAGTTATTTAAAAGATGGTTTGATAAAACTAGGCATGTTTACGTCTGAAATGTTAGCTTATAATTACTTTTACTGTGTTTAAAAATAAATCAATTTAATTAAGGTTTTGCCTAAACTGTGACAGAAAACCAGCCAACGCAGACATTTTGTAGCTACTACTATTTTATGTTTAAGTGTTATGTTGGAGTATTACTTTTAGCCTCGAAGATTACCGCAATCAGGAGTCAGATTCTAAACTAAAATCCAACACCAAAAACGGGCAATTTTTATTGAAGGATAAATGTGATTATACAGTTGAACCTTATCTAAATTGTAAGTTTTAATTTTTCCCAATTATTTAAAAGAATCATCAGATTCCTACTATGTTGCTTAGAATTAACTTTTCTATTTAAGAATAACTTTTCATTCTTTAATCAAGCGAAAATTAAAAAAAAAACATTATCTTCGTATCTATTAAAGAACATTAAAGAAGAAAACTAAAGAAATACATTATCTTAAACATTAAAGACATATCTAGCTGCTATCTAAAACTTTACATTAATAGTTAATATAGTATCTTGCATTAATGTCACTGTATTCCAAATAATATGCTGCAACGACTTTTTGGTTACTATTCTCTTCGGCCGTGTTTTACAAACCAAAAAACTAGATTTACTTTAACATTATTATTTTACTGTGTATCATATAATCCAATAGAAAGGTTATAAAATACTAGCAAAAATATATTGCTTAACTACGAATATAGAAAGTGTTTGTTTACACAAAACCGACACAAAACCGTTGCATGCTTTTGTGGCATTATAGAAAATATTCATTCAGTGAGCTGTTGATTGCAATAAATGATTAGTCATCAATATACGTTATGTTAATAAACAACAAACAGAATATTCCATAATCGTCAAAAGCTTATGGAGCAAACGACATTAGGATAGAACGTCATTTACGACACAGGTTATTTTTACTATCCTAAGTTTGGTAAATATGGACAGACGCCACGTTGCTTCATGATGCGTAGTACCTACCTCACTAAGCTCATTCAGTCAATTTTGTATGACCGCCAACATTAAGTAAAATACATAAAATAATATACCGGTTACAACATTGCAGACGTCTAGTAACGTCTATCCATCCTAACTTTTCTTACGTCAGAAATAACCTCTCTGTCTCTATACAACAGTAGACGGCTCCAGTGTAGGGAAGTTATGCGCTAGTAGTTATAAGCGATTACGGCGTATCGTATACAGAGAGACTGTTTGTTGTAGAACTATGAGCTGAGTAATTTGAAATATTATCCGGCGATTTAATTATCTGTTATGCACTTTGCGTAATTGGCTTTTGTGACTACATAGATAAATTGTTCTGCAAGTGTAAAGTTTCCTTAAAGTCTTGATGAAACGTACGAATGTTGATTTTCTTGCAACTGTTATTAATAACCCCACTTTCTAAAGACCACTACACTCAAAATAGTGACACTGTACAATGTCATTTTGTTTGAAATAATATCATTGTAAGATTTTCAAACCGCGACCATTTTCTTAGTGTATCTCTTCGGTCGCACTCTAAAACCAAGCCACTTGAATTACCACTAGAAACACCGACTAGAAAACAGATAACGTTTTGTTAGAAACCACCCAATCTTTGTAATACAATTAAATGAGGTTTATTTTTTAAAAACATAAATTTATAGACTTTTTAAAAGCATAAAATAGTATTCTGATTTCCAGCTGATTTTATTATTTATACCGAAAGCAATATTTTTGAGTAAAGCCACTGACTAATGAACGCCAGACTTTCATCTGCTAAGTAGAATACAAAATATGATTAAATATTAAAATTTACCCTTCTCCTTTGTTACGCAGCAAGTCAGAAACCCCGCCTCTGGAAAAGTTTAGCAAAACTAGTTTAATTTAGTTTTTGTGTAGGTCTACTCCCTGATATATTTTTTAATGCAGAATCACTACAATTCTGAAGACTCGCAGTTCTCATCCGACATTGTTTGGCACTGCGTTAAAACTTGTACATTATTTGGTTTTATTTCCAACTGGTTAATTACTGTAAACAGAGAATACATCAAACGACGTAGACATAAAGCAATAGAATCACCGTCATTGATATATCTAACACGCGTTTTATTCATAGTTTTGAACCCAAAAGTAGTTTGTCTTTATTTTCCCGAATACAAAGTCTTATAAATGATAGTATAACAGATGTTTTGTTGTGGTACGCCGATGAAAAAGTGGAAACCTTTAAATGGAAGTTGAATCTTGAACTCGATTGTTATACGATTCTTGTGCCAAGAAACAACACTAATATTTTAAATAAAATATAGGCCTAGTTATTTTATTGAATACATTGCTACTACTTTATGTACCTTTTATATTTTTCTTTAGTCCATCATCATCATCTACAAGAATTAAATTAAGGATGGTTTGTTCCGGTCTCAAACAGGCAAATCTAGAGCTGGTCACTCCAGCGCTTCCTCAGACGTCCCAAACCTCTCCGTCCCTTAGGCTTATAGTTCCGTAGTTGTTTAGGAATGCGGTAGTCATCCATTCGGCAAAGATGTTGCTACCAATTCAGCCGATACTGAGCAATTCTATCGAGTACACTCATGATATTCAGTTCGTGCCTTAGGCCTATATCTGTGTTTCTCCTATGAAGATCGTAACATAATTTTTAGTCCAAAACATTAAATAGAAGACTTCTTTTTGAGAAAAGGTTGGTCCATTTTAGTGGCCTACTGTAAATTGTTGCCCAAATGTGTTTCTATAAAAGATGTAATCGATGGAGAGTAATAAATTCATATTTACTTTAACAGTATTGATAGGAAAATACTGTTTTCATTTATATGCAATACTCCGTAAGATTTACAAATGTTAAAATTTAACAGAAAATGGGATTTGTACATACACCAGTAACAGCAGTGCTTACTTACTCTACATGTTCGGCGATCATAGTTGTTTGTCGGATATTAACGATAGCCGAGAGTTTAACCTGATAAGTGTTAGCAATTGAAGACTCAAGTGAACCGACGGGCTTATAAAGACAAGAACCGTTAAGATTAAGAAGACAACAAGAAAAAAAGAAAGATAGGTTGAGCAGGAAAAAAGGGCGACAAAGAGAGAGAGAGAGAGAGAGAGAGAGAGAGAGAGAGAGAGAGAGAGAGAGAGAGAGAGAGAGGGAGAGACTTAGTGAGACAGGGTGTCTCACAAGGAGGAAAGACGGAGAGTAAGTAAGAGAATGTGGTAGACATGATTTGATCATACAAGTACGTTACAGCCTAGCAAACTTTGAGATCTACGCTCTGAAGTCTCATACAGAGTATTGATTGTTTCAGTAACAGAACTATTCGTGTGTGTATAACTATCATATACATTTCAAAGGACTTTCCTTGTTCTGCATTGAACGTGAGTTTCAGCAGGTACAGATTAGCAGTAGACCGCTTTTGATGTAGTAATAAATTGCTGTAATTGCAGAATTCAGTCGCAACATACTAATTACAGTTTCAACGTATCATCTTACACGTCAATAGAATCCTGTTTGGTGAAGTGAAAGCAGTGAGACGGATGGGAAACCCGACAACAAAAAGGGCTGCAAGAATTAAATGGGATTTGGAAAGGATTGGAATCAGGAAATGGATACGGTTGGGAAGAAGAAGAAGCAGACAGAGAAGAATACTGGAGATAATCAAAGTCCGCACAGCGCTTTGGAGTAATAATAATAATAAGAAGAAGAAGATATTCCATACAATGTGTGTTCACCAATTTATTGGGTTGTCTTGTTAGGGAAATTTTATTTAACTCTATGAAGATCAAGTAATATTAAATTTTTCATTTTCAAACTAGAACTGTAAATGTGCACTGCTCAATACCAGAATTAATTTTTACGCAGTGTGTGTTAAATGTGAAGTGCACTGTTATGCATTATTAAAATTGTTGAAGCTGACAATGTTTTGTGTGTGTGTGTGTGTGTGTGTGTTCGTGTGTGTTTTATTCTGAGACATTGAAGACAAAGGAATAGAGATAAATAAAGAACACGAGATATTCTGAACGAATCTTCACGCTCCACCACCAAGTAACATGAGCCAGCATAAAAAATTAAGTAGCCAGCTTAAATACCAGACTGTGACGATTTAATTGAATATAGAATTTTAAATAAATAAATTAATTAATTTACTAGCAATTAAGTATTTTTAAATCGCACTATTAAACCTAAAGCCCCTGTCCTAACTCAGAATAAGTATGAGATGTAAATGGAAAATCTAACTAAAGCATTAATAAAAATTCGAATTGTAAAAAGTTATTAATATCACAATTAACCCTTTGCTAGTTATCATGCGGTGACCTGTTAATTCCGGACACAACGTGCATAGCGAGTCGTCTGTAACTTAGGAAGATATAAAAATCATAATCTTTGTAATTAGTAATTTGAAGGCACAAGAGTAGTTAAAATAATTCATTTAAATTATATATGTAGAATTAATGTATTGTTTTTTTTGTAATAAGAATGTCAATTTAAATAAAAATAGGAACTATATTATCGCGGAGTACTTGCCCTTCTCCGTTGTAATGTGCCAGTCGAATCGAGTAGAGAGTCACAATGCTGCCGTCAGAGCGTATAGAACTACGAGCGAGAGCTCCACCAAAATGCACTGTTTAAATTTAATTTTAAATGTTAGCTACCACTACTAAACGTGGCGAGCGAGTGTAATGTGTGAATTGTAGGAAGTTGTGTTAAAAAGAAAAATGTAATAAGTTAAAACAAAAAAGAAATTAACAAGTAGTAAGCAAGATGACGTCTCCCCTCAAGAGGTAAATTCAAGTACAACTTTACATATTAAGATGTGGCCTGCATAAACTTCACTTGTGGACGTATACGATGCATAAGACGCTGACGAGGACCTACGTGGATCTACACCAACTTAAACTAGAGAAGCTTCAATCTCCGCAGTGAACCACCTATCTAGTACTTGCCGAAGACACGACTCAGATGACGACGCCGACTTCAAGAATTCCCAAGAGAGACACCCCAGGACGAGGTTACCACGACCTATTGTAAAGGTGACTCGATAGCTCGCCTATCGAGAGTTAATTATATTTGAGACATAACTTACAGAGAAAAGAGACTTTTCAAAGACTATAATTTTCTTTAAAATTTAAATGAGACTAACTAAGAGTTTACTGTAATATTCAATATCATACGTTGTAACCCATTATATGTAAATGTAAATTATAATCACTTTAATTAATAATACCATTCTTCAAATGGTAAAAGAAGTCTTGCAAGCATCTAGATGAACACAAAATACTCAGAAGTCTTTGCTATAGATATACTTAAAGTAAACTCGGATCCGAGGTAAAAGAATACATAATCAGTTTGATCCCCAGTTTTTCTGAAAACCATTCAAATATTTTAATCTAATTAATTATGTCATGGGATCTTTTCATATCAGTTGTTAATAAAGAGAAGTCATCTTATTACACATGAAAATGAGTGCATAAATCAGTGAAATACCTTCCCTTGTTTCCTAATAATTAGCTTAAGTAATCTGTTCAATTATTTTGAGTTTAATAACAGTTCGTTACAACGTAGGCAGCCCATGTAATTGGCAGGCGTCAATTAAGATGGGTTCCCTGGATTTGTAACGTGGTAAGAAACGTTACAAGACATGATTTTAAACCTCTAGTTAGAGATACTAAGCTGTGTTAGCTCTGGCCTGATCAGACGTAAATTGTCGTCTTTCAACAGTCACCGAAAAAGGTATCTGATAACTTATGATAGAAAATTTTATACCAATTTTTTAGAAGGGTAGACTCACTCACTATTAACCAAGAAGTGTCCCAGCTATATATTTTGAAAAATCAATAAATATTACTAGTCTTACATAATCTAAAACTCGACAACACTTTTAATTTTGAAAATCTAGTTTCCTTAATTTAATCATGCAACATTTAAGCGGGAAATGATTTTTTTTTTAAATAAATAAATTTCAAGCAGCTGACGCAATCAGTAACTTTACATTGACAAGCGATTTTGTCACTCAGCTTTCTTCAGCCTCCTAAGCCGAATGTATACCACACATGTATGTAGTATTAAATACACACATAGGCTTTGTGATTCTGTTCACATTTTCTTTTATCTTGTTGTATTTACTCTTTTATGTTGCACTTATAATACTTTACCTCTACACTTTGCTAGAAAAATTCTTTTTATTTTCCATATTTTTCAGTACTTGTTTACTTTTCCGTGATGTTATGAGGATATGTACTACTAAATTCAAATGTTTCTTTGGTCTACAGTGACGTTTGTTGCACTCTAGTGGCAGCTGGTTAAATAACTATTCTTAAAATTATGTAGCATTCCCATGTCGAGGTCCGTGCTGAGTGCACGTACGTGTTCAAGTTGTATACTTCATTTACATGAGTTATCAGTGTTTTATTTCATTACACGCCAGATTCGTCGTTAACCAGGCGTTAACAAGGGTAAAACAACCTTTACCGTACACGCCTATTCCAAATACAATGCGGACAGTTGTTTACAACAGCGGTAAGTAACGATTCGACGGAAAGGGACACCAAGACAACACTGTTCAAGGGACACTGTGGAGTTTGAATGATGACGGCTAGTGAAAATGGAAATACTTTCGTTAGAGTAAATAAAGTCGTTAGAAAAAATATGACTGTTTATGATTAATGCTTAAACGTCTTGGTTTGAATTTACGTAAGACACACTAAGTAAATAAGTTAATAATTCCCTGCAAACATTTACGTTATGTTTTCAGTTATTCTTTACAATACAGGCAAGTACCTTTATTGGCATTCGTAAAATAAATACCGTTATTTAATTTGCAATTGTTTGAAATTCGTAGTAACTTGTTTATTGCATTAGGTGTACCACTACAAATTTACTGTAACAGAAGATATACAGTGCATAATGTTGTTGTTCGAAGGCAGAACGAAAAGTTAATATATTTAAAAATATATGTAGTATGAAGTATAAACGTTACAATAAATAAATCCTCTGTAGCTGTCTTCCACAATGAATCATTGCCCAACAGGTGTTACTTCACAGGCTAAAATCGATACCCAGTAACAAATACGCGTTTAAGAACATGAAAATACATTCTAGAGATAAAGGAGATTTCTTGAAATTTATTTTTATTTATTGTCTACAATTTGTTAACTTTTCAGGAAACATAGAAACTAATGGCATTTGGAAAATATTTATTTATATAACTGAATAAATAAAAGGGAATCAGATTAATATTTTCAATATTTGATACTCTTAACTTTGTTAATCACTTCCTTATATTTTCTTTCTCGTTATTATATTTTACCGTAATAACGGGAACATATATAGAACATTTCTTACCATATCTACAAACGGGTTATTAACGCAATTATATTGAAAATAACCAAACAACGTTTTATAAATTATTTTGATTAGCCTTCATTTTATCTTATTTAATTTAAGTGAACTGTAGATACTATACATTAACCTAACAAAAAATGTAAATAAAATGATAAGTAATTAATTTCTGTAATTAATAATTGTAATTATATTTCAACTTTTTTTAATGTTACATTTTCTAACACACTATAGTGTTAGCGTTTTTGTGCCATTTAGATAGCTTTGTCCGCTTCACGGAGGGCTTATGCTGCTTTTACCCTGTTGCTATTAAAGTTTCAACGCCGTAATCACATGTACTTGTGTCAGTTGTTAACTATTATGATATCTGGAATCTGTACACCTTTTGACTAGAATGTTATAGAATGTCAAAACGGCATTACCACTAAAAGACATTCAATAGCAGCGTGCTTCATTTCATTCTGTCGTATTCCCTCCTCTCTTCACATAACAATTACGCCTCTCATCCTTAACTTTACCTACGTATCAATTGTTTCTAATAATTAAATATTGTTAATTATTGTTAATTTTGTTTAACTCATTATATTTAATACGTAGAATCCCACTACTTGGCATACACATGAATGACAATTTTCTTGTAGCAAACAACATTAGTCCAATTCACGTATTGGCCAGAATTGTACGCTATTCTACGTAAAACTAACTAAAATCCATTCTAATTACACAAAATGCTTAAATTGTACATTCTGTTGACATGTATTTAATAACCGGCATTTCACAAGTACCATACAACGCTAATTATTATGATAATTTACAAGCATTAACCATAAGGAGGTATTTTTTTTACGGACGACATTTCTGCAAACGAACAATATATAAGAGATATAATAGGAAGTGAAAGAAATACGGAAGGAGGGAATTTAACAGCTGATTTAACAACAGAAAGAGAGCCATTAAGACTACCAAGGTAGGTAGTCAGTCGCCGTGGGAAGAGATATAGACGAAAAAGGTTTGCTCAACACTGGATGTAACCGGACTGAAAAAGAAGAGTTTTTTACAGTCTGTGAACTACTTTAGATCAAATTAATGAGAAACCAATAGTGAATGGTGGAAAGTCAACGCACCAACTTATTCCTCTTCTCCCATCAGGTAGTAGGCGAATTGCATGATCCGGTCCCAAAGGAAATACATGCACTTCACTAACACTTCCTAGGTCTTCTTATACTTCTTTATCCAATAGGCTTCTATCGACAGACTTCCTTAGGGAACCTGCCATCTTGTATCCTATGAATAAGCTATCTCTCATTACTTTCTGGAATACAATCTTGGATGTTAAACATTTTCAACTCTTTCCATATGTCTCCACTGTAAAGTCTATCTCTTAGTGTGCAGCTTTTAACAGATTGTTGTAAAAATTGTATCTCCAATGCCTGTTTCCTACTCAGATGTTTCAATACCACACAACACTGGCATAGCCAATATCTTACAAAATTGTATTTGCATTTCCTTCTTTTCATCGATAAATCTTGACAAATTGTGCCGCATATGGACCGAAACTTGGTCAGTTCGCGATCAACACCATGATCAACGTCATAAGTGACGTCACAAAAGCACTGACATTTAAAGCAAAATTTGTCTATTTCAACAACATTTGATTGAGGAGTAGCAACTGTAAAAGTTGAAACCCGCTTTTCTCATACTGCATTTATGAGAATATTTCTGAACGTTACGGATTAAAAATGTAACGTAACCTTCATTGATTTAACATTAGCCAAGCAAAATAGTGTATGTTAATTTACAGAATCAACACTTTTGACATGAATTTCTTTAGTTTGGTACAACTAGTACCTAAATATCATGATTATACTTATGTCTGAATATGATATAAAAGAAAAGGTAAATAAATTTAGGAATATTTGTGGAACGATTCATAGAAATAAAACAATAAGATATAAAACAAGACATAAAACAAGGATTAATTTTGTAAGACAATTGCAATACCCACATTGACATACGCGAGTGAGATGTGGGTCATGACGAAAAAAAAATTTCGGCAAGATTCAGAGTGCTGAAATTCAGTTCCTTCGAAGTACGTTAAACCATACACTGCAAGATAGAATAAGGAATTAGGATATCAGAGCAGAACTTGAAGTAGAAGATATAAATGAAATTATTGTAGCTTATAGAAGACAATGGTGTGATCATTTGCAAAGGATGACAGATGATCGATTGCCGAAAGCAACACTGAACTATAAAGCCATCGGTAGAAGAAACGTGGGTCGTCCGAGGATGAGATGGGTGTCGGAACAGGTTTATATAACCTACTCCTCAAAGTAAAAAAGAAGAAGAAACTTACCTCAATTTACCGACTTTATTGTTTTCATAATTGAAAGGTGTACGCAGTCTGTATCGGAATAAGGTATAAATGAAATTAGAAATATTTGTTTGTACATTTGTAAAAGCTCGAGGCCGCAGTTACATGTGAGAGATGTAACTGTGCGTGACCTTCTTTCATGACGTAGGCTACAACAATTTAAAAGAAGTTTATCTTCAATAAAAGACATGAGTTTTTATATTTGTGACTTAATGTTTGTACCAATGTGTCTTTATAACGAATAGTGTCGTATAATCGTCGATTAAAGTTTTAACAATTTACTCCATTTTGTATTACTGCACAAATACACCAGTCTGTAGAGTACACGGCCCAGATTGTAGTTATGCATCGTTAACATTTGATAATTTACAATTTACCAAAAATACGACGTATTTTCAAGATTTATACTTTATAAATAAGTAACTAACATTGTCCAGGGCTTCTTGGAATATGATTGTTCATGAAAACAAAGGTATATAGAGATATTATAGAGACATAAGCGATTGAACGTAACGCGGTTGTAACTTGATTAAAGAACAAATGTTTCATACATGTGTACTGAATACACAGTAGCAATAAAATAAATATCCAAGAAACCATGTAGTTGTTCGTTTTATATTGGGTGGAAAATTGTAGAACTCGAGTCTTACATTATTCACAAGTGATTACCGTTGTGAGGATACAGTTGTATCTAACCTCACTTGCCGGCAATGTGTATTATTACATTGTAACAACAATGCAGACCATGCAAGTCTCGTTCTAAATGTCTGAATATTACTCTACTTCCCTTGTTCTGTTTTTTCTTTGTAATTTTCTTACTACAGTATCATACGAATACCTTTACTGTTAGCGTTATATATTACATAATGGAAGAATTTTCTTACCCAGTGACTTATAAGCAGAATACTTAGATGAAAACAGAAACAAGCTGCTGGGTCGAGAAACATAGCAGTAGAATTGATAAAAGTATAATGATTATCCTTACACATCTCAGATATCGTTGGAATAGGAAACAGATGGCCTACTGCCTATTACCGGTGAAATAAGCAGGAGAGATCACATGTGTTACAGATGATTCATGGTTTTTTTGCTCTTTGGTTATTTTTTTGAGAAAAATTATTTTTGTCCGCATAAGGAAAACTACAGGGGCACAAGGCAGGAGAAGATAACACTGTGTGTGTGTCACGATAATTTTATGCACAAAATTTATCCGTATAGTATAGCAGCAACTCATTGAATAGTAGAGTCACTGTTAAAAAAGAAAAAGATGGCTTTTTTATCTGAGCTTTTATCTGCTACAGCTTATGACATTTTCTCCAGAGTAAAACAGTAGGACGCTATACGGTCTCTGAAGAAACATCTGTTAAAAATTAAAAAACTTATTCCGTTAAAAGCGACTATAATTTTAAATCTACAAAAACGACCAAAGCGATCAAATACAAGATGAAAGTCGGATATCAATATTCTTCAATGTTACTAAGGGACTAATTAGTGAGTACTGTAGTTGGTAAGAGATGACTAAGGCGTAAGCACGTTATTGCTCTTTTGTAAGATAAAACCATTAAGAAAATGCATTAACGAGATAACGGTAGTAGAAAAGATATCACAGTTTGAGTCGATATTTATTTCTTGCTCGGTTTTATTGATGACTGGTAATTTTAGAACAAGACTCATGCGTTTAGAATTTAGATTAAAACTTGTATCGATAATACGATAAACGAAATTTAAACTGAGCTTTAAGAAATCTGAGTGTGTAGTAGCCAACTCGAACTCAAATTATTAGAAAACTATTAGGGGCTCATTAACAAATCGAGGTAAAACAAGCCAAAAAATTGAGACAAAACGTATAAAAGAGAGAGAGAGAGAGAGAGAGAGAGAGAGAGAGAGAGAGAGAGAGACCGAGTACGTTAGGAACTGAAATAAGATAAATAACTTAACATATTTTATGGTAATAATATATTAGCAATTTGTATTTTAATATATCTACAAAAACAAGAAATGTATTAGAAGAGTAACAGCTGATTTTTTACTTACACGTGGGTTTGAGAGGTATTGTCTGAATGATGATTCAAAAAGAAGCATGACCAAAGAAAAGAATGATTACCTGAGAAGAAGGGCTAGAGTCTGTCAATACTATAACGGAAGACTAAGACAACAAAGAAGTAAGAAATTTTCTAAGAACCTGTAATAAAGCAAGTGACAGGCTATGTTTAAAATGACTTGGAAGTATATTAAAATTATAAGATATTAATAAAAATATAAAGGTCAGGAAAAATCAATGTTTAGTATTTTCAAATTACGGGAGCTCCTCTACTTTCGGACATTTGACTTCCGCTCTTTCGGAAATTCATAATTGATATCCTCTCTTTTGTAATAAGTGTGGCCATATTATGTAAATTTAATCAAGAATATTATCCACTTTCTT
This sequence comes from Magicicada septendecula, assembly GCA_034769895.1. Taxonomy (NCBI): domain Eukaryota; kingdom Metazoa; phylum Arthropoda; class Insecta; order Hemiptera; family Cicadidae; genus Magicicada; species Magicicada septendecula. Next base: position 170,085,900 of record CM068375.1, read on the forward strand.
TAAAAAACAGTGTATTTAAGTTCATAGAACTGATCCTACTACCTTACGTGCACAGTACGCCTACAGTAAATACAGCCTACTGCACGTAGGTACAGAACTCGACTTTTGAACAATTCGACTTCCGAATACGTTTTCAGAAACGCATTGTGTTCAAAAGTCGGGTATTCCTATATACTAAAATTTATTTTCTACTAGAAATTGGTTTGGAAATTGTAACAAAAAATATTTTTACATAAGAGGTACATACAAAAATGGTATACATAAGAGGAACATGTCATGAACATATTAAATATACCCACAACAGAAGACGTGTTCAAATATTACTATTGACATGCTAGACGCTCAATAAAAACATCCATATCAAATCCATTAATACCAATAATGTCTTTTATTGTTCCACTTCCTATGCTGAAGACAATTTTTTCTCTAATCGTTTCGAACAAGTTGAGCAACATATTTGACACCACAAATATAGACAAAACGTTCTGAAATACCTACATTAACATTGGGTTTACTTGTTAATAGGGTTTGTTACAAGACTACGGTAACCGTTTATCTCTCGGCCCCGTTCTTATGTTGTATGTTTTATTCGCATTTACTGAAAGTGTAGGTCTTTATATTTCACATTTCCTTTAACGTTTATTACCTTATGGAAACAGTCGGCAACCTTTCGGAAGTGTAAAGCCGTCGTAACGTACAATGTCACTCAGCGTGCTCAACATAAACCAAATCAAAAGGAATTAATTATCTATTGAAATACCACTTACAGTAACTGCTAACTACTACACTAACCACAAACACAAATTAAGATATATTTAATATGTAATACAGTTACTAATTAAAGTTTAACCCCAAAATCACGGATGGTACTTAAATTTTTAATGTAATATTATCTGTCAATAATGTTATACTTAATGTAAATAGATGTACTTCATTATAAAATAGTGAAGTCGATACTCTCAAATTTTTGTACAATTTAACACTGCTTTCTAAAATTTGTTTTCAAATTTTACATTAAAAGACACCCTTGGTTTCGCTCCTTTCTGCTTAACAGTTCAATCTGCATATCACTTCTCTAATTTTTCAACTTCACAAAAGTTTCTAAATAAGCATCTATTGATTTCCTGTATATGCTACAGATGATAAAAATCTCTAACAATTCTCTACTTTTTAAAATAAAATTATAAAATTCATAATTGCTAGGTATTTGTTGAAATTTATTTAAAATTTTGTTAACCTGTACCAGGTGCCACGTTTTATGCGCTTGCCGCCGTTTTTGACTATCGTATTATGGGCATTCCATCAAATTGCAATGCCTCAGAGATCTGTTCAGATTTTCTAATCAAACTTTACCCCGTCAATGTTGAACTAATTAAATTTAAATCGCACATCTTCACTCCTTTAAAGACACTTTCGTCTGTATCAAATGCTCTAGAATTTTAAATATCTACATACCCTAACCAAATTTTTAATAACACACACGTTTATCTTTCCTTGACGGTGCAGTATGGAAGTCTCATTAACTTTCATTGGTTTTCTCTATGTAAAATTTCAAACTCCTTTATACGGTAACAATTACGGTAGTACATGCTTTTATATGCTAGAACGTTATTTAACTTTACCGATTATATACTAACAAAACATAATAAAATGTTACTGATTTTTTAGGCTCAACGCTTTTTTACCAGTCATACGGTGGAGAATTTCCTTCAAAGAACAGGACTATGTGACACTTGGAAGTCATAATTTTAATCACCTACTTGCTAAACCTATAACTATTAAAATTTCCCTGTGTTATTATCTGTAATTAATTTTTTAGTCACATTCGCGATTAGTAGACAATTTTTGTTATATTTTTTTACCTTAGTCAGGTTTACCGCATTTGTAGTTCTGAAACTATTGCTACGACAGTACAGAACATTCTACGTGGTTCTACGCTACTCCAGTGGAACCCGGCTGTAATGTGTGTGTGTGTGTGTGTGTACGTACACATTGCTGCTACTTTGAGATGAAGCACAATTACGTGCCACTTGTCACGCGTCCGCAACGAGACTATTCCAGACCATACCGGTTCGCGCGCACTGTGTTCAAGGCCGCAGTCAATTACGCTCTAGTGTTTTCTAGTACTGTTGACGCGTATTATGGTTTATTGTGGAATCTCAGCGGGGTATTAGGCGGCGCTTAGTTTTAGTTGAAGTAGCGATTTATTCAAGTGAGGTTAAAGTTTTCTTCGGGCGATTACTTTGTGCGTGGAAAGTGATTATTGTGCGCGACTCTATTAGATGACATTATTATTTGTGTGGACAAAGATCAACTTGAATTGTTGTGAGATAATAACTTTTTGATTACAAACTGTTAATTATGATAATTAAAGTTGGTTTTTAGTAACTTCATAGGTGTCTTGTATTTTGTTTTCCACTGTACCATACGACGATTATTTAGACCGTAGTAACACTATTAATCTATTTACAGGGTACATTGTGGGTAGTTTTAAATTCGGTAGTGTTAATAAAATTTTATGTCACATAAGTAATAATGTTAACATTAGTAGTACTAGTTTAACTATGTATGGTAATACTGCACCGGCAAGGAAAGATAAACCTGTATGTTATTAAACTCTAAACATTCGGTTAGAGTATGTAGATATTTCGAATTCTAGAGCGTTTCATACAGACGAAAGCGTCTTTAAAGGAGAAAAGAAGTGTGATTCAACTACGTTATTTTGAATTTAATTACTACGTATAACGTAAGGCTTGGCTATTTCTTAATTCCCTTTCAATCGATAAAACCAAATTGCTATTGCCCTAATGCATTATCGTTTTATGTACTATAATAACGCGCACACTCTCACATAACGTGTCACATAATTACAAATAATAATTGATTTATTTAGTATAGAAGAGACTACACAATTTTTATTAAAAGATAAGGTTTGACAGTTGCAAGGAAGTACGTGCTGTGACCTGAAAGTAATTTCTAATTTTAATAGCAATTTTATACCATATTATAAGGGTATTTCAGCTTTTACGAAATTATATTTTCATTTACCCTCCTTCTGTTAACACTTCAAAGCGTATAAAGAAATCTAAATGGAACAATTTTAACCCTTTCATTCGTCCTCAGTGTATTGCACAAAGATCATTAAAAGCAGTAATTAATGATTTAGTGAGTATCTCTTTTCTTTATATTAAACTATAAAACATGAATACTTCAGTTCTGTTTGAAATTATATTTATATCGATTACGAATATAATATTGTAGTTATACGAACGTAAAATCCTATTAATGATGTGACGTCATTTTCAATATTGTCACGCACCTTACCCTTTTTCCGTATCTCCTACCCACTTGACATACATTGAATGTTTCATTAGGAACTCATGTTTAGTTTACAAGTAAAGTGGCGTTCTTACTTTTCTGTTTCTCATTTCTTCAGTATGAGAGTTTTCCTATGTATCTCTGAATCTAACTACACTCAAACATAAAGACATGGAAAACGGATTCCATTAAGACAACGAAATAATTTTTTGTAATTTTTCAATTACAGATTAAAACACTGGGAAATAATGGCATAAACTTTGTTAGAACAATTCAAAAAAGTTATTTTACTTTTCTCCAAGGGCGACGCTACCGTAGTGGCCTGTTTGCGTAATGGATATTCCTAAACGTGCTTTGATTTGTTAGTACTGCTGACTATTTTGAATTATTGTGTGCGGAGATATCTAATTAGTGACTTGCATTAATTATTTAGGTGCTAATTGTATGGCATTTATTGTTTTCAACAATGTGTTTTGGGCAATCAAAAACTTTAGAAAATGTTGTATGCAAATGTCTTTGTTTATTGAAACTGGTATTACAGTTGGGAGTAACGGATTCTCTGGTGTTTTATTTTATTTCCATTGGTTACATTGCTTTGAACACACCCTCGAGTTCAAAGCTACCCAGTCAGCGACGATTATTAATTACAGATCAGTTATAGGAAAAATTACAGAAATCTCGATTTCTTTACTATATATTAGGTAATAAAACAACTGTTGAGCACAGAATCATAAAAAGAACACTAAAATTCGGAACATTTGGATTTGAGTTACAATTCCTTTTAGTCTGACACCCTGCTGGAGTTTCACAGTTCTTTCAAATTATTGGTGTCTTTAGTCCCTGCTTCCTAATTTTTTTTTAATTACCTTAACTTAACACTACATTCAAATATTAGTTAAACCGCCTTTAATTTAATAGTGCCTTCCTTCTCGCGCAAACGGAAGTGGCCTCGGCCGCTTAAAGTAGGCCCCGTCGAGGTGCCCTGGACCAACAGCGTCAAGTACCTCGGGCTCCACGTGGACTCCCGACTCACTTGGCGAACCCATACACAGTATATCCGACAACACGCTTCGGCGCAACTCAGTAGACTCTGGCCCGTGCTATCTAATCCGGCAATGACCCCCCGGCTAGGTAAGCTCATAGTCAACTCGTACGTGTTGCCCGTCATTACTTACGCCTGTCCTGTTTGGGGATACCTGGCTCGTGGTCATAGAACAACGCTCCAGCGCGTACTCGACCGGGGACTGAAGCTTGCGTGTAAAGTCCCCCGGAGGTACTCTTCTCGACCTTTGAGGAGAGGACTCGGTGTCCGCTCTCTTGATGACACCGTGAGACGCCTGGCGCGTAGATTCTATGTTCGTTCCGACAGAGTGACCCACAATTCCCTCATTGCCGGACTTGGTAAATACATCTCGCGACCAGGTGAGTCCTGGAAGCGACCTCGTTTATTAGTCCCGGTGGTATAATCCACCAATCGCAGGTCGCTTCAGACCCCCCCCCCACAATTAGGTAAAAACATATAAAAAGAGCTCAAACTGACCCAGTGGCAGGAGTCCTTTCTGAGACTCGGGACACTGCACTAATTTTCGGGCCGCGCAACCCCCAGTTGTGTGTATAGTGCCTTCCTTGCGGAAGCTGGCTGTCTTGGAGTCATTCCTTACCGTTTCGGCCGACTCCCTAGGGCGCTCGAACCTCTTGTCCTCGCCAGTGCGTCACTACGTTCTCAAAGGCTAGCCTGAGGGGACCATGGTGTCGCGCCTCGGCGGGACAATTGGCTGAAGCAAAAGCTCAAGCTTCCCTTCGTGGTGGCCATGTAATTAATCATGGACCCGCGGACTGCACCATAACTCCCTTGTGCAGAACAAACGACCGCGCTGACCTGTTGGCACCTGGCGTTCATCAGGGCTAGGCCTGGACAACGCACACAAATTAGGGCGCAAGACGCCCGTGCATCATCCATCCATCCATCATTTAATTTAGTAGCTTACATGAATGTTTTTAATTTGTATTTACAATTTTGATCCCTTTACATTTTTGGCCAAACTTTTATCAAACTTTTCACTCACTTTTTGGACTCTGACGTTCAAAATTTTTTAAATTTTAGAAAATAAATACTATATTCAACCTGTGGCTAAAACTCCCTTTAATTTGATACTCCACAGGAACGTCTGGGATGTTTTTAACAATTTTGACCCCCTCACATCTTGCCACCCGCCCTCTATTTTCGGAGGGAATGAAGATTACAAACACTAGAGTTCTGTAAGGTAATGGTATGAATAAGATATCCTATCATACGATGTGTGTATTGTTGAGCATCATAGTGCCGTATATGACTTTAAAAAGACATCGTTCATGTGTTGCTTAATTCTCACCCAAGGGAATAAAATTTAAAAAAATATCCTTTGGAAATACGAATTAAAATTATTCTGTGTTATAGACAATTGCGAAATTGCTTTTTTTAAATTACCGGTACTTTATTTGTTTATAAAGCAACAGATATTAAAACACTACTTAGGCCCTATTACTACGTTATTAAAAAAAATTTTGAAGCTGAATCTACCCAATGACAAAAATGAAGGAAGTTTAAACATCAAGAAGTTAATTTAGGTTGTGTAATAGTACTAAGCTGCGTATTATTAAGTACTGTAATTTTAGTGTAGAAAGTGGGTACTTCGTGCCCATTAATTCGTAGCGTTTATGACGTTCTCCTTCTGATAGTTCCTATCCATTTCATTGTTATGTTTTAACAAGTGTAATTTTCAAAACTCTTCTTATCCAGTAATTTTTTAAAGTTATCGACGAACGATAACTGCCGTAAATTCAAACAGAATCAAATATATTTTTGCATATATCCCTGAGTTACAGAGGACTCAAGGCCTATTGATTTTTGTGAAAATCGGTTACGGGGAAGGGGTAATTTACCAGCAACGTTTTATGTTTAAACAAGAGTAAAGTAGTTAATTTTGATAAATAAAGTATCCTGAAAATAAGGTTATAATAATCCACTGTAGAAAGGTAGATGAAATATCAATTAATAAAAGGGGTAGCTGAAGGGGAGGAGGTTATTTTCTATAAATGAAAATGATAGTTGAAGGGGGAGGGGATAATTTTTGTTATATGTGTACTACTTTATCGGCAAAAAAGAAGTAGTTTGTTGTTAAAATTCCTTCCCGGGCTGTTTGGCCGTGGTCCAATGTTTTCTGCAAAACTAGACGTTTAGGCAGTGTCACCGACTGCCATCATCAGTGAAAATCGAGTGCGATAACGTGAGGTGGTATACGTTAGTGACCATAGTACTGTGGTTAAGGGTGAAGAAAGATGTAGAAAGAAGTAATTCCTATGGAAATATTTCATTTTGAAAATGATTTTAAATATAAATCATAGATCACGGAAGTCATGTATGGTTCTCCATACCGATATTTCCGTATAACATTGGCAACTGGGAGCAGCATGGGTCATTGACTTTTACTCTCCGGCGTTTGGTAAGTACATTTTTAAGTTAGGCGTTCGTTCCAACAGATGTATCTGAACGCAGTCTGGATAATGTTAGGTATTAACTTGAAGCAATGTCGAACAGGAAAGGTTTCATTTTTTTAGCGGATTTTCCAAGTTTTATGAATACTTTTACATTCATGCGTTGTGCCACCCTATTACTTTAGATACACGATTCGATTTTAACAAATGCTGTTGGCGAACTGTTGGCTGGCTGTGTTGGGAAATTTATGTGTAGGTGGAAAGGAACGTGCATGTTAATGGTCCTTGTTGCTTCCAGTTGTCAGTAATACAATGAAGCGAAAGAATACAATTCCAACTACTGTACAGTCGCATCTCCTATTAACATTGGAATAACAAACAGTGTTCGTATTTGCATTCGGAAGAATACGCGAGCTGGAAAAATTAAACTTTAAGATTACACTATTTAGATTCTGATAAGATGTGCGTTTCTGCAAATTGTATTCTCATTTATGGTAGCACTCATATTGTCTAAGTTTTATGTTCTTAACGTCTAAAAGCATTGCGATTATGTAGGTCAAACTGTATTACTGTACTCCAACGGTGCACAAGCAGAGCATTACAAAATAGCGTTATATAGATCTGGCCTTGATGTTCCCAAGCAGGTGTTATCTATTATTCAGTAATATCTGCATGTATGTGTATGGATCGTGTACAGTGCACTTCCTTACGTAATACGAGTTTACCAGGCTTATCATTGATATGTTATATTATACGCAATATAATATAATAAATTAATTTAATGTGTCTCCTACAACAGTTATTGTTACGAGACTCCGTGGATCGTAATTTTAAACAATGGAATAAATACTCGTGTGGCAAATAAACCGATGAAAGTGTTATTTATATTTTTATGAAATAAAAATATTTGTACTATAGTATTTTACTTATTTTATAATAATATTTAAAGTATTATAAATACACACATCTATAATATTTATAAATTGACTTAATACATAATAAATGTCAGTAAATGAAATAATTACAAACAGAAATATGAATCTAAACACTTGTTATTTTTGCTAATATTTCTCTAATGGTAGCGTAAAATTAACATCAAGTTTGCTAAAACTGAACTAGTTGTACTATCCGCTGGTTTTATTTGACGAACTCGAAACCCAACTTTTCGCAGAACTCAACTGCCTGGCCTCTGTCACAACACCGCTGTTTATGGTATGCCAAGATTACGTGTGTGGCGTTATGTTAACAAGTACCAGCATGCTCTACATCTGTCGGACAGTGTCTGTGCGGTTCCAGACATGCGTTATTCTATACGCAATACGTCATACATGACAAACGTCACGTAAACTGTACTTACGTTACCTGTTAGCGTAATGCTGTGTGTTGATATGCGTCGTGGTTGACAGACTGGCCGTTCGGAGGTAGCTTGTTGAAATAAGTCAGATCTATTAAGTAAGTCTTCTTCTTCGTCGTCTTCTTTGTCTTCTTCTTCTTCTTTTTCTGCTTCTTCTTATGTTCTTTTTCTAATACAAACCCGTTCCGGCACACATCTTATTCTAGGACGACCCACGTCTCTTCTACCAATGGTTTTATAGTTCAGTGCCGCTTTCGGCAATCGATCGTCTGTCGTCCTTTCCAGATGATCCCACCATTGTCTTCTGTAAATTGACATAATTTCATTTATGTCCTTTACTTCGAGTTCTGCTCTAATATCCTCATTCCTTATTCTATCTTGCAATGTTTAATTTAAATAATTTCGAAGAAACTGCATTTCAGCACTCTGAACCTTGTCGCATTCCCTTGATGTCATAACCCACGCCTCACTCGCATATGTCAACGTGGGTAATGCAACTGTCTTATAAAATTTAATCCTTGTGCTGTGTCTTGTTTTATTTCTAAGATTTCTATGAATCGTACCATAAATATTTCTAAATTTATTTATCTTCTCTTTAATATCATATTCAGATTCATAGCTTACTGCACAGCCGAGATAATTGAACGGTTTACTTGTTTTAAAGTGCTGTTGTTTATAACTATCTTAGTCCTCACTGTATATTTAACTTTAATGAGAATGGTTTTGGTCTTTCTTACTGAAATTGTCAGTGAGTACTCTCGTGCCACTTTCAATTGAAACATAGCTTTTTATAAATCATCCTCATTTTCTTGAATAAGAACTATGTCATCCGAATATACCAGGGAACCCATACAAATTGATTTGTTAAGCTGTATTCCCGATTTCACTCTGGATTTCCATGCTCTCAACATGTCGTCAATGTATTAAATAAATTGCAGTCGCTAATATGTTGCAAGGAGTAACAACGGAAGGAGGTAAGCATTTATCGGTTTCATATTCGTATAATTTCGCATAATGAGCATTAGATTTTATCTACATTTCAGATTAATAACTGTTAAAACATTTGTTCTTCCATCACTTTAAGGTTGAAATTTGAATTATTTTAATTCTTAGACACATTAGTCATTTTTAAAATTTTCTAAAAAATTCAGTTGGTTTCAGTTCATCTAGCAATCGGGTTTTGTGAAATAGTATCAATTTACAAGCCAGCTTTACTCTCTGTCCTTAATTTTTATATTTACAATATTTAGATGTCAACTTAATGATGACGCATTTGTACAAAAACTGTTGTTCTTGTGTGTAATTAATTATGTACACATATAAACTTACATTGAATAAGTAACATACGCGGAGAGAAGAGAAATACTGTACACACACACGCACACATATTATATAACGAAAAAGGTGTAAAGGTGTTTGTTTTTTTTAAATAATAACACTTCTTATATCATATTGAATATGGAAAATGATTTAAATTTTTATTAAATAAAAATTTCAAATTACCAATTAAAATTCATCACTATTATTCGCATAATGTGTTTTCTTCTTTTATTTGTGCTCAGCATACACATAATTATTGTAACTACAGTATACAAATATCGTAATTTCGAATTAACAAAAAATCGAATAAAAAAAATTTCAAATATAACCGAGAAAACAGCTGCTGAAGAAAATAAACATTAAAACAATCGTTAACTAATCGACCTAAATCGATTATCAGTTATTTTATTTTACATTAAAATCGATACAAATTTCGATTATTCGTTAATTTTATATTAATAGAATTATTTCGATTGTTATTAATTTACTTAGAAACCTCTGATGATACTGATATTTTTCAGTGAAACGTGCGTCAGCTGTTAAAAACAGTATACGAAATTATACTACTTGCAGAAGAAACAAATTGAAAACATCTCAAAGTATATTAATTACTGCAAGAAACATCGAGTTACTTATATAGAAAAAGTATATATATATATATATATATATATATATATATATATATATTATAAATAATATTAAATGATAGTATTACATTAGGCAATAGAACATTTAATCTGTTTAGTATAATACAACGAATGTAGTCCTATCTAAACGCAATAAGCAAGTAGTAAAATACACTAAAAATACAAAGACCAAAATTTAACACATTTTGAAAAGGCTTTACATATTACTTTGGATTATGTAGAACCTTCTATAAAATTGTCTTGTTTGAGTACATCATGATTTTATTAACCATTTTGTCCTTTAATATAAAAAGACTACATTCGAGTGGTGCTCAGTGCACTTTCTCACAAAACGGTATAAATTTACATAAGGCGATCGGTTTTTAGGGTGAAACTTGGCTATGTACCCTAAAAATAATTTTTTTTATCCTTGGGGTAGTTGTAGGAAGCCGGCTGGCTGTGCGGTGATTTGTTTATAGGTCAATTCGCACAACAAAAACTGACGTTTACTGGACGTTAAAATATGTTTAACATCAGATGACGTTCAACTATAATTTGTTACAATGAACTCCTAGTCCAAGTGATATATTAAAATTCAGAGAAAAGAAAGCTGTCAACACATTACAGAGCGTAATATGCAAACTATGAGACAGCCTTGAGCGACACCTTGTCTGATAAGCAGGTGTAACAACACGGTAATAAATTTCCTTTTGTTGAAGACAAACAATGCAAATGTTTCTACTCTTCTTTTGTACGGGATTTATAAAGTTGGATCTAATATCTTCAGACAAGTCTGAGTAATATAAAAAACGTTGTCTCATAGAATTTATACGATTCCGTTTACTTTTAGTCACGTTTTTTTATTCTGTTGTCAGAAGTTAGGGTAATTTTCTCAACTAGTGTATTATTAGAAATTATTTGTTTAAAAAAAGATTTAGTGTATTATTCATAAAGACCTGATAGTTAGTACCTAGTTTATTAAACATAATATATTTATTATTAACTAGATTTTACAGTATTATTAAAGATTTAACTTTATTATTACTTTTATTTATTATTTGTAAAATTTCATTGTCCACATATTTCATCGTACTCTTTCAAGCTAGATGTCATTTGCTTAAAATTTGTTTTTTAAATTGGCAAAATAAAATACCGTAATATTCTTGGTATGTAACTATATATAATAAACAGAATAAAAATCTTCTTTGGTGATAGTTGGAGACTTTACAGTTTAAGGTTGTTTAAATTACAGTAGACAAATGTAAATTAGGTTGATGATTGCCAGTACCGTATTCACTAAACGCGCGCGCGCCTGTGAGATAGGCAGCCGACATGGTGTGTGTCATACAATGTGTGGCAGGTCAACATTTACGTAGTATTGAAGTTCCCAGTGGTTTTTAGGCGCATGTAAGTATGCGTATATTCACTCCGCGTCATCTAGAAAGCTGGAAATTCATCTCGTTATTCGGCAAGGGAATAGATATAATATTCAGAAGAGACCTCAGTTTAAGACTCTGATTCAGAGTGCGTATACTGTAAAGCAATTGAAGTGAGTTACCGTAAGTAGACAACTATAATAGGCGACTTGCATAGCCACTGGGGTATATAGGTGGTATTTATTGTGTGTTACATCAGTGTGACAATTGTAAACAATTTCAAGAAATATTGTTTCGATTATCTTTGCTTTTTTAAACGCGAATTAAAGTCTTAAATAGCGAGATAAATTATAAATTACCACTGTTAAAACATTACGATTCCATGCGACTATTGCAACTATTGACTGTTGTAATTACTTTAGAAAATAAAATAACAATTGTGTTAATACATTTTAATATTTATGATGAAGAAACAAAATAAATGCCAATTGTTTAATCTATTAAGAATATATAAATAAGAAACACTTCTTGCAAACGATATAAAAACAAATTGTTTAAACATTTATGTGTTTAATCGAAAGAACTTTTATATCGGATTTAATAATATCCTACCACGTACACCGTCGTAACATACAAAAGCGGATCATTATTTGCACTATGGAAGTGGATAATATATATTTATATTTGTCTTCAAATAATAAATACTTCTTCAAGTACATTATTATTATTGGTAGGTATTAGTATGTTGAATATTATTATCGTTGTATTTCTACTTGATGTACGTTTCGCAGAATAAATGTCTACCATCAGAGGATTCTATGAATTAAGAGTTACAGAGTTACCTACAAAACTATAATATATAGAGGCTGTATATTCGTGTGTGTGTGTGTGTGTGTGTGTGTGTGTGTGTGTGTGTGTGTGTACAGATATAAGTCTGTGAAAGCATAGTTAAAAATAGAACAATATCAGTGTGGACTGAAATGATAATGAATGAAGGGAAAAATTCAATGACATATACAGCGACCAAGAATTGGTTTCTTCTAATATGTTACTTACCAATTACCTATCTGAAGCTTTTATAATTATATCAAAGACCGCAAGACGTTTATGTGCTCAAAATAAACACATAACAGCCAATTGACAATAAAACAGCCAAATTAAAGAATATTAAATGTTTCATGGTAGAGATACTGATAGTGTCCTGAACCATATAGAGACACCTGTAATTACAACTAAAGAAATGAGCTATCCTACAGGAAGTGCAAAGGAATCAGAAGGAATAAAGGACGCTATAATATTAAACAAAAAAGTAAATTCAAGAGTAATAAGTTGTCATACGTCAAATTCTGAAAGTCGACTTTGGGTCCTGATTCGGTGCTGCTAAGCCGTTATATAATATTATTCACAAAGCAGATCTTAAACAGAATTATCACTGTTGCACACCACTAAAGAAAAATTCTTCCGATTAGCGCTTTCAAGCTTCACAGCTCATCGTCAGATCGGAAAACAGATTTTCCGATCTGACGATGAGCTGTGAAGCTTGAAAGCGCTAATCGAAATAATTTTTCTATAGTGGCGTGTAACAGTGATAATTCTGTTTGTGATTATAACCACTAACACAACTTTATTAATTAAAAAAAAGCAGATCTTGATAAATCTTCACTGAAAAATCTTGAAAACATAATTCGACATTAAGATATAAGAAAACATAAGTGATCATACTCAGAAATGACACATTTTAATTAGTGTTTAATTGGGAGTTGTTGGAAGTCGAAATACTTAAAAGATATTTATACATCAAAGTAGGTTTAGCCGTAATGTGGTATCTATGAATGAAACATCTACAAATTTACAAAATCTGTAAATTTGCACATAGCAGTGCCTGTGGTGCAATATATAAATAAATAATATTCAACTCATATCTTGGTTGTTTTTGTGTGAATGCGGGTTACACAAAGAATAATACAAATTGTTAAACATATTTTCCTAATGTTAACAAGATATTAGAATAACATTCCTTAAACACAAAGTTCCGTTATATATGAATTAATAATTTTGTTACTGCTCGTGTGTAGGTCGTGATGATGGCAACACATTTCTAAACTATACATTACAATGTCTAAATATAGAACAAATATTTTTTAATTGTGCCCAGTAAATGATAAAACGTTTACATACCCTTCCGTTACTAGAAGTTATGAAAAAATGTATTTTTTTTTTGCCAATCGTCTTAAGGCATACTTTGTATAATGTTAGAAAGATGAACGCATTCAGATGTTTGCTGTATATTCTGACAGAAGCTGGAAACATGCCGCTAACCTTTGAACCACAGCGCGATTGTTCCGCCCCACGGGGGTGTTTAGGAAAGTGTCGCTGTAGCAGATGCAAAGCAGACAATAACGATTATGAATTATTGCTTGAAAGCTACGGACATAACATGCTGTATTAAGGTCAGTGGGTAACAGCATAAGTAACAAATATTAAATGTAATGGGAATCGTAGCCACGGATTGATTGAAAGTCAGAAGGCAAGTACACGTCAGTTAGAAGAGAGTAGTGTCATTATCGATTTTTCACTGCACATAAAAAGAGTATTTTAGGCATCTGCTTGATTTAACATAATTGCCAGTGTTATAATCGTATCAATTACTGCAAATATGTTACACAAAGTAAATACTGTACATTCACTTGAGACTAAGAATTCAGTAAACAAAACAAACCATGTTTACGACTAACGATTTCTTTAATTTACTCCATTCTTTTTTATTGCTTTCAAACAATTTCACTCTAGGTGTTTATAAATTTTGAGATAAATATGTTTTACATACCTAAAGAATTTTAATTGTGCCGACATTTTAAGAATACATTTATTTAGGGATTTATTTCTTACGCATGACGTTAATGTGAACGGGGCAAGATTCGACGTGTAACATTCATAATTTGATTTGGAATCAACGCAACCTTGAGCGCTGGCAAAATGTTTCTATTAATGAAAATAGTAGACAGTTTAATAATATTTAATACAAAATAATATAATAATACATAACTAATTTAATATAATATAGGCCTAATAGTAGGTTATTTAATATAAAATACTTTATTTGTAATAGTAGGCTAATACTTCCGGTGTCACCATCACCCTCGCCGTTACCTCTGAACTCCTCAGACACTGCTATGCTCCACAATCTGCTTTCATGTCTCTCCAGAGGAAACCTCATTATTCGTTCACTTCACTGTAACACAGACTTAACCAGGCAATACCCCATCTCACAAACTCTCGTTACCGTGGTCTTTTATTTATGTTTCTTCGCACCCAATATAGCAAAATTGTTGTCTATCGGTCACGTCCTTACTTGACCAAATATACTGCGCCCCTCCATTTAATTTCAAATAGTCGTGTTTGGTTAAGATTTTGTTGTGTATTTCTTTAACATCTGCTCCACATGTCTCTCTCTTTTCTTTAAGCTTTGCAGTTGTATCATTCTCGCGTTAACCGTTCAAGTTTTTGACTGTATTTTATAAAAATTATCTTTTCATCACAAGTAAATGAACTTATTATTCAAATCAGTTAAATCATCCATATTCCTAAACGTAACGCCACCGTACATGTAATAACACATATTTATAACACCTAATTAATTTACGTAAAATATAATAATATTTCCTTGTACTTATCAATGTCTTGTATAGTATTTTACAAACCACTATAGACGTGTTCACGTAAAATCCATTACAATAAACAGTAATTTGTAGAAAAGTAAAATAAACATACTGCTAATTACAGATACCCTAAGGACATACTTATATAAAATTATGAAACAATGATTACTTCCCTGAATTTTCATGACTATTTCAAAACAGATTGATTTACTATTCTGTACTGTGGGAATTGAAGTCTATTTAGACGCTACATAAAATAATCGTTTTTCCTTGTAATAGTCGCTGCTTTTATTGTTTATTCAAAATTACATGTTTTAGGAAAAACGGATATTACGGACTTTAATATCGCCACGGCTGATGACAGTCTTTCGTATCAGAACAGGTAGCTAATTAATAAAAAAAAAACATAAAAATAACCTGGTAAACACTTTTTTGTAGTTTTTGCAGGTAAGTATTAGAAATCTCCGTACTTTCTCCCTGCTCCGTCGTTGGATGTTTATATATCAAGTCTAAAATAACCTATGTAAAATTTCTGCGAAGCTAATTTAATTTAAATAGAAAAGTAGTTTAAAATAAGCAATACAATTTTATTAAATTTGTTACTACTGTCTATATAAGCTTTTGCTAATATAATTGAGTTTCTTAACTGTAATATATTTTCATATATAAGACATATACGCGTATAACAGTATGTAAGATATTTAAGAGCTAGTAGAGTAAATTCAAAACGAATTTATGATTATTTACACCACTACTTTGTTATACAGTTATTAGTAATGTTGCCCCACAGTAACCATTGCCACATAAATATTGCTTGCCAAAACGTAATCTTCAAGCCATAATAAATTCACATTTCAGATACAAAATACTAGCGAATAGCAATTTTCCCTGTTATATAAGGCAGGTGCTCGAAACTCATTTAGTCACTCTCTCTCACTCTCTCTCTCTCTCTCCCTCTCTCTCTCTCTCTCTCTCTCTCTCTCTCTCTCTCTCTCTCTCTCTCTCTCTCTCTCTCTATTTCTATCTCTCTCTCTCTCTCTCTCTCTCTTTTACACATACACACACAAGTGTATGTATATACTTTATGAGTAGAATATATTGCATTAAACAAAGTTTTGTGCTGTTGTTGCTACCACTAATAATTTTACTACTATTCTCATTATTATTTTACATTATTCAGACGGAATAATATTTAAGAGTGTACTAA
The DNA here is from genome assembly GCA_034769895.1 of Magicicada septendecula. Taxonomy (NCBI): domain Eukaryota; kingdom Metazoa; phylum Arthropoda; class Insecta; order Hemiptera; family Cicadidae; genus Magicicada; species Magicicada septendecula. Next base: position 170,102,234 of record CM068375.1, read on the forward strand.
GCCTGTCTCTTTTTGACATGGAAACAAATCAAATTCAGTATTCATTAAACTTTATTTGTAATAATATTTATTGATATCACTATAATATTGACGACTCGGAACACAAAGTTTTTTATAAGTAAAAACGTAAAGTTTTACCTTACAGCCTAACAAAACAAACCATGTTTACGACTAACGATTTCTTTAATTTACTCCATTCTTTTTTATTGCTTTCAAACAATAAAATCAGACACGTCATGGACAACGAAATCCAAGAATATTTATTGCTTAAATAATACTTTCTGTATGCTGTTTAGTGCCCAGTCTTTCGTAACAGACTAGACACCACGAATTTATGAAACAAGAGTTATACTGTTCCATGCAACGATAATATCCAGTTAGTAAATCTGAAAATATGAAAGATATATGTATCGCTAAACCTATGGAGGTATAAATTCTGTGTTCATGGTTCGCTCAATAAGTCATTTCCAAACAGGTGTTACTTCACAGGCTGCTATCGATGCAGGATAATAAATAGATACAAAATAGATTTGAGGGATAAATAAGTTTAGAATTATTTGTATGTCTATATAGTGTCAGTAGTGGACTAACGTTTGATATTATCGGATCAATTGCACCGATTTAGCCAATACTCATTATTGCAAATCGAAAAGCGAAAAGCGAAAAGGTATGCAAAAAGCGAAAAGGTAAACTAGATTCAAATTGAATTTTTAATTCAACCCTTTTATTCTTAAATCATTCGTTTATAGTTATGTTTCTGAAACTTTATTCTATTAGGAAATAGTTCATTCAAATAACATTTGATTCTTTAACAAATAGAATAAACACTAATATAACTTGAAAGGAAATTGCATATTCTCAATTTAGGGACATGTATGATTCTATATTATCACATGTTAAGGCAATAGGAGCTTTAAATAAGATTGCTTTCAAGCTACACGACTGATCAAATGTCTAATTACTCACGTTTAATAATTATTACCGCACTGCACATATCAAGTTTTACTATTTACTTAAACGATTATATCCAGTGAATCTGCTTTACAAATAATGATTGAAATTTGTACGTAATATATTACCATATCGGTTTAAATAAAGCTCAGTGTACACATCGTCTGCTTTAGAAAATTTTTTCAAAAGTACCCAGAGCTAAAAAAATTGATCCAGCGTAAAAAGTAATATGTCTCATAGCACGACTCATCAATTCGCTCCGAATTTCATATGTGAGCTAGAAGCGCCAGTTAATTTTTATACCTTCTAAATGACAATTATCTCATGATATAATAAATTCATCAGTGATTTGTGCGGTAATATAAAATTATATGAATATTTATTTAGTTTTGATAACCTTTTTAAAAGTGTAGAGTTTATTCACGAACGGTTTTTACAGAAGAAATTTCTTAAATTTTAATTTATAAGACTCATAATACGTCCCTTTGATACAGGTACTTCTAAGCATTTAAATGAAACTAATGCTGTTACTAAAATGAAATATTTTACTAAATTGACGGCAATATAAATGCTGTTAAAATTCAAGTACGAATAAATAAAGCAACAGCTCTTTCAAACTCTGACACTCAGATGTTACCACTTCTCCTCATGTCTTGCTTGAACTGAAAATCGTGAACCACTGTGTACATTACAACTGTGTTTTGCTGATTTCACTTACCACTGATTTGATGTTCTCTTTCGACTGTACAACTAAAAGTCACTCTTCCACCTTTCAAAAGACATGAGTTAGGGAACGAATTCGCTTCATAGTTTATCAACCTGGTGAGACCAGTGGTGAGATTTCAAAATCCATGACCCTTGACTCTGCAGACTCTTCAGACGAGAATTTTCCCTTAGCTACTAAGGTTCCCTTTTCTAGCCTCAAATCAATGGTATGCTCTTCTGTAATTTGGATTGCAAAGAAAAGTAGTCAAGTTGTAAAATCAAAAATCAATTTGTAAAAACATTACATATTAAAGGGAATGTCACAGAAAAATAGTTGAAAAATAAATAAGATGATCAGTAACTTAGTTTTTAATAATCATTATTTTCAAGTTACTGATCATCTTATTTATTTTTCAACTATTTTTCTGTGACACTCCCTTTAATATGTAATATTTTTACAAATTGATTTTTGATTTTACAACTTGACCTCGAAATTAGGAGAATCTTAAAATTCCTGGCGTCGGCCTTAGCCATTTCTTTTTTAACTGTTCCGATTTGAATTTTGATTTTTAATTGTTGTAAATTTGTAAATATTGAGAAACATGTATATAGCTTTTAATGCGGCCATCAGCAGTCTCAAACCTGCAAAATAAGCATCAGAGCTTTGAACGCTGAGAGAAATTTAATTTTAAAATTCCCGGATTTTTTATTATGGATACTCGAGTTTAAGCGTTAATTACAAGTGAACCTGTAGGTCTACTTAAAAACTAGTTACATCAAATTTTTGCGCGTTTAATTTTGCGTTGATCTATGTAAGAAACATATTTTTTGAAGGTTGATTTAAATTTTTTTTCGCTGTTAGAGTAAAAAAGTCCATGTTTTTTGTGTTTTTCAAGAAATCGCTCTCTTTGAAATTATATAAATTAAAAACCCATGGTCCGATCATAACTAAATTTTTATACAGCATGAGCACACGTTTTTTCAATACATTACTTAAGTTACAAAACTATTTTTTGATCAAAAAAAAGTTATTATCAGTTTTGTGAAACAACTTTCTCTCGGTACAGGATAGTCGTACAAAGGCTTGTTTTGAAGACTTGGTCTTGTTTTGAAGCTCTTGATCGTGGTTATCAAAATCCACAATTGCTGCAAACGTACATTGAGATGCCGATTTTATACAGAGTGATATTCATGCAAGGGTGTGTGTGCGCTGGACCGTGTGTAAGCGGACCTTCCGGCGGCGAAAGCGGGTGCCGTGTTGCCAAGTTCAATCACCTACGAGTAGGCAGCTTATTGCAGGGGTTTTGTTTGTTGTTTTTCTATCATGACCAGTTTATTATAAAAAAATGAAATAATTTTATGTGCTAGCAAATATTTATTTAGCACGACTATGTTCTAGTCAGTGTGTTTGGATAACTTGACTGTGCGGTTTAAGCTTGAGTCCAATCACAAAGAAAAACATTAGTGTTTACCGTACTCTTTGCTGGTTTCTTTAACCAACACAGATACACCCGAAAAGTTTTTTTGTAAACTACAAGAGGTAGTAGATGTGCGTTGTTTAACTTTTAAAACAGGGAACCCGTTACTGTTAATTTTTGTTCATTGTTCATATCCGATAAAATTTTTTAAATCATACAGAAAAATAAGAGTTTATTGTCGGTTGAATATTCGCATTTGAAAAAATTGCCTAAACGATTCCATTTACGGTAGAAAAGAAATCGTTTCTATATGACCGCATGACTCAAAGAAAGCCACGCTATAGTACCTAAACGTCGCGTCCGTCAGTGAACGTCATGTTGTATTTCTTTGTCTCAGGAGAGGATTTTCTTCCTACTACTGTACTGGTTTTAAATTCCGTTACTCCCTCGAGTCACGGCCTTGCTTTATTCCCTTTTATTCCCTTTATTTTCTTTTCATTTCCTTTTATTTACGCTGTTTGTTGGCGCCACTACGTTATCGATTTTCAGTTGAATTTTGAAAATATTTGAAATTATATGGACGTATCTATAGCTATTTCATAAATTCTTTAGTTATTCTATTTTCTTCGTTTAGTTGTTACAGTTAGTCTTTTCTGGAAGTATTAATCATGAATCAGTACAGAACGAAAAAAGCGTTAAGTTTATCGTCAGAAAAACATGACGCCCTAGCTGTATGTACCAGACGTTAAAGACTGCATAAAACGAGGATAAAGACTGGTTTTCTCAAAGCAGTAATATGGCTAAAACAAAAGGGAGAGAGAAAATTTTTTAAACTATTGTAATATCAATGACTTTATGCATACGCTATTTGGCAAGTCTTTGAATAGTGAAAACAAACAAGTTAAGTCGTTTTCGAAAACAGAGCAGACTTGATGAGCCTTCTGGAACTCAGAGACCGTAATCTTCCGTAACCGGTTCATCCAAAATTCTAAATTAAGTATACGGCTTCTTCCGTTTCTGTTAGTGAAGTAATCAAACCAACTACTTTAATAGTCTCATATGCCATAATTTCTAATTAGTGTCTATGATCCTCTAAAGTCCTGCCGACGTTCTCCCCTCTTCACGTATGTTTGTCTGCAGATTCGATAAATACTCGCAACGGTAAATCCAGAGATTCGTCTCAATATCTCTGCATGTACAACATGTGTTATGTACTCCACATCTCACATGAGACATCTTAATGATGGATCCGAGCAGTTAAGAAAGAAAGTATTTACTGGTCGTAATAAGACTCGCTTGTTTCCCAGCGCCTTTCTAAAATATAGTGCTCGGATAAAAACTAATGTTTTTCTTGAACTTTGTTGAACTTGGCAACACGGCATCCGCTTTCGCCGCCGGAAAGCCCACTTATACACGGTCCAGCGCACACACACCCTTGCATGAATATCACTCTGTATAAAATCGGCATCTCAATGTATGTTTGCAGCAGTTTTGGATTTTGATAACCACGATCAAGAGCTTCAAAATTCAAAACAAGACCAAGTCTGCCTTTGTACGACTATCCTGTACCGAGAGAAAGTTGTTTCACAAAACTGATAACAACTTTTTTTTGGATCACAAAACAAATTTGTAATTTAAGTAGTGCATTGAAAACACTTGTACCCATGCTGTATAAAAATTTAGTTACGCTCGGACATTGGGGTTTTTAATTTATATAATTTCAAAGAGAGCGGTTTCTTGAAAAAATCCAAAAAACATGGACTTTTTTTACTCTAACCGCGAAAAAAATTTAATTCAACCTTCAAAAAATATGCTTCTTACACAGATCAACGCAAAATTAAACGCGCAAAAATTTGATGTAACTAGTTTTTAAGTAGACCTACAGGTTCATTGTAATTAACGCTTAAACTCGAGTATCCATAATAAAAAATCCGACAGTAGTTGAATTTTGAGCTCGAGTTTACAGCCTTGTATAAAAAAAGTAAAGTAGCCTAACTATTTAGCATTAATTTGACGTGTAGTATACAAAGATACTACAAGTAATGCATCCGCTACGATGAATATACAAACAGCCAGCGAGATCGGCCGCTGGCAGTTCGCAGTGTCATTTGACGGGCCGATTTAATCGGCCGCTAGTAGTTCCAACAATGAACCATAGGGCCATTTAACCGACTTCTGGCGTCCAAAGGGAGTGTCTCAGAAAAATAGTTGAAAAGTAAATTAAATGATCAGAATCTTAGTTTTCAATAATAACATTTTTTTAATAACAGTCGCGTAAATAATTCTCAGAAGTTTAGCAATCACAATATTTCAAAATAAACAAATAAGAGTAAAACATTTGAAAATCGTCGTATAAACTGCGTGTTTGGACTTATTTTAAATGAAATCACAGTTTGAATTAAACGGAACGACCAAAACTATAAGATTAAGCAGAATAAAAAAATTTAATTTATTATAGTAAACTGTATTTAAAAAGACAGCAGCGCAGGTCAAGTGCCGGCCCCTGTCTATTGTTAGGCGGCCTGCCAGTGTGCGTGCGTGAGCCAAGGGTCTCCTAATCTCTTAGGTGCCTTCCGAAAACGTAAGGAGTATACGTACTCTAATATCGTCGGATTTTAAAGAAAATAATAAAGTCAACTGATCTTGACGCCAATACACGTACAGTAGTTTTGTATTAAATTTTATAAAAGATTAAAAATACTACAAAATATTTTTTTGAAGCCCTTCTTTGTTTGCAGAAAACAATGCAAATTGACAAAGGACACACGAGCGTAATATAAAAGGAAAAATTTTAGAAAACGTTAGAAAACAAATATTTTTAATTTATTAGTTTTATAAGCGTTTTATGTATACTTTGAATCTATAATATAACCAAAGTATTAACAAAATTAATCAAATTTTTAATTACAATTGGCAGTACTAAGACTTTATTTATTTTCTACTTACTGAAGTCTAAAATTCGTTTACGAATAATGTAGATAAAGACTATAAATTCTCGTATGCTTTCTGTCTTCTGAAACTGTATTATTTGAAGTTTATTGAAGCAATTTAATTTAATGGTTGAATGGTAACAGAACCGGAAAAATCAGTTCTATTCAATAACAGCGACTCAATGGCATTGTTACGATTGCCGATATCAACTAAGTTTTTCCAATAGATAACAATCGGACATGCTTGCCGTCGTAATACGCAATTAAGATTACATCAAGAAGAAGTTGAATTCTGTGATGAGTTCTGATCTTTGTTACTCCACTCCATGTTTACGTTTATTTTGTTGTTTACTTTAATTTAAGTTAATATTAAAAATTATATTTGACAAAAAAGCAAACATCAAAGCTAATTAATCTTTAGTTAGTGCATTTATAGCAGGAGATTTAACTTTTGTGAACATGTATTTCTTTGTGTTGTGTTCAAATAGTATGAATATACTGAGAATTACTAATGAATGAGCACTATCGTCCATACCTCTGCACATATAAATATTGCTATGATAAATACTGTAGAATAGTATTTTCTTAGCCCAGTGAGTAAAGTTCATCGGACATTCAAAAACAAAGTAGAATATAATGGTAATATGAAAAAATAGAGGCTAATCAGGAAGCAGATTTCCGAGAAGGAAGATCAATAATACGTAATGTGTATTCACTGTGTCAAGTCATTTCAGTGATCTTAAGTCAATAATTTAATCATGAAAATCACTGTTTTAGTGTGGATATAACAAGTTGGCAAACTCTAGAAAGGATTTGGATTTGCATTACACACACACACACATTGTGTGTGCGTGCGTGCGCGCGCTTGTGTGGGTATGCCTTATAAAAGTAATATCGGTATGGAGAACCATACATGACTTCCATGTTTTAAGATTTATATTTAAAATCATTTACGAAATGAAATGTTTCCATAGAAACTACTTCTTTCCACTTATTGCTTCAGTCTTAATCACAGTACTGTGGTCACTAACGTATACCACCACATGTTATCGCACTCGATTTTCACTGACGATGGCAGTCAACGACACTGCCGAAACGTCTGGTTTTGCAGAAAACTTTGGTCTACGGCCAAACAGGACGGGAAGGAATTTTAACAACAAACTACTTCTGTGTTGCCGATAACGTAGTACATATATCAAAAATTATCCCCTCCCCATTCAACTATAATTTTCATTTATAGAAAATTACCCCATCCCGTTCAACTAGCCTCTTTATTTATAGATATTTCATCTACCTTTCTGCAGTGGATTATTAAGATCTTCTTATCAGGATACTTTATTTATCAAAATTAAGTACTTTACTCTTGTTACAACAAAAAATGTTTCAGGTAAACTACCCTTTCCCCCTAACCGATCTTCACAAAAATCAATAGGACTTGAGTCCTCTAGAACTCAGGCACATATGTAAAAAAATATTTGATTCTGTTTGAATTTACGGCACTTATCGTTCGTCATGGAAACATTTCTCTAGTTACAACATAAAATGTTGCAGGTAAACTACACCTTTCCCTTAACCGATCTTCACCAAAATCAACAGGCCTTGAGTACTCTACAAAGTAGGGAAGTATGCAAAACAGTATTTGATTATATTTGAATTTACGACAGTTATCGTTCGTCATAGAAAAATTACCCTTGTTATCACATAAAACATTGCAGGTAAACTACACTTTTCTCTTAACTGATCTTCACCAAAATCAATAGATCTTGAGTCCTCTACAATTCAGGGATGCATGCAAAACATTATTTGATTCTGTTTGAATGTGCGGCAGTTATCGTTCGCCATAGAAACAATTATTCTTGTTAAAACATTAAAAGTGGCAGGTAAACTACCCCTTTCCCTTAACCGATGTTCACCAAAATCAATAGACCATGAGTCCTCTAAATCTCTGGCATATATGTAAAATATGTAAAAAGTTATTTGATTCTGTTTGAATTTATGGCAGTTATCGTTCTTCATGGAAAACGTTCTCTTGTTACAACATAAAATATTGCTGGTAAACTACCCCTTTCCCTTAACCGATCTTCAACAAAATCAACAGACCTTGAGTTATCTTTAATTGAGGAAGGTATGCACAAAATTATTTGATTCTGTTTAAATGTGCGGCAGTTATCGTTCGTCATAGAAACAATTACTCTTGATAAAACATAAAATGTGGCTGGGAAACTACCCCTTTCCCTTAACCGATCTTCACCAAAATCAACAAGCCTTCAGTCTTTTACAATTGAGGAACGTATGCAAAAATGTGTTTGATTCTGTTTGAATGTGCGGCAGTTATCGTTCGTCATAGAAAAAATTACCGTTGTTAAAACATAAAATGTTGCTGGTAAGCTACCTCTTTCCCTTAGCCGATCTTCACCAAAATCAACAGACATTGAGTTCTCTATAGCTCAGGAAGGTATACAAAACATTATTTGATTCTGTTTGAATTTGCGGCTGTTATCGTTTGCCATACAAAAAAAATCTACAGACACAGACACACAGAGACACACAGACACTTTTCGAAAAATTACTTTTTCATGTTTTGAGTGTAGTACAATCAGAATCTGCAATAATCTCGAACACGATTTTTTTTGCCATCACCATACTTCCATTTCCTTAAGGAACCTGGAAGTCATAACACACATTATAATTGAATTAATAAAACTGTCTAATGATATTAGATATTTTGAAAATCTTTCGTCGTATTTCATCACTTGCTGACTTCAGAGTTTACATGGTGGGCCTATGACTAAATTTATGTAAATTATTGAAGCCATATCGTCAATTATTACAAGAAACGTAAACTCCCATATATTCAAAGTTGCCACTGACTTGCTTCAACAACAATTTTTGCTCCACATGGAATCAGCTCCCTTAGAAGCTATCGTTCTGATCTTCACTGCATATATTTGCAATCCAATTTACTTGAAAATCCTATTTAACTGCTTACAGCTATTTGCAACCTTCTTTCAGAGTTCGAAATATACCCTTTCTTCAGCAAATGGCAACATGTCAATTAAAGAGTAGCCAGTTGTAAATTGCTTGGGATGTCTCACCTGCCAATTATTTACAATATCGTTAATAGTTCGTATGTAAGATAAAAAGGGAAAGAAAGAGTGGGCATCTTTGTTGTATCCCGCAGTTGTTCAGGTTAATACTACAGCTCTACGGTACGCTCTACTATACTACGCTTTTTGAAGTCTCTGGAAGCTATATACGAGCCCAGTTGATATTCTCTACTTTTTCAATAAACCGGGTTATTGTACAACGCAGTATAAGCACGATCTGCTCTTTATAAACCATATTGGCCTCCGAGAGAACGGTTCCAATAGTGTCGTAGAAAAATCTGCAAATTGAGGAAAATACTTTACTCTTTACTGCAAACACTCTTTACTTTCCTCCATCCGCCTGTTAGTTTTGAATAAGAATCGTTTAATACAAAAGAAATGGCAACTTTTGTTGTTTGAAACTTTTTCAAGTTTATGATTTTACTAATTTAATCTAATAGTAGTAAAATAAATACAAGCTCAGAGAGTCTTTCAGCTCAAAACTGGGGATCCTTCTGGCATACGTTTGTTACATCTGCTGTAAAGTCTGCCTCCCAAAACAAGCTTATAACGTTATAAAGTAACCGAATAGAGATGAAAGAGTTAGTTTACAACTTATGATGTTTTCTGTATAATTTTCACGTTTTGTCAAGACAATTTTAGTGTTAATTGTAGGTAAACAAATAAACGTTCTTTTTGGCAGTGGTGGCTTTGCTACTTCAAATGAGTTATCGATTGCAATATAATGTCAAAACAAAACTCAAATAAAAACAAAACAAGTTGATCTATTTACAATTTTAAATCATTAAGATAAATAAAATGTAAACGTTAAATATTTCCAATATAACCGACGAAACAGCTACTTCAGTAAATAAACATTAAAACAATCGTTAGCTAATGGACTTAAATGGATTATCCGTCATTTTACATTAAAATCGAAACAAATTCGATTATTTGTTAGTTTCTATATAAACATATAGTTATTTCGATTGTTATTGATTTACTTACAAGTCTCTAATTATGCTGATTTTTTTTTCAGTCAAACATGCGTAAGGTATTTAAACGACAAAAACGCAATACACTACTTGCAGAAGAAACTGTATTGAACAAATGCTCAGAATAATTACAAAAAATACACCAATTTTATAACTACAGAGGTATTAGTTTATTAAATATCTGTTCCAAATCGAACGCATCTCTGATGGAAAATCAATTAAATCTAATAATAAGAGGAAACAAATTTTTAAAGTGTAACAAATATACAGACATGAATAAGAAGATCTTGGTCCAACTGTATTTTTACGTTCATGTAACTAATTTCAAATCTTAGAAACTCAATATACTGAACAATAATGATTTCATGAATGACGAAGACGCTTTCAATAAAGTACATAAGACATGGTTTAGAAGAGACGTTCCTGAAATATTTGTTAGGATAGTGCAAGCTTTATGTAGGTAATAAAACTCTGAACTTTAAATGCGACTGAAGGTCGTAAAGTAGAAACAAATAATGATAAATACAAGAGTCGTGTCTTTTTAACCTATGCAGAGATAAGATAGCATGGAATTGCAAATGAACTTCAAAGCAAATTAAACTTGATAATTGTTTACTTGACACAGTTTCATTTACCGGAGGTCAGGTAATTATTGTTAACTTTGAGGATGATAACTTACAGATAGTTGCGCATTCGCTCAGTAACGTCTCCAAAAATTACAGTTTATTAGTAGGTTACCAAGAGAAATGACTGGAGTTTGACCTATTAATATATTTGCTAGATTTAGGCTAAAATTTCTATACAAAATATACATCAGATACGATGCTTCAATATGAATGTGGAGTTGAATTATATATATAATAGAAATCGAAACAGGGGACACACATAAAATTGTATAAAGATAACTTTATTGGTAAACAATGCTTAAAAGTAAGGATCTGTTGGTGCTTTTTAACTGCCACTTAAGTCAAATTTAAGTATTTTCTTCAGTTCTTGATGACAACAATGGAAGGCTCTGTAGAATGCAGTGTGTAGAATGTGAAATCTGTTAACTTTCCACAGTTCAATTAAAAAGATTATGTTTTGGTGGACATTACTATAGTCTCTTAGATGTTATAGAAAGATACAATGCAAACCGTCGAAGTAAATTATGCTAGGAAATACTTACACATTACTTGTTAGGATGATTCACGAATAACATATATTCCAGAGAATGTGATGATAACTGCTACAACACCGTCCAGGGCTAGAATTTGCTCACAATTAATAGAAATTTCCTTAGTCGACCACAATACTACAGAAAGTCTGACACAAACCGAGGACTTTTTTCTAGCCTCTTAGGTCGTTAGGGATGATCTGTATATGCAGTACGATTGAGGTAGCGGCTTACTTACCGATTAATGGGTTCACATATTATTATAATGTTATTTATAGCGAGTGATAGCAAATTATTTACCTGTTAAAATTGCAGCATCGAAAGATCGTTATTATTTGTTGTATGTAAGTGTATGATGTAAAATTATATAAGAGCCGAGAATTTTTATAATGTACACGTGATTATTTTATAAAAATTTTAAAACGAAATTTTGATCGTTCATACACTGACTAACCAGAATTTATTCTTTGTAGTAAATTTATCCATGATAGCCTCGTCGTAATAAACACACACACACACACAAGTGAGCGCCTACATGCACATTCACATAATTAACATACCATTTATGTGAGGTTATTACGAAATTATAAATTATTATGGTCACTGAGAATATAAGGCTTTGAGTGACATAGACATGTTGAGACATGTTGACATAGTTTTGTTAGACGTACAAGAGGTCACACAAAATACAGGTCAATCGATCAGTAAATAAGACGGGATTGCTTCCGTATAGAAGCTTTATTGTTCCTGGTAATGCCTATTGCTTCTCGTAATCTAGAAATAATGTTTATATTGTCACTGCAGTCGGGTTTTTATGGCTTCCAACGATCTCAGTTTCCTGAATTCTAGTCTGTCTTGCATTAAACTTTTTCAAAGGTGTCAGTTTGTTATGCAGTTGTATAAAAAAAATAGAGACTGATTGAAGTTTCGAAAATATTTCTCCCGTGTATTGAATTTATCAGCATCTTCCGTAGTTTTTTCAGAATACTATTCCAGCTATTATTCTCCACATACTATCTTAATAGTAGAAATAAGTAAGCATAATATAAGATACACTATATGAGATATTAAATAATTTATGACACTTATTTCAAGGCTTCTTATAAAATATTTACTCTTTTTAATACAGAAATTGTTCAGGTTTTAATAGGTTTTGGACAGTTTTAACGCTAATAAGCAAACAAAACAAACAATCTGATTAGATAACCATCACGACCCTATCTAAATTTTTTGAAGGAAACAACAAAACATTAATCGTAATCAATCACTGATTAATATCTTTAGTAAAATTATTTTCCGGCCATTTGGGTCGTGGTCCTCTTCCTTTAGAGCGAAAAGTTTTTACTGCACCTTCAGCAGTCATCTTCAGTGGGTCTTTTGTTCTGCTCCTTTGCCAACTAAAAGTCATCTGGTCGCCAGAGGAGCAGAACAGAAGACCCAATGAAGATGACCCCGGCCGTGAAAGCTTTAATGTTATGAGTGATTAATATGTGGGTAGTGTATTCGCCAATAAAAAGATGTATTCTTATAATAAAGAAAATTGCAGTTAAGGGGCGACCAAGGCATTTGATTACGAAACGGTTTAAATTGGTATAATTGCTAATCGTCTTTTAAGGTACAGAATTACCCTGTGTAACCTCAGACATAATTTATCTCATCTCATCGTGTCTTTAGTGGATGCTACAGGAAGACGTGTTAGAAGCTAACGACGTTGATCAAGCCACATAAATGAGACTAACCTACACTGGACAGTAAAACACTTTTAAGTGCGGTCACAAGAAAGTACGGCCAGCTGTACTTCGTTGTAATAAAGTGGTAGCAAAGAGATATTTAGATGACGGAGAGTAAAGAAAGCTGTCAACGTTACAGAGCATAATAAAGCAAACGAACGAGACAGCCTTGAGCGACACAGAGGAAACATTGTAGTAATAAATTTCCTTTTGTTCAACACAAAGATATAACACTGCTGCCCTTCCTCTACGGTACTTAGAACATTTTACGTTAATACTTGCAGACAGGTGTGCATGTTACAAAACGTATTTCTTTTTTAATACTCAGGGTGGGCCATAAGCCGCTTGATAAAAATGTACTTTCTTTTTGCTGACATTTAATGGCGGAAGCGCCCGTCGTTATCTAGAATCGATTTTAAAACATTTTTGTTGACATTTCGACACGTTTTGTCAAGCGCGTAAATTTATTGTCGCCGTCAGGACCTGTATTTAGACGTGTTTTAGACCTGAACAACAAAAATTAGTGTAAGCACAACGTACGAGTACAGAAATACTCGTATGTTATTATTTATATGGTAATCCTCATTAATACAGTAACAAATGAGCGAGCGAGTGAGTTTCCTCTTTTAACTGGATCGTTTGGCATTCCTCTGTCTGTTTGGGGTATGTCTCACGATAACTTTTGAACGCATTCACCGTAAAGCGTGGCATGCGTATCCATACTTATATCCTACAGAAGCCTGTTAGTTTTTTAATATACTATAATTATTTACTTGCAAACTCTATTACTATTTATTATTTAGATTTATCCCCCCAAAAATGGGAAGGCGGAGGCAAAAAAGGTTGGGAGCAAAAATTGTGAAAAACTTGCAAAAGTCTATGTGGGGTAATAAATTAAAGGAAATTTACTCATAATCTAAATATAGTATTTTTTGTTGAAAATTTGTTATAATTTTTGGACGTCAGAGCTTAGAAGGTGGATGAATATTTCGATAAAATTGGAAAAATTTATCTCAAATAAAAGAAAATTTTAACTAACGTCTAAATTTAGTGTCAGGTTTATGAAATATTAAAATTGTCTGAATATAGGGACAAAAATTATATCAAAATTTTGAAAAAATTTTAAAAACCCAGCAGGAATCAGAATAAAAATAGTAATCCAAATCCAAATGTTATGAATGTTTAATGTTCTTTGTGCGCAATTGTTATATTAGTAAAAAAATATTATAATAATTGGAATTTTTTTCATAAATAAAAAATTATAATATGAAATTTATGTAATGATAAGTGTACTTCGTTCAAAAATGTGAGCGAGTTCTCCAGCTCAGAGAGCGTACTAGTAATAATAATAATGGTAGTAATACTAATAATATACGTGAATAGTTATTATTAATAATAATTTTTATAATATCACTCATCATATATGGAGTATTTCTATATTACCCGTATATAAATACTGATTATGACATTAAAACCTTGACACAAATGTTTTAAAGTTGTGTCAATGTCCACTTAATGGCCGAATGCCACTGAACCTTCCACCATTAATTCACGAGAGCTATTCGATTTCTACGGAAACGTTTAGTGTCAAGCGACTTGTGGCCACCTTGTACTGTAATGAACATATCCCAGTTCTTAGGCTCTGTACGAACGTTTACAATAAAATTGTTTAAACAACTATAAGTGCTAAATGTTGTCTTTGAACACATTTATATTTGAAATTAGCTTCTACTGTCTTGATGTAACATAAACGTGTAAACTGATTTCTAAGTTCTTTATTTATTTAAAAAAAAACTCTAGTATGCACTAGTGAGGTTAAGAGTAACTATTCTAATGTATAAAGTGGGTCATAAGTCGATTGACAAAATTGCATTTTTTTAAATAGTGTTAGTAATGAAACGTTATGTGACGTTCATTTATTGAGTACACACAATTGTAAAACATTTCTGTCGACGTTTCAACAAAATTTGTTGTCGACACCAAGACCTACAAACTGGCAATTCAGAAATAATTAATTCACATATAATGATTGTTAAACTGTATGGAATATTATAATTACATCTTTCAATGTAAGATAAAATATCTTACGTGTAATTATGAAAAATGTGTAGTGGTGATTATTATTAATAAAAGACACACACCCACACACACACACACACACACACACACACACACACACACACACACACACACACACACACACACATACATGTGTATACAGACATACAATAACACTCATTATATACGTCGGCGTATTAATTGTAAGCCTATTAACCGTCTTTAAATCGTGAAATGACAACAAATTGTGCTGAAACATCAACTCAAATGTTGCAAAATTGGGTCTAGTTAATAATCTAGCATCACAAAACCTTTAACCGTTTATTGACACATCGCCACTTCTAAGGGTAAATTCTATGCCAACTGACTCGTGTGTCGCCTTTATTTTACTATTCCAATGTGCATAGAGTAACGCTAAATATGTAGATCACTCTATCCATTAGAGAATAGTAGAGAAGAAGCCAGTATTATACAGAATAGTGTAGAACATAACGGTATTATATACAACTATAAATAATTGCGTGTATATTTTTTACTTTATACAAACTTAACGTCAATAATTCCCTCCGGTTTGTGTTAAGATATTAAAATTACTTTCATTTCATCTTATGCAAAGCTTAAAATTTGTTTTATGGAAACGTTCATTTCACTCACAAGGATGTCTGCCAGCAAAAGACAACAAGTTAGCACGAAATTCGTAAATTTCAGTGCACTTAGGAAACTATGCGGTTAGAACTGTCACACAGCGTGGGCGCAACAGTTTCAAAACGAACAAATTGACAGGCGTCAAGAGTACATGTCGCTAAGTGATATTGTCAATCGATTTACACCGTCAGACGCAATTTCTAACTGATAGCGTATGAACTAAGAGCTACATGAATGTTGACGGCGGTTTGTTTTGAATATTCGCTCTGTTGTTGGTTGGATTCAAAATTTTTAGAGTTGTAAAAATTACTGAACGAACCGCGCAACCTTCGTACCGTTTATTATTATATGGTCACTAAAAATACTAAGGTTAACTTGTAAGTGTCAAACAACTTATTCCTCACTGCGTATAACTGAGTTATGACATGACTATGGTGTGGTGTACAATCTCTCATCGGATTGAGTTTTAAGGTAATTGGGAACTGACGTTGTTCAGGGAGACACCTTAGGATGCCAAAACTATAGAACGTAGGATATGTTAACTTATGACGCGGTGTAAGAAATATTAATTAATCTATAGTAGAGAATTTTTATAGTCGCCATTTTTCTACACAAAATATGACTATCGTCTCTTATCATATCATAATCAAAGTAAACCAGTTTATTTTTCAATGGTCAGCAATGTAACAGGCCATTGCATTTACGAAGGTCCCGTAGTTTTTAATACTTAGCGTATATTTTTTCTTCATGAATATTATGTCCTAGCATATATTACGCAGCGCACTTGTCGTAATGTAAACACATTAACATACGTGACACTACGTAATCAAATTAAGAGTTTGAAAATGTATTTTACCTTCTTACCTTGATTTTAATATTATATAATCTAGAGACGCCAATATACGTACCTTTAACATTATTTAAAACCCTCAACTTTTAATGTTTGGTAGGTGTACATGATGGAATGTTGATGATGATATTGTCACGTAATGCAGAAAGAGTGTTACGTAACACGGAACGTTCTACGTGTTTCTTGGCTATTTCAGCTGTAATGTGTGTGTGCGTACGTATTGCTGCTACTTTGAGATGAAAGACAATTACGTGACACTTGTCACGCGTCAGCAACGAGACTTTTCCAGATCATATCGGTCTGCGCGCGCTGTGTTCAAGCCGTAATAAATTAAGTTCTTATGTTTTCTAGTAGATGGGTATTATGGAATATGCTGTAATGTCAGCGGGGTATAAATATAAGACTTCAGCGGCACTTAGTTCAGTTTTATTGGCGATTTATTCCAGTGCGGTTCATAGTATTGTGGCGAAGGGTAACGTGTTTTATAATTGTGCGGGACTCTATTAGTAGACATTATTATTGAGTGTGAACAATTTTTATTTGAGTTGTTGTAAGACACTATCTTGTTGATTACAAAATTTTTAATTGTGATAATTAAAGCTGGTGATTAGTGACTTAATTGGTGTCTTGTATTTTGTTTCCACTGTACCATACGACGATCAGTAAACCGTTGTAACAATTTTTTAACATCTGTACGTCTGAAGAACAGGAGATTTCTTAAGGTACTGTGAAGAAAAACAATACACCATGAAGAAACGAAAGATGTTAAGTTGCGAAGAGCCGCAAGACCAGAACATTGTGTGTCACTGTCTCTTTTTAAATTGTAGAAACTAACTGATATGGGGTAGCTCTCAAAGGCATGGATGACGGTGATTGTGATTCAGTAAGCTGTAAGACAGTAAAAACGATTAAGGTTACAGATTACCAGATAATGAATGAGAGTTATAGAGAATGTAACACAAAGTAAGTAAGATGTTTAGGATTACGAGATATGGAAACAGATACCGGCAAATAGAAAGTAATGAAAATATCAAATCAAGTTACACAAGTAACGATCATCGCCGTGGGAAACATTTGAAACAGATTAGCAATTTTAAGTTTAGTTAACTTGCTAAGGTGTAATGGGAGCTGACAGAAGAAATCAGGAGCAGCATTGTAAATGGGAAGCGTCGCTCCACAAATTTTTAAAATTTACTGACTAAAAGAAAGGATATCACTCGATCTGAAAATATGTTTGGAATGTGCTGTGTGTAGATCATGATATTATATGGTGCGCAAACACAGGAAAAGAGGGTAACTGTTTTGAGAGTTTAAAAATATGGATGGGGAGAAGATTGATAAAGTCGGACAGAGTATGGATGGCCGGACAGATTGTTAATTGGCCTGTTGAGGGTCTTCAGATAATTCTCAAAATAATAAAGAGTAAGGAAAAGTAGATAAGACACATACTGAGAAATAATTGTGAGAAATAATTGGAAAATGGGAAACATAATTGAGGGGAATATTGAAGGGGAGAAAGGCAGAGGAAAGAAGAAAGGTGGGAATGTTAGATTATCTAAAGCACTCCCGGGGATTAAAATTTTTATGAAAAAATCGACAACTGTTTATTGGAGATGAGGGAGCCAATATGAAAGTGCATTAGCGCATTACAAAAAATATTGTTTTTTAGGTATATTGAGATATTATTAAAAAATTGCAGACTTGATAAAGACATCATCTGCAAAATACAACAAGCAGAAATAGTAAGAGTGCAGATGAATTATGTGCTTTAGAGCGAAAAAATAGTATAAAAATTAAAAATATGATTTTCACTGCGATGTTTGAAAATATAGTCAACTTGGCTTTGAAACTTGGGAGATAAATCAAACAAACTCCCGAAGGCTCCAAGCAATAGAACTGGACTTCTGGAGAAGGCCTTTTGGTATCTCCAGATTCCAGTCCATTAGATGAAGATATCAGGATGGACCTCCATGTTGATAAGACAATTTTAGATACTATAAATATAAAGTCATTATGATATGAGGAACTGATGACTGATGATCGTTGGTATAAAACAGTACTGGACTAATTCTACCTAGCCGACAGGACCTGGGGTACTTCAAGGAGATAATAGAAAGAAGATATACTCAAGGAAATGCTGAAAAGAGGTCTGCGTGATAATTGTAACAGAAGCCTCTGGTGTGCAGGATGCGACAAACGACGGTAGCTATAGAAGAACCGCAATGTATGGATGGATGATTTGATTTCAGGGGCACAGTATACACAGTGCTTTTACGAAATTGTAAATGTTATCTATCTTTTATACATGCATACATACACACACGTACACTATATATTTAAAATACTGTATACTATAATCATTGTATATATTAATTATTATTTACTAAAGCATTTGTTATGCAATTTTCAATTATTGTAATTCTGATGATGATGATGGTTAGGAAGCTATAAAAGTTCTTATTAAATTAATTTAAAATTATATCAATTTATATTTTAAACCTACTGTTTATGAATAATGCATACAAGAAAAAGTATGGAATTCAAAACACCTGTAAGCACGATAAACGCAAGCGGCGCTAGATCGTCAGGTACCGTCTGTGTGAATTAAGAAATTCATATACTGTTTATCATTTGTGACAGCAATTTTGAAATCACGGTAACAATACAACCTTTACCTACTGCTAACTAAATGTAAACAAGGGGGGCTTTGCCGATTCGGCAGGGCTGTGATCCGGGACACGGGCTCCCGCGAGGTTATGCAAATGCCTTCCTTGCGAGAGCCGACTGCCCCGATGATGAGTCCCTTCGACTCGGCCGCCGCCTTCGGGCGCTCGAGCCTCTTGTCCTCGTCAGTGTGTCACTACGTTCCCAAAGGCTAGCCTGAGGGGAACATGGTGCCGCGCCTCGGCGGGACAATTGACTGAAGCAAAAGCTCAAGCTTGCCTCCGTGGTGGCCATGTAATTTATCATGGACCCGCGGACTGCACTATAACTCCCTTGTGCAGAGCAAACGACCGCGCTGACCTGTTGGCACCTGGCGTTCATCAGGCCTAGGCCTGGACAACGCACACAAATTAGGGCGCAAGACGCCCGCGCATCATCCATCCATCCATCGTAAACAAGGAAAACCAACTGGCAACGGTAACAAAAAATGTGAAAACAAATACGCTTTGTTTTTTGGCAGAATATTTTGTACACAGGCTGATTCATCGGACTTAATTTAGAAAAAACTATTAATTCACATAGTTGCATAATTACTATGTTGTTACTGATCACGACGGAGTTACTGATCATCGTATGGTACAGTGGAAAAACAAAATACTGGACACCAATGAAGTCACTAAAAACCAGCTTTAATTATCACAATTAACAGTTTGTAATCAACAAGTTACTGAACAAGATTATATTCGTACAATAATTTGAATTAAATTTGTCAACACGAAACAAAGATATCAACTAATAGAGTCCCGCACAATAATCACTTTTCACTAATAGCCACTTGAAACGCACTGAGTAATCGCCGAAGCAAACTGACAGTCCGTCGCTGGATGCTTATATTGATACCCCGCTGAAATGGCAGAATAATCGTTCACTTTCTGGATGACGTATCAAGCAAATTGCGTAATACAGGCGCTCTAGAATCCACTAGAAACCGTTCTAACTGTCTGGCATTGACACAGTGCACCGACCGGTATGGCCTGGAATAGCCACGATTGATGATGCATGATAAGTGTCTTTCATATCAAAGTAGCAGCAATATGTACGCACACACACATTATAGCTGGGCTCTGCTGGAATAGCCGAGATACTTATAGAACGTTCCTTATTACGTAACAATATGTAATGTAGTCATCTGTCTAGCCTTTTGAAGGAAGAGGTCCCTGGACACATAGTACCCGCCGAATACTATCCAGATTTCCATACTCGCGCATGCGACGCTGGATTTTGAAAAATTATTTCTGTCGCTTCTAATTAATTATTATTATTGATACTACTTTATTTTCGTTATTTTTAATTGCGTTTTTCACGATTGTTAGGTATGTTATTGCGGTAACTGGTATGTGCGTTATGCAAACTTTTAAAAAATCTCAGCTCAGGTAGAAATTTACCTGTTTTATGCAAGAGTAGAGGACAAGAGCAGTAGGTGGGAGCTAAAAGCTTTTCGGAGTGGCTAGCACAAATCAAATTACAGACACGATTACTGAACCGCTCAACGTCGTCTACTGAACGTCCATAACACACTTGGCCACAGTGGAAGTAAACAGACTACTGACAAACTCGCTACTGAAATTCTCCAAAATATCAGAGGTAATTGACATTATAATATTTATACGTAATAAAAATGTAGTATACGTCGATATTAAACACGTTGTTTCCATCATGATCACTACTATGAGTAAAAGTACTAATGCAAACTACTACATACTTCTACTGCTGCTTCTATTAAAATCATCAAAATTGTAATTAACTGATTGTATTCCTTGTATCGTCTATACCAGTTTAGGTTCTTGTTTTTGTTAATTAAATTAACAATATTAATAATCGACATATTTTATTGTTAAAATTAGTAATATACGAGGTGTTACAATTTTTTAGGCATATAATAAAGGTACGTTACAAATAATTTCAAGTCAGATTATTTTAGTCTTATTTATATGTAATCAATAAACTGATTGCAATATGTATGACTCCTTAATGTCAACCTGCAGTTTAGTAGGCCTGCAACATCTTTCATTTAAGAGTTTTTTTTTTTTAGAGTTAAACTCAATGGTGCAACTAACATCCTACAGCAATAAATATTATTATAAAATTATGTCCTGTGTTACATTTAAATCAATTAAAAACGTATAACTGCTTAATTTCTTTTAAACAATAACATGTCAGAGGTATTACAGAAATATTTTAATATCACTATACAAGCAAACTAAATTTTTAAAATTGTAAACCATTATCGTTACATTTTTAAATGATACTATCCAACTGAATAAAAAACAGCGTATTATTATCGAAGCATAATACTTAAAATGTAAGAATGGGTTTAAACGCAAACGGTTTGAACCTCTTTCTCCAATTTGTTAAAGTTGGTTTTCTTCATAAATTGTGAACAAATGCTTAATAAAGTGAATTACAATGCACAAAAATAACAGTATTACAATCAATTGTGACCTTTGCGCACGTGGATATTCAGCAAAGTACTAAGCTATTCTTATAAGATAAATTCTATTTCATTCAGCTAGAGTGCCGTTCTCTCAGTTTAGTTTTACAGTAACTCTAGCGCGTACGCACTCGTTCGCACATTCACACGTTCAGGTATTATTATTGTTTATAATTTAACTGATTAATTTTGTAAAGTATTGTTACTAGGGTCTCACTGATAGTCATATGGTACAGTGGAAAACAAAATTAGAGACGCCAATCAAGTTACAAATCACCACTTTTAATTTATCACAAATACAGTTTATAACCAGCATGTACAATAATCCAAGAAAAATTTGCCCAAACACAATAATAATGTCAATTAATAAGAGTCCCGCACAATTATAACACAACATTTTGCCACAATACTTCGAACCTCATTTGAATAAATCGCCACTTAAACTGAAACTAGCTGTCGCTGAATGCTTATATTTATACCCATCTGAGATGCCAGAATAATCGGTAACTTTCTGGATGACGCGTCGAGCAAACTGCCTATTACGGGCGCTGTAGAATCCACTAGAAACAGTGTCGATGTCTGGGTTTTAACACAGTGCGCTGACCGATGCGGTCTGATATAGACTCGATTGTTGACGCATGACAAGTGTCACGTAATTGTCTTTCATCTCATGTACGCACACAAAAATTACTGCTGGGCTAACCGAGACACACTCCATCGTTCGAGACTGTTCCTAATTACGTAACAGTATTAACCTTTCAATTTGATGGTGACGATTATATAAAAAATGACACTTAGTAGCCTAAATAACATTTTTATCGTAATTACCTGTTAACAAACAATTATTTAAGATTATTCTAAACAACTACAAAGTATCCTTGGGCAGGAAATTATTTATATTAAAACTCTTAAGCGATGGGTGATTTTTTCAGGTAAACTCCGAGTAGAGCTCGAACTGCCTCCAGGGTTTACCTCAAATTACTGGTATGTTTGCGATTCCTTGCTGCTGATTACTAAAAGCCTACTTAGTCTAATACTCACCAAACGTCTTCACACTTTCCTGAAAAAAATGATTTTGTAATAGTCAATCGTCATTAGTCGTTATGAAGGCTTCTGCCCAGTTGTATATTCAAAACCTATTACAACTGCCGTGTAAAGAAAATAACGTGTTACCACAAGAAAGAAGCAAATAACAACAAAAATATAACAGTCGTATTTATAAGTAAATTATACGGCAGACAACTTTATAAAATTTTCTATTAAGAATTAATACGTTGTCATGCTTACACGAAGGTACTGATAGATCAAAATCGTAGGAGAAACCGTCTTTGCGTGTTCCGTCATGATTTCACCGGTGTAAAGTTTCCGGTTTTCTTATTGGCCGTAACGGCAAGAATAGGAAATGGAAAGAGTGAGTCAGCTGACCATACATTATTAAAGATGTTTAGACAATACGATGTCCTACTTTTATGTGGCTACTTCAATAACCAATCCAAACAGTCAATTGTTTATTCAAGATATAGTTACCACCGTTCACGTGACGTTAGCATCGTGGACACTGCCAAGAAATAAAATTTGATTCACTTAGTTGGCTTCTATTGATATTTTCCCGTAAGTACACGTTTAATACAGGAATATAAAATTATTACCAGATACGACTAAAAAAATTTTATTAACAAACTTTGATTCAAACCGTACTTGAATAAACAACTCTACTCTACAAATACAAGAATATATCACATACTATTCGTAACAAACAGTTTTGTGACGATCACAAAATTTATTTGGTTTGGCACCAATCTTATTGGATTTGGATCTGATGTTCAAACTTGAACATAAGCTACTAAGCACTATAATATGCTTCTCAGATCTATCCTCAATGAAAGACATTTTTCTGTAAACTATAACAATAAATCTTCTGCTTAAAGTCCTGTCCAATAAGCAGAGGAAATGGAGAGGTGAGGGAGAAAGGGATCAATGCAGGCTATCCTCATTGTCTTCTATGATGGGTATGTGATACTGTCTCCGCCAATAGAAGACAGTCAGAAGCGTGTGATATAATAATGTTTTCTTGATTGCGCGACACGTCCCGACATTGTCTGTGTGCACCAATCAGATAGGACCGTTAGTAAGATTTTATTACCATTTTGAGTCCACCACGTTGCCGATGCGTTGTCACAAATGATATTCATCAACGCTATTATCACCTTTCATGGAGATGACCCGTCTTGTCGTCATCATTCTGCTATCGGTATAACCGTTGTTTAATGCAGCGAACAATTTACTGTTGATGGTTGATGGTGACAATAAGTTCTTAGGATCCTCCCCACTTCTCGTAACACCCTCTCTGCCGGATTACTGCTCGGGTGGTAGACCGATGTTTTGTATATTTTTTAAATAATTACAACTAATAATTGTAATATTGTTATTATTAGTTGCTCTTGGCAACTCTCTTTGATACCCAGGAGATAGCAGCAGCAAAAGGTCCTGATTATTTATTACTGCCTCCTCCCGTTTAAATTCTCATTTTCTTGGTTATTATTGTTTGGACCAACTGAGGCGTCAGTCGGGAAACCTTGAGTGGGTTCCAGCTGTTCTGTTCGCTGTTCGAATAGTTGTTCTCTAGTTGGTTGCCGCTCTGGGTCATCTAGACTGGTACTTCGTCTAGGCGGATTATACCTTGAACTATCCCGTTCTCGGCTTCTGCGTCGGTCTTCATATTCATGGAAACTGTTCCGCCGTTGATGGTTGTATCTGCGTTGGCTGTTTCCTTCGGCGCGTATAAAATTTACCCGGGGTCGGGAGAACCTGTTGTTGTTATTGGTATTGTTAGTTGGGTAACCCCTATTGTTATTATAATACCGTTCGGTATTATTAGTATGGTTTGCGTTTCTCTGGCTATTTACATTTGGATTTGGGTAATAATTGGTTCGATTACCGGGGTACCCGTTATTATTCCTGTTGATATTTTGGTTCATAGGACCGTTATTATTATTATTATTACTACTGTTGGTATTATTATGATTATTATAATTGGGATTATATCGGTTCCCTTAGTACCCACTGCTGTTCTGATGATTATTGTTGTTCGGGTACGGATTATTTCGGAATTCTGGCCGTTCATTCCTTCTTCTGCTTTGCCGATAGTATTCCTCATTCTCGTAGTTTTCTAATAGTTCCGTCATCGCCTGGATGGTCTTTATTTGGCTACCCCTTCTTGCTCGTATGACTTCTTCATCATAATGGTATGAGAGTTTATTTACAAGGCATTCTTCTGGTATGGCCGGTTCCAGGTGCTTCGCCAGACATACCTTCCCAAGGAAATACGCGGTCATCGTATTACCAAATTGTGTCTTGTATCGGCCATGGCAGATGTTGTCCCGTATTAAATTTTGG
The DNA here is from genome assembly GCA_034769895.1 of Magicicada septendecula. Lineage (NCBI taxonomy): Eukaryota > Metazoa > Arthropoda > Insecta > Hemiptera > Cicadidae > Magicicada > Magicicada septendecula. The sequence continues at coordinate 170,127,309 of CM068375.1, forward strand.
GTGGCCTCCGACCAATACTTCGCCTTGAAGAAATTCTTAAATTGCTGGTAATCCTCTATCTCACTCCGGTTTGCCATCCACCAGTTGTCCGTCATTTCACGGAATGATTCGTCCAACAGCTCTCGATTATTTAGCCACCTATTGCCTCCATGTTTGGCCATGTACTCCTCGATCCGGGCCAAGAACTCCATTGGCTTCCTTTTATATTGGCGGAAGTTCAGCCATTCCCTATTTTCGTTGATGGGGATATTTGTGAAGTTGGTTGGTCGGTTCCGAATTGCTTCCATTTCCTCCTGGCTCTGCCGCACTTGACCGGTGATGTTCGTCATCACTACCTCCATTCCGTCGCATCTTTCAGTAATTTGGTTACGTACTTTACTTAGTTCTTACTGGCCTTCCTTTCGGTTCTCTTCTGCCTTCTTGCGACTATATTCTTCGATATTTGTGACCTTGGTGTTTACCACTTCCTTGAATTCTTGTACTTCCCCTTCAGTTAGCCGACATCTTTCATCAACTTCTCTGATCTGTTGGTTTATAATTATTGTTTCTTCTTCCAACTTTTTATTTATAGATTTCTTATTATCCTTGAGTTCTTTGCTCATTTCTTCTCTTAATAATTCCATTCGTTCGTCTAACTTGTCTAGATTCTCCTGGTTAACCTCCCTTAATTCTTCCCTTAATAGTTGGTTATCCTCTCTTAATTCTTCCAACTCCTCCCCCATCTTCTCCTCCATTTTCTTGTTGTTTTCCTCTATTATTTTATTGGTCCTTTCGATTTGTTGACTTAATTCTCCTAATTCTTCCTTTATGGATTGGCTGTCTTTTTCAATTCTTCTTTTGTTGCTTGGTTGTCCTTCTTCAATTCTTCTTTTGTTGCCTCTATGTTTTTGTTTATTCCTTCCATCTTCTTACTTAAGGATTGGTTATCTTCCTTGGTGGATTTGAATTCCCGGAGGAACATTTCCATCATTTTGTCCAACTTTGTATCTTCTGTTGTCTTGGATTTCTCTAGTTCCTTCTTCTGGAGATTGACCTCTTCTGTTTCCGTTGGCATTTCCAGTTGTTCCTCTGGTGGTGCAGGTTGTTTATGTTCCACTGGGGGTAATAACATTTCTATGTCTTCCACTGGGGTTGCCTTCTTATCCTCCATATTAACTTCCTTTTCGGCCTCCGCCACCCTTTTCTTTGAAGTAGCACGGCGTTGCATTTTTCCTGAGTCTCTGGCTGGATAACCGCTGCCAAGCTTAAATTAGTAATTGGGCGAGTTATATTATCCTTTCAATCACTAATTGAAGCCCTTTAGTTGGTCGCCAATTTTGTAACGTTACGTGTGTCTACGTTAAGCCCCACGTTGGGCGCCAATTTTGTAACGTTACGTTACAAAATAATAATAATATTAGTATGATTTGAAAAAAACAAAAATTTTTATTTCCAATAAAAAAATTTTGTTTTCTGAAAAATATTTGTTTTCATGTTTTTGTTGTATGTAATTAATAAATAATTTTCGTAACTGTATTGTGTAAAAATTTTAATTATTTTATGGTTGTTTATGTTGTTGTGTCACTTTCTCTGAATAACTCCTGCGTTAATATAGTTAACTCCGGAACTAGTCGATAGACGGTTCTTCTTCTTCTTCAATATGCTCCTTATTCCTTTGTAAATACCGCCTTTCGGATAGTCCGTGATCTTGAATTAACTTATTTTTAATTATATTTAAATTAAATTTCAACCAATTTACAGAATTATATGATTTATTAACAATTATTAGAAAGATCGATGGTTAATCGATTATTGACAACAGTATCGACTCGTTACTCAGGGCCGGTCGATAAAAAATTTACATGAATAGTGGATATAATATTTTGTTCTTTTAACGGTTATTTTATAAATAGCCAGAGAAGGGTAGGGCCATGAAAGTATAACACTTACAATTAAAAGTCTTAAAACTATAAATTACAAGTTTATTAATCAATATTGAAAGTTTATTTATTATAATATTCGAACCAGTGAAGACTCGATGTACATTTGTTCCAATTCGCATAGGATGCTGGGAAAACAAAATGGCCGACTGAAGACTGCGTAGGTTAATGTCAGTCACCTCGAAAAATATTTCTTGCAATAAAGATGCCTTTTCACCGTTTCCTCGTCTCAGCAATTGTGGATATTCGTTCTGGAGTTAATTGAGTGTTCCTGGTGCAGTGTTTCTTAGTTCACTTTGTTTAAATGTGTGTGATCATGTCTACTTCACTTTGGTTAAATATGTCGTATTTAACCCTTTTTGTTTCGTCCGTAATAATTATTTGTGGTGGTGTTAGTTCAATAATTTAGGCGTATGTGGTTCTGTTTTATTGTAGTTTAATTGTTTTATTGTTTGTGCTCACTGCTTCTAAAGTTAAAAGTCAAAACTAAAAAATTTACAAATTTTCACTAAACTTGATTTATATCTCGCACGCCATTAATGCTTCTTACATAGGTTAAACGGAGCAAAACCTCGTTCAAGTGTTCGCTTCAACGGATAATAATTATTTTTCTTTAATAAAATTGCTAAACTGCTATAATTGTTATTATTTAGACAAAGCTTTTCGTCATCACTGACATCTTCAGGTCTTAAACAACCTTACTTTGATTTTTAAATACTTAAAAAATTCCCTTACATTTTTATCTAAATCTAATCTTTGTCTAATCTTTACATTTTTATTTCTTTTTATCTAATCTTTGTCTAAATAATAACAATTATAGCAGTTTAGCAATTTTATAAAAGAAAAGTAAGGATGGCTGCTAATTTAAACAATACGAAGGATAATAATTAACTGTTCTCATTTCCTTCGTCTCCTGAAATTCTTAGCCAATTTAATATATATCATACATTGTTTCAAATTGCCTTGGCTTCCGATACATCTTTATTAAATACATTATATCACTGAAAATATTTTCGTTATTATTTAATTTTATGAAATACTAAATACATAATCGGTTTCTTTAATCTATTTTGCTTATTTTGATACTAATTAATATAGTTTTACAAAGTTTTTATTTAATAAGTTATATTTCTTTCATTTTGGAAAAGTAGGCTTAAATTTTTGTTTCCTGTTCTTGTCCAAATATTAGCCATTTTATCTGATATAATTATTATTATACTGAATCTCAGATTGATATCATTGTTTATCTTTCCTTAATTTCTTGCAATTTTGTCCACTAATTATTGTTTTTAAATATACTGTAATTCATTTATCTATGACTCCTCTAAAATTTTAGTTAATACATTTGCATTTTTATTCATAATTTTACCTATCTTCTGACAATATCTTTTTAAAGTATAAATTACATTATATTACTATGTGATGGGTTTATCTTGCATAAATTTCATCAGTTTAGTTGGTTTATAGGACTAGATTTGTCAATTATAATATAGTTTAGGTTTACTATTTGGCCTAGATTTTATCTGTTGTTACCTACAAAGTTTTTAATAATACAGTTAGTTTATACCCTTTTCTGACCTTCTATTCTAATATAATATTCATTAATAATTCCTTCTTTTACTACAATAACATTTAGTATTGACTTTAAACAATTAAAACATAACAATTATTTGACATTACATATGGTATTTAAATTCATACCCTTTTTTGTACTGATTACTTACAGTAACTCCTAAAACATTTTATTATGTAAGAATGATATCCACATTCAGACATTGCATTCCTAATTCAAACTATTAAACATAATAACATTTTATAAATATAAGAATTAATCTCTATTTCCAAACCTGATGCATAGAGTTCATTTATGGTAATTGGAACCTAACATCTCTGTTCCATTAATTTTTAACACTTTCTTAAACTATTTGGGTACAGTCTTATCTGTTTTTCCTTAACTTTAGGGACGTATCCCTTGTCACTTTATGGATTAACTTCCAGCTCTCTATTTATATTATTCACTCCATTGAATGTTATTACATAAATAGTGGCATTTTATTAGAAAGAGTAGTCATTGCTCTTTCACCATACTATTTTATTAAATAGCACTCATGATACTATATTAAAACTCTTAAAGTTATTTAAAGGTACAGTATTTAATGTACTTTCTCAAAGTTTATTTATTATAATATAATAACTTGCACTTGTCCCCTGTTATTTCTTGATACTATCACTAGTCATTTTCATAGTTTTATAAGATCAAATTGTTTAATCATGGGGGAACTGTTAAGATTTGTCTTTATTAATTATACAATAACTTTCTTGGGTGCACTTCTACTTAGCACTTTAAACACTTTTGTTTTTATTTACTTTACATGAGTTCTGGTTTTTTTGGGGTGTTATACTTTCTATAGTGACATTTACTTTCTTTCTCCCTATTGGGTTTCTTTTGGGTATTGGTCGTGTTCTACTTCCTCTATTACATGTTATCTTCAAACTTCTCCCTGTTCATTAGGTATATTGGTTTGTTCTGGATATCTTCCTTCTTCATTCTTGGTTTCTTCAGTACCATTTTATTATTATTATTTTTCTTTGTTCTGGGTCTCTTCCTTTTTCGTTCTTGGTTTCTCCAGTATTATTTATTATTGTTTATTCTGGTTCGTTTATTTGGTCTGGGTATCTTCCTTACCTACTCCTATCCTCCCTGGGTATTATTCTTCTTTTAATTTTAGTTTTTTGGGGTTTTATTTTTTTGTACATTTATTTTTGTTGCAGAGTTTTTTCTTTATCTTTACTTTTTCTTGTTATGGTGGTAATTTATTGTGATTTTTATTTGGTTCTCATTTGGATTTTTCTGGATATTCCATATAATTGATTTTTACTAATGATCATATGGTAATCTATTTAAGTGGATTATCTGTCATGCTACAATATTAGTATTGATTATACAATAAAGTATTAATAGTAAAGTAATATCAAATTACTATTAATAATGCCCATTAACAGAAATTAAGTTTATTTAAATGACATTTGGAATTTGCTTTTTCATGAATCGTCAAAGCTGATATTCAAAGCTGGTTCAGCGATTCGAGCGTTACACAAGCGGAACTCTAAATCCGTTTTGCTCTTATCTTCATTCCTTTCTCTAAAATTACGAATCCACATACTTCCAATTTTAATGATCAGATGAAGCAAAGGTGTGTGTTTACGTGCCTTTGTAATGTACTCATTTTTTAGCAACTGTATTTCTAATAATCATGCATTCTGTACATTTGTTAGCTTGCTTCCAACATGCTGATAAATCCTTTAATTGGTGTATATTTTCTGGATTTTCGATTACAGTTTTCAATTACATTTTAGTTTTGTAATAATTTATCTATTACTGAACCAGTTATAACAGCAACTATTTATATAGTATCAGTTTGTTTGAAGATTCTTTTTCTAAAAAAGAAGCGTGAAAAAGTCAAATTAGATTATGTTCTCATTACTATCAGTGTCAGAATATTACGGCGTGTATAAGTTGTACACAAATTTTACGTGAAATGCATTTAAAGACAAATATAAATATCGGTATGGAGAACCATACATGACTTCCATGTTCTAAGATTTATATTTAAAATCATTTACGAAATGAAATGTTTCCATAGAAACTACTACTTTCCACTTATTGCTTCAGCCTTAACGACAGTATTGTGGTCACTAACGTATACCAGCACACGTTATCAAACTCGATTTTCACTGATGATGGGAGTCGACGGCACTGCCGAAACGTCTGGTTTTGCAGAAAACATTGGACTACGGCCAAACAGCCCGGGAAGGAATTTTAACAACAAACTACTACTTTATTGCCGATAACGTAGTACACATATAAAAATTATCCCCTCCCCCTACAACTATAATTTTCATTTATAGAAAATTACCTCCACCCCGTTCAACTAGCCTCTTCATTCATAGATATTTCATCTACGTTTCTACAGTGGATTATTATGATCTTCTTATCAGGATACTTTATTTATAAAAATTAAGTACTTTACTCTTGTTACAACAAAAAATGTTTCAGGTAAACTACCCTTTCCCCGTAACCGATCTTCACAAAAATCAATAGGACTTGAGTCTTCTAAAACTCAGGCACATATGTAAAAAATTATTTGATTCTGTTTGAATTTACGGCAGTTATCGTTCGTCATGAAACAATTTCTCTCGTTACAACATAAAATGTTGCAGGTAAACTATCCCTTTCCCTTAACCGTTCTTCACCAAAAACAACAGGTCTTGAGAAGTCTACAATGCAGGACTGTATGCGAAACATTATTTGATTCTGTTTGAATTTGCGGCTGTTATCGTTTGCCATAGAAAAAAATTACCCTTGTTAAAACATAAAACGTTGCCGGTAAACTACCACATTCTCTTAACTGATCTTCACCAAATTCAAGAGATCTTGAGTCCTCTACAATTCAGGGATGCATGCAAAACATTATTTGATTCTGTTTGAATGTGCGGCAGTTATCGTTCGTCATAGAAACAATTACTCTTGTTAAAACAATAAAAGTGGCCGGTAAACTACCCCTTTCTCTTAACAGATCTTCACCAAAATCATTTGGACTTGAGTCCTCTACAACTCAGGCACATATGTAAAAAATTATTTGATTCTGTTTGAATTTACGGCAGTTATCGTTCTTCATGGAAAACGTTCTCTTGTTACAACATAAAATGTTGCCGGTAAACTACCCCTTTCCCTTAACCGAGCTTCAACGAAATCAACAGACCTTGAGTTATCTATAACTGAGGAAGGTATGCACAAAATTATTTGTGTCTGTTTAAATGTGCGGCAGTTATCTTTCGTCATAGAAACAATTACTCTTGTTAAAACATAAAATGTGGGTGGCAAACTACCCCTTTCCCTTAACCGATCTTCACCAAAATCAACAAGTCTTCAGTCTTTTACAATTGATGAACGTATGCAAAAAATATATTTGATTTTGTTTGAATGTGCGGCAGTTATCGGACGTCATAAAAAGAATTACCGTTGTTAAAACATAAAATGTTGCAGGTTAACTACCTCTTTCCCTTAACCGATCTTCACCAAAATCAACAGAGATTGTGTTCTCTATAGCTCAGGAAGGTTGCAAAACATTATTCGATTCTGATTGAATTTACGGCAGCTATCATTAGTCAAAAAAAAATTACCTATGTTAAAACAATAAACGTTGCTGGTAAACTACCCCTTTCCCTTAACCGATCTTCACCAAAACAATAGATCTTGAGTACTCTACAAATCAGAGCTGTATGCAAACAATTATTTGATTCTGTTTGAATTTGCGGATCTTATCGTTTGCCATAGAAAATACCCTTTTAAAACATAAAACGTTGCTGGTAGACTACCCCTTTCCCTTAACCGATCTTCACCAAAGCAAAATCTCTTGAGAACCCTACAATTCAGAGTTCCATGCAAAACATTATTTGATTATGTTTGAATTTGCGGCTGTTATCGTTTGCAATAGAGAAAAAATTACCCTTGATAAAAAATATGTTGCCTGTAAACTACCCCTTTCCCTCAACCGATCTTCACCAAAAACAACAGGTCGTGAGTACTCTATAAATCAGGACTGTATGCAAAAATTATTTGATTCTGTTTGAATTTGCGGCTGTTATCGTTTGCCATAGGAAAAAATCTATAGACACACATAGACACTTTTCGAAAAACGACTTTTTTCAAGTTTTGAGTGTAGTACAATCAGAATCTGCAATAATCTCGAACACGATTTTTTTTGCCATTACCATACTTCCATTTCCTTAAGGAACATTGAAGTAAAAAACTTTGCAGGTAAACTACCTCTTTCCCTTAACCGATCTTCACCAAAAACAATACGTCTTGAGTACTCTACAAATCAGGGCTGTATGGAAAAAAATATTTGATTCTGTTTGAATTTGCGGCTGTTATCGTTTGCCATAGAAAAAATCTACAGACACACACACACCCACACACACACACACAGGCACACAGACACTTTTGGAAAAACGACTTTTTTTTCATGTTTTGAGTGTAGTACAATCAGAATCTGCAATAATCTCGAACACGATTTTATTTGCCATCACCATACTTCCATTTCCTTAAGGAACATTGAAGTAAAAAGTAACTTAATATACTAATAAATAAAAGTTAAACTATAAATATTCCGGTTACAACTGAACACTATCGCGCTCAAGACTTACCCAAGACTACCCAAAACCCAAACTACTTTAAGCATTATATGCCGGTAACATCTGGTATTTACTGAAATAACTGCGAGAAAGTTTAGTGAAATCAACTCTAAACTGTTTCAAACTATGAAACTAGTTTTCCGAAACTTGTCTCCCGGTTTGCAACATCCCATTCATGGACCGAAGAAAAGTTATTTAATTTGTTATCTCGTTCCATATGTTTGGTGCTCTGTATATTCTATAAGTTTTAGTAATATAAAGACGTAACTGAATATTATTTTTAATATAAAATTACCAATAATATTAGACTCAACAACATAAATACCTGAGCTAATGACGAGAGGCAGGCGTTCCCAGACGTCTTGTTTTTAAAAGATCCCAATTGTAAACCAGAAGACAAATATTGTCAGTTGTTAGGACAGAAAATTATAAAATTGACATAGCATATTAAAATCTATCTGGCCCTCTCATAGCATAATAAAATCTAATTTTGAGAGAAATTGGACAATAATTTAACAATGGGGTGAACAATGATTTAGTTTAGTGTTCAATTCTTACTTACATTGACACCCAGATGGTTTAAATTTAAATTCACTGATTTCGGTTTTGTTTACAAACTTGTGTGCAAATGAAGACGCTGTTACTTTTCACACTAAATGACTGATGGGAAAGTACCATGAAATTATTATTTTTTTTTTAATTTAATTTTAAATTGTCAAAAAGAAGGAACAAACGTATACTTCCGCATATCCAATAGGTGCGTTGCTTCCAAGTAGCATTGTATTTTCTTTTAGCCTTATCCCTTTTCTGTTTTTACGAACGTTAAGTGAGATTCGTTGTTACAAGGATGTCGGTAGAATTGAGTACTTTATAGGGGGTTTCCACATTTATTCTATTTCCTCCTATTCTGTGGTGTTTTGAATAATATACCTGTTCTTTCTAGTGCGTTGTTATTCCAACCTGCAATATTCTCATAAGCCTAGATTTACTTGTCTAATAGTTTTGTCTCATGCATTCTTAAACTTATCATTTCGTTATCCATTCCCTTAATTCGACTGTACCGGCACAGTTGTTTCGTTATATTATACAGTCTATTCGTAATGTTTAATATTTTTCATAAATGTAATATCGTGTACTTTTTTGTGGGAACCTCATTTTCAGGTTAATCTATATTTTTTCTGTGTTCATCTTTGACTTTCCATGAATATGACTCATAGGAGATTACGGGGACAACTAGTTTGGAATATTTCATTGAGGAGCTTCCTTTGACATTTTTCAATTGCTTCGGAACGTATGCCCTCTAGCCTTCTGACTGCTGTTGTTTTGGTCTACAATTTCTTCATCTAACCGTCGAATATGTGATATCACTGTGACTCAATATTCAGTCTTCTCCACTTTAAATTTCCCTCTAATTCCTCTATATTTTGATTGTGTTTTTGCTGTTGATAATCGATTATTACTGTGAATATGTTGTATGTGTAAACGAGTAGAGCTAGTGCATTTTAAAATTGTATTTTTATATCGGTAAACGTCACAAAAAAGAACAAACTACTCATACTTTAGTGATTACGTATTGCATAAACAGTTTACTTGAGGATTTTAATAGCAACGTAGGTTTATGGGAAAAAGAAAACATAACCATTAAGGGCAAATTTAAAAAAAAAATTTAAATCTTTTTTTTTTGACAAAATGGTAACCTAAAGCACAGGAGAGATACATTACTCAAATGAAACAGTTGTAAATCTAAGTAAACCCATTTGAATTCATAATAATTGTGACAAGTATGCTTTACTTCATTTTGTACTAAACAACTACAGAAATATTATAATGGTCAATCTTTTCTGGTGTTTTTTATTTTAAGGCAAAAGTATAGTGTACTGTTGGATCGAAATTTTTAAATAATTACAAACATTAAATCTTAAGAAGAATAAAAAATATGGAAGAAATTCCGAACAGTAAAAGCTTTATTATTAAATAAATAAGAATGTACCTGTTCTTTCTTGTCTCTCTATAACAAACGTTGGTGGGTAAAGTATACCTTACTGTTCTCAGAGCTGTCTACTCATTACTGATTTCTTTCAGTATACGCATCGCAGTTTAATAACAGCAATTCTGCTTGCCAAAAAAAAAGAAGATAATTGTACACTTTGTATGTTATTAAATTGCTATCCACTCCGATACGCATATAGTTTATAATATTTTTCTTCCATTTTCTTATTGTTTTTGAATTGCCTAAGTTATGATTATAATTCGTAATATTCACAAAATTACGTTATAACATATATAGAGACGATACCTCTTTAAGAATTACACGATCAGTTTCTATTAATTTAATATTTGATATGACGCAAGACACCCTGAACTGTTTACACAAGACAATTGCATATTGCAAATGTTAGTATGCTAACCATAGTTGGAAGGAAATGTGTGTCGGTAGTTCATTTGTCTTAATTTTTTCAACTGCCTTTTCTTTAAATTTTACGTCTTTTTCAAATTTTCAAAGAAATACTATTAGTAATTTATCTTTAATCGTTTTCCTAACTGAATCTATGAAACGATTCTAGTTTATCCAATTAACTAGATGATTAATTTTGTGATTCAGGTTAACACTAATGTTGTCGATGGATGTATTAATTATTGCAGACTATAATAATAATAATAATAATAATAAATAGACGAAGAAGAAGAAGAATAAGATAATAATAATAATAAGAAGAATATTTTTAATAGAAGAACATATTTTTTATTCACCTTCATAGAAAACCGTCTGTCCCCTGCTGTACGAGACTCTCATGCACTACAACCCACCTCTAATTAAACCATTGGTAGCCCATTACGAAACCATTTAAAGTTTTACTTGAACATTAAGCCTATTGCGCCCTTTTCGGGCTCCTAGTTGTCTGTTATATGCTATTGCCTGCTAAGCACAAGTTAGGACTCTTTTTATTTTCTTGTAAAACCGACTAAAAATAATGAACTGACTTACATTATTTTAAATGGTGTAACGTGGTTCAATTCCTCCTTGCCACAAAGCCCAATCTTAACTACTTATTCGGGAAGCGCGAACACTCCGCGAGCTCCATCGCCAATGCTATACTTGCTGCACTTGAAGACAGTGTTCAAGGAATCTTACGGGGAGAGTCATTCTTTGGAAGTAGGTGTTAAAATTGTCGTGACCACTACGTAACTGATAGTTACCTTGCCATGTTGGCGGTGAATTCATTCATTCAAGTCCGGTATAAGCTTTGCGGTCCGTCTTCCTCTGTCCTCCATATTGCAGCGGTCTTCTCAGTTTCGATGAATAGGTTCCTTTATTCTTTGCAACATTTGCATCTCTTCTTTTGAAAAGATGCGTTTGCACCCGAGTCAGAAGGTGATAACCACTCCCGCTATCACCGGCTCTGACACTGTCCGATAAGAGGATGCTACTCTAAGAGTTTCTTTACTCTCCACTGCGTCGTTAATTTCATCCTATGAGGTCTATCTGTAGTGTCATACATTAGCAACCTATCACGGAGGTTGCATTCCGTTAACCGAAAGGTGGAGGTACTGTGAAATTTGGAACAGTTTGCACTGAAAGTGTCGCTCTACCTGGCAGAATTATGAGCATTCTAACATCTAACTTTCCCAGCTCAACTATCTTCTTCCAGCTCAACAGCGATTTTCCTGTTGATCAGCACGGAAAGTTTTCACTACTTCTTCCGCTGCCCCGACGGTTGATAGTCCTTTCTGAACTCGTACTGTCTTGCGGATAGATTTCCCGCGCTTTGGATGCTGTTAGATGTGGCTGAAGGAGCATGTCCACACTGTCCAGACACTTTCCGGCTGTAACGAGCATACACAAAGGCCTATCCTCTGATGGCTGGCTGGGTCACCCTTACTTGTTCTGATAAGACTATACACTTTTCATCGTCAATAATAATAACAACAACGATAGCAATAATGGTTATTTCCTCTAATACTGAAGTAGTGTAGGAACTAGCCAGGATAGGCTCCCCCATATGTGCCGTTTTGGCATACAAGTAAGGTAGTGTAGCCAACACTAATCCTCAGCTGTCTGAAAAATATTATCTTTGGATGTTATTCAAGGTGCTCTTTTCCGCAGGCTGCAGGCAGATTATTTGATAATTTTATAAGTTTAAAACGCTTCTCCCTAAATAACGAACTAATAAAATTAATGTCTATTTGATTAATAAACAATGTCATTTTTTTATAAATTTGTTTAAACTTCTTATTAATACATAAAGGAATCATTTATAGAGGGAAGTTAATACGGATGAGATCAGATAGGTGGTCAGATCTTGGTAATTAGTACATCTTACGGTGGAACGACCTAAAACCTTTTTACGAGCGAACGGTTCCAATATCAACAAAAGCAAAGGGCTAAAGTTTAGTGAAGCTAATACTTTATATTTGTACAAATTTACCTCTAACGCTGTAACTACTACCATATCATTTCAAACGTTTCACTGCTTTTCTATAAAGTAAACTTTATTGATAAGATCGGGTCGTCGAGCACTAAGCTTGCTTTTTCAGTAAGATAAATATTTTACGTCGACACAGAGTAAATATTTGTTTCAATTTGTATAGCAAAGTTCTCTCAGAACTAAATCTCTTAGAGCAGATAAAAAATTTACGAAGTTAACTAGAAAATTAAAATTTTTTACCGTAAAGAAATTGAACGGTAATAAACATTTGGACAAAAATATAAAAAACGAGGAACTTAACACATTAACTTATATATAAATACAAACGTGTGTTGTGTGTGTGTTGCGTACATACATATATACGCTGAGGCAGTAAATAAGATGTGTGACGTGGCGATTTGCACGTGTCTTGTGAGAGGTAGTATTAAGCAACACTCGAGTACTTTCTTCAATTTTCCAGACGCGGCTACCAGATTGTAGTCGATTATGCTACCGGTAGCCATATAATGTTTGCCACATTCCACACCATAGCCGGCCGGGTAATAAGTACCAGGGATTCAGAAGCAGTGTTAGTTAGAATTGGTGTGCATTAGCGGAGTTCTAATTATCGTGACTTGCAAATTATTGTGTCCGGACATTTGTAATTAGTCAATCGTATTGTAACGAGTATGGAATCAAACCGCGTAGAACAGCTGAGAACATTCTCCACTCCCCCCGTCGAGTGTGGCAGGTGTTGCGTCATTCAAGTAGATGGTTCTAGTGTGTTCCAGGCACACTTGAGACACGCATTAAGCCGCCGGCGTGCAGTAAGGAGGGAAAGCTGTACGGACCTCTGCGCGGCCTATATAAAGTCATAGCGGCCGGGTTGTCGGCTGAGTTACGTGAGCAATTTTTGTTAGCGCGGATCGAGTGTTTGTCGGAGTAAAGAATTATTGTGTTTATAATTGTGTAGACATTGTTACTGCGTGTGTACAAATCTAACTGGAGTTATTGTACGAGTTGATTATAAACTGTTATTTGTGGTAATTAAAGTTGGTTTTTAGTGACTTAATTGGTGTCTTCCAATTTGTTTTCCATTGTATCATACGACGATTAGTTACACTGTCGTAACAGTATTATATAGTGCGATACTGGTAAATAAGTGACATTTATTTTGCGTAAAATTACTGTGTGTTGGACAATCGTAAGTTTAAAGAATTGTTGTGTACGGGAGATTATTGTGTCTCATTCGTTGAAGCTGCAATCGAAGTTTCAAACGGCGATTTCAACTGGTCCCAAAATATTCTGTTTCAAAAACGACGATCCGTGCGGCAGTTAAGGGTATTTTGAATTAATATATTAAAATTTGTAATTATTATAATATATTATTACATTATTACCTACTCACAATTAGTCTTGTCCAATAATGAATAATAATAATATAAAATACTTTATACAAGAATATATTTTTTATATTTATTTGTATTTTATATAAAACGGTTTTGACAGTTTTTCTATATTATCCCACCAGATATTATAAATATGGCTACGCTGAAGAAATAAATAGTACCACATTGCTGAGTGACAGTCTGCCATTTTTATTACTAAAATTTCATGTAATTTGAAAACAATCACGTTGAAAATGTTTCTAGTCTTTTCTCAAACAGCCTTAAACATTTAGTCCCTACGTTATATTGCGTGTTTAAAGCAAGTTTCACGAGTCCTAATAAACATTTTTAATTAAATATTACTAAAACATAATAATATATCAGTATTTAAATGTGTGAATGAAAACATCAAGATATGCATACACTCGACTGAATCTGGCAAATTGTCAAATTTTGTTTACAACAATACACAATGTCAATTGTATCAGGTACTTGAAATATTTAATACTTTTCTACAAGTAAAATAATTGTCTAATCTAAGTGTGTCTGTGGGTGGGTAGTTGGATGCGCTCGCGTTTGTTTACATAAATTATAGATCAGATAATTAACTATTTAATTTTTAAACATTAAACAGTTTCTCTACAGTTTCAAATACGAAATATAGATCCTTTTATCCCCGAATGTCAATTCCTGAGCAAACTGAAGGTTTGGTTCCATTAAGAAAGCTCTCTTCTGCTGAAGACTGCCTCGTCATAACGGTTTGGTTCCATTAAGAAAGCTCTCTTCTGCTGAAGACTGCCTCGTCATAACGGTTTCCGTGCACTGAAATTGGTAAGTAATTCAGTTGGTTACTGACGGTGGTTAGTCCACCACTCCCAAAAGCATTAGAGTTGTAGCCAAAGTCTGCAGTTATGATGAGATCCAAACATTTGGCTTAAGATATTGGAGTTAAAAGTGGGTGCGAATTAGCCCGAATCTCAACCCCTTCCGAGTGTTTAGGTCCATCACTGGAACTAAAAAAACAGCTTTCGGGCCTAATTTAGAATTTATGATGTCGAGAGAGTAGCAAACGTACATAAAACAGTTGCAGAACTGAAAATAATAGACATTGTAATAAATTTATAAAAATGAAAAGGCTATTCGACAATGATATGTGACATTTCTACATGAAAATATCGGTATGGAGAACCATACATGACTTCCATGTTCTAAGATTTATATTTAAAATCATATTCGAAATGAAATATTTCCATAGAAACTACGTCTTTCTACTTATTGCTTCAGCATTAACCACAGTACTGTGGTCACTAACGTATACCACCTCACGTTTTCGCACTCGATTTTCACCGATGATGGCAGTCGATGGCACTGCCGAAAAGTCTGGTTTTGCAGAAAACATTGGACTACGGCTAAAGAGCCCGGGAAGCAATTTTAACAAAAAACTACTTCTTTGTTGCCGATTACGTAGTACACATATAAAAAATTCTCCCCTCCACCTTCAACTATAATTTTTAATAATAGAAAATTACCCGCACCCCGTTCACTTAACCTCTTCATTTAGAGATATTTCATCTACGTTTCTACAGTGGATTACTATGAGCATCTTATCAGGATACTTTATTTATAAAAATTAAGTACTTTACTCTTGCTAAATCATAAAATGTTTCAGGTAAACTACCCCTTTCTCTTAACCGATCTTCTCCAAAATCAACAGACCTTCCGTCCTCTACAATTCAGGGAAGCATGCAAAAAAATATTTGATTCAGTTTGAATGTGCGGCAGTTACCGTTCGTCATGGAAACATTTCTCTTGTTACAACATAAAATGTTGTAGGTAAACTACCCCTTTCCCTAAACTGATCTTCACCAAAATCAATAGACCTTGAGCTCTCAGCAACTCAGGAAAGAGTGCAAAAAATTATTTGATTCTCATTGAATTTTCGGCAGTTACCGTTCGTCATAAAAAAAATTCCCCTTTTTAAAACATAAAACGTTGCTGATAAACTACCCCTTCCCTTAACCGATCTTCAACAAAATCAACAGACCTTGAGTTCTCTTTAGTTCAAAAAGGTATGCAAAAACCTAGTTGATTCTGTTTGAACTTACGGCAGTTATCGTTCGTCATATAAAAAATTACCCTTGTTAAAACATACAATGTTGCTGGTAAACTACCCCTTTCCCTTAACCGATCTTCACCAACACAAATAGGTATTGAGAACTCTACAATACAAAGCTGTCTGCAAAACATCATTTGATTCTGTTTGAATTTGCGGCTGTTATCGTTTACTATAGAAAAAAATTACACTTGAAAAAAAACCGTTGCTGGTAAACTTCCCCTTTCCCTTAACCGATCTTCACCAAAAACGACAGGTCTTGGGTACTCTACAATTCAGGCCTGCATGCAAACAATTATTTGATTCTGTTTGAATTTGCGGCTGTTATCGTTTGCCATAGAAAACACCCTTGATAAAACATAAAACGTTGCTGGTAAACTACCCTCTTCCATTAACCGACCTTCACCAATAACAATAGGTCTTGAGAACTCTACAATTCAAGGCTGTATGCAAAACATTAGTTGATTCTCTTTGAATTTACGGCAGTTATCGTTCGTCACAGAAAAAATACCCTTGTTAAAACAGAAAACGTTGCCGGTAAACTACCCCTTTCCCTAAACCGATCTTCACCAAAAACAATAGGTCTTTAGTACACAAAACAAAACAGGGCTGTATGCAAAAACGTATTTTATTCTGTTTGAATTTGCGGCTCTTATCGTTTGCCATAGAAAATACCCTTTTAAAACATAAATCTTTGCAGGTAAACTACCCCTTTCCCTTAACCGATCTTCACCAACACCAATAGGTATTGAGAACTCTGCAATACAGGGCTGTATGCAAAACATCATTTGATTCTGTTTGATTTGTGGCTGTTATCGTTTACCATAGAAAAAGTAAAAAATTACCCTTGATAAAAAACCTTTGCTGGTAAACTACCCCTTTCCCTTAACCGATCTTCACCAAAAACAATAAGTCTTGAGAACTCTGCAATTCTGGGCTCTATGCAAAATATTATATGATTTTGTTTGAATTTGCGGCTGTTACCGTTTGCCATACAAAATACCCTTGATAAAACAAAAAACGTGGCAGGTAAACTACCCGTTTCCCTTAAACGATCTTCACCAAAAAAAAAACGTTTTTAGTACCCAAGAAATCAGGGCTGTATGCAAAAACTTATTTGATTATGTTTGAATTTGCGGCTGTTATCGTTTGCCATAGAAAACACCCTTGATAAAACATAAAACGTTGCTGGTAAACTACCCTACCAGTCTTCAACACGTTGAAAATGTTTCTAGTCTTTTCTCAAACAGCCTTAAACATTTAGTCCCTACGTTATATTGCGTGTTTAAAGTAAGTTCCACGAGTCCTAATAAACATTTTTAATTAAATATTACTAAAACATAATAATATATCAGTATTGAAATGTGTGAATGAAAACATCAAGATATGCATACACTCGACTGAATCTGGCAAATTGTCAAATTTTGTTTACAACAATACACAATGACAATTGTATCAGGTACTTGAAATATTTAATACTTTTCTACAAGTAAAATAATTGTCTAATCTAAGTGTGTCTGTGGGTGGGTAGTTGGATGCGCTCGCGTTTGTTTACATAAATTATAGATCAGATTATTAACTATTTAATTTGTTAAACATTAAACAGTTTCTCTACAGTTTCAAATACGAAATATACATCCTTTTATCCCCGAATGTCAATTCCTGAGCAAACTGAAGGTTTGGTTCCATTAAGAAAGCTCTCTTCTGCTGAAGACTGCCTCGTCATAACGGTTTTCGTGCACTGAAATTGGTAAGTAATTCAGTTGGTTACTGACGGTGGTTAGTCCACCACTCCCAAAAGCATTAGAGTTGTAGCCAAAGTCTGCAGTTATGATGAGATCCAAACATTTGGCTTAAGATATTGGAGTTAAAAGTGGGTGCGAATTAGTCCGAATCTCAACCCCTTCCGAGTGTTTAGGTCCATCACTGGAACTAAAAAAACAGCTTTCGGGCCTAATTTAGAATTTATGATGTCGAGAGAGTAGCAAACGTACATAAAACAGTTGCAGAACTGAAAATAATAGACATTGTAATAAATTTATAAAAATGAAAAGGCTATTCGACAATGATATGTGACATTTCTACATGAAAATATCGGTATGGAGAACCATACATGACTTCCATGTTCTAAGATTTATATTTAAAATCATATTCGAAATGAAATATTTCCATAGAAACTACGTCATTCTACTTATTGCTTCAGCATTAACCACAGTACTGTGGTCACTAACGTATACCACCTCACGTTTTCGCACTCGATTTTCACCGATGATGGCAGTCGATGGCACTGCCGAAAAGTCTGGTTTTGCAGAAAACATTGGACTACGGCTAAAGAGCCCGGGAAGCAATTTTAACAAAAAACTACTTCTTTGTTGCCGATAACGTAGTACACATATAAAAAATTCTCCCCTCCACCTTCAACTATAATTTTTAATAATAGAAAATTACCCCCACCCCGTTCACCTAACCTCTCCATTTATAGATATTTCATCTACGTTTCTACAGTGGATTACTATGAGCATCTTATCAGGATACTTTATTTATAAAAATTAAGTACTTTACTCTTGCTAAATCATAAAATGTTTCAGGTAAACTACCCCTTTCTCTTAACCGATCTTCTCCAAAATCAACAGACCTTCCGTCCTCTACAATTCAGGGAAGCATGCAAAAAATATTTGATTCAGTTTGAATGTGCGGCAGTTATCGTTCGTCATGGAAACATTTCTCTTGTTACAACATAAAATGTTGTAGGTAAAACTACCCCTTTCCCTTAACTGATCTTCACCAAAATCAATAGACCTTGAGCTCTCTGCAACTCAGGAAAGAGTGCAAAAAATTATTTGATTCTCATTGAATTTTCGGCAGTTATCGTTCGTCATAAAAAAATTCCCCTTTTTAAAAGATAAAACGTTGCTGATAAACTACCCCTTCCCTAAACCGATCTTCAACAAAATCAACAGACCTTGAGATCTCTTTAGTTCAAAAAGGTATGCAAAAACCTAGTTGATTCTGTTTGAACTTACGGCAGTTATCGTTCGTCATATAAAAAATTACCCTTGTTAAAACATACAATGTTGCTGGTAAACTACCCCTTTCCCTTAACCGATCTTCACCAACACAAATAGGTATTGAGAACTCTACAATACAAAGCTGTCTGCAAAACATCATTTGATTCTGTTTGAATTTGCGGCTGTTATCGTTTACTATAGAAAAAAATTACACTTGAAAAAAAAACCGTTGCTGGAAAAACTACCCCTTTCCCTTAACCGATCTTCACCAAAAACGACAGGTCTTGGGTACTCTACAATTCAGGCCTGCATGCAAACAATTATTTGATTCTGTTTGAATTTGCGGCTGTTATCGTTTGCCATAGAAAACACCCTTGATAAAACATAAAACGTTGCTGGTAAACTACCCTATTCCATTAACCGATCTTCACCAATAACAATAGCTCTTGAGAACTCTACAATTCAAGGCTGTATGCAAAACATTAGTTGATTCTCTTTGAATTTAAGGCAGTTATCGTTCGTCACAGAAAAAATATCCTTGTTAAAACAGAAAACGTTGCAGGTAAACTACCCCTTTCCCTAAACCGATCTTCACCAAAAACAATAGGTCTTTAGTACACAAAACAAAACAGGGCTGTATGCAAAAACGTATTTGATTCTGTTTGAATTTGCGGCTGTTATCGTTTACCATAGAAAAAGTAAAAAATGACCCTTGATAAAAAACCGTTGCTTGTAAACTACCCCTTTCCCTTAACCGATCTTCACCAAAAACAATAAGTCTTGAGACCTCTGCAATTCTGGGCTCTATGCAAAATATTATATGATTTTGTTTGAATTTGCGGCTGTTATCGTTTGCCATACAAAATACCCTTGATAAAACAAAAAACGTGGCTGGTAAACTACCCGTTTCCCTAAAACGATCTTCACCAAAAACAACATGTTTGTAGTACTCAAGAAATCAGGGCAGTATGCAAAACCTTATTTGATTATGTTTGAATTTGCGGCTGTTATCGTTTGCCATATAAAATACCCTTGTTAAACATAAAACGTTGCAGGTAAACTACCCCTTTCCCTTAACTGATCTTTACCAAAATCAACAGGTCTTGAGAACCCTACAAGTCAGGGCTGTATGCGAAACATTATTTGATTCTGTTTGAATTTGCGGCTGTTATCGTTTGCCATATAAAATACCCTTGTTAAACATAAAACGTTGCAGGTAAACTACCCCTTTCCCTTAACCGATCTTCTCCAAAATCAACAGACCTTCCGTCCTCTACAATTCAGGGAAGCATGCAAAAAAATATTTGATTCAGTTTGAATGTGCGGCAGTTACCGTTCGTCATGGAAACATTTCTCTTGTTACAACATAAAATGTTGTAGGTAAACTACACCTTTCCCTTAACTGATCTTCACCAAAATCAATAGACCTTGAGCTCTCAGCAACTCAGGAAAGAGTGCAAAAAATTATTTGATTCTCATTGAATTTTCGGCAGTTACCGTTCGTCATAAAAAAAATTCCCCTTTTTAAAACATAAAACGTTGCTGATAAACTACCCCTTCCCTTAACCGATCTTCAACAAAATCAACAGACCTTGAGTTCTCTTTAGTTCAAAAAGGTATGCAAAAACCTAGTTGATTCTGTTTGAATTTACGGCAGTTATCGTTCGTCATATAAAAAATTACCCTTGTTAAAACATAAAATGTTGCTGGTAAACTACCCCTTTCCCTTAACCGATCTTCACCAACACCAATAGGTATTGAGAACTCTACAATACAAAGCTGTCTGCAAAACATCATTTGATTCTGTTTGAATTTGCGGCTGTTATCGTTTACTATAGAAAAAAATTACACTTGAAAAAAAACCGTTGCTGGTAAACTACCCCTTTCCCTTAACCGATCTTCACCAAAAACGACAGGTCTTGGGTACTCTACAATTCAGGCCTGCATGCAAACAATTATTTGATTCTGTTTGAATTTTTCGGCTGTTATCGTTTGCCATAGAAAACACCCTTGATAAAACATAAAACGTTGCTGGTAAACTACCCTCTTCCATTAACCGACCTTCACCAATAACAATAGGTCTTGAGAACTCTACAATTCAAGGCTGTATGCAAAACATTAGTTGATTCTCTTTGAATTTACGGCAGTTATCGTTCGTCACAGAAAAAATACCCTTGTTAAAACAGAAAACGTTGCCGGTAAACTACCCCTTTCCCTAAACCGATCTTCACCAAAAACAATAGGTCTTTAGTACACAAAACAAAACAGGGCTGTATGCAAAAACGTATTTTATTCTGTTTGAATTTGCGGCTCTTATCGTTTGCCATAGAAAATACCCTTTTAAAACATAAATCTTTGCAGGTAAACTACCCCTTTCCCTTAACCGATCTTCACCAACACCAATAGGTATTGAGAACTCTGCAATACAGGGCTGTATGCAAAACATCATTTGATTCTGTTTGATTTGTGGCTGTTATCGTTTACCATAGAAAAAGTAAAAAATTACCCTTGATAAAAAACCTTTGCTGGTAAACTACCCCTTTCCCTTAACCGATCTTCACCAAAAACAATAAGTCTTGAGAACTCTGCAATTCTGGGCTCTATGCAAAATATTATATGATTTTGTTTGAATTTGCGGCTGTTACCGTTTGCCATACAAAATACCCTTGATAAAACAAAAAACGTGGCAGGTAAACTACCCGTTTCCCTTAAACGATCTTCACCAAAAAAAAAACGTTTTTAGTACCCAAGAAATCAGGGCTGTATGCAAAAACTTATTTGATTATGTTTGAATTTGCGGCTGTTATCGTTTGCCATAGAAAACACCCTTGATAAAACATAAAACGTTGCTGGTAAACTACCCTACCAGTCTTCAACACGTTGAAAATGTTTCTAGTCTTTTCTCAAACAGCCTTAAACATTTAGTCCCTACGTTATATTGCGTGTTTAAAGTAAGTTCCACGAGTCCTAATAAACATTTTTAATTAAATATTACTAAAACATAATAATATATCAGTATTGAAATGTGTGAATGAAAACATCAAGATATGCATACACTCGACTGAATCTGGCAAATTGTCAAATTTTGTTTACAACAATACACAATGACAATTGTATCAGGTACTTGAAATATTTAATACTTTTCTACAAGTAAAATAATTGTCTAATCTAAGTGTGTCTGTGGGTGGGTAGTTGGATGCGCTCGCGTTTGTTTACATAAATTATAGATCAGATTATTAACTATTTAATTTGTTAAACATTAAACAGTTTCTCTACAGTTTCAAATACGAAATATACGTCCTTTTATCCCCGAATGTCAATTCCTGAGCAAACTGAAGGTTTGGTTCCATTAAGAAAGCTCTCTTCTGCTGAAGACTGCCTCGTCATAACGGTTTTCGTGCACTGAAATTGGTAAGTAATTCAGTTGGTTACTGACGGTGGTTAGTCCACCACTCCCAAAAGCATTAGAGTTGTAGCCAAAGTCTGCAGTTATGATGAGATCCAAACATTTGGCTTAAGATATTGGAGTTAAAAGTGGGTGCGAATTAGTCCGAATCTCAACCCCTTCCGAGTGTTTAGGTCCATCACTGGAACTAAAAAAACAGCTTTCGGGCCTAATTTAGAATTTATGATATCGAGAGAGTAGCAAACGTACATAAAACAGTTGCAGAACTGAAAATAATAGACATTGTAATAAATTTATAAAAATGAAAAGGCTATTCGACAATGATATGTGACATTTCTACATGAAAATATCGGTATGGAGAACCATACATGACTTCCATGTTCTAAGATTTATATTTAAAATCATATTCGAAATGAAATATTTCCATAGAAACTACGTCATTCTACTTATTGCTTCAGCATTAACCACAGTACTGTGGTCACTAACGTATACCACCTCACGTTTTCGCACTCGATTTTCACCGATGATGGCAGTCGATGGTACTGCCGAAAAGTCTGGTTTTGCAGAAAACATTGGACTACGGCTAAAGAGCCCGGGAAGCAATTTTAACAAAAAACTACTTCTTTGTTGCCGATAACGTAGTACACATATAAAAAATTCTCCCCTCCACCTTCAACTATAATTTTTAATAATAGAAAATTACCCCCACCCCGTTCACTTAACCTCTCCATTTATAGATATTTCATCTACGTTTCTACAGTGGATTACTATGAGCATCTTATCAGGATACTTTATTTATAAAAATTAAGTACTTTACTCTTGCTAAATCATAAAATGTTTCAGGTAAACTACCCCTTTCTCTTAACCGATCTTCTCCAAAATCAACAGACCTTCCGTCCTCTACAATTCAGGGAAGCATGCAAAAAATATTTGATTCAGTTTGAATGTGCGGCAGTTATCGTTCGTCATGGAAACATTTCTCTTGTCACAACATAAAATGTTGTAGGTAAAACTACCCCTTTCCCTTAACTGATCTTCACCAAAATCAATAGACCTTGAGCTCTCTGCAACTCAGGAAAGAGTGCAAAAAATTATTTGATTCTCATTGAATTTTCGGCAGTTATCGTTCGTCATAAAAAAATTCCCCTTTTTAAAACATAAAACGTTGCTGATAAACTACCCCTTCCCTAAACCGATCATCAACAAAATCAACAGACCTTGAGTTCTCTTTAGTTCAAAAAGGTATGCAAAAACCTAGTTGATTCTGTTTGAATTTACGGCAGTTATCGTTCGTCATATAAAAAATTACCCTTGTTAAAACATAAAATGTTGCTGGTAAACTACCCCTTTCCCTTAACCGATCTTCACCAACACCAATAGGTATTGAGAACTCTACAATACAAAGCTGTCTGCAAAACATCATTTGATTCTGTTTGAATTTGCGTCTGTTATCGTTTACTATAGAAAAAATTACACTTGAAAAAAAAAACCGTTGCTGGAAAAACTACCCCTTTCCCTTAACCGATCTTCACCAAAAACGACAGGTCTTTGGTACTCTACAATTCAGGCCTGCATGCAAACAATTATTTGATTCTGTTTGAATTTGCGGCTGTTATCGTTTGCCATAGAAAACACCCTTGATAAAACATAAAACGTTGCTGGTAAACTACCCTATTCCATTAACCGATCTTCACCAATAACAATAGGTCTTGAGAACTCTACAATTCAAGGCTGTATGCAAAACATTAGTTGATTCTCTTTGAATTTACGGCAGTTATCGTTCGTCACAGAAAAAATATCCTTGTTAAAACAGAAAACGTTGCAGGTAAACTACCCCTTTCCCTAAACCGATCTTCACCAAAAACAATAGGTCTTTAGTACACAAAACAAAACAGGGCTGTATGCAAAAACGTATTTGATTCTGTTTGAATTTGCGGCTCTTATCGTTTGCCATAGAAAATACCCTTTTAAAACATAAAACGTTGCTGGTAAACTACCCCTTTCCCTTAACCGATCTTCACCAACACCAATAGGTATTGAGAACTCTACAATACAGGGCTGTATGCAAAACATCATTTGATTCTGTTTGAATTTGTGGCTGTTATCGTTTACCATAGAAAAAGTAAAAAATGACCCTTGATAAAAAACCGTTGCTTGTAAACTACCCCTTTCCCTTAACCGATCTTCACCAAAAACAATAAGTCTTGAGACCTCTACAATTCTGGGCTCTATGCAAAATATTATATGATTTTGTTTGAATTTGCGGCTGTTATCGTTTGCCATACAAAATACCCTTGATAAAACAAAAAACGTGGCTGGTAAACTACCCGTTTCCCTAAAACGATCTTCACCAAAAACAACATGTTTGTAGTACTCAAGAAATCAGGGCTGTATGCAAAACCTTATTTGATTATGTTTGAATTTGCGGCTGTTATCGTTTGCCATATAAAATACCCTTGTTAAACATAAAACGATGCTGGTAAACTACCCCTTTCCCTTAACTGATCTTTACCAAAATCAACAGATCTTGGGAACCCTACAATTCAGGGCTGTATGCGAAACATTATTTGATTCTGTTTGAATTTGCGGCTGTTATCGTTTGCCAAACAAACAAAATTACCCTTGATAAAAAAAACCGTTGCTGGTAAACTACCCCTTTCCCTCAACTGATCTTCACCGAAAACCATAGGTCGCGAGTACTCTACAAATCAGGGCTGCATGCAAAAAATTGTTTGATTCTGTTTGAATTTGCGGCTGTTATCGTTTGCCATAAAAAAAATCTACAGACACACAGACACACACACACAGACACTTTTCGAAAAATGACTTTTTTCATGTTTTTAGTGTAGTACAATCATATTCTGCAATAATCTCGAACACAATTTTTTTTGCCATCACCATACTTCCATTTCCTTAAGGAACATGGAAGTAAAATATCGATATGGAGAACCATACACGACTTCCATATTCTAAGACTTTATTTGAAATAATTTTCGAAATGTAATATTACCATAGAAACTACTTCTTTCTACTTACTGCTTCAGCCTTAACCACAGTACTGTGGTCACTAACATATACCACCTCACGTTATCGCACTCGATTTTCACTGATGATGGAAGTCTATGGCATTGCCGAAACGTCTGGTTTTGCAGAAAACATTGGACTACGGCCAAATATCCCGGGAATGAATTTTAACAAAAACTACTTCTTTGTTGCCGATAACGTTGTACACATATATATAATATCGGTATGGAGAACCATACATGACTTCCATGTTCTAAGATTTATATTTAAAATCATATTTGAAATGAAATATTTCCATAGAAACTACGTCTTTCTACTTATTGCTTCAGCATTAACCACAGTACTGTGGTCACTAACGTACACCACCTCACGTTTTCGCACTCGATTTTCACCGATGATGGCAGTCGATGGCACTGCCGAAAAGTCTGGTTTTGTAGAAAACATTGGACTACGGCTAAAGAGCCCGGGAAGCAATTTTAACAAAAAACTACTTCTTTGTTGCCGATAACGTAGTACACATATAAAAAATTCCCCCCTCCACCTTCAACTATAATTTTTAATAATAGAAAATTACCCCCACCCCGTTCACCTAACCTCTTCATTTATAGATATTTCATCTACGTTTCTACAGTGGATTACTATAAGCTTCTTATCAGGATACTTTATTTATAAAAATTAAGTACTTTACTCTTGTTAAATCATAAAAGGTTTCAGGTAAACTACCCCTTTATCATAACCGATCTTCTCCAAAATCAATAGACCTTCCGTCCTCTACAATTCAGGGAAGCATGCAAAAAATATTTGATTCTGTTTGAATGTGCGGCAGTTATCGTTCGTCATGGAAACATTTCTCTTGGTACAACAAAAAATATAGCAGGTAAACTATCCCTTTCCCTTAACTGATCTACACCAAAATCAACAGACCTTGAGCTCTCTACAACTCAGGAAAGAGTGCGAAAAATTATTTGATTCTCATTGAATTTTCGGCAGTTATCGTTCGTCATAAAAAAAATTACCCTTTTTAAAACATAAAACGTTGCTGATAAACTACCCCTTCACATAACCGACCTTCAACAAAATCAACAGACCTTGAGTTCTCTTTAGTTCAAAAAGGTATGCAAAAACCTAGTTGATTCTGTTTGAATTTACGGCAGTTATCGTTCGTCATATAAAACATTACCCTGGTTAAAACATAAAATGTTGCTGGTAAACTACCCCTTTCCCTTAACCGATCTTCACCAACACCAATAGGTATTGAGAACTCTACAATACAGGGCTGTATGCAAAACATCATTTGATTCTGCTGGAATTTGCGGCTGTTATCGTTTACTATAGAAAAAAATTACCCTTGATAAAAAACCGTTGCAGGTAAACTACTCCTTTCCCTTAACCGATCTTCACCAAAAACGATAGGTCTTGAATAATCTACAATTCAGGGCTCTATGCAAACAATTATTTGATTCTGTTTGAATTTGCGGGTGTTATCGTTTGCCATAAAAAACACCCTTGATAAAACATAAAACGTTGCTGGTAAACTACCCTATTACATTAACCAATCTTCACCAACAACAATAGGTCTTGAGAACTCTACAATTCAGGGCTGTATACAAAACATTAGTTGATTCTCTTTGAATTTACGGCAGTTATCGTTCGTCATAGAAAAAATACCCTTCTTAAAACATAAAACGTTGCAGGTAAACTACCCCTTTCCCTTAACCGATCTTCAACAAAATCAACAGACCTTGAGTTCTGTATAATTTAAAAAGGTATGCAGAAGAGTAATTGATTCTGTTTTAATCTATGGCAGTTATCGTTCGTCAAATCAAAAATTACCCTTGATAAAACATAAAATGTTGCTGGTAAACAACCCTATTCCCTTAACCGATCTTCACCAAAACCAACAGGTCTTGAGAACTCTACATGTCAGGGCTGTATGCAAAATATTATATGATTCTGTTTGAATTTGCGGCTGTTATCGTTTGCCATACAAAATACCCTTAACAAGACAAAAAATGTGTCTGGTAAACTACCCCTTTCCCTTAACCGATCTTCACCAAAAACAATAGGTCTTTAGTACTCAACAAAACAGGGCAGTATGCCAAAAAGTATTTGATTCTGTTTGAATTTGCGGCTCTTATCGTTTGCCATACAAAATACCCTTTTAAACATAAAACGTTGCCGGTAAACAACCCTATTCCCTTAACCGATCTTCACCAAAACCAACAGGTCTTGAGACCTCTACATTTCAGGGCTGTATGCAAAATATTATATGATTCTGTTTGAATTTGCGGCTGTTATCGTTTGCCATACAAAATACCCTTAATAAGACAAAAAATGTGTCTGGTAAACTACCCCTTTCCCTTAACCGATCTTCACCAAAAACAATAGGTCTTTAGCACTCAACAAAACAGGGCAGTATGCCAAAACGTATTTGATGCTGTTTGAATTTGCGGCTCTTATCGTTTGCCATAAGAAATACCCTTTTAAAACATAAAACGTTGCCGGTAAACTACCCCTTTCCCTTAACCGATCTTCACCAACACCAATAGGTATTGAGAACTCTACAATACAGGGCTGTATGCAAAACATCATTTGATTCTGTTTGAATTTGCGGCTGTTATCATTTACCATAGAAAAAATTACCCTTGATAAAAAACCGTTGCCGGTAAACTACCCCTTTACCTTAACCGATCTTCACCAAAAACGATAGGTCTTGAGAACTCTACAATTCAGAGCTGTATGCAAAATATTATATGATTTTGTTTGAATTTGCGGGTGTTATCGTTTGCCATACAAAATACCCTTGATAAAACAAAAAACGTGGCTGGTAAACTACCCCTTTCCCTTAAACGATCTTCACCAAAAACTATAGGTCTTTATTACTCAAGAAATCAGGGCTGTATGCAAAAACTTATTTGATTCCGTTTGAATTTGCGGCTCTTATCGTTTGCCAAAGAAAATACCCTTTTAAAACATAAAACGTTGCTGGTAAACTACCCCTTTCCCTTAACCGATCTTCACAAACACCAATAGGTATTGAGAACTCTACAATACAGGGCTGTATACTAAAAATTATTTGATTCTGTTTGAATTTGCGGCTGTTATCATTTACCGTAGAAAAAATTACCCTTGATAAAAAACCGTTGCCGGTAAACTACCCCTTTACCTTAACCGATCTTCACCAAAAACGATAGGTCTTGAGAACTCTACAATTCAGAGCTGTATGCAAAATATTATATGATTTTGTTTGAATTTGCGGGTGTTATCGTTTGCCATACAAAATACCCTTGATAAAACAAAAAACGTGGCTGGTAAACTACCCCTTTCCCTTAAACGATCTTCACCAAAAACTATAGTTCTTTTGTACTCAAGAAATCAGGGCTGTATGCAAAAACTTATTTGATTCCGTTTGAATTTGCGGCTCTTATCGTTTGCCATAGAAAATACCCTTTTAAAACATAAAACGTTGCTGGTAAACTACCCCTTTCCCTTAACCGATCTTCACCAACACCAATAGGTATTGAGAACTCTACAATACAGGGCTGTATACAAAAAATTATTTGATTCTGTTTGAATTTGCGGCTGTTATCGTTTGCCACAGACAAAAATCTATAGACACACTGACACACACACACTGACACACACACACACACACACACACACACACACACACTTTTCGAAAAACAACTTTTTTTCATGTTTTGAGTGTAGTACAATCAGAATCTGCAATAATCTCGAACACGATTTTTTTTGCCATCACCATACTTCCATTTCCTTAAGGAACATGGAAGTAAAAACGGCGGGGGCTGTGTCGGAGCAAATCGGCCGCAAATCTTCAGAGCGTAGAATACGTCTGTGTGCTTTAGGGTTGCTAATGTGTTATGAATAAAAATGTACTGCAGGAATGGATAAATGTACAGTTCCGATGCCGCTAAATAGCTTTTGTTTATTTACTTGTTACTATGGTAATTATTTCTAGTCTTGTTGACATCTTTAATAGTAGTATCTAATATATTTAATTACTTATTCATTGCATCATCAGAAATACGTATAAACATACATATTATAATCGCTTAAGACAATTACAAAATATATAGACCTATCTGTATAAAAAATTACAAAATATATCAATACAATCGCATAGTAAAAACATTAAAAACTGCAGGAACGGATAAAGGTATAGTTCCGACGCCGCTAAATATCATTTGTTTATTTACTTGTTACTATGGTAATTAATCCTGGTCTCCACGGTTTTGCAACGGCATCACTTTAACAGCCACTATCTTTACGTCCATCTGGAACCACAGTCTGTCACAAAAATCACACGCGTGTCCAAATTCATTATTAAAGATATTTTGTGTATGTGCTTTGTAGCTAACTGCCACGTTTTGCTGAATTCGATCGGCCGATACACTTGCGAAGTCGGGCGCTCTTCCTCATCCAACTTGACTTCAGTATTTATTTCCTTGTTTTTTAAGCGTTGTCGGTAAATCCTCTGACGTTCGGCATTAGTCATTTTGGGCTTTTTGAATTCCCCATGATTTTCTCTACTCTCCTGTATGCGTTTACGATACTTTTGAGCACGTTTAGCATGCATATACCGCGACATTTTGTCCGAACACACGATTTTTACAACTTGAATTACGATTATTCAAACCTCTTAATAATATCACCGCTATTACGGCACACTATGTAGATAGTGCTCGATGAGACAATTTTAACGACACCTCACTCAACGTTCTATCGCATCGGAAACCGGAGAATACTAATTTTAGTGCGCAAAACATTTCTATTTCTCCCCCGCTCACCACGAGCTGGATGATGTAATAGCGCGCTTATATTGTGGTATTTATTATCTTTGTTCCTTTATCTGTCGAATGGTACCTCATATAAGCGTGAATCGTTTGTCATTTAGATAATATTTCAATTTCAAACGTGACGTAAAAACGTAACGCTCGATTTTCTGGTTGGATGTGCCTGTTGCTGGCCTGAAAGGTAAGACGTATTCTACGTCAAAACGTATGTAAGGTTTATAAAACTAAATACTAGTTTCATTTTCTCTCAACTATATTAAGTTTTAATATTTATCTTTTTTTAAAACATGCAACAGTTCAGAAATCAATTTTTTTGCAAGTGAAGCACAAATCAATCTACACACGTTGTTAAGTAAAATACCAATATAAATGCCCCTTACAGGGGAGACAAGTGTCTGATCAAAGCTGTTTAAGGTTTATGTATACAATTAGAAAGTGGATTAAAGCAGATGCATTAAAATAGACAGAACATGTTGTATAAATAACGCAACGTTGTTTAATAAAACTGCTTTCGACATGGAGAAGCTTATTAACAAAACGCAAAAGTGTATCTACGAATAAATACTAATAAGCCTATAATTTTTATAAGGCTACACCAGTTGATAAATAATGCAAACCAAAGTAATGATTAACTATTATTAGGATGAAGATGAACGTTTAAAGAAAATGAGATTTTTTAAAATTTTATTTCAGATTAATAAAACATATAACATCAAATGTTTTTACATTTTAATTCATCGTAAACAAATTAAGATTTGATTCCATTTTGCTTTACTTAGTGGAATACTAAATTGAATTGAATACTAAAAAATAAAATAAAAGTAATATAAAATAATTATTAATTGATGATTACTTAAGGAGTGTGTCCAGGGAAAGATTTATATAATTATTACACCCAAACATTTGACGATATGACACCAAAAAGTACATCACCGAATCAAAAAAGTGAGAAGCGATTTCCTAATTATAAAAGCGTATCTTCAAACCATGACTTTAGTCTCAATGTTGGTTTATGAGTGAGAGTGTTATAAATGTCTTTCCTTGTTCTGTGTAGCTGCGGAAAAATACGTGAAGTTATACACCTATAAGTTTGTGTTATACAGAAAACAAACAACGTTAGAGTCAACGTTATATTCTTCATTTTACCTCCGCAGTATTTAATAAATATTACGTTCAAATATTTATATTTTGTATTCATTTATTTATGAGTCTATCTTAAAATATTGGAACATACAATTTTTAATGTCAACAGACACTAATTAATTTGTGTCTGAAACTAAGGTTAGTTTAAGATATTCAGATTTCACAATACTCTAAATGATGAAACATTGTCAAAACTTGTAATATTCAAATTTTGTCATCATATGATATTATGTTGTCACTGCCTATTTCCAATCTTATACTAAGTTTGTAGAATCGTTTATATAACAACTGACAGATTATATTACACACCGTAGAAATAAGACCCTATAGGTGTGGCTACCTGTAAAAAACATCCTAATTGATGCATTCTAAGTGCACAAACAAAGAGAAAAACGCACGCAGAAGACAGTCAAAGAGAAACTAAATTTACTTCTGACTACTAGCTGATCCTTATATTCGGTAGACATATAATTTCAATTTTGTAACGGCTGATAGTTCTGACTGGAAGCTGCTAGATCCTACACTTGCGACTATCTACAAAGTTCTCCTTGCACAGCGGGGTTGTGTTTATTAATTTTCCCCCATTAACCCAGATTCCTACTCTTGTTCGTCGCTTGCACACGATGCCACTTCTCAACGGTACAGTACAAATTAATTATGAAACTGAAGTGACTTTTACTTACTCACCGTAGTGACATTAACTAACATTTATAATTTTGTTATAATTAAACACATCTTCCGTGTTTTTTGTTGAGACTTGTCCATAAGGAATCTGTAGCTGATCATGAATACTTGTAAATGTATTGAACGCCTTGTGTAAAGTTACTTCAATAAGAAACCAGAATTGAAATTATTTAAGTTTACATGTTTTAATTGAATTTAATATTTTCTTTTCCTTTATCCTTAACTTCATCTTTGCCTTCTCCTCTTCCGCCTTCCAGGATTAGGCCGTAAGCCGGGAAACGAATCTCAACTGCAGTTGTCTACTCGAATCTCATCGTAAAGGTAGTTGCGTTTCCAAACCATCAGGCAACTCCAAACCTCCTTACCTGTCTACCGTCGCAGTTGGGTGTCCCCTCCTCACTTTCCACAAAATAGTTGCGTTTCCAAACCATCAGGAAACCCCAAACCTCCGTAACTGTCTACCATCGCAGTTGGGTGTCCCCTCCTCACGTTCTATAAAGTAGTTGCGTTTCCAAACCATCAGGCAACCTCAAACCTCCGTAACTGTCTACCGTCGCAGTTGGGTGTCCCCTCCTCACTTTCCATAAAGTAGTTGCGTTTCCAAACCATCAGGCAACCCCAAACCGCCGTAACTGTCTACCGTCGCAGTTGGGTGTCCACTCCTCACTTTCCATAAAGATTCTTCCCAGAGAACATAAAATCTATTATTTCTATTTCATACATTATCGCTCTCGGCCCTTACACCGTACTCCACCTTTATATTATAAAGTTTGAGACGTGTTCAAACAGCATAACATTATTAGCCTTACTATTTTAATTTCTGACGGCATTTTACCCTTCTGATGAGTTTTGTGTTTGTGTCGAAATCTTTTAACTGTTCAGCGACCACAAGCATTCTATCCACTTACAGCTTGTTGTAAAACATCTTCATATTCTTCAGTTATCCCTGGTCGTCTGCAAAAATTATTTTTTTCACCGCTACCGATGAAGTGATAACCAGCCCGGAACTCACACTACTTTTCCAGACACGATTAGGTCATCAATATAAATATTAATCAGAGTTGGAGACAGATTATATCACCGTCTAACTCCCGTATTTTAAATGTAACTCTCCGTCATTTCTTTACCCGTTTCCATGACAAACTTGGCATCACTGCATGTCACCTGCATGTTTTGTACCAAATGCTTTACTATTATTGCATTCCAACAATTTATTATTTCTCTTTCCGACAAATAACGTCTTTTTAAATGTTATATGCAGTTCCTTACCTAACTTTTTTTTTGCAAGACAGACAAGTATTTACGCAGATTTTTCTATCTTTAATTCAATTGTCATGTGCGCGTGCACGCGTAATTATTCGTGAGTCCCCATACCATTATAAAAGATCTGTTATCATATTTAATATTCTTAGCTTCGTTGTATATTGTAAACTAACTACAAAAAACTATCTTTAAATTTCTAAAACATACGATAGGATAATATCTAACTTAATAATTTAAATAATGCTTTAAGTTTCTTTAGAGATAAAAGTTTCAAATATCAGTAGATTTCTTGTGTACACATTCCATAATGACAGTATTAGATAATATTAGGCCTCGTATTTGCTTTGGAATGTTTTTAAAATTAACTTAAATTATTTCATTAATAAATGGCAAGACAGTAAGAAGTGTAGACTAAGCAGCGAGTGACGGCATGAACTGCAACCAACCCGCCGTACGATGGTGATCTTTACATTAAAATTTTTAACAAACATTTATTTCTCATTTCCATTTAAAATAGCGTCGTTTATCTTATTTTAAAAATTAAAATGTTACGAACGTTTATTCTTTAGTATGTAGACAAATACAAAACTCAAGAACGTCGGATACGGTGACCAGTAGAGTTTTCTAAATATCTAAAATTTGTAACACAGACACTATATAAAGTGAAGGCTAATTATATCACTTATATAAATTTTATGTAGGAACCAGTATAAAAGGAAATTAAAACATACTCTAAGTTAGAATTAAATAAGAAAAAATCGGTGTGGAGAATCATCCATGACTTCCATGTTCTAATTAATTATAAAATTACTTTTAATATGTAGGTACACTGAGAACGAAACTAAATATATCAGCACTCTTTTGGCAAAAACGCTCAGAAAGATAATCAAAATACAAATTGTACAAGTTGGTAATATTTTAAAAATAAAGAATAAATTTGATTAAATTATCTTTTATTTAAACAACGCGATGGAAACCGAATACGCCCTTGTAATATGTGAATTTCTGAAAACAAACAAATTATTTTGTTTACGTATCCGTGGTTACGATATTTTGTTTACATGGAACGATATCAATTGTTAATATTTTATTGAATTGTTTTTAAGTTTTCAGTCGAATAAATTTATAACATCAATTTAAAAATTAGCCCTCTCCCTTTCAACTACCCTTTTCATTTATAGATGTTTCATATACCTTTCTACAGTGGATTATTATGATATTCTTTTCAGGATACTTATTATATTGTCCAGGATAACATAGAACGTTTGTGTCTGTAATATTTGACAAGAAGCAGAGGTAGATATGGTGACAAAAAATTAAAAGAAAATTAGATATTGTATAAAAGAAAATTAAAACATATTCTAAGTTAGATTGAAATAAGAAAAAATTGCATTTGGGGGTTCAAATCTTACAATACAAGTAGGATTTTAATTTATAGCTAAATTAGATCTTTTCCTACCAAAAGGTATTATTAAAAAATGTACTACTTTTATAATTTACATTAAAAGTTCTTGGTACTTTTTACATGTAACAAGAATCAAGGTATTATGTGCGTTTCTGAAAAGAATGTAAGGTAAAACCGATAATTTTGAAAAGTGAGGAAACTTAGACACGATATGACGTGGTGAAATATAGTGTGTTTTAATTGTTAAATCATAATAATCTGCTGATGGTTGTTCGGTCGTTGCTCTTTTCATGTACAACAAAAATTCAAAAATAGTTTTTGAATAACACGTGTAACAGAATTCATAAGTTACAAGTGGGATGTCCAAAATAATGTTTTGGAAATTACTGCAAATGACGGAGGACAAATTTTTGTCGACGTTTTCTGTAAAAGAATGACCACCTTCCTCAAATCAGCTCGTATTGCTGAAAAAACTATACAGACCTTGTAATAATTCTGAATATACAGCTAAATGTATAGACTCTGCAAAAAGTAATGGAAAGTAAATTATGCTTACGGCTTAGATATTTCATTATAATCACAGTTTAAAGTAAATCATATTCAAGGGTTTCCAATTTATATTCTTTACTCCAATGCGCTTAGAATAATGCTGTAATACATGTAAAATGTAAAACATGCAGTATGTAGGAAAACAAATATAATATATTGTGCACTCTTTACACTTCAATTATGTCAATAATCCCTCAAATTGTATTTAGAAATACAGAATGCTTTCTTCGGGTCTCAAGCAAAGCTTAGAATACGCTAACGTCTACTTATTGTCTGTAAATCAACATCAACCATGACCAATAAGTAAACACAGAATTCGTAAGTTTTGAATGCACTTACAAAATTAAGGATTCCTAACTTTCAGAGTGCGGTGAAGCTACAGAGCTTCAAAACTCACAAATTGACAGGCGTCAGGAGTACATGTCGCTGACTGAGTGGTACTTGTCAATCGATTGCCACTGTCACACCACGTAATTTCTGATTGACAGCGTCAGTACTGAGAGCTGCAGTAGTGTTGTTGAGCCTTTGTTTGAAATATTTTCTCATCACAGCTGAATTCAAAATTTTTGGAGTGTTTACATTTTAGCCTTCCCTCTGCTCACCCACAAATGGGCTTGTAGTCAATCCGTTTGCCGCACCTGAGTCGGCGTATTTATGTGGGCAGGTATGCTTTTTCTGGTGAATGTAAGCAAATAAACTGTTTTCACCCATTTTTTGTGTGCAAACATTGCTGTGCTAACAAGTTTACGGTGAAAAGGAAAGAGAGGAACACAAAAGTTGAGCCACTAAAGTTTAAATAACCGTCTTGTAAAAACCTGATTAATTAGAAACGTAAGGGCGTGATTTTAATTTTGTTGTTTATAAGTCGAATTAGATTTCCTAACCTATGGAAAGAGCCATTTGACAGCCTACAAATAAGTCTGGGATTATGGCTGCCATCTTCCTGAAGGCAGAAATTTAGTCTGAGGAGCGTATAAAGTTTACTGCAAGTTCCTATTTTTTTTTTTTTTATAAACAGTTTTTTGGTACAATAACGGACTTGCTCATTATCTTTTGTACGTATTTTTCTAAATAAAAATGCCAGTGGCTTTAGTCGTTCTCTATTTCTGATAGAATAATTGTATGCTACACTTTAGTGTGTGCTTCAAAACGTTATTATTTATTTGTTTATTTTCTAATTATATATATACACTACTGACTCGGATCAAAAATTTTTTATTGGTAAAAATAGCCTAAACGAGTTTTCGCTTCGTTAGAGCCTCGTCAGAGGCTGCAGGTAGAAGCACTGTCCTCCTGCTTTTGGTGACGCCGTCGTTCAAAAGTTTGTTGTGTGCGTGTGTGTGGTGTAATATGTTAAATGTTAAAATAATATGTGTGATTTAAACTGTGTCTGTTTGTTCACGATGTTGTTTCTATTTGTTTTTTTGTGTTTGTATATTCCTAGTTGTTCAAGAGTGTCTTGTTTTCGGCCTTTTGTGTGTACGTGTAGAATTCCCATGTCGTTTTTTATGTTTGTGTACGTGTTGTCTGCCTACAAGCCTCCAAGTCTCCACAAGAAATCTTGGTATGTCCAAACGCTTGAAGTCGGCAGGCCGAGTACTAATATTACTCTGCAATGGAGTTGCAGCCTATCCATAAGACGTTTAAACAAATACCAAAGCAAGCAACATAAATCAACAAGATATTTTGACCTGAAACTATCCAGAAAAATGTAAATTAAGTGGAAAATTTACCACCTCCACACTACGTTGTACATAGATAGATAGAGTAGCAGGCTCTAAGCCTATCAAGTAAGGTGTAGAGAAAGAGGAGGAAAAAGAAGTAATTATATTACAACAAAAACATACGCAGGTAATCGTGTACTTAATGTGGTATGAGTATGTAAAGCATAGACTCTCTATTTAAATTAACTTACACCAGCGTAAAACGTGATGGATACTAGGTTGGATACAAACTTAGCAAGAAGCAGCAAGTTACATTACGATCACAATGCTCTGGGAATTCGGCTGGTGACAAGACTTGTTTACAAGTTTGTACTGAGACAAAATCTTATCACGTACAACATTTGACGCTTGACGCGACGTTCGTTATAAATTATGAAAACAGGCCGTGCTCACACGCGCGTGATGAATATGTTGTTGATTAAACATGACTTTCACGCAGTTTGTATATTCTATGTTTTTTGGTAATAATGAAGTTCTAATTACATGTTTAGCACAGGCGACGCTCACCTAGATGGCGCCCTCTACAAAGTAGAATTTTGCCATCCTCCCAACTAGTTTTTTCCCACGATAGTTTGAAAACTATATCATCAATTAGCAGTGGACCAAAAATTGGCGCATTAGATTATATGAGATGAAGTCAGTAAATGTAAATTTTACAAATCTAATGATTGGTCATCGAATACCAGTTATAATTATTTCGTTACCAACTGCTTATGCTAATACACCTAAATATTTAGGAATGACATTAGACGCCAAACTTAAATGGAAGGAGCACGTCAAAAAGAAAAAGCAGGAGTTGAATCTAAAGTTCAGGAAAATGTATTGGCTCTTGGGAAGACAATCCCAACTGTCAATCCATAATAAATTGCTCTTGTGCTAAAGCAAGTGCT
Organism: Magicicada septendecula; assembly: GCA_034769895.1. Taxonomy (NCBI): domain Eukaryota; kingdom Metazoa; phylum Arthropoda; class Insecta; order Hemiptera; family Cicadidae; genus Magicicada; species Magicicada septendecula. The sequence continues at coordinate 170,165,243 of CM068375.1, forward strand.
AAAGCCTATCTGGACCTATGGGATACAACTCTGGGGCTGTGCATAGAAATCAAACATAAATATAATTCAAACATTTCAAAACAAGGTGCTTCGGTGCATTGTTGATGCACCATGGTATGTAAGAAACGACAACTTTCACAGGGATTTAAAAATTGAACTTGTTATTGAGGAAATAAAAAAGCAGGCAGTGAAGCATGGGCAACACGTCTTGCAGCATGTACACCCTGGGATACGGCGACTGCTGGATACAACTAATGCAGCTAGAAGGCTGAGACGAACTAAACCACTTGATCTGATGGATGTTAGTTAAATGGGGAGATTTTAGCCAGTGGGTTATATCTCTTGATTAGTGTCTTTAGTTATGAAATGTAAATTACTAGATGGGTAGTACTCAGTTGTAATAATAATAATAATAATAATAATAATTAAAAAAATCAATTAGCAGTATGAATGGTAAAAGACAAAGTCTGTAAAACGTGTAATAAAGATTAAAATTTTCATATACGAGGAAACAAAAAGTGCCTCAGAATTCTTCACTAAGTAAAACTAGATGTATTAATATAACTTACAAAACAGCTGTTCTCAATCAAACACTTATAATTATTCATTTAAACAAAACGTAGGTGTCAGACACTCTGTGGTCCATACCTATGCGCATCGGTGTACACAGAAGTCACGCACTTGAAACTTTGTAAACAGTTCCAATGTCCTAAAACAAATTAAAAATGATCGATTCACCTAAGCATCAAAATATTAAAATTCCTTTAAAAACGAGAGCGATCCGCTCGACACGAACCCGACGACGAGACGACGGTACCAAAGTAAATATGTAAAGTAGGCCACAATTTTGAACTTTAAGTCTTTTAAGACGCTTATAAAACAGTGTTCTGAAAATTTCTTACTTGAATAAAACTGACAGCAGTCTTTAAGCAGTATTCTACACCAATGTCCTCTGTTTCGAGTTAGAGCTTCCTCTTCCGGGACTTCGATGCGGCAACTAACGAATCAATAAGGAATTTTCCGTACCGTCTTCTTCTTCTTCTTCTTCTTCTTCTTCTTCTTCTTCTTCTTCTTCTTCTTCTTCTTCTTCTTCTTCTTCTTCTTCTTCTTCTTCTTCTCTTTTTCACACAAACATTCTTTGATTTTTTTACAAATGGATAACCGGAGTTTACTTTTAAGTTTTTGTATAATAAGCTTTAATTTTCACGTGGTTGATTTGAAGCTTTTAATTTTATCTTCCACCTTTAATTTCCTCGTACAGAATGATTAGCTCTTCTAGAAATTGCAGGCGTTTAAGTTAGTTAATTTTATTGCCCAGCGCTTTGAGGTACATGCAAATATGGAGAATAGGAAAACATGCAAGGGCAATTCATTACGGGTTTTTTTAAATTCACAAATACACCCTGGAATTTCTATATTGTTATTAGTGCCAGTATACTGATTTTGCCTATACGGTAATTTTCCAAGCTTTTGTCTGAATTTGTTACGTGACTCCCTAGATAGATGAATCGTTCCGTATTAACATAGGTTATGTCTCCTTATATATTATTTGGTTTGCCTGTAACCATTACTTTTGTGTTGCCTTTATTAATTGTAATCCTACACCACTGTTGATTTTCTCCACACTTGTGATTAACTCACTATGCTCTTCTGTGTTACCGGTTGAAGTGTCGTGTCATCGTACTACTGTAGACTACAATACTGCAACGACGGAACAATGGAGAGTGTCGTTCTGCGTGTTTCCCGGCCAGCCGACCAGGTGTGTGTTTCTGTCAAGGCCGCACTGAAGTATCCTCTAGACTTTTCGAGTGCTTGTTCATGCAAATTATGAAATATCTGCGGACTATAAATAGACAACAGTTGCCGCTTAGAAGTCAGTGGTGTTGAGCGATTCCTTTAGCGCGGATCGAATGTTTATAGCGAAGTTTTGTTGTGTTATAATTAGTGCGGATTTCTTATAGTTGAAATTATTATTGCGTGTGGACAAATTAATTGAATTGTTGTAAGAGACTATCTTGTTGGCTACAAATTATTAATTGTGATAATTAAAACTGGTTATTAGTGATTTCACTGGTGCCTTATATTTTGATTTTCACTGTACCGTACGAAGATCAGTTAGACCGTCGTAATAGTACTGTCTACCATTTATTGTGATGCCACCTTCCTTTCCGCCTGTGGGTTCCCTGTTTGTCTATTTTCCTTTGCTTTAAATAGTACAAAACTCAGTATCCTCGTCATAGTCAAGAGGTAATAGTTACATCAAACAGAACCATACATTATTCAAACTGAGACCACTGGAAACAAAATTATTTCTAAACTGGTTATCAGAATAATAGTAGACAATCAAGGATCACTGCCTGGCACCTGGCAATAACGGTCCAAACTCTCAGTACTATTAGGTATCATTTGCTAAGCCGCTGTCACACTGTAAAACTGCTGACGGTTTTATCAGACTGTAAATTGTTATCACCTAAATTGTTTAATCCATTCCACCTAAATTTATAAAGTAAGAATTGTCAGGACTGTAAAATTAAACAATATTAATAACAAAAAATGCTGGATTATTTGGCGGATTCGAGTGAGTGTTCACCCCCCCCCTCTGCAGACAATGGTTTTATTCTACCGTGAAGAATAAAAACGTATTGAACGCTTGTCCCGGTTTATACAAATGTGAGTGTAAAATCTTAAGCATAAAGAAAACCATTTTCATGCTTAAAAAGTTAAATATGACGGTACTTAAGAGTTTTTAAAAATTGACTTAATATTACCTAAAATCTATATCTTAATAGCTAAGTAAAATCGTCTAAAAGTATTGTTTCAAAACATATCATAACGTACTTATATTTTAATTTATATAAATTTATTTACGGATAAGCTTGATCATGATTAACGTCATAGTGTTGTTTGTGACCCTAGTAATTTCGGCGCTGATAAAGGTGTAGACTAGAGTGTAGAAGAGGAACTCAAAATTGTTAAGTTTTAAACTACTGAGGCGGCACATTGTTTTAGTATAAAGAATGGTTCCTTCTCTATCATCATTTGGTAAAAAAGTGATAAAACAGAAAATAAAGCTAGTGAGCTCCACTGTTAGTGTTATTAGGTAATCATTTACTAACCCGCTGTCAAACTGAAAACCCACTGGCGTTTTCATCAGACTGCAAATTGAGCTGGTGAGCTGGTTTTATCAGATTGTGGTGAGCTGGTAGCCTGTCAGTATCATTTGAACATCGCAGCCGTACCATGCATTCCATAAAAAATCTCCCGTAAAATTCGAATAGAGCTTAAGTAAAGACGTAAAATGTAAATACGTAATTATTTTTTTACTATAACAATTTTAATTAGGCTATAGCATAATCAATTCAAACACATTCTTAAACTACAGTTTGACTCATTTGTCTTTTCACCAATTTATAATAATTGAGAAGAAAACACACGTATGCAAACCATGCAGCGTATATTTATTTTTTATTATTCTGCTAACGTATTGTGTATTTCAAGATGGATACCGCGACGAGATGTATTATAGATTCACAACGAGACCTCTAAAAGTAAATTGTGTTTGCTTTGTGCGGAGGTCGTCTGGGAGAAGTGTTAACCAACTGGAGATGTTAAAAACGACACCACAATACATTCAAGAACTCTAAGGAATAAGAGCACTTTGAGATGTGCCAACCTCAACAGCAATCTGTTCAAGTATTTATTTACATAAGGATATTGCAGTTTATTTTTGGAAACTATTTCTCCGCTAAGAAGTTTTGTGAAATATCTGTAAACACTTTAGTAATGTATATATATTACACTTTTATTTGATAATAGAATTATTACACTTACCTACTCTATTTAGACCCAGATTAGATGTAACTAGATTATGAATCTATTTAGGAAAATAGAAAAAGCATTTAAATGTTTACCTTTTCTCCAATTTTTATCTGAGTATGTGAAAATCTACGATAAAGGTCACGTTGTTTCATGTAATTTTGTAACTGGATATTTTCTGATACAAGTATTTATTTTAACTCGCTCCTAAAATGAGTATTTCGCTTAATAATTTCCTGTTAAAATGAGTATCGTGTAAGAAAGCAAAACATTTGTAAATTGGAAAGCTCTAAAGACGCTCAACAGAAAATGTACCGTATAATGAATTGTCCATATTAGCAAGAAAACAACACAGTTACTTTAGTTTTAATTTTTTTTTTCATAAAAGCAAACTAATTATTGTAAGTAAAATAATATTATAATTGCACAACTTCCATAACTTTAACTGCTACTAAACTACATAAACAACAGCAGGTAGAACACATCATAAAATATTGTCAGATAATAATTTTTTTTAGGCTTTTAAGATAAGACGAAAGCGCATTGTCGAATGCTAATATTAGTCACATAATTGTTTAATAGGAAAAATAAAATAAAGAGGATTAAAGAAAACATTGTATACTAAAACAAAATTAAAGTACCTGCAAGAATAATGGGGTTTGGTTCTTTAAGTATAAGCTACAAAATAAACAAATCCATGATTCCTTCATAACCGAAGTTTCTGTGAAATGATTCAAAACAAGGCTTTCTTTCAAATTTTAATGTAGGCCTACCTGACATAGGTGATCTGTCTCACAGGGAGAGCTTACACCAGAAACACCAGATGGTCTGAGGATAATGGGATATTGTTCTTACATTGTCCTTATACGTCCAATCAGGAGAACTGATTTTTGTAATATAACACAATAAAATTGTTACTTAAAATTTCATATAGTAACAGCATATTTAATTAGAGAAACAACAATTATATAATACATTTTACAGAGCCGGAGCTAAGAAAATGAAGGAAAAGAATATCACAAACAATAGAGAATGTACTGTTTGATGAAAACCTAAACGTCTTGTAAAAGATAGTTTTTGTGAAATGATTTAAAATAAAGATATGTTTCTAATTTTTAACATACCTTATGTAAGTGTTTTGTGCAACAGAAACACGAGGTGATCTGAGAACACTAGGTATTGTCCTTACCCTGTTCTTATGCGTCCAATCATATTTAGTAATGTATATAGAGTGTACAGACTTAAAGGCCGCCTATGTGTGCATAAACGTACACGCAGATGTGTACACAACATTTTCTGATAACATATAAGCGATGTACATGAGTGCGCAAGTATGTCTAATTGTTTATTTTTCATTCTTCTTTACAGTTTGTAGGCTTAAGTCGTAATGATTAAATTCGTCTGAGATTTAAATACTTGAAAATCACGTTTTACCTGTCTGTGTCTTTAAGGAGTATTTAATAGCCTCTGGATGAATATTTAAAAATATGAATTAGATATTTGTCATATTAGGTGAGCAGCCGATAAATAAACATAAATTTTACTATAGCCAAGGCTAAAAGATGGGGGTGGTATTAGGTAAAATAAGATAATAAGTAATGGTTAAAAAGTAGTTAAAAACTTGTGAATAGTAGTGGTAACGACGGCTATGATAATGATGATGATGATAATGATGATAATATAGTGTTTCATCTTTGCAACCTCGGTTTACTTCTGTGTCTCTAACTGAAAATCAAGTGAGAAAAACAGGTACACACACAACGTATATCTTAAAATCTTTATCGATTCTTCACAAAGCGATTTTGTACACAAATATCAATAGTATAAAATTGAGATCTACAGGTCTTTTATTGAAAGCGTTACCCATCGGAGTCAAAGCAACTGTTATCGTGGTAATTATATTTCTCTGGCATTAGTATAGTTACTAAAAAACATACAGTGTTGACATGTTGTTGTTGCACGTGAATGAATCGGTTGCATTGAAGGCGATAGCGTGAAGTTGGTGAATAATAGTTGTGGACTCATTTGACATTTGACAGTAATCTCATTTTACTAACTTAGCAGTATAATCGGTGCACGGAGCAATTCGTTTGGTTCACACAGAGAGTTCCGGGAAATGATATGCAATTAAGAACACATTAGTACATCAAAGGCTTCCGAATGTTAATCTACAGGCTGTTTTAGTTATAAAGTACATTACACCTACTTCTAATTCAGTCATTCAAACAATGTTAATGCAATTCAGCTAAATTACAAGTTTCCCCACTTTATGCTTTTTAACTGATTTTCGCCACAAATTCTGAAGAAAATCTGTAACAAGTTAAACGTATTCCACAAGTCGACAAATAACTGAAGTTTAATTTTAAAACTCAATTTTGTAGTTCTATATAGTCAATGAAACTGAGATAGAATACTGTCCACATATTTGACTGCGTATTGATCACAATCGTCATTATCTCTTGCTAATAAAAATTTGTAAAATGTAAGGACTTTTTGTAACTTATTCTGATTTTATCTCTAAAATATTCGGACACAATTGTATTTATGGCATAAACATAATATTTTCAATCCAAATATAATTAATTTTATAATATTAGATATTATAAATTGTGATACCTTAATTAACTTATAATCATAAATTAAAGAAGCAAATAATTATAATTTTTTTAATAACTATGTCTTTCTTAATGAACAAGCAATTATATAAATCCTATTTATATATGAATATAGTGTTAGATTTAGTTAGAGCGTGTCAATTTTATTCAGAAAGTTAGATGGGATTACAGTTAACTAAAAACTTCAGCATTTTCATTTAACGTAGCGCTAAAGGTAAAACGGTAAGCACTGTTAGAAACTATTACCAATATTACTATTTTCTGTTAAATTTTTCCCAATATAAAGGAACAAGTGATATTTAACTTAACGCGTGCAGTTAATCATATTTTAGGTTGAAGCATGTTGTTAATAGAACAACATATCAAGCAAATGTCTAATAATGACTCAAAAATGGTGACTAATAAATACAAGTGTTGTTAGACTTAACATACTGTCAAATTTAGGAATCTGGCAATATAAGAAGAATTTGTGTGTCATCATCACGTCATTATCAACTTCATTTGTGGATCCACATCACTTCATGGATTCTGGCCTGCTCAAAGAGTCGACTCCATTCGTTTCTATTATTTCATCTAGCATGTGAATATCTATATTGATACTTTCACCTTATCCATGAGTCTAATTCTTCGTCTTCCTCTGTGACCGTTATCCATAAGCCTTTGTTGGCTATGCTTTCTGTATTCTTCATACACTTGTACAATGGTAACAGAATACCTGGTATCTGATGAAGTTGCTACACTAATTACAATTTTAATTACATTTATAAATAAACGAAAACACTCATATACATTTTCTATGCTCAAAATTGCCCAACACACATCAATGTAGCATACAGTAAGGCCTATATTACACTACGCAACTGATTGCATGCAATTTCAAAGCTACGTGAAACTAGCTGCAGGGTACAACTACTTATAAACAGGCTGCAACTGCTCTGAAATCAGTTTGAGTAAGCCTGTCGTGTATACTACTACTATAAGGGTGTAATGTGTGTTTTTTTTTATATCTAAGCTAATATCAGAAACTACTGATCGTATAAATAAATTTTTCCCCACCATGTTCCTTGAAGTTTGAGGGTAGTTTCAGACATAAATTTGAACCGATAGCTTTAATAATTTTTCAGAACAGAATCTTAAAACGGTCATGAAATTTCTTAGTTAATCTGCGTATAGTGAAATTTTTGGCATGCGACAAATTGTCGTTCTATAAGATATAAGCTATCTGTGTGGTGTCAGGGAGTGAAATTTAGGTAAAATTGAAAATTTTAATTTGGTTTTTGTTGTAATTAAATATTTACTTTTGTTTTCGAGATAATGGTGGTTTTGTAAAAACTGTATACGTTGTTTACTTCCAATGTCACCAATGTCATGAAATGTCTTCGTTGTCCGCAGATAGGCGCGTTACGAGTTGTATGCAATAGGCTGCATTTAATTGGCTGCATTTAATCAACAACTTGTGATAACGCACTTTAATACTTTAATATGCGTTCTAACATTGCAGTCGAAAATAAAACTAACTCCGCTTCTCGGCTTTTCCATCCCGGCTGTGCGGCATAGTAGTAACACAACCCCCCTAAAAGTCGTTAAGATAATCGATCAATGTTTAGAAGCAGCTTCTCGAATAATCTAGATCATTGTGTAATCACAACGTCTGCGAAGTGTCACTATGATAATATAGTGTTTCATCTTTGCAACCTCGGTTTCCTTCTGTGTCTCTAACTGAAAATCAAGTGAGAAAAACAGGTACACACACAACGTGTACCTTAAAATCTTTATCGATTCTTCACAAAGCGAATTTGTACACAAATATCAATAGTATAAAATAGATTTTTATACATATACGGTATGTATACATATACATATACATATACGATATATACATATACGGTACGTATGTTATCGCCTCAACGTAGCAATATAAATATTATGGTCTCATCAAGATTAATACTAATATCACCGCAGAATTACGGCGCCTGCATTAGCTGCTAACCTTTATCACCCCCCATCAAACATATGTTTCAAAACTCTTCTCTTAAATCCATGTATTAATTGCTCAAAATGTCCCTGTTTCTGAAACGTATGTTAACACCGGCCTTATAAGTGTTCTACTGGTTGCGCATTTAGTCTCTTAAAACGGTGTCTCGTTTTGCATAATTGATTAGCCGCAATAGGTTTTATTTCCCGTACATAACCTTCTGATAATCTGTGACCATGCAATTAGTATGTTTATTTGAGATCCCAGGTGTAAAATGTATTTCCTTACGCTAGCCGTTAATACCTGTGATTATACTTTTGTCTAGATGTATTTGGTTCTTCTACATGGTCTGTAATAGCACTTTTATAGAGGCTATCTTGAATGTATCAAATCTTGTATAAGGTCTCGTCCTGTTCTGGCGATTAGGTGTGTGTCTTTTGCGTAGGCACAATGGCAAGTCAACGTAATTGTCTCCAATATAGAGAGGATATTGTTCTAATATTGTTACAATTAACACTTCAGCAACTAGGGACTTCAAACTATACGGAATAGAATGTAGCTAAGACGGGAAAACAGCATTAGTTTCTACAAAAAATATGATTTTGAAGCTGCAACTTATGCAGCTTCAGATTACAATACTTGGTACGACCACCTCCTTTTGGGCAGCTAATGATCGGATAACATTTTAGCTAGTACGGCAAGATCACTAATACAGAAGTTTACTGGAATTCCTTAACTTCTGACCTACTACATCATATCAACAGCACATAATTTCTTTTGTTCTCTACAATAGAACGAATAAAATTTGAATAGTCAAAATTATAGAACCTGCCCACTTTAGACAAACAAGTTACATATTTTATGTCAAAATTAATATCAATAAAAACATAGTTATCATGTATGCTACCACGTTTCTTAAGATAATGTTCCATCCCATTATACATTATTTTACAAAACACACATTTTCTTTAAGCTATTTTTATTTTAATGTTTCATGCTTCGTTAGAGTAAAAGTTGCGTTATCAGGAAAGATCTGAAGATTGGTAATTTGGCTGTTTTTAATTACGTCAGTCCTTACAAGTACAATAAAGATGTTTTTTTACACAAAGCTCTTCACTAAAAACGCGGGGTGTGGAGCGTCGACGTTTACGCTATCTGTGTAGTAGCCTGTTGAATTGAGGTCTTGATTAAAATTTATGGCATCACAGATAAATCCTGAGACAAGAAAATCTTAAATCTGTAAATGCAAGACTGATAATGGTAATTAAACTAAGCGTTCACGATTAAATAACAACTACAAAACCTACGTTGTACCAGAGAGGGATTAATTGATATTTCTCAGTTGTACACATTTCATCATTAATTAATTACACCGTAATACAACGACAATGTATGTTTAAACTCAAATTGTACATGACATTAAACATTACACAGCAGCAATTAATATACAGTGAGAACCACTTATCTTAAAATTCCTTTCATGAGATACCACTACTTTTGATAACTATTTTTAACTTTGCGAAATTTGTTTTTTACAAGTATTAATTTGGTTATACATTTCTAAAAATATAACAATTCTATACATTACAATTTTTTTAAATTACTTGTTTAATTACGGTTATTACGTTTATACTGAAATACCGATAACTAAAACAGGAAGAAAATTAATTGCAAATAAACCGTTTGAAAAACGGTTATTGTGAAATCGTGAGGAAGTAAAACATGTTGGTGATTGCGTAACATCTGTTGACTGTTATACTCTGCATTCATTGACTTGAACAGAACCTTAGCTAAAAATACTAAAAAACAAAAACTTGTACGAGTTGTGCCGTGTTTTGGGAAAAACGCGGCGGTGTTCCTATATATATATATATATATATATATATATATATATATATATATATATATATATATATATATAGCGGAATGATTAAAATTACGTATTTGACCACGCGAGGGAATTACGTAAAAATCTACGTACGCTTAATCGGACTTTGTCATTGGGATCTACCCCTCTGCCGGCCGACTCGCGCGCGCCCTATCTCTGAGGTTACGTACAGTTTTTTCAAGAGCCGGTTTGTTCAGTTCAACTTTGGATTGCGCCGTATTAACGACTGGTCCCCGGCTGACAGAGTAGATGTAAAAGTTTTTTCGTCTTCCAGCTACTTCTATGGATAAGTAGAAGCCTACGTGACCTCCGGGTTTCTGATGTAGACGGAAATCTGCCCCGCTCCGGAAGGACGGCCGAACAACTGCCTCAGATGCTGTAGTTTCAAACACCTTCGTCAGCTATGTCAGCCGGAAGGATGGACTAGATACACCCAACGGAACCCTCTAACTCCACGCTACTAACCAGGTGAAATTTAACCTTATTAAACCTAAATCTTGTGGCCGATAAACTCTTTGAGACTCTCGTGTAGACGCTCCAGTTTGGACAATTATTTACGGACAATGGGTGTCATGTGTTATTTTGTAATTTGTAAGGCTTACGCCTCCTCTATCAATGTTATGTCTATCTCGTTCTGAGAGTGTAAACTCGGCCAGGGTCACGCACCACCCGGGTCGAGGGGAGTTTCGGTAAATAGGGTTGGATCTAAATCTGTTTCTGTCTTAAGCATGCCTGGACGGATGTATCTGTCCACGTTGGGAAATTTATGTTTAATTGATCTTTTGGTTAACGTGGGCTCATGTATTTTATTATTCATTAAAGATCTGGGAGATGTTTTAACCTGTGGTCGACTCCCGTAGGAGCCGTCCACTGCAGGTCTGTATATGTCAGATTTTGCTGGATCTCGCCCGACGCCTGACCCGGCCGGTAGTCAAGTTTTTATGAACACTGTAAGCTGGTTTTAGTACCTTCATGACATAGATTCCGTTTTACAAAATTCTGTTCCACTGTTCAGCTAATTTGTACACTTTAAATTTTGCCATTGCTAGTTAGATATTGTCACAGTTTGTATTTTACCATAGTAATTTTTGTAACGTTAACTTTTATTGCTCACTATACCAATTAATTAACCATTAAACAACACAAGATTAATCAGTATCAGTTATCAATATTCATGGTGGTCATGTTCCACTGTTTTTACAAATTCTGTTATGAAAATAAAAAGAAATATAAAATGCAGTTAGGCAACCGGGCATCCATGTTAACCTCGTGATGGCACTCTTCATCATTATCATTGACGAGATCCAAAATTGATAATTAAACATCGGCATGGGATTTGTGCGCAGGCCGCATGGCTTACATAGAACATTCAGATTACTACTTATCTAATTAAAATTTCTGGGCATGTCTGCTCCACTCCTTGGGATATATTAATTGAGGTTTTTGGGGTGTAGTTATTTATTATGTGAATATTGAGGTGGGCCGGATACTTGGTCAGAATAAGGGGGTTAAGGGTGTATAAAAGAGAAACTTATATACGCTGCTAACCGGGGTGAACATGTGATGTGTTACCTATCTGTAAATGTCTTTCTATGTCAATTATATGTGTGTGTTGTGTCTTATATGATTGTTCCATTGTTATATTTGATTATGCATGTGTATATTTCTATATATTTATATCATGTTAGGAAATGTGTAATTACTTGCAGGTCGAGATTGTGTGCCATTTTACAATTGTATTATTATCATTTATGTGATATTCAACGATTTACTATTCAATGATTATTCAGATATTTATTATTTATTCAATACTTATTGATGTTAATAATTTATTATTTATTGTTCAACTTTTGGCAATGCATATATTAATGGAATTATAACAACAATTAAGGGTTTTGGAAATGAACGATTCTGATTGTGAAATACTTAATTATCTTGCCTTAAGGGCGCATATGTTGTACAAGCAGAGCACAATAAATGTTGTTGTTGTTATCTTAAGATCAGTGTTTCATTTGCAAGTCCCATCATACTGGACCCAGCACAATTTTGGCTTCTCTAGGCTCTAGCCTAGTTCTAAATAACTTGTGGCCTCTCTTTCAAAAAAAAAAAAAAAATAAGTAAATAGAAAATTAAATAAAAATAAAAATAAATAAAAAAGCATAAAAAGGAAAGAGGGGTTACAGAGTTTACGGTATCCAGTACTTTTAATAAAACGTAGCCATTTTATATGTAATAAAGGAACCATTCTGAATATAGGAGTAAAAAAACACCACAGATTCATTTTAGATTCCAAAAGTTTGTTGCTGTCAATGTTGGGGAACTTCTTGATTGGTTCTGTGTGTGTGTGTGTGTGTGTGTGTGTGTGTGTGTGTGTGTGTGTGTGTGTGTGTGTGTGTGTGTTTTGACAAGACTTACAGGCCGGAATTATCTTGAACTTCTTCAAACATTTTACCGAACTAAAAGGAAAACGTTACACTACCGTCAAGAAATTATATATTGTTTAATAAACAACATATGTTGTGCTTCGTAAACCAAATTGCCGGCTCGATGTCGCCAGCAGAAACAAGAATTTGTGCCACCCAACTAAAGTGAAACTCCTCTTTAGATCAGTCCTCGAGGAAAACATTGAGGAACACACCATTGTGTACACTGATGGGTTGAAAACCGCGAGCGGAATGGGTAGTGCGTTTGTGAACAAGGGGGCATCCCACTCCTGGAAACTGCTCAAGGCAGCAAGTGTACGTATACGTCGCCAAAGTGTACGCGACGTGGCAGGCTCTTCATTTCTGTGAACACCGAAGTGAAAGGAAATTTGTTGTCTGTACAGATTTACTGAGCTTCCTAACATATCGGGACCGTTATTACATCAGATAGTATTATGGTTGTGCCATGAGGTAGATGGTCTTGGTTCATCTTTTACTTTTGTTTGGTGTCCGGGTCATGTACCGCTATTTTTGATGGTGACGAAGAAGCTGACGCTGCAGCGAGAAACGCTGTAGGCAGCCCACGAGTCGATGCGATTGCCATACGACCTCATGACGTAAAACTAGCTGCTACAAGCACCATTATTAATGTGTGGCAGGAAATGTGGAATACACAGCGAGCAAACTTTCTGCCTTGAAGCAGAGCATCCGTAAATGACAAGTAGCAGATGATCACAGTCATAGTTAACAAAATTGTACCACCAGACTGCGAATTGGGCACACGAGCTTGACGTCTTCATATCTCGTATAAGCAGAAAAACGACCCGTCTACACTTGTGGCGGAACACTTATAGTGAAACACATAATCGAAGACTGTAGTGCTAATACACAACTGAGGCAGAGACACAGAGTAAAAGGTAACCTGAAAGAAGACCTCGGAAACGGACACATAGCAACATACAGAACTCTGTCCTTCCTAAGAGCAGCAAAATAACTTGTAGAGGCTTTAAAAATGTCGTTTTGCGTATTAAAGTGTAGGAGTTTTGTAGTAGCAGTGAGTAGACACTTTGTGGAGTCAACTAACGTGTAGGTGAGAAGACAACATCGCGTCGACCAACGATCCTGGTAGACGTAATTGGGCTAAAGGTCATAGTTTCCGAGCCCCAAACATAAAAAAAAACATGTTATTTATATGCATGCCGATGTCCCAGCACACTTTACTCACAATGTACACCACTTTTTACATGAATTCTATGGTAAAAATTGGACTGGCTTTGGCGGAAACATATTGTAGCCTGTAAGATCACCCGATCTAAACACATTAACTTTTATGTATTGGGCCAATTTAAAAAACATAGCGTACTTAATTGCAGTTTAAAATATTGAATATTTACAACAAAGAATTACTAAAGGTTGCCAGCAGATAAGAAATACTATAGAAGTTTCTTAACGAGTGAGAAAATCCTTGTTTCCTCGACTACAGATCTGTGTTAACATTGAGAAGGGCACTTTAAATATTTTCTATGAATTCTTATACAATAACATCTTTTTTTTTTTGCATTTCTGTGTTGATGTTTTTGCATATTGGTGTTTTCGTATCATTCTTGTTTTTCCTATTAAGTCCAAATAGTTTTTTGTGATTCAAGTTTTGATGTGTAATTACGTAATTTTAGTTAAATTTATAAAAGGTATTATTTTAATAAAAAATCGGTATGGAGAACCAAACATTACTTCCATGTTCTAAGACTTATATTTAAAATCATTGAAATATAAATTGAAAATTTTAAAAAGTTTTACAATCTGAAATGAATTATTTCTATAGAAACTACTTCTTTGTTGCCAATAAAGTAGTACACATATACAAAATGATCCCCTCTCCGTTCAACTATCATTATCATTTATAGAAAAATACCCCTTTCCCCTTCAATATCGTTTGTAGATATTTCACCTACCTTTCTACAGTGGATTATTATGACCTGTCTTTTGGGATACATTATTTATCACAATTAAGTACTTTACTCTTGTTAAAACGTAAAACGTTGTAGGTAAACTACCCTTGGTTCTTAACCGATCTTCAGCAAAATCAATAGGCATTGAGTACTCTATAACTTGGGCACATATGCAAAACATTATTTGATTCTGTTTGAATTTGCGGCAGTTATCGTTCGCCATAGAAAACATTCTACACAGACACACAGAGGGACAATTTTCGGAAAATACTTTTCTTCATGTTTTGATGGTAGTACAATCAGAATCAGCTCTTATCTCGAACGCGATTTTTTCGCTATTACCATACTTCCATTTCCTTACGCAACATGGGAGTAAAAATAAAAGCTTCACTTTGTTATAAACTACTGTCAGTGTGATATTTTGATAAAAATAATACAAACATACGTTAAAATTGTTCCTGTACTGGAGGAATCAATATCCGGCACAAAAACAAATAGTGTGAATTTATGCGTAGCCTGTTTTCCAGCGTAGGTTATTTGCTCACGAACAAGGGTCACTGGCTAGGCTATCATTAGGTTTACAATAAAAAGCTCAATTTGTTATGTAGTAAACCGTAATTGGATCACCAGTTGCAGAAAGGCGATATGTAACAAAATCAGAATTTTACAGGAAACACAAAACACAAACATTTTGAATTATTTTAAGTTATTTTGCATTGGTTCTTTGGTTAGAATTAATAATGCTGCTTTGTAATATCTATTAGTCTGATGATACCAAAATTTTCTTTTACTGCATTCCTTCCAGATGAATTAAAATTATTACACATATCCCCTGTCTGAAGCTGACCAAGGTAAATAAATGAGATTTTCCTATTTTTTTAATGATTTGGTCACTCCAAAATTAAAAAAAATCATTTCACAGTTACTACAATAACTATTTATTAAGCCATTACACCAAAATCTTAAACCAAAAGTAAAACTGAATGATTATTTTAAAGAATATGTTGCTATAGTAATCTCTATTTCAGTTCAATTATGTTTTTTCCAGTAATCGGCTGTTACAAAAAGAAACATTTGTTATTACTTGTTATTACCACCTTACACATTACAAGAATGTCAATACTTGAAACACAAAATACACATTCCAAATAGTTATTTTTAACATTACATGTATTGAAGATGTGGGCCATTCATATATGACATCAAAAAAATGTTCATAACCAACTACGTACTGAGAAAACTTGCATAAATCTGTTATTTTCATGGCGTTTATTGGGATACGTCCAGCAGGGTACGCTTTTGTTGTAGGTAAATCAGGTACATTACGAACGTCAACAGCTAAAGTAAAAGTCTGACACACAGGATAATCAATAAATTTTCTTACTATTACCTTTCCTAGAATGTTAATTTTATATTCAAAATGTCTGTAAAAAAAACGTTGAAAGAAGAACGGTCTTTTACTCGAATACCATGACCTGAAGTCTCATCACTGTAACATGTTTTTTGTATTTTCGTAACCACCATGTCTTGAATGAATGTATGCAGTGGGTATTGACTTATTTTACTAAAAATCGGCCGGCATTACTAGCTTTAGCAATCATAGCCAAGTATTGTTCAGGAGTTTGTCGTATTATGTATTATTCGGTCGGTTTGACGGATTAGTCTCTTGATGCTGCCAAAATCCCGGTCGCACGGATGATAAGAATGTCTTCGTACAAGGAAATAGTTCGTAATACTTTCAAATCCTTTGCTGTCAGTTAAGTTTAACAAAAATCGTACCACTGTATTACTCTTATTTTGACCACATGTGCCATCACTGAAAAGAACAAGTTTTTTGTTGTCTCAAGTATTTTATTTACAAAATAATCCAATAAACAGGAGCACACTTCATCGAGTGACTTGTTACCTTTCCCCTCGTGGTAACAATAAAATACAGCCTTATTAGTTTTAACATTGTAGACACAGAATACGTAAAGGCAAAGTTGCCTAAGGTAAAAAATCTCCTGTACTAGAATTTCAGGGACAGGCAGATTTTGCATGTAATCAAAAGCTAAAACAACTGTATCGTCTTCATTATTTTTGGCAAAATTCTGCAGTTTACTGTAAAACGTTTTGCACTAACATTTCAGCAGTCGCTACTCTCTTTGCAGAATCATTTAAACAAGGGTCAATTTTCATTGACAAATGTTCACATACAGCACACATTAACTTGAGGGTGACCAAATGGAAAACCAAAATGTTCATTATAGAACTTACGGTAAAACTCATATTTAACTGTGTCACCAACATCTGGATTTTCTTTTAAAAATTAACCATTCATTATTATAATAAAATAATTATTATAATAATCACGAAATAAAAGCAACAACAGTCTTTCTGAAAACAAAACAATGTAGAAGATTCAACTAACAGCTGTTACTATTTTAAAGCAGAGTTGCCAACATCTTGCGTCAACAACCGCCGAAAGGAAAAGTGTTACACATATCCCGTTTCTGCACTCCATAACAATTTTATATACGTATTTTAGTCCAGTGTTAACTGTTAACCGATTTTTCAAAAAAATGTTACATATCCCCTTTCTGCATTTGGTGATTCAATTTGATAAACTTAAGGTTTACAGAGGTACTAGTGTTAAAAAGATTATTATAATTAAAGTAGCCGCCATTTTTAATTTTGAAATTATAAAATTAACTTAATGTTTTTGTTTATTAAGTAATCTTAATATAAACGTGTTTACCAAATTTCATTAAGATATCTTAATTTCTTCTTCAGATATAAAGTTTTCCTTAAAATATACAAAATGGCGACAAGACAGTAAACGAGACGTTTCTAGGACCTAAGTTTGTAAGAATTTTTTTCTGATATTGATCATCAGAATCTGAATATGTATAGTGAGAATACTTTACACCCTGTATATTTACACCTCGTTTCTTTAATATGTCCAAATAGCACTATACAATTAAATTTACTTTTGCCCCCTTTTTGCACCATCTTAGCCCTAATGTTACACCCTTCTAGAGCTATGAGTGTTGAATGAAGCCACACTATTCAGAGATCATGGTAGTCGTATTTCAGATATTGCTGGCTATCTGTGATATTGCAAGTAAAATTCTTATACTGTTGGGGAGAAAGAACCAAACGTCCAAAATAACAAACATACTGAACGGACTGCGTGTTGTGTGCGTGTGTGTGAATGCGCGCGCGCGTTGTGGTTTGTGAGAGCTTTTCTGTAATCAATTCAGGAAACCTCTGACTAATTGAATCCACATGTTGATAATAGTGTAGTCTATTACTACTGACAGATTACGTGAGCGGGCGTAATTATTTTGACGTTGTGCTGAATATGTTGACTTAGTGACAGAACGTAACAGCACCATCACTTACATTTTGTCATATCTTTCTATGGACGCACTTGCAATTAATTTGCTAACCGAGTACTTATTTTTTACCCTTTCTTACAAAATGAGAGTTCTAAAAATCACCTGGAATGTGTAGTAATATAGTTGCAACTCTTCCGTAAAGTAATATTACCGTAGGTTGTGTATACAGTGTGATACACAAGGAAACGGAGAAACTTTAGGGATGTATCCTACTGGGGAAAATAAAGAAAAAGTATATGTAAACATAGGTTCGGAAGTGTCTCGTTTTCCGTTGGGCCGACATTTTTTTTTAAGAAAATTTTATATCTCAAGAACAGGTTGAGATATTTTAATAGAATTTAGTAGGCCTATATATGTTTACATTAATGTCCTTTAGAAAACAAAAATCTAAGGCTGTTTTGAGACCTCTAATTTTAAAATGGCGGCAACTTTAATTTTTAACCACTAATAGCTCTGTAAATCTAAATTATATCGAATTATAGTTTGTTACATAAAATGTTACGCTTTTTATTATAAACACAATGACAATTTTTTGTTCAACTTGTTTACTAAATAAGCAAGTTATCTTGGATAATGGGTTAATTTTTTTTTACCTGACTTTGATTCCTAAAGTATAGTTATTACTATTTTTTTTTCAAAATAACTTAGTAACGATAATTTGTAACAAATTAAATGATTAATTTTGAATTAGACTATTGTCTTAAAAATTTAACTACGACTACTTACACATCATAATTTGAATAACATGAATTAAAATTATTTTGAATTAATAGAAAATAATAATAGCATGTTTCGATTTGTAGCATGAAAGAGCATATATGAAACATACCTGACATTTCAGCAATACTGAAGTTAGCTATTGTCGACAGTTACACGATAAGCAATAAGTAAATAAACACAAGCTAAGGAAATTGCCGTTAAGAAAAGTAACTGATGATATTATTTAGTTAAATTACATGTTTTGTAACTAAATTCACTAAAGTAAACAGATTATTTATAAACCTAATGTGATTTATTAAAAAACATGTTTACATGTTTACCAAATTTCATAAAATCGTCTTCATTCCCTGTTGAGATATAAACTGTTTCCTTAAAAACACAAAATGGCGTCCAGACGGAAAAGGAGACGTTTACAACCTATGTTTATATAAACGTTTTTCTTTATTTTCACCAGTAGAAAACATCCTAAAGTTTTCTCCGTTTTATCGTGAATCACCAATAGAAATATGGTTATTTCCTTCTCAGGAACTTAAATTCTAAGTGCATTCTCATAACTAAATAATGACGTGAATAATGAAATTGAATGTTTGTTACAGAACAAGGCATTATTTTTTTAAAATAACCGGCACTCCGGCGTGAAACATTACTAAAATGTTTGATTTTAATCAACAGGAGTTCAATTGTTTTATAGTTCGTACACCGCAACATTATAGGAAAGTAATCATCACTTGTGTCCACACGTAGTTCTATTTATTGATGTAAAAAACAATTTCTTTATAATTATTTCTCTTTAACTGTCTTAACTTTTTTCTCATTGCATATTCTACCAAGAATTGAATACTTAAATAGTTATTTACTGCATCAATTAGACATATTTACTTCAATATTCCATAAGGAAAGGGAAGTATGGTGATGGCGAAAAAAATCGTGTTCGAGGTAAGGGCTGATTCTGATTGTACTACCCTCAAAACATGAAGAAAAATCATTTTTCGAAAAGTGTCTGTGTTTGTGTGTGTGTGTCTGTGTATCTGCGGGTCTGTGTGTAGAATTATTTCTATGGCAAACGATAACAGCCGCAAATTTAAACAGAATCAAATAATTTTTTGCATAATTCCCTGAATTGTAGCGGACTCAAGGTCTGTTGATTTTGGTGAAGATCGGTTACGGGAAAAGGGTAGTTTATCTGCAACGTTTTATGTTTTAACAAGAGTAAAGTACTTAATTTTGATAAATAAAGTATCCTGAAGAGAAGATCATAATAATCCACTGTCGAAACGTAGATGAAATATCTATAAATGAAGAGGCTAGTTGAAGGGGTGGGGGAATTTTTCTAAAAATGAAAATTATAGTTGTAGGGGGAGGGGATAATTTTTATTTATATGTCATGTGTACTACGTTATCAGCAACAAAGAAGTAGTTTGTTGTTAAAATTCCTTCCCGAGCTGGTGGCCTAATGATTTCTACAAAACCAGACGTTTCGGCAGTGCTATCGACTGCCATCTTCAGTGAAAATCGAGTGCGCTAACGTGAGGTGGCACACGTTAGTGACCACAGTACTGTGGTTAAGGCTGAAGAGAGAAGTAGTTTATATGGAAATATTTCATTTCGAAAATTATTTTAAATATAAATCTTAGAACATGGAAGTCATGTATGGTCCTCCATACCGATATTTATAACTAAACCAAGAAAGTGTACTTCTGTGCCTATACTTTACTTATTAGCTGGATGCCAGTTATTTGATTGTTAAATTCACGTTTCACGACCGTACAATATTGTAATAAACGGCCACGGTTTGATACAGGTTCACAATATACAGTTATCTTCCTCCCTTGTCTTTGCTCATAATGATGTTTTAAGAGTCACATATACCACTCACCACATATTTTGTTCTGCTTACCACATTTATTACCAAGTTTCTCAGTTTCTCTAATACATTATAACTCTTTGTAACAGCTCATTATAACTCTGTATATTACAGCCCAATAGCTGGAATTCCTCGACATATTTAATAGTCCACTAATCTGAAAATTGTCGCTCCTATCTCTGGCAGCTCAGTAAAAATCAGGACCTTCCTCTTCAGCCTAACTCAGCCTGAGGAATAAGCGCTCACATAAAAAAATACGGTAACTGAAGTTAATGCCGCAGTGCTCTCTATTCACCGGTTGGCAAGCTATTCATAAAGTCGGCTTTATGTAGGACGTACCTCGTAGTCTCTTCCAGTAGAACAGTTTTACTGATCGTTCTTACAAAGTACTAAAATTCTAAGCAAACGAGTATTATTGATCTAAGACTATCACGGCCGGCGTAAACACTATTTAAACGACTGTAAGCCGGTCTGTGGTCTCATTGTGTTACAACCAGACGTTTCGGCTTCACAGTCGCAGACCATGTTGACTGATATAATATTTTGGCAGATGTTGGCCAAATGACCTGAGTACTGAGGTTGTTTTGCCTCAATACTGGGGTTATTTAGCAAACACCTGCCACAATATTTTACTACTAAAGAAGGCTTCCGATGATAAAGCCGAAACGGCTGGTTCTATCACCACGAGACTACAGCCTAACATCCCGTCTTACACTCGTTTAAATACTGCAGACAAATAATATTCATAATTAAAAAAACAACCAGTCAACTAACCCGATAACATTTAAAACAAGCTGTCTATAACATTCAGTACCACGTTAGTTTACACATTATACTGTGCATCACATTTCAGTGATTTGATTGATTTCATACTGAATAGCCGCATTACACATTAATATGAGCGAACATTGTCGAACGTTATTTTATTTGTTGCAAAGTGTCTGACGTTTGTCCTTGATTGGTTTCCATGACAATAAACAGTTTTTCATGAATATGTTTAGCAAGATAAACTATTGTGTCAGTAACTGCCTGTGACAGTGTAATAAGTGTAGTTTCATTTCCCTCAGCTATATTCCCTCAGCTAGTTTCATGTCCTTGCTCTACGTTCCCTCCAACTTCGCCTACGTACGAACAACTACGTTCCCTCCAGACTTCACCTACATTCAAACAAATTATGTCTCTCCAATGATTTCTGTGACAACCGTAAACTGCTGTCGAGTTCCTCTACCATTTCATATTCGTGTAATCTCCTAATACTTGCAAGTTTCCTAACACACGATAATAGTACGTCAACGTGTTAACAGGCCTACAGGCCAGTTGTTTTTTTTTTATATCTCATATGTACAGTTCCGTCAGTTCCTTCAATTATGTGCTAACCTAAATAATTCACTGCTAAATATTTTTTTTTAAGTAATTTTTATTGTTGCTGTAATAACAATGTAGTGAAACTACTAAGATACAACTAAATATTGCACATAATAAACAAAAACATACAAGGCTAAAATAGCACCTGTTTTCCCTTGCATAGAATCTACTGTATATTCTATGCTGTAGTCATTAAATACAAAGGCAGCCTTAGCTCCTTGTTATGAAGATACTGCACGATTATGCATTATTCATCATCATTACGTAGGCAGCGGCAGTGTTGGTAGTGTAAAAACTGTTTTGAATGTACCAGCAGAAACGACAGCTGTTTCAATACAACACAACGAGTAGGAAAGGAATACGTTTCTTGAAAACCTTGATTATTTTTATCTTCAAAAAGTAAAAAGTAGATTATCTTTAAGCTATTAGTCAAAATCCTCAGATTCAATATTATGTCTCTCAATATCAAATTACAACCACTGTAGAACCAGAAACGTCTAAGCTCAGGCGAAATCGGACCCTGTGAAACTGAAGAGTTTATTATCCGATACGGCACTATGCTACAGAAATATTTTAGTTAAATACTAAAAACTTTTAATAGTTATAACATTTATGAAGATGTACTGTATTGAAATAATGAAAATATAATTACTTTGTCGCATTTTGTTGCTTCAAAGTTTACAGTACTCCATACCCTAGACAGCTGACTTGTGTATTACAGTCAACAAAATTTACGGGCAGCCACGCATACCGTGGATAAATTTTGAAATGTTTGTTTTTGAAGTTCTACAGTGTCCGTTTTATAAAGAACGTTTATTTATTCGTGGAAACTAACGAGATCGGTTTAACTGAATTTGCTGTTAATATGTAAGGACAGGTATGCAGGCTACTCATGGAATTTTAAAAAGTCGTAAAAATATCGGCGTCTATAGAAAATAGGACAATATTTTTTGCCATTTTTCTGGTTCCGCTTGTTTTGCGTCAGTGTAATGTAAGACGTTACCTTTACTGTTTCTGAACTTTGATAAATTTTAGGTATCTTCTAATGTAACTCTAATGTTTCTACAATAAAATGATTACAAAAAAATAATGTTTCTTGATTACAATAAAATAAGTATCAAATAACGACTCTTTTTTTTTGCTTAAATTTCTTAACTTTGTATTTCAAAAAATCTGTATTCCTTAGATATTTACAAAAATCTAAATCCCCTAGAAACTGGCTTTTCCTATGATATAACAGATGAACACAAAGACGTCGTTGAGCTCGTCGCGGATTTAAAACAATCTGTATGAAGTGGGAATAGAACATGAAATTCAATACACTGTAAAGAGCTGAACCCTACTGCCAACAATCTTCAAATTGGTCGTTTGTAAATCGGCCGATTCTTGATGAAAGACATGATTGACAGCCAAACAGAATTAGATAATAACAATGTAATTACTATAGAATTGACAGTTAGAGATAATGTGGAAAGTATTACGTGTTTCTAGTGAGCCACAAAGTTTTGTTTAAATGCGGCAAGGAACACATTATTTTTTCAATAGTTTGGTACGGTGAGACTGTTTTTGTCGAGGTCAGATCGACTTAACTACAAACGTAAGGAATTCAAACAAACGTTCCAAACATAGTGCTAAAGGAGGCGCGGCTGAAAAGAAAAATATTGCTGCTTGGGAAACATCTGCTGTATACTTTACGGTGCATTCAGTATTAGCGAAGCTGGCTTTGCTAGCAACGATGTAGGATTATACATTATTCATTGTCGTTAAATATGCTGTACGCTTTCCTACTGTAGTCTGTGTACTGCACAACTGTTAGGAGTATAGTCAGCTGTTGAAATAGCACATATTTCTTACAAATTCATAGGGAAGATGAATAATATAAGTACACCTATTGTAAGTTTTTATTACATTTTACATGAAGGAACAGCCTATTGAAATAGCAATTTCCTTCATCAATGTATGTTAAGTCAAAGTACTACTAGATTTATTTAACTACAAAGCTTTAAAGAAATTTAGATAAACAACTCACCGTATAAACAAGAGAGACGAGTAAAAATCGATACTTTTAATAAATGTGTGGCCATCCGAAGGTACACTAGTTTGGGTGTGTCCGAATGGTGAGGATAGCTGACGTTCTCCACATATCTAAATGGGCTACGAGGCGATACGAAATAGCCAAACCAAAAGTAGCAATAGGCAGACCGGGCTCACAAGTCGTAGACAAAGCGGCTGGTCTATGAGATTAAAGCATCATAACAAGTAAACCAAGTTATGTGGTCTGCCTTCAATAACTAGATAAAAAATTATGGTGAGTGGTTACAACTGGAAAGTAAATTGTCAAGAAAAACTTCAACCGAAAATCTCGTAGGCTTGAATACACTTTAGAGACAGCCTAACCACTAACCCTAACAAGCATGGGCCATAAATTTCGTTCTGAAAATATTTTTATTTACTTTTAAAACCGCAGAAAAATAAAACTGAATCTGACATAATTAAGCCCTTGATACAGTACAAGAAGAACGACCCAGAAAAAAGTACGGACTGAAGAACTGTTGTAATGTCTGAATTATGGTTAGGAAAATTAAATGCAGTTTAGTGTTTAAGCCGTTGACTATTGTATATAGTTACGATAAATCCCCTATATATGTGTCTACTGTTTCTCTCTCGGAGTTCGTTTCTTTCGTTGTGATTCGGATGCTGATAAAAGGCTCATAATGTTACATCATCCGTTTTTGTTTTCAGCTGTTTTCATGACTTGACGTATAGAAAGATTTGATATTTATCAATACATGTTTCGTTTTACCTATTTCTTCTTGACTGCTTAACATTCCAACACAATTTTATTAAATTGTATGTCCCAGAAAGCTTTATACTCTTTGCTGAACAGTTACTAGTAGATAGTTCTGATCATGAATAAGATGATCTACTGTCATTGAGATAATTATCTGCAAACAATCTATGGAATCCACAGTACCTTATTGTAGCATTAAATCAGAGTTTTGAATCCTTAAGTTGAAATTTAGAAAATATTTAGTTATTTGTTGAGATTTTAAAATGTTTGTGTTACTTTGGGCAAAGACACACTTGCCACAATTTTGTTTCTCCTAATTTCATGTTTAGTTAAATTTCCCATTGTTTAAAATGCAAAATCCAAGGGTAGATAATAATCTCGGTGTAAATGTGCTCCTACTTTAATTAAATTAAGAACAGTTTAATGGCAAAGCAGATAATCAGATAATCCGATATGTGTCTTTTTTAAAATTGGTGTAAAGAATAAGTGACAGAAACATATGTAGGGTAACGTAAAACACTCAAATCTTTTTACCTGAGTTTGAAATTAATTTACTGTGTATTAATGAGTAATGGGGTCCAAAGGGAGTGTGACGCGAACATATGCTTTCATAGACGAGAAATGCACCAGCTTCTCCACCGCAACTCCACTCTCACCTACACGTCGGTGGACCCTGTTACGCCGAGCAGTCCACTCCAAGGTTGTGGTAACCAATCCCTTCGGCGGAATGAATCAGTAAACAAACGAGAAATGGGGGTTCTGTTATGGAAGTCTGGGGGTATCCTGGGCCCTGGCCTGGCAGGATGGTGCACATCGTTTTGTACCGGGAGATTTTCTCGTTTAAGCTTTCAGCTATGCCTAAATATGATAATATAGCCTCCATTCTAATAAGATCATTTCTGATAGAGTTTTATTTTGGTACAACACTTTACAGCCCTCAAGAACCTCATTTCCGCTCTTTTTATTCTAGATACATCTTTGGCCTTTCTGATCGAAGTCTCACTACCATACAATGGTTGAGATATATCATTAATTATAATATTTTAATTGCGTCTATTTTCTTGTTTATTTCTTCAAGTGCTTAATGACACACAAAGCGACTGGAAGAGACTAATTTTGCTTTCAACCTCTTTATCATCTTGGTATCTGATGCTGCACCATAGTTACTTGAAATCTGGCACCTGTTTTATTGGCAAGCCCCGTATGACAATCTTTGTTCTAATATGATTTACTCCAGAAAAAGGAGAGGTCCAAAACTACTAGGCGTCCAAAAGGCCTAAGTAAGGCAGTGGCCTAAGTACGGGAATTGTGTATAGTAACTAGAGCTGGAGTATGTAATTAAACGTAATTACGTTATAGGAATTAATATATTAAATAACATTATTGTATAACTAGCATCACAACCTCTTCTAATGCTACTAGCACTTAAGGTCGGTAGTTGCTGTATTGAATAACGTCGCGCGTTTTACAAGTATCTTAAGGAAGGAAATGAAATAACACTTTTACTGGTTACGCCACTAACTCAATACAGTACTCAGAACACACCGTATCTACAATCAATACACCACAACCCACATGTTTACGAAACATACTGCGAAAGTCCAGAGAGCTTTCATGACACCAGAAAGCTGAGGTGTCTGCTTCCCATTGTAGTTCACAACATTATATTTTAACACACAAAACAATAGCAACAGTGGGCTGGCAAGCTTACATTCAAGTGGCGTGGACGTGAAATTAATTACAGTCGTTCAAAACGTCCGTTTTCTCTTGTCATACTACGTTTAGGAGAATGTATGCGCCGCACAAAATATTGATTATTTTTTACCAAGCCCGTCGTCCGTCAGAGAACAATAAACTGGTAATATGCAAAGCCTTACTTACACATATATGCATTTATGTATATGTAGAGAGTAGTTAAATATGTGTATGTGTGGGGGGAAGGTGAAAGAGACAGAGAAAGATAGTGGTGTTTTGGATTCGGATTGAGTGTGCACTGAATTTAAACATATCAAAAAATTAAAAGCATCATAGCACATTCTCAAAAATCTAAGAATTACCAGTTCAAAAATATTCAAAAAAGTATACAAAAATATAAGTTAAATCCTAATGAGAAATAGAGTTAGATACATTGTTATTTATGGTTTTCGATATGAATTTACGAAATTAAATCAGTGTACGAGCATAGAACCAGACTTCTTATGTGATAGCCTATACTCAGGAAACGAAACAGAGAATTTATAAAATACAGAACAGTGAATGTGCAACTTAAAGTCGGATATAGCACTTATTGAGTAATGTGTTGCTACGACCGACTCGTACATAGTGCTTGTTAATTATAATTATAAATTATAATGATTGTTACTGTCGTCTTTAAAGAATGTTACTATAAAAATTTATTTATTTGAGTGTATTAGTTATTGCCAGGAGCAATTATGTACGAATATTCTATATAATATATAATATAATATTTAATATATATAATATAATATACTATAATATAATATTTTATATATAATATATAGTATATATTATTTTATCGTATTACAAATTTTAAGTCACGTAAAATAATGAGGATAATTTCAAATTATTTTAAGTCTTTTGGAAACAATAAAATCTTAAATGCTTTAGTGTACTGAACAAAGTTACTCAGTTTAACGTAGATTTGTTGATCATTGTCGTGATCGTTGCTGAGTAATTCATTCACTAAAATTTTGGCAACTGTTGGACACTCGTGCAGCAGCACCCACATATTGTGACTCTCACACACTGGTGTTTATAAAAATTTCACGTACGAAATGTGTTCTAGCTATAACCTGGCTGAGCTAAGCAGGTCTACATATTTTTCGTGGTAAACCAAACAATTGCATGACTGGAGTTGATAAAGGCAACTAAAATTACTACTCAAACGCCTAAGAAAACCGTGCATGCTAAACCTATTGTTCATCAGTACAACTTTTGCGTTCTGTGTCGTTTACCGCCGCAGTTACTCAAATCGTGTCATACACAATCAATAAAATCGTGTTTTCTTTAGTTCCGTACTTACAAGTTTTAATTACTCCACGTGTACAGCAGTTCACTCACCTGCAAAAAGATAAAAACAAGGCTCATCATTTGGTTTAAAAATTATATTATAATTAGCCAATTTTAAAACTATATTTTTCATATAGGCCTGTATGCAGAAATAAATGTGCAACGTGCCACGTAGAAAATTAAAAATTACTGTTTTTGTAGCAAGAAGTCAACGCTACTATTTACAAGTTTAAAACAATTTCAAAGTCAATTAATAGACAATAGCAAATTAAAAGATTGTAAACACACTGTAGCGTCTTCTTAACAAAATTATAGTTTTGTGTACTTCAACAAACTCCAAATTCTCAAAGATGCGCAAAGAGTAATTATATTAATTTTACACAATGTAGAAATTGTGTGTTTGTTTGTGCGCATATGCGCGTGTACGGGACACAAAAATTAAAATGCACGTGGCATTTGAACAGTGAGTACAACTTTTTCATTAATATTCAGTGAATCAGTTATTAATACGTTTAAACTGTGATGTCAGTTGAACATGTGCGCATAGTATATATATGTTACAGTGACTTCAGGTTATTGCACCTAGTTTAGGTTTTATTAAAAATTGTGTATCATTATCAGGATACTGTCGTATCTATGGAGGTAAGCTAACTTATAATAGTATAGTACCGTAATAATAACGATCCGTCCGGCTAGTGTTTATTTGAGGCAACTTAGTAATGAATATGTCCCATGGATATCGTACATCACAGGGAAAGACGAATGATGGGGCTGCCACCTTCAGGCTTAATGTCCAGCCCGATTTTCTGTCTGGGTGTTCTCCCATAAACTAAAGAGACCAGTCTTGTCAGACTAAAGAGACCAGTTTTTCCTGTTGAGATATCCATAAGGATCTTTATTGTGGCGGTTTCTCCTTGCCTCCCAAATCCTACGTCGTTGACCAATGGAAGCCCATCCGCCTTTAGGGGCGATTTCTCACCCCAAGGACAATAAGTTGCCCTAACCTCTACTTGACAATGACGATTAGAAGGGGGACAGCTTATACAGGCTGTCACTTGGTCTCCAGAGCCGCGTTAGTCACCTGTAGGTGTTATCCGTTCCCTACATCTTGGAGGTGCGGCTGGATATTTCCCTTCGTTAAGGAATGAGACCACAAGGCATTATTCATCCTCTCTAGTACTTTGGGGGACTGAGGGAATCTTTCCAAATTTCTTTATGGGTCTGAGAATTGGACTTTAATAAAAAGCCAGTTCAGTCTTATCCAAGCGGCTGAAATGAAATTTCTCAGGCACGTGGCAGTGTATACTCTCTATGATAATAGAAGAAACACAGACATATGGTAGGAACTGAATAGTATGAGTATACTCCACAGGATTCCTCAGTATCGGGTGAATTGGTGGGAACTTTGCTGAATGAATGACTGCCGCATCCCGAAACAACTGTGGAACTTGGTTTCATCATAAAAAACAAACAATCCTTGGTTTAATACCTGCAAATGATTATGATGATGATGATAATGAAAAAAGGCAATTATAGAAATACTTTTTACTGTCATTAACTTTGTTGTAAATTGTCTTATTCACAATTATATAGGATTGTTCCTGTAAAGAGACTTTAGTACTAGTCCGTTTTAGGTAGATTTTGAAGGTTAAAACTATATCATTGGAAGCAATGATATATTTTGTTAATTTACCATACTATATTAAAATATACTTTATAACAGATTTTATATAAAAAAAATACACAAGCGAGAATAGTAATACAAGCTCCTAGCAAAAGATATCTTATGTAATTGTGAACAATATTATATTGTTACTGCAAGAAACTAGATACATAAAGTTACTACTATGGACAAAAATAAATTACTTTTATAATCTTTCCACTACTTTTAATCTATTACACTTTAAAAAAATGTATACCTTAAAATAACTTAATTACTCTTGATGTGATAAACCGATTGTATAAACTAATTCCAATATGTCAGTGGGAATGTGGAAACTGTCAGGGAGCGAGTAATATGTAACCGTTCATGTTCAATATTAGTAATGAATGTGATAATGCAATGTGATTAATTTCGTTAAAGTATTCTCTTTATACATAATAGTTTTAGATTTTACTTATATTTTTTGAAATGCAACGTCAAGTTAAATCTATGAAGATAATGACATGGATAATAACGATTAATAAAGGTGATAGCAATATGAAAAGTTTCTAAATCCTCCCCTCTCTCTGTGTCATAGACACGCACGCACGAGCGCAACATTGTTACGTACAATAACTACGTTACGACTGTTACGCCGATTGTCGTGTTATATAGTGGAAACGGAATAGCTGACACCAATGAAGTCGCTAATTAGAAACTTTAATTAGACACAAAAAGCAGTTAAAAATCAACAAAGCACTCTTATACAACAAACTGAAGTAACATTTGTTCAGCAATAAATGTCTCCTTATTACAGTTTTTAATAATTAACACAATAATCACTTCTCAATAAAACGCATCGTTCACTGCAAACCGAACTGTAAAATTTCCAGATGTAACTGAACTACGCCGGCCAGTGGATTCTTATAATTTATACCTCACTGGGATTCCAGAATTATCCTTCATTTTTTGGGCGGCGCACCGAGAATAACTGGGGGGATTCCAGGCGTTAAACCGATCAGAAGACTAGGGCAAAGTCCGAACTTTACCGCAACTCTACCGACTGCTAGCGATAAGCTAGTCGAGAAACGTTTGGAAGGAACTTTCAATTATCTAGAACGTTACGTAATTGTCTTTTATATTGTCTCACCAGTAAAAAAGGGAAATGTTTAGTATTTTTACTTCAAACTACTACCACATGTCATGATGAAATGTTTAACTTGTATTATTTCTGTTAAAACTATTTACATATACTTTAATAAATTTACAAATATTTATTAATTCTTACGATTCATTCAAAGAAACCAAAGACAATTAAAACAGCTCACACGATTCAAGCTATTGACCGCGCTAAGCCCACAAAATAATTATAACTCCCTGAATGTAATTCAAAACGCAATGTGTATTTATCATACCTGACTTAAACTATTACCTGAACTGTACGTATGAGTCTGATTTTTTGTGCCTCTGAGCTCGCAGAATAGAGTACAGGCCTACTGTACTTTATTTACAATTAAGATTTACGATTATTATTTTACCTACTCTATTACCTACTCTATTTTATTCACACGATTATGACAAGAATAAATAACCAACCGGCTCAAATGTGTGTGTGTGTGTGTGTGTGTGTGTGTGTGTGTGTGTGTGTGTGTGTGTGTGTGTGTGTGTGAAGGAGAGAGAGAGAGAGAAAGCACGCCAGAGAGAGAGAGAGAGAGAGAGAGAGAGAATGCGTAAACCAGTTATTTTAAGATCAACACGGCAATAGCTTAGAGACTTAGTCTAATGGCAATCTTAGAAAAAACGAAAAATACTATTAACATTAAAAAAAATTGAGGTTTTAGTAACCTATCAGTATTGAAAATGCATTCTAAACACCTCAATAAAATGGTCTCTATGTTAGAGAAAATTGCGTCTTTTAATGTAAATCGTGACTTAGCTGGATGCGTTTACAACCGCAACGATTGTGTGCAAAAATTCGGTCGTGAAATACGGTCCGTTTCAATGCAGCACTATAAATTCTGCGTGACGGTATTTGCAAAGAAGAGTGCTACAACAACTGGTTTTTCGTCTAAGTCGGTAACAATTTCGTACGGATAGAAATATTTTACTATACATTTCTTAGTTGTAGTTTGTATTGTAGAAAGACTTTATTGTAATCCACTGTGTAAAAAAATGACGTGAGTGCGTGCGTCTATGCTTGTGTGTGTGTGTTACCTTGTTAGCTAACAAAGTAGCAATATTTTAAAAAGTAATCTGACCTTCACTTAAAAACTGTATACTCCCTGTTTAAAGTACAGTACCGTTATGGTGTTGAATCATAATTGGCAACGAAAGTAATTTGATACCATTTGCGCTTAGATTAGTTTTTATTGCGTCGTATTCTAATAAATTTATTTCTACTTTTATACGTTTCAAAATATGAATATATAAAACGCATTTTCTTTTATATGTTAAGCGCAAACAATATTACAAAATAAACAGTTCACAACAACAAATAAAAGATCAGTTACATTAATTTATTGTTGATGTAAATATTATTAGTGCAGATGCCAATAAGACAGCCCGTCGCATTGCAGAGACACATTTGGCACCATACGGATACACGGTCCTAAAACATCTTACTGGCCCATCTTCAATGAAATATAAAACACTTCTAACAAAGTCCACATTACATATTGATTTAAATACTTGTTTAAAAGCGTCAGCACACGTTGATACTTGTGGAAGTGTCGGTTATTATGTCAGTTAATTTGAACAAACTTGTAAATGCAAAGAAAAGCTTCTTAATGGCTACCCTCAATTTAATGTATTTTTTTAATATCTCTCTTCTTTTTATAATCTGTCCAAAACATACTTCATTAAATGACTATAATTCTTGCTACACAATTTGCTACACAGTACATTAGCCTCAAGAACGTAAGATGGGCTCAATGACGTCATTAAGAAGATAAAAATATAAAGCTATTAAAACAATTTTTGAAACAATTTTTTAACAATATTGAACAAGTGTGTATCTTAACCTTTCCTTACAATTTGGTTAGGCGTAACATGTTCTTTTAAGTTTTGGAACACGAACAAAAAATTATGTAGTTAGGTGTTAGTATTTAAAACAGCATTCCTTTTGCTTGTTTTCATTATGCAATAGAATATCTGGAAACAGCAGCACTAAGTTTAAAATTAAATCAGAGGTACATAGAAAGAGATGGTTTTTCTCACTATATAAATTCAAAATATAACTATAAAGAAATATTATCACCATTTTTAAAACATATGTTAAAGTTTCTTAATTAATTTAACACTAAAATTTACTCTCCATAACTCATATTGTTGTTGGCTAAATGAAATATTTTTAATTGTTACCCGAAAATGATTAGAGTAAGCATTTCTGATTAATATGACTACGTATACTGCGAAAACTAAAAGTGAAAGGGGGCAGAAAGTTCGTTGACCCATCATCGGTCAGTTTGATAGTATTTACCTATAGTTATCTACTAAGATCGTATTACAATGCTATGTATTTAACCTGTACGATTTTACATGATTTTCAGTGAACTAACATTTTATAGTAAACGTAAAAACTAGTACATTTAATAAATGTAAATACGGGGATATAATTAAAACACTTGCGTGTATGTGTTTCCATGTGTGACAGTATGCAACCTTGAACTGCGCATTTTGTTTACATAATATGCAGGAATAAAACTATAACTATATCAATATTTTTTGCTGATATATTTATTCAGTTTGCCATTAAGGTGTGAACAGCACAGTTTAAATTTAAACTTTCTTAAAATATGACGATTCTCTACGTTTTGCACTATTAAAAGAAACAGTTTCTACAAAGCCAGTAAATACTTGCGGTCTTTTGTCGAGTCATTGATATCCTTAACACGATTTCATTAAATCAATAAGTTTAGTATAACACAACAAAAAACAGGATTACATCTTCGTTAAATTGGTACAGGCGTATTCGACACTATGTCTTAATTTAAATTACAATTTTGTACGATATTTGTTTTAATTTTTACATTTTTCATTTCATTTTTCCTTTTTGCGCTTATGTTTACCTACATAACGTCTTAATGCTATCCTTGTTCCTTACGATTGCTAACTAAATAAACGTTCCACCTATTTGGGAAATAATTTTGTGCAATCTTCTGTTTGTTTTACAATTTTTCTACCTTTCAAACGAATTAAAAATTCTACAAAATTTTAATTAAAAACAAAATATTTATTACGTGTAAATTTTAATTTAATTTTAAATTTTTACAGGCTTACGATATTCCTTACAAAAGTAAAATGTATGAAATATTACTTGATATGTATACAAAACACCTGGAGGATTCAAATCTTGCGTAGCACCGTCCGACGACGGTTGAAATTTGCATCTTATCGAATTTTACCTTCACTTTGTAACCTACTTCTGTGTTTGCTTTGCAATGCTGCATGAATAATCCTGTGTTTAGCCGGTACCAGTAGTATCAAGGGTTGATTACTTGACATCAAACGTGTGTCCACCAGAACTGAAAAACCAACTGTCTCCATGACCGAAATATGCCCTTTTGTATTATGTACTAAATCATCACGATTGTAATACAACACCATTATTAGAGTTTAAACATTTCTTTATTCTGACTAGCGCCATAATTGTTTTCTTCAGTTGAAACTCAAAAGTTTTTTTTATCTGAGAATGAGTTATTCATTCATTCAAGTCTTCTGCCTTGCGACAGGTCTAAGGCTGGACAGGATTTGAATCATGCTACAGGATTTTAATATGTTCCTCTGCTTCACTGCAATTCCAGGCATCCCCTTCATTCTCACATACAAGCCTTTTCTCTTGATATTATCTGTACTAGTTATTTTTCATTTTACCTCTTTCTTTACTCTAATTATGGTAATGTCATTTCCTTTTTAGGTAACTCTTTATTGTCTCTTGCAGGATTTCTATATAATATATAGTCTATGTTTTCAAATATGAAATACTTCTGCAAGTATAATTTGTCAAATTATTATTGTACTTATGCCTGATGCGGGTTTGAGAGAATAAATCTGAATCACCAGAGGATTCATATAATAAGTTATATGAATTCATTATTACTTAAAAACATCTATATTATATAATATATTAATAGTAGGACAATTCTTTATCTTACATATTATTCCTTACCCAGTTGGCTTCTCTTCTGTAAAAAGTTTAATAAATGTTTTCTCTATCTTTCCTATCGGCAGGAAGTTTCTTATAATAATAGTCCAGCTAGTATTCTGCATTATCTTAAACTTTCCAGTTAATTTGGCTTTTTACGTACTATAGTCTACAACTCAGATATTGTAACGTATATTTTCCTTACCTTTATTATATTCTGGTTATTTTATGTGTATACTTGTTAATATTTTAAAGGATGAGTATCTGGTCAGGGTAATATTTGTTGAGCGCCAATTTGAAATCACAGGTTGCAAATAAAATTTATTTGTAAAATATTAATTCCGTTTTTCGTTAAAATATTATAAAGGTTCCTATATCAGCTATAATTAAATCTCTTTAAATCTTTTATTTAAGTGATGAGTGTGATAACTAAAGCTCATCAAAGCAGATTCGAATAGTCTGCCATATTTTAAAATGTAGAGTGTTGCCAACTTAATCTAGTTGATGAAGCCAATTCACAGTCCCTGATATAGTGTTTATAATATCATACACATTTTGTATTCATTAAATAAAGAAACGAATAAACCTTTTATCTGTATTTATTACACTCAAATCCTTTTATTATTTTCTTTAAATTGTTTTTTAAATAACAAATATAATCATTAACAAAAATCTAACCGGCTGTTCTTTACATATGCTCAGTATGGCAGCAGTAGCATTAATAATTTCTATATCTCAAGGCCCATATTTATATTTATTAAATAAAATACAAATAGATTGTGTTACGTTAGGTCCTTTTGACTACGACATAAAAAACAGTTATTATAGGAAAAGTACCAAAATACATGGGATTATAAATAATTACAAAGTGCCTTAACAGGATTATATTAATAGTTTAAAAATGTTCAGTGTTTAGGTTATGTTGAGTTAAATGTTTTTTAGACCTAGTTCACTTTATATTATAGTAATACTCTACATTAATAGTTTTCATACTGATGGTAAGATTATTCATTGATATTGTTCTCAGTGAAAGTTCCAAATTGTTTTATTAAAAGTGTAATCAGTGTCTTTGAAACCTATGGCCTAGGCCATATGTTTCAAAGATATATATATGGAATAGTTCAGTTTAATTATATATCAAAAAATACTTCTCTTCCTGTGTAAGTTGACTGTATTTCTTCAGTGATTCCTTGGTTTACTTCTTTATAGTAATGTAGCACTTCCTTCTTCTATTTAGTCTGGTTGAGGATGATTATTTAACTTTTTATGTTAGGTCCACTGATATGAAATGTATAATAATTTAAATTAGTGACTATCTGGCGTTTAATTCAACCTTTCTCGTTCAGATCCAATAATACAATCTTATTTCATTTATTATAACATTTTAGTTGCTAAGGCCTATCTCTGCTTTTTATTGGTTTCTAATGTAACATTTTGTCACCCTGGTGATATCTTAGCATCAACATAAACAAACTTTTAATATTTTATCTTTCATTATTTTTAAACTGTTATAACTTTTTTATAAGATCTTTGATCTTCACTTTATTAGTTTCTTTGATCTTCTGATGAAACACTGATTATTTTGACCCCACATTTGATTATCTTCTGTTACATATTTCTTGAGTTATTATTTTACACTTTTAATTATTTGTCCCAAAATTATTTATTATTAGTTCTTCTTGTACTTTTCACTTTATTAAAACTATCTGACACATTTAGTAATCATATAACTCAACCTGACATTGTTTTTTATCATTTTAATATAAATTCTTATTCAAAATACCTTAACTGTCTAAGCTTAACATGCCTAGTTTTAGAAAAATCTATTACTATTATTTTGGTACTTTCCAGTTGATATAAACATTAGTGTTATTAATATTATCACATATAATATTAATCACTATGACCTAAACTAATTACTAATAACCATTAGTAATAGATAGCAATTCCTCTTAGCTTACTGTATACAATACAGTTTTTATAAATACAACAAAACCTTATAAGTAAGTTCCTAAACATTGTCCTTCTTACTTATTATTATTAACATTACTTTAACTGTAATAAACATAATTATTAGTCTTAGCTAATATGAATTAAATCATAAAATAAACAATATTTAATTAAGTATTTCTTGAAACAAAACTATTATATTTCTTGGTACTTTTGGTAAGAGTATTAAAGCATATTTGTGTTAAAATGGCATGGCAAAATGGCATGTAACAATATATAACAACACTACGTTCCATTTATAGCATGCCTGTTAATCGCCCAATGTAACTATTAAAACCAAAAAATTGGGTTTGTTAATCGTATAAATCAAAACAGCTTACACTATTGACAATTTTAATACATTATCTACTAACAACGGATTCAATTCATGTCAACAATAAATATCAATGTAAATACAAAACAAACAGTACGGTGTCTTTTAAAATACCCACGTCCCCTATCTTCAAGGGTTCTGATTTAACAGCACCTGTGCTCATGTCTACAACGTTATAGATACAAGTAACTTTAGCATTAAATTGTAAAACTATTAATAACGACTAAAATTCCAATTACAGGTGACATTTGGGCCATGTTGTAACCACTAGAAACTGTGAGTAAGAAAATTAAAAACACAAAGTGTACCCTATGACTTCCGAAATGTATTCAAACTATAACCACAATCGTTAGACACACCGACTGGTGTCAAGTGGTGACCCTTGAATGTAATTTTACTTTATTATTCTACTTTAGATGCTAACAACTTTTAGGGACTCTAACTTGAGTTTATTTTTTTTATACTTTTTTATATTTTTTAGTACTTTGTTGTTATTAATTTCATAAATTTAGCTAAAAATATTAAAGGGAGACCAGCATTACTGGTGCCATTTAACCATATGGATGCTGATCTCTTGCCCCTTTGAAAACACTCGCAGACTCAAGACTGTCGCACTAGATCAAGTACTACTTTGTATCAGAAGTATTAGAAGGTAAGCAGAAGTAAGTGAAGGGGGTGCAAATTTTAATAACATTGTTACCAAACTTTGTTAACACTAAGCATTAATAACTTGAAGAATCAGTATCTTATATCAATCACTAACTTACAGACAATAGACCTCTGTTTCGTTGGCTGCACGTGACATCCGCCAGTGTCTGTAGAGCAACTACGCTTCCGTTAGTAGCGACTTCGGTAATTAGCGTAACACCCTGTTCATTTTAAACTAGTAGAAGCAAATTACGTCGTTCTATGTGTAGCCGTGTCATGGAATGGCAATTCATTATAAATTTATCTCACTTCCATAAAGACACCATTATAACTATGTACATTTTGTCTTAAGAGCGTTTGTTAAAGTTATGTGATATTCTGCTTTCCAAAATACAAATAACTGCGTTTATCTATGATAATTTTCTGGCGTAAGAATAATACATCACTTAAGATTTTGTATTACGAATAATTTTAAAATGAATACGATCAGTTAGAAATTTGAGGCTTTCCCTTCGTGTCTTCGCCCAGTGTATATAATACGATCAGTTCGTAATTTGAGGCTTTCCCTTCGTGTCTTCATGTCGCCCAGTGTATATAATACGATCAGTTAGTGATTTGAGGCTTTCCCTTCGTGTCTTCATGTCGCCCAGTGTATATAATACGTTCAGTTAGTGATTTGAAGCTTTCCCTTCGTGTCTTCATGTCGCCCAGTGTATATAATACGATCAGTTAGTGATTTGAGGCTTTCCCTTCGTGTCTTCATGTCGTCCAATGTATACAATACGATCAGTTAGTGATTTGAGGCTTTCCCTTCGTGTCTTCATGTCGCCCAGTGTATATAATAAGATCAGTTCGTAATTTGAGGCTTTCCCTTCGTGTCTTCATGTCGCCCAGTGTATATAATACGATCAGTTCGTAATTTGAGGCTTTCCCTTCGTGTCTTCATGTCGCCCAGTGTATATAATACGATCAGTTAGTGATTTGAGGCTTTCCCTTCGTGTCTTCATGTCGCCCAGTGTATATAATACGATCAGTTAGTGACTTGAAACTTTCCCTTCGTGTCTTCAGGTCGCCCAGTGTATATAATACGATCAGTTAGTGATTTGAAGCTTTACTTTCGTGTCTTCATGTCGCCCAGTGTATATAATACGATCAGTTAGTAATTTGAGGCTTTCCCTTCGTGTCTTCACGTCGCCCAGTGTATATAATACTTTGATATGACCGTACGTATCATCAATTCTAAACTATTTTTTAAAGTGATTTTTAACATAACGATTATTATGATAATAATAATAATAATATTAATAATAATAATAATAATAATGATAATAATAATAATAAATAATAAAATCTTTTAAATTTTACTGTACAATACAAACACAAAATTAGAGAAGAAACATTTTATTTTATGTAAAGCTAACAAATTTCTCTATCATGTGTCAGGATTACACCACAAAATAATAACATCAACTGTTTTTATTAATCTGTTTTTAAATTTAGTCTATACGTTTACTGCAAGAATCAGTGAATACAGAAGAAATCTTTAAACCTGTAAGTATTTAAGCGTACACTTCTTCAAATATATGTCACTCCAAATATATAAAAAACACGGGATACTAACAATAAGATACTTCATCCTGTTATTAAAAATGTTTAACTGATATTTTTATCCGATTACACTGTTAACGTTTTCCACTCTTATGTGAGCATGTACGAGCATTTTTCTGTTCTCTCATATACTGGATGAATTTTAAAAAAACGTATCAAAAGACTTGACATTATCACTACGCGATTACAGCATGCGTCGTGTCAGGAAAATATTTAAAGCCAAACAGAAAACCATAGTTTCATTATTATGCACGATGTTTCGACAAAAATATCTTATATGGTAGTGTCTTTCCTGTTTAGTTAACTACAAAAGTATTCTTAAACAGGTGTATGCATTTGTGTTCTTAATTTCTTGGTTACTATTCAGATTTTACTTTCAGCTTCACTTATAAATACAATTACAGAATTACAATTGCAAACCCATAAGGAACAACAACACACTAGTTTTTGTTACCTTTTAATGTGCTTACCTGTTGTATGACTTTTTCTTTGATTTTTGTTTTGTTTTGAGTTCTCGCTGCTGAACTTGACACATACCTTACGTTTAGAATCCCGATATATTATTTTAGAGGAACAATACGCCAGTAGGGCAATGTGACTAGAACTAAGCCTATACACTTCAATGTGACTTAGTTCTTGGCGTACCGTGGAAACAAAGCCCAGTTATAACTGGGTTATACAATATCCGACATTGAGCTAATAGACACGAACTCAATACAGCGCGCCTTTGAAGCGAGTGTACTTATCACTTCACCAGCCAACGGGCTGTTATTTATGCTATTTCGTAAGGTAAGACATACGAATTCAAACCGCCGAATTCCGGTTTACAGCGACGCCCGTTATTCCCATATTTTGTTCACGTAACAAGTGACTGACATTCGAACGTAAGATGGCAATATACGCATTTATTTGTACTATTTACAATTATGTGAATTTCTTCTTCAAGTAGGTTACATTTTATTAGATTGCTTTATATTATGTAATCATACAAAATAATAATATAACCTACTTGTAAAAGAAATCTTACGTAACTTAAAATAATATAATATTATTGATGCCAGAAATTAGAAACGTAAATGGTTACTAATGTAAGAAGAACATGTACTTATATGTGTGTAGTAAATTAAAATCTTTAATATTTTATTCTTCTTCAACTTACATATCTAAGTGTTTGTTCTTTCCGTAAATAAGTGTTTGTTATTTGGTTTTGGCCTAAAACTATATATAATACTATAGTAAATTCACTTATATAATTATGAGTACTATGTCTTGTTAGAATTTTGTTAATCTGTTCATCGTCCAAAAACTGAAAAGAAGTAAAATAAACTTAGTAAAATAAAAATATACAAATAAATGTAACAAAAAAAATGTATAACTAAAATTTAGTGTTGTCTCTAACACTGTGGACCAAATGATGGAATTCACGAAGGGATGTAAAAGTTTATAACGTCTCACTTTTAAAAAATGTGCGTGATATACAACCATTCAGTCTCTCCTCATATTTGACAGGGTATACAAATATAGAGCTGTTTGTTGTATTGTACAGAGTTTTTTTATGTAGCAGAAATTCGTAGCAGAGCGAAACAAAAACTAAGTAGAATAATAAAAAAAACCTATTTTTCTGAAAAAATTAAATCTGCAATAGCTCTACAAAGCATATCAAACAAAGATAGTTAAATTATATCAAACGAGATTCCTTACTAAACCCGATGAAAGACTGTGCCTAGCGCAACATTAGCTTAATGGCAATCATTTGTCTTTTTCACATGTACCTGGTAATCCCACTATGCAGCTTCATTTCAAACTTCTTTACCACGAAAACACTGCATGTTACCGTTATCCATATGGCCTCGTACTGTGAGATAGACTCCCGTGATGTATCCTTCAGCGGAAGTCTAAGTACAATATTTTAAACCAAAGGCGAAAACGTTATCTGCTAAATCTCGAAGAAGCTCGCTATGAAAGAGGCTTGCATTAAAAGAGACAGACAGTGTGAATTTTACCTAAACGTTTCCAAATTTCAATTTTTCCTTATATATTTCTGTATCAGCCATGTTTCTCAAGTAATACACGACCAACAAATTTTGTTTACTACCTTGTGTAGTTTTGTCTGTGTACTATATTGATCTTCATATTTTTCTAAGACTACTCGTATTGTGACTTGATGCCCTATCATTTGGTTAATAAAGATTATAATTAGCTCAGGCGAATGTACATGAAAATCAACTGCAAAGTGTAAGAGCGTGGTTCCTTACATCAGTAGCCGAGTATACAAAGTTAGGTAGGAATGAAGACACCTAAGCTCTCAGACCAGTTAATGACACAGTAAGGGAATATAGACGGAAATGGTTTGATCAAGTAGAACGTATTGACCCGTGAATAATATCACATGTAAGTGCAAAATATATGCCTAAAGGTAGAAGAACTTCGGGACGGCTGATGAAAAGATGGAGAGATGTAACGAAGGTCGACGTAATAGGCTTTGAACCTTACACTTCCAAAGAAGAAAACGAATTAGTTCATAAGGTGCTGATTAAAGAAAGTCTCTTAACGTCGTAGTTGTGAAAGACAACGTGTTGTTGGCTGGTATGTAACTATTTATGAACGAATAAGAATTTTGTTTAACCTGTTATCTGAACATTTATGGTAACACAAACGTATTGGATAATGTACGCAACTTGGAGACCATAACATGGAATGATATATGGGACTATACACAATATGGGATGACAGTTCTTATCCTAAATATACCATGAACTATAGGCAACGTTTTGTAACTATACAAAGTGTGTTTTCTAGTCCTTAGAAAAAGTTCATTGACTTTAAAGCTATGTTTTATGTGCTATACAGAAGGTATATAATTCTAACTTGTGTTCATACATTTAATACAAGTCATAATTCACTTGTTTCTCAATCATATTTTATATCTATCAATTACTTAAGCTCCACAACGTTTATTATTAAGTAAATACTAAGTAAATTTTCAATGTTTTCAACACTTCTTGAACATATACTAAGCTGT
Source organism: Magicicada septendecula (assembly GCA_034769895.1). Lineage (NCBI taxonomy): Eukaryota > Metazoa > Arthropoda > Insecta > Hemiptera > Cicadidae > Magicicada > Magicicada septendecula. The sequence continues at coordinate 170,207,445 of CM068375.1, forward strand.
CTTATGTTACTGTTACACAAAGCATTGTTTGAAGTTTAAGCATTGTTTTGAAAATTTTATATTATTTTAATATTAAAAATGTAACGTTTATTTGTTTCTTGAATTGCAACTATTTACAATGCGTACACCGTATCATGAATACGTTTAATACGATCAGCCAAAATAAACCTTTAAACAGAAATATAAAATATTTAATTAATAAAGTTTTGTTAGTGGTTATAATCACAAACAGAATTAACAGTGTTGCACACCACTATATAAAACTTAATCCGAGTAGAGCTTTCAAGCTTCACAGCTCATCATCAGATCGGAAGTCATCGGAGATCGGAAAATTGATTTCGGATCTGATGATGAGCTGTGAATCTTGAAAGCGCTAATCGGATTTTTTTTCTATAGTGGTGTGCAATGTTAATTCTGTTCGTAATAAAACATAAATATTGTAACGTCACAGAACGTTCCATAAAAAGAAATCATTTATATAGTAAGTTAGCATAAGAGGAAAGTGAAGTGAACAGTATCGAACCCAAGTAGTCCCAAAAAATTGTGTAATTTTGTATAATAATTATTTCTATCAACTTGAAAAAACGACCAAACTATGACTAAGACAAAACCCCATATATATTATTAAAGTGAATAAGAGTGAAAAAACCATAAGACACTATAAGAGAGAGAAATAATGTCAGAATCCACCAGAATAAAGTCAATAATTATTAAGTTTTATAACTATGAATAGGGTATTAAAAACTATTTTTTGTGAATAAATGGACATGATCCATTATTATATTATGTGATGTAAATAAAATAAATGTATTAAATGACTTAAATACATTATTAGAAAGAGTTTAAGTTAAAATAAAAATTGTATATTTGCAATGACAAAAAAATATTAATGTGTTGGATTTGAGACCATACACCAAGATTTCATGAAAAAATTAATTATTATCAGATTTAAATAAAAACTATATGTAATTGTCAAGCAGACAATAGTGAACAATTTATCTTAAATAAAGGAAGCTGTCAAATGAATAAAAAGCAGTCAAAATAGCCAAAAACAGTGTTAACTAAAAACATGTAATAGGCATCTAATATTGTATAATTTATGAATTTAATGTTGCCAAAATGCAACCAAACTGTATTAGAAAGCTGTAATATGATATAAAGCAACTATACTAATATACCTGACCAACTTTAACATTGTAATAGTCAAGTCAGCAAAATATTTACTTATACCATGTATAGCTGAAGCCAATCATCCAGTACAAAAATAATCATATCTAACTAAATGCTTACATAATACTAACAAAAATAAGATAGAAAGGTACAATACATCAGTATACCTTAATAAGAAACAAACTCAGTTGAAAGTAAAGTCAATTCTAAAAGAATTTAACTAATTAGAGTGAGATTTGTCACACCATAAAAAATGACATCTCAAGACCAATCAATGATGCTATGTCATCTTGTAATAAATATAATATATGTACAAAGTAACCAGGTATCACAAAAGATAGACAAAATAATAAACTCTGTGTGTATAGTGGTGAAATAATACATATATTAAAGAAAAAGACTAATCATTGTATTAGAAAACTGACAAGAATCTAGGCCATGAGCAGAGGCCATATAAAATTGTATTTATTTGTGTTTTATTTATGTTAACATTTGTTTATTTTGTTGTAGGAAAGTAATAGTATTAGATGTTCAGCTTGTGGAAGGAACTTTATAACTCCACAACAATTTTTGTTATAAAAATTGAGTTATCAATGACAACAACTCAAGGTGAGGGTTGTATATTGTATTGTTTATTAGACTTAAGTTAATTAGATACCAATCATATTTAGTATCGCTAGATTCAGTTAAAAACAAGGAATCTAAATGCATTAATGGCATACAAATAATGAGTACTAATGTGAAACTATTTGATAAATACCAGTGTAAATTTTGAAATATCCTTTGTATGAAGAATAAGAAATTCGTTCTAAAAGCTTCTACGGAAGTGAAAATTGTTCTATGACATTCCATTTCGTTTATTCTCGAACAATCTAGAAAGAATTTTTACACAAATATACCGGAAGTCGACGAAAACAGTCTACCTAATTTAGTATAAAAGCGAGACCAAATTCGACCCAAAAACACTTGAAGATTGAACTCCAGAACTGATGCATCTCACACAACACTGACCAACGCAGCTAAGGCGAAACCAAAGAGGCGAGAAATCGACAAGACACGGCAGGAAGGCTTTTCCCGTACATAGACATAACCGACTGACTTAACCTCAACGAGAGTCTACGCCAAAAAGTATCGCTGAAATAGAGCAGCGATACGGCAAATTTTAATAGAAATCACGCAGCCAGAACGTCGACGGCCCAGGAGGGACCAAACATTTAAATAGAGAACGAATTCTGCTGTGTTCGCATTGACTGACTAACGTGACAAATAATTCCCCCGAACGTAAACAAACAATACACTAAGCCTTCCTCAACACTGCATGGGAATCAGCGCTGCGGTGGCAGATTTCTGAATCAACGCTAAACAGATGATTCGTAGTGGCGGCGTTTGAACGAGATTCTACTGCCAAACGTTTTGACATAAAGTGCGGAAAAAGTAATGATCGCAAAATTTGACTTTAAATAGATTCAGTGTACACCCGAAGAGGCGAGATTGAGAAACTACCCGAAGGAAGTGTCCAGTGAGAGAATAAACGACCATTGGAACGTGAGTTACCAAAATTAAAGTCATTTGTTACCTGGTTACATTTATCACACAGTTGTACTTTACACGCCACACATACACCTTCAAATCACTTAGTTTTTTTTCTTGTAAGGCATATAATTGATATGTCTTGGTAGTTCAAAGGAGTCACGTCCTGAGAGTAAAGATTTTTCACATATTAAACTCATGCTTTTCAACTGAGTCAAAATCTGAATTATACTAGCCGATACTTGATTGGATATATAAAAAATTGTCAATAATAATAACTTGTAAAATTTTTTTTCTCTGCAATTTTATAATTTTTTATGAATGATAGTCCTTCAGACGATTTGTTTGTTTTTAAAGAACCATTAAACTTAACTGATTTTTCAAAGCTAAACTGACTTGTTTAAATTTTTTCGTAGATTTAAAAATTTTATCAATCACATTTAATTTTTTCTTGGAACAAACGTTTCCAAGTGGCGCCCACAAAAAGCATAGTTTTAAGTTGTGTTATAGGACTACATCACTGCAGAGGATCCAGTCAACAGAGTAAGTAACAAAAGTGCGCGGAGGTAACGCCCGACAGATTACAACACAAACAAACAATAACACACACCCCTTTCTTTTTGTTACAATATTTACAAAACAACTATATAAAGCTACGTAGCACAAAACAATAAAATTTTGTGTACACAGTTATTTACTAATTTTTGAATTTAAAACCTATTTATTTAAAATAAAATATTAGCAAACTTATATTTTGTATTCCCTCATCCAAATACTGTATTGTTCTTTGTGTACCCAATTATTGTATCAAGAGAAAGGAAAACGAATGAATAATTGTTACTGTATGTTGATTTATTTATGGAATTATTTTGAAATAAAAGAAATTGCAAATTACTGAAGTCATTGCGAGTTCACCAACTTGAGTATTATCTGCTTCAAGCAAACAATTTCATTCAGCTGAGGAAAAACAGATTTTACTAGAATTTCCCCGTCAGTAATAATTGTCAAGTTATGGATGTGATGAACGGACGCAAGTTCACCACTGAATGTGCCAGAGACTCAACTACAGACTATATCCTCAGAGAGTAATCGCCGTATGCTCCGACATACATGCACATACATACATGCACACATATGGCTAATGAACAACATACGGAATGTAACACTGACAATGCATTCAGCTGATCACCTGCGTAAGCTGAATAATTCCGACCGCCAATGCACGTGTCGGTTTGAAGTACGTTTATTGATCTGTTTATAGGTCACGTTGCTATAGCATCTCTGCGTCTCCTGCCTACTCTTGACTAAATACCTAAGCAAACGTGTTTATGGGCATGACCACGAATAAACTAATTGGCATAGTACCTACCGTGTATATAGGCCCATTTATCTACAGATTGTTTATCTGAAGACTACTTAGAGATAGTAAATATATCGTAAATAATGAATCATTGAAACCCGGAAAAGCAATTTGACGTTCTATCACAAATTTTACATTACGTACCTATGGCGTTTAGCTTTCTATTATTCCAGTAAAACAAAACACTAAATATTCTGTTACGTTTTCCACAAATGTGTTGAAGCTTTTGTGGTTTGCCAAGTCCTACGCTGGGTTTCCTCCACATTTTATTTCCTACACTTCTTTTATTATTTTGTTTTAAGTAAAGTTATTAATTTCATAATTTATGTTTTTGTGAATCCAATAAACGCAGATAACACCGAGCACTTTAGTTCTTGTAAGTACAATATAATATACGCCTAGAGACCGCAGCTTGATGTTTTCCAAGCTATTCCGAGCTATTAAGCTCATACGTAGACCGGACTAAAACCCATTATCAAACAGGATCAGTGGTTTCGTATCCCATCTAATGATAGGTTAAGTTTCCGAAAGCGCTAACCCTGAGTTACTTCACTAGTAGGAAGCAGCAAGCAAAATTCTACTGGAATTTGTAATCCAAAACACAAGTTATTTAAATAGAGTGTATGTAATATTTTAATTATATAATGTAATATTTTAGTTATAAGCAGATACAATTTAAATTTTCAGACATATTTATACAGTGAATAGACAGTTATCAAACAAAAACTAACAATTTTCAATGTCTTGTGGCGGAGCGGAGACACGGTGCTAGATTGTTGAAGGACAGAATTCTGCAAACAGAAGTTTAAAACCAACTACGCCAAATAAATATTCTAAATTTTTGAAAGTTTAAATTTCTTTGAATTAGAAATTATTTCCTTGCAGATGCAATCTGAAAATTTTGTGTAAATTGATTAAAGTAGTAAAGCGACCAATAATAATGTAATGAGTAACAAATTTTAATAGCACAGGATAATATATAATGTAGAAGCATCTACTGTATCTACTGTTTCTGGTAGCACTGTTACAATTATTTCACCCCTTTTTCGTTGAAGCTAATAGGCTTACGTGCACGCACGTGTACATGAATGTGTGCGAGTGCGCGTGTGTGTGCGTGTACATATTGAAGCACAATATATTATTATTATAATTATAATTATAATGTTATAAATATATAAGCACCATATTATATTTATGCAATATTTATAGAGATATATTTGTGCGTTGTAGTAGTTCGAAGGTGCATTACACGTTATTTGTGTTTAACTGCGAACAGTAAAACTAATAATTTTATTCTTCCTTTTGGTGCTACGTCCATTGACCCATTTGTGCCAATCCTCCAGTCAGCTTTACTTTTAGCCCTCCTCTTCAATTCGATACAATTAGTGCAATGACGTCTTCCACTATCTGCCAAACAATATTGGACAGAATAATATATTATATTAATATATAAGAATATATATTAATATATATAGAATAATATATAATAAATTAATATTATATATTTAACAATATTGAATTATTATATATATAATCATTTATAATTTGTACAAATAAGTTTTGGTACTACTTGAAACAGGGAAACAGGGACTTCCATAGCACCTCTTCCTTCCATCATTTCTCCTAATAACGTCAGCTCTATTCTTCTTTTTATATTTTATAACCTGTCACATCACGCACCGTTCTCTTGTTCTACATGCAACCCTTTCCTTACCAAGATTTTGTTTTCCCTTTCGTTACTTTCTTCAGCAGCTCTCACTCGGAAGTCGGAATGAGGATTTTGCAGGAATTTTATACTGAAAAGCCTTTTAACATACTGCGAGGCGCGTGATAGCTAATCAAATGTTCAATGCAGTGATGACTTTTTAATGCAGGGATATGCTTTGCCTTCCTTTGTATGTCTACATTGAGGTCGTATGCACTTGATCTCTTTAACCCGGGAGATAACCATTCTGCAACTTGCGTACATTCTCTTCCATACACAGTCGAATCTAAGAATTTTTCTTTTCACAAATTTAGAACCACACAGTACTTAATGAGAGCTAATTTCTGTACTGGTTAATATTATTGTTGCTGCTGAGATAACTCTATAGGCGAGTAGTGTACTTTTTAGACAAATAATTACAATTCGAGTTTACTTCGAAAAAATGTAATAGGTAAACTCTTTCAATCTTTCTAATCATTATCGAATGTTTTTTCCTGTAAGCACTAAATTTTTTAGCTATCTCAATTACCATTCATGTTTTTAAAGTGTATTTCAACTATCAGTAAGCAAAGGAATTTGTATAGATTATATCTCAAACACCGGACGTCAAGGGAACTGTCTCTGCTAAAACTTGTATTCTACGCGTCTGTATTTGTATACAATTTAAAGTGAAAAATATTCTAATATTCTGTACGTTAAATGTACACGAACGTTTGGACCATAAAAATGGAGTAAGTATAACATTTTTTTTTATCCTCGTGAAGAAAGCCAGCTGTTCATAAACTGCACGGAAACAATTTTTATTTACAATAGAAGTAAATACGGATACACACAATGAATATTTCATAACCTTGCCTGTATTATGCTGGCGGTGCTAGCTAGATGGAATACTCAACCATTATTGTAATAAAAGTTGATATCCTGTGCAGCTGCAAACATGGTTTCGCACTCTGCAGAGTGAGATGAGAAGGATTCAGTAGAATCGCTTCAATAGCTTGATAGCTTGAACAACTACTGTAATAAAATAGCGTGTAAGCTTGTTGTGGTTTACATTTTGGACACCATTGTCTTATTTTAATAAGACCTTACTTTATGTTGTCCGATTAACATATTTTCGACACTACATCGTGTACCTGTGTACACCAACCCCAATAGGTATTTAGGATGTTTGGATTATTTTTGTACGGACTTTTCGTACTGTGAAAAAGTAACATTACAACAAAACGATAAACCGTTAATTTCTCTTCTAAGGGAGCGGATGAAACAGCTGACTCTGGTTGTGAAAAGTGACTGCAGACTCCACTTCTGTGTCTGAGTCTGGTTTAATTTAAAAACTATTTAGCCTGAACTATTAAACCAAAATGTGTATAGGTATTCAGGGTTTATGTCATTTTATTCAACATTATTAAACATTTTTTATCTTTACTACACAGCAGACACAAAAGAAACAGCGTACAGAATACAACACGAAACATGTTACATAATACTGTCTTTTATAAAATAAAACCAATTGATTTAGTATAACCTTTTAAATTAATAAATTAACAAAGTAACCTGTATATTACAGATCACTACACCCCTAGCAAGCTGTGAGAAGGTTTATCTTCTTACAGTGTTACGCAGTTGTGACAGACGCTAGAGAGAAACACTCTACGGATTAATACAATCATTTATAATTTTTAAATTAAACAAACTATAAATGGCGTTTGACAGTAGTAACCTACTCCAGTTAAATATACGCAACCTACTCTTAACCAGTATTTATAACCAAAGTAACTTTCTATCACACACACACACACACACACACACACACACACACACACACACACACACACACACACACATTTTGTATAATATGTATATTTTGTATGAATATTTTGTTAACTCATATAGTAACGTCTGATAATACAGATTTTTCGACAAAAGACGAATCAGGTTGAAACACAACGTTGCTGTAATACAAGGACAAACGACTCCCGTTGTTTTGTGGCGTTTTTACTCGTGAGACAGATGATCAGTAGGAACTCAGCTAAATCAGAAATCACAATGAATCGTTGCAGCCTCATGTGAGTCCAGTGGAGTCATTTGTCATACAGCTAAATCCCAGTTGCGACGTTCTGCGAGTCTGACCTATTTACGATCAGACTAAAGAATAGAAAAAGCAATCCAATTCCGTTAAAGTGACCTTTTTCTAGCCACTGCTACCGGAAAGTTTGAAATAATGTATTTGATTTAGATAGCGGCGCATTAATAATATGCTGCTGTTTTCAAATAAAATTACATTTTAGTATTTGTGTTATCCAAGAAAAGAATACGTTTTACTGAATACGTGACAAGTTTCTACGAAATATTTCGCTTTGAGGATCAAATATTTCTTTATGTATCCTATGCTTGCTTACATATGTTTTATCAACTGGAATGAATGCATGTTACTACATACCGCATTTTTATTATAACCTTAGCGTCGCACGAAAATAGTACTTTGTAAAAAGTTTGCATCAAAAACTTATTTTTTCCATTACGACCACTGTTACGGAATTTTCCTATAAGCTTCTTATATAATGTTTATCTTTAGTGATACTCTGATATTTAATGCAGCAAAATGTATAAAATATACAAGCTCAATTTTTGTTTATGCAAAAATAATTATAAGAACAGATAATTATTTAGCAAATTATTTTTGCTAAGATATCCATAAAAGAACTGTTTGTTACGTTCATTTGAAAGAAGGTACTGTGCCGTACTGAGTTCGGCAGCGTATTATAAGAATTTTAAAAACGAGCGCCGCTGACGTCACGCACGGCCACACGGCTACGGTAGATTGTTGTTGGCACACAAATGTTGTGCAGCTACGCAATACAGCTGGCAGCGCCAATGTTTCTGTACATTCCTGCTTCCAGAGTTTACTTGGCTAGGCCGACAGATTGAATCGGCCTCATTTCTGTTCTGTCCTCCAACCTGATCATCTGGTCTCGGCTGGCGGCAACCTTCTGTTCGGGACTTCGTCAACTATCACTATGGTTGGCTAGATAAAGTGTAGCTCCAGGTATGTACAAGTCAGCGGGTTCTGAAAATATTCTAACCCCAAATATATTTTACGTTTCAGCCTCTATTATAAATTTATACTTGTGTGTGTGTGTAGAGCAGTTTTCGATGTGTGCGTTAACGCAATTACCAAATTAAATTGATATGAGTGTAAATGTTGTGAGCTAAATTGACTTCAATAAAGAAAATACTAAAGCATCTCGCACTCAGCTGTGTTTGGTGTTATTAACGGTTATGAAATGCGTAATTGATTAATTGTCATATTTCAACGAAATACTTAAAAGGTAGTTGGTACATAAGTGAAATAAGTCACAGCTGAGCAGCTTAATACTGTTTAATATGAATTAGTGGCGATGTGTGTGTGCTGTTGATGTGTAAAGTTAGTGTTGGAAGTTAATGTGGACGGCCTATGTGGCGTATTTTCTTTATGACACCCTCTACAACCTATTGTATGTCCAGGTGCTCGAACAAGGGCGAGATGGGTGTCGGGTGGACGTACATCTGTCCACCCTAATGGCAGAGACGATCTTATTGCCACGATGCCGTCAGTCGAGGACAACTTAGGACTCTTCCAACGCTAAGCTGCACCCGGGACTTGTGACACGACTGTGACATCACTGAGCCGCGCCTATACGGACTAAGTACACCGGACAATCCAGGTGGGAAAATTCTGATTATCTATTTCTCTCTCTCTACAACATGGTGAATGCACAGAAGCCGCCAGAAGCTCACTCGTGAAGTTCTGAACGTTATAATCTAGCACAAACTCTCATGTTCAATTATGTTATTGCATGTGTGAACATTACCGCAGTACACCTAATGAAGTATCTTATAACTGTATAATGTGTAAGAAATTACACACATACACACACATCCGCAGTTTGCTGTAAGATCTAACTTTTCAGCTAATTAAGACCATTAGGGAGTTAATTATCTTGTGCTATCATGTCATCTGGTCATGGCTGAGTTTTAATAACGTAACGGGGGCTGTCTGATGCTTTAGATGAGAAACTATTTTCTTTCACACACATACTTAGCGTTTAATGATTAAAGTCAGGGTCGTTTAGCTGGTTGAGTTTCGGGGCGGTCACTTACATTCTCTGGTGTGAACTACCAAGGCAAATCTATGCTTAGGAGCTGAGATATTCAGTTTACGCTGTCATTTATATTTGTACCTATCTATACATATTAGGGTGCATTCATTTACTGTAGTTGGAATGGGTTTATGAGGAGGTTAGTGTTGAAATGAGGGATGTTTTGTTATTCATGTCGTATATGTGTTTGTGTGTGTAATTTTACTATATTTTGCTGGGGGAATATGTAACGGATTTAAAAAAGAGGAAAACCATAAATGTGCTTACTGAGACAACAGGCTAGCCTATTTGATATTATACAACACTGATGGATTAGTATTGCTTTATGAATGAGATTATTACTAACTTTGACTCATACATAATCAGGCAGAAATTTTGCAATTAGGTTAATATCAAATTCACTTACTTTGTGACATTATGAATTAATTGATATACATATATATATAATTCTGCCTTTAATGGTGTGCTCACACAATCAAGAACTTGTCATGTATGTAACATCTTGCAGGTTGAATAAAGCACACGCTTGTTGGTTAAAAGAGTTTTTCATTTGCAAGTCCTGTCATTCACCTGGGGGGACATATCTGTAATTGTATTTGGGCCTTGCACACTTTTGCTTCCTCTAGGTTTTTTCACCTAGTTCTAAATATGATGTCTCTCCCCTTTTACAAAAAAAAACTTAAATAAAAAAAAAAAAAGAAAAAAAAATTTATAAAATTAAATAAAACAAAAATTCAAAAAAATCACAAAACTTAGAAAAGTAAAAGGGGGGTTTCATATGTTAGATCAGAGCGTGGTTCTGATTCTAGGTAGGTAGTATTTCTGCCTTATTTTTTCTTTTCTTTGGAACTTGAGAAATTTTAGAATCTTGGGACTTACATTTATTTCCTTAAATGAAACTTGGTGCGGCTACAGACATGTCAGCTGGTGACTTGCAAATTATTTCAAATTATTTTTAATTAGAATCCAAGTGTTGCAAGAAAACTTAATGGTAGTATAACGAATTAATAGAAAGAATAACCAAAAAAAATAAAAATAAAAAATAAATAGCACATTTTATAAAATGAATAAGGGGTTGATGAAGTTTAAAATAATTTAATATGTGTTAGTGTTTAAGTGATTATTTTGTGATGTTGAGTGTGAGATGAATTTTGAAAAAGGGGTTATAGGAATGTGATTGTTTTTTTTTATGAATGTGTGCTGGTTGATTTCACTTGCACATACCCTGGAGCTCAACCAGATTCTGGACGTGATGAGGGCCGTCAGTACTTGTCGATTTTGATTGTGATTTGTCTCCTGGATTAGACTACGTGTTTTCTAGCACCCCGTTATATGGTAATTGTTTATTGAGGGCGTTGCGTTGCAGTACCATGTTTTTTGAATGCGGTTATGGTCCGACCAAGGGCATGGATGTGATAGTTTATATTTTCGATTATATCGAATTTTATGTGTACTTGGTGGATGGTATGTAGTGAGTTAGTTTGGTTGTTTTGTGTCGTGTTCTTTTCTGGGCATTTTGTATGGCTGTTTCTCTGCTTTTATGACACCCATCTCGTCGTATCGCTAGAGCATTCTGGAGCCGCTTGTATGATCAAGTTCTTCCTGTCGTTCTCTTCAATTATTGCTTTTACGTGGTGTGTGTGTGGATTGCGCGGTCATGTCCATTTCTGTGAATGTGGACTTGTTTGTCAAAGATGAGCTCGAGTGGGAGGTCCGGTTCCGGGGACGGAAGCCGCAGGAGACTGTTGTTTCATTAAGGAAGCAACTCCGTGAGGCTCTTGCCTCCGGTGAGGCACCGAGTGGGAGAGTATTACTTACGGATGTCACAGCCGAGGTGGAGCTGTGCTCGGAAAAATTTTCAGAACTGCGCGATTTGGCGGAAGGCCTGCAGTCGGCGGCACCCACCTCTACGGCTAGACAGAGGGTACGCCAATGTTTACAACATGTTCTATGCCGTTTACAGAATGCTGAATCACAGGCTACCACCTCGGAATTAGAGAAAAATGTTGTCACTCTTAGGGAGCAAGTGGCGATGGCATTGCGGGAGTTTTCTCTCGGCCAGTGTCGCCACGTGGATGCGAATTCCGGTTCTTCTTCATCTTCTGTTGAGACGGCAGCCAGGGTGGAACCCCCTGCCCATGTTCCTGCCTTTTCGGATATGGCTACAGCGAGCTATCACAAGCTCCCTAACCCGCTGTCGGATGTCATTCAGCGTCTCCCAGTTGTCGATGGTCTGGATCCCGAGGCGCTTTTGAGATTCTTGCGCATATTTTTTCAGTTGGCCGATTTCCCTGGACTGTCGGAGCGGACTTTGCTTGAGCTCATTTACCCGTACTGTCGGGGATCTATGGCTGAGCGCGTGACAAGTACCCTTAGGGATGGCGGTGGCATTGACCATTTCCATCGGGAAGTCCTGGACGCTTTCGTACCGGGAAGGTTACACGACCGGTTAAGACATAAACATTTTTATAGAGTTCAAGCAAGCGGAGAGTCCCTTGCTCATTTCATTTCCAGTGTTAAGGACGCGGCCCGGATCCTGAGGCTGGGGTTGTCTGAGTCTGAAGTTATTCACACTATTTTGGAGGGCGTGACGCCGGAGGAACGGTCACGTTTGACATTCGCTGTCCGTCCCCAAAGTTTTATTGATTTGGACCGGCTGTGCGCCGAGTCAACCACTATACGGGGTAATGACGATATTAGAGCCCACGAGGCTAGGAGGCGTTCAGATCGCCCTGATTTAGAGCGACGAGTCGGGCAGCCCGGGTCTTGGGGTCCTCGGCCTGCGCCGGTTCAGAGCTGTGAGGTACGAGAATTATTCTGTTCTAGGTGTCATAGATCCGGTCACGTTGCGCGCTATTGTCACGATGCTAGACGGCGTCGAGGGACTTCCCGAAATGGTAACTTTCCAAAAAACGTAAGCTCTCGGGGAAGATAAGTAGGGAGTGGTCTTCCCCGTTAGGCCGTTCGGTTCCGGTTTCACTTAACCCCAGGCGGGTAGTAAATCCCGGATCATCTGGCTCCAAGGTCCTGCGAACTGTCCCCAACTACAGTTCAGTATGCCCCTTCCTGTCGATCGAGTTGAAAAAGGGTCAGCTCAGAGCCTTGGTTGACTCTGGATCAGCCCGATCCATAATTTCATCTAGAGTATGCGAGGACCTTGAACAACAGGGCTTACTATTAGGGTCGGATCGGTCTTCCGTGGTATGCTGGACTGCATCGCGGGAAATTCTGCCCATCTCCCGGGTGGTTTCCCTAAGTATTAAAATCGAGTGTTTTTCATGGGTGTGGCGATTTTTGGTTTCTCCGGTTCTGGGAGTCGACTGCATTGTGGGTGCCGATTTCATCTCCAAGAGTGGTCTCGTTTTAGACATACAAGGGCACCACTGTTATTTTAAATTCAATCGGGAGGTTGTCATTCCTTTCCTTGGGTACCAGGGAGCCAAGGGAGGTATCCAAGAGGTTGTGTGTCCCGATTCAGAAAGAGACCATCTCACTCCGTCCCAGAAGCATGCTTTGGATCATTTGTGTGAGCAGTTCCCCACTGTATTAACTCCCAACTTGGGGCTCACACATCTTTTGGAGTATAAGATCCGTTTGACGGACTCCGCTGTAGTACGTTCACACCCATACAAATTCGCGCCTCCAAAGATGGATGTTCTTAGAGAGAAGGTTCAAGAGTTGCTTAAACAAGGGGTCATTGAACCTTCCAACTCTAGTTATGCAAGTCCAGCATTTCTGGTGCCCAAGCCTGGGGGTAAACAGCGTATGGTCATAGACTATCGCAAACTAAATGCTAATATTGAGGTGGATTCAGTTCCTCTTCCCGATTTACATTCCGCTTTCGATTGGTTTAGTGGGGCCAGGTACTTCACCATCTTTGACCTCAATGCCGCTTATCATCAGATTCCTCTGTCTAAGGAAAGCCGCCCTTATACGGCATTCTGTGTGCCATGGAATCTTTATCAATATACTAGAGTACCCATGGGTCTGGCCGTGGGGGCTCAAACCCTCACGCGACTACTCGACACTGTATTCCATGATGTGAAATTTAAATTCATTTTCAATTATCTTGACGACCTCTTAGTCTATAGCAAAACGTTCGAGGAGCATCTGGGTCACCTGAGAGAGGTGATGTGCCGATTGAGGAGTGCTGGCCTCACTATCAATCCAGACAAAGTCAAATTTGCACAAAAGAGTATTTCGTTTTTGGGGCATCTCGTCTCATATGGGGGTGTGACGGTCGACCCGGAGAGGACACAAGGCATTCGAGATTTTCCTCCCCCTAGGGATGCGAAAGGTGTTGCCAGATTCGTTGGCATGGTCAATTTTTATCGTAGATTTATCCCTAATTCCGCGGAGATTGCTGTACCTTTAAACGAACTCAGAAAGAAGGGTACCAAATTTGTGTGGGGAGAGAGGCAACAGCGGGCCTTTGATACCCTCAAGGAGGCGATCGACTCTCCCCCTGTGTTGAGGATGCCTGATTTTTCAAAAAAATTTATTTTGCAAACGGACGCGAGTTCTGTTGCGCTCGGGGCGGTTCTGTCCCAGGAAGTCGATGGCGCTAGGCAGCCGGTGGCATTTATATCCCGAACCTTGACCCAACAAGAAAGGAAGTCTTCAGTGTATGAACTAGAGTGTCTTGCTGTCGTGTACGCTCTAGATAAGTTCAGGCGTTTCTTGGAACACGCTGAGTTCCTGTTGGAGACCGATAATCAGGCTCTCTCCTGGCTTCTTGCTCATCCCCGGCAGCTGGGTAAAATAGGGCGTTGGGTGGTCAAGATCTCAGCCTTTAAATTCAAAGTGCAACACATCCGGGGAACACAAAATGTTGTTGCAGACGCCTTGTCACGTATGTTCTCACAACCCAGCGAAGCCAATTCTGAGCAACCCTGTTCCGTTCTGCTGGATTTTCCTTTGGCCTTTACTCATGTGTTGCCCCATCAGTTAAATGATGAAGAGTTGGGTCCTATCATCCAACACCTAAAAGAGGGTAACGTGCAGGTTCCATATTTTCTGTCCAAGGGCGTCCTGTGCTGCCGAGAACGAAAAGGACGTGCCCCGAAGGTTGTGCTGCCTAGCAAACTCGTGCCAATGTGTCTTCAGTTACTATCATGATTCCCCAATAGGTGGCCATAAGGGAATTTCGAAGACCATTTCCAGTATTAGGAGGCATTTCATCTGGAAGGGCATGGACAGGGACATCGCGGCTCGTGTGAAGGCATGTCATCTCTGTGGCTTGAGTAAGCCTGCTCAAAACACTAAATTGGGTCTATTGTCATCTGATGTGGCGAGCAAACCAATGGAGAAGTTATTCATAGACTACGTGGGACCTTTCCCTCGTAGCAAGTCGGGTAACGCTTACCTACTTGTTTGTGTGGATGCTTTTTCCAAGTTTGTCTGGCTACTGCCCTTACGACAGGCAAACACTCGCTCAACCATCCTTATGCTACAGTCCCATGTCTTTCAGCATTTCGGTTTTCCGTCCACCATTGTCTCTGACAATGGACCACAGTTTATTTCAAAAGATTTCCGGCGAATGTGTTTCGCTAACGGCATCAAGCATGTGACCACTTCCCCGTACTACCCTCAACCGTCCCACGCGGAGAGATTTAACCGGAATCTCCGTTCAGCTCTCATCGCCTACCATGCTGAACAACAGGATTGTTGGGACCTTAATTTGAAGTGGTTGCAATTGGCATTTAACACGGCCCTACACGAGAGTCACAAGGCCGTACCCTTTGAAGTCATGTTTGGTTTCTCGCCAAGTTTGCCGTTGGACAATTTGTGGCACATTGAGGATCTTCTACCTAACGATCCGAAGGTCACGACTGTGGACAGATGGCGGGAGGTCCGGAGGAATTTGCTTCGTGCGCACGAACGCGTCCGTAGTCGCTACAATCAGGGGCGAACTCCGAACCCATTTAAGATTGGCGACTTGGTCTACTGCCAGAGCCATCCGATCAGCTCAGCCATAGATAGGAGGGCCGCTAAACTATGTTATCGTTGGTCGGGACCATACCGCATTCTTCGGTTTGTGTCGCCCGTCACAGTGAAATTGGGTGATCCCGGAGGGGATGTTGAAAGAGTAACCACTCATATTTCAAAGCTAAAGTTTTGCCATAGGGCATGAGTTAGGGATGACAGTTTGTCCTATAAAAAGGGGGGAAACACTATTTGGGTTCCTGGATCTCAGTTATTAGATTTGGGAGGCCTTGGTGGTCAGTACTCAGAGCCGGCCGGCGATTCTTCTCTTTCTCCTGTTCTTTCCTGTCTCTTCTATCTGCATGCGGACCAGGGCCCGGCGAGCATGCAGGACTCACACTTACACCTTCTCTTTCAGACACACATTCACTGACTCACACCTCTTCCTTCTGCTTTTTCGTTTTCCTGTGTTACTGAACCCACCAAGAGCGGTTTTAGAATCTGAGATTTCCTGGTTTTCCCGCAGCCGTCGTGCTTGAGGACTTGTTTGTTTTGGGTCAACCATGTTGTCCTTTTTGGGTGAGGGTGTGCCGTACTGAGTTCGGCAGCGTATTATAAGAATTTTAAAAACGAGCGCCGCTGACGTCACGCACGGCCACACGGCTACGGTAGATTGTTGTTGGCACACAAATGTTGTGCAGCTACGCAATACAGCTGGCAGCGCCAATGTTTCTGTACATTCCTGCTTCCAGAGTTTACTTGGCTAGGCCGACAGATTGAATCGGCCTCATTTCTGTTCTGTCCTCCAACCTGATCATCTGGTCTCGGCTGGCGGCAACCTTCTGTTCGGGACTTCGTCAACTATCACTATGGTTGGCTAGATAAAGTGTAGCTCCAGGTATGTACAAGTCAGCGGGTTCTGAAAATATTCTAACCCCAAATATATTTTACGTTTCAGCCTCTATTATAAATTTATACTTGTGTGTGTTTGTAGAGCAGTTTTCGATGTGTGCGTTAACGCAATTACCAAATTAAATTGATATGAGTGTAAATGTTGTGAGCTAAATTGACTTCAATAAAGAAAATACTAAAGCATCTCGCACTCAGCTGTGTTTGGTGTTATTAACGGTTATGAAATGCGTAATTGATTAATTGTCATATTTCAACGAAATACTTAAAAGGTAGTTGGTACATAAGTGAAATAAGTCACATCTGAGCAGCTTAATACTGTTTAATATGAATTAGTGGCGATGTGTGTGTGCTGTTGATGTGTAAAGTTAGTGTTGGAAGTTAATGTGGACGGCCTATGTGGCGTATTTTCTTCATGACACCCTCTACAACCTATTGTATGTCCAGGTGCTCGAACAAGGGCGAGATGGGTGTCGGGTGGACGTACATCTGTCCACCCTAATGGCAGAGACGATCTTATTGCCACGATGCTGTCAGTCGAGGACAACTTAGGACTCTTCCAACGCTAAGCTGCACCCGGGACTTGTGACACGACTGTGACATCACTGAGCCGCGCCTATACGGACTAAGTACACCGGACAATCCAGGTGGGAAAATTCTGATTATCTATTTCTCTCTCTCTACAACATGGTGAATGCACAGAAGCCGCCAGAAGCTCACTCGTGAAGTTCTGAACGTTATAATCTAGCACAAACTCTCATGTTCAATTATGTTATTGCATGTGTGAACATTACCGCAGTACACCTAATGAAGTATCTTATAACTGTATAATGTGTAAGAAATTACACACATACACACACATCCGCAGTTTGCTGTAAGATCTAACTTTTCAGCTAATTAAGACCATTAGGGAGTTAATTATCTTGTGCTATCATGTCATCTGGTCATGGCTGAGTTTTAATAACGTAACGGGGGCTGTCTGATGCTTTAGATGAGAAACTATTTTCTTTCACACACATACTTAGCGTTTAATGATTAAAGTCAGGGTCGTTTAGCTGGTTGAGTTTCGGGGCGGTCACTTACATTCTCTGGTGTGAACTACCAAGGCAAACCTATGCTTAGGAGCTGAGATATTCAGTTTACGCTGTCATTTATATTTGTACCTATCTATACATATTAGGGTGCATTCATTTACTGTAGTTGGAATGGGTTTATGAGGAGGTTAGTGTTGAAATGAGGGATGTTTTGTTATTCATGTCGTATATGTGTTTGTGTGTGTAATTTTACTATATTTTGCTGGGGGAATATGTAACGGATTTAAAAAAGAGAAAAACCATAAATGTGCTTACTGAGACAACAGGCTAGCCTATTTGATATTATACAACACTGATGGATTAGTATTGCTTTATGAATGAGATTATTACTAACTTTGACTCATACATAATCAGGCAGAAATTTTGCAATTAGGTTAATATCAAATTCACTTACTTTGTGACATTATGAATTAATTGATATACATATATATATAATTCTGCCTTTAATGGTGTGCTCACACAATCAAGAACTTGTCATGTATGTAACATCTTGCAGGTTGAATAAAGCACACGCTTGTTGGTTAAAAGAGTTTTTCATTTGCAAGTCCTGTCATTCACCTGGGGGGACATATCTGTAATTGTATTTGGGCCTTGCACACTTTTGCTTCCTCTAGGTTTTTTCACCTAGTTCTAAATATGATGTCTCTCCCCTTTTACAAAAAAAAACTTAAATAAAAAAAAAAGAAAAAAAAATTTATAAAATTAAATAAAACAAAAATTCAAAAAAATCACAAAACTTAGAAAAGTAAAAGGGGGGTTTCAGTACTAACAATTTAAATGTTTATACTTACTGAAAACTATTGTGCCATAGTTTGTTTCCATTACCACACATACTAACTGTTACCGATTGAAGGAAGTCGGGTGGAAATTTTTATAACAATTGGAAGCTCCAAACGAATATACAAATTTGTTTCAATTGAAAGTATGCAACGAACACACAGGCTGGAGTTTAGACTTTGCATATATTGCAGGCTGGAGTTTAGAATTTGTGGTATATTGTTAAATGACATTTTTGGCAATACGTTTAAAGAGAAAAGCTGCGTAGGAAGGCAAACGATTAAGTATGCTAATTAAACATACACATAACCACTACAGTAATATAATTAGAACAGCTTATCACGGTAAATCATTATAGATGCTACAATGTGACTACTGCTGAAGAACGCCACTGCAGGTATAGAAAGTCAATGTGAATGGAGACTGATAGATTTCACGCTGATAAAGTGCATATTTTACCAGCTACCTACCTAAACAAATTTAGTTTTCAGTATAGTGGCGATATATTTACAGTGCGGTTCGAGAGTTATTGTCGGGCGATTACAAACGATATTATTCTGTGCGTTCAAGTGGTTATTAGTTAAGTGTTGTGTTTTATAATCGGACAGTATATTGTAACACAATTGTATTTCAATATTAGTTGTCATTTATTTGCGTGTGTACAAGCTTTATTTGATTTGTTATAAGAGACTGTGTTGTTAATTAAGAACTGTTTGACTGTGAAAATTAAAGCCAATGATTAGTGACTTAATTGGTGTCTTGTAATTTGTTTTCCACTGTACCTACGACGATCGAGTAGACCGTCGTAACAATATGATATAATCATACAGCGCCTATCGACATCAACCGTTCGTCGCACTTGCTTATTTATAGCAGTATTTCAAAATAGAATTGTATTCGCGTTTAGATGAATGGCTCCAGCAATTTTGTGGTCATTTCTGTGGGTAAATTAGGGCGGTACTCGTATCGGTCTCTGATAATACAGCGCTTTCATAATCTACCCTTACACTGTCATAAAAGAGCATCTGATATTAACCGAACCAAGCTCATTAAACGTGTTTGGACAATCAATTATTTTGCGTATTTACCAGGAAGTTTAACTTAAAACGGTATTTTACTTTGCTTATTCGAAATTAGCTATGAGTGATTTAAATAGAACTCAAGAATAGTTATAATAATAAAAAAGCCTCGTAATAATTTTCTGAACTTAAAAAAAAAATGTTTACAGTCAAGCAAAGCGCTTTGATAAATATTACTAATAAGTACTATTGCCGTCTTTTGCCAAGGCAACATACACATCAATGATGACGCATTTACGTTGACTCCAGTCAAACGTACTTACATGTATCTATTAGACCTTTGTTGTAGTAGTGAAAACATATTGCAGAGATGTGAAAATATTTACATCAAGATACATGGGCATATAACATGAAGTGGCATCACAAGGTAAAATAATAAGAACGAACAGACGTGAGACGAAAACGGTAGTGATAAAGAAGACTTTGTAGCGTGTCGATAACATTGACGACGCCTCGCTTCAACCGACGATCGGGACAGACTTGGCACTTGACCCAATTCGAGGTAAAGCAGGCACCTCTCAAGTGCATCGTATTGTGTAAGTCTTGCCGAAATACCGTTATCTGCTTAACAGCGATTATGTCTTATCTTTGTTAAGTGTCCACATTTTCGAGAAAGAAGTACTTGATGTATATAAGGACAAAAGCAATTGAAACACTGCAGAAAGCATAAAACAGAACAAAATAAATTGATGATGTTGTTCACATTGTTTTATTTTCGGATTATTTAGACAAATTAAAAAATTAATTTGATAATACTGTGACAGTAGCAGAGGAATGAACAGTCATAACATTATTTTAATTTTATTGTGTCATAAACTCTGAAATTACACTGGTATTGTGAAAATGCCACTAGCGTAGGCGGTTGAGTCGTATAAAGTTTCCCTTTCATCAAGCTATGACGTCATAGTTTTGTAAATTACGTACTAATGAGTAATATATTTTTCGGCTCAGAAAATTACTTGAAGTTATTATTCTGTTTCTCCTGGTGTATCATTTCACATTACCTGACACAAAAGTCTAGTTACTCTTTTTCTCCTTCCTTGCTGATCCCTTATAAGGCGTTGAAATTTAAAAAAATCTTTTTAGAGTGTTAGCAAAAAAACAGAGGTTATGTTTAACGATGAAAGGACATGCACGAAATAAATTAATTTTTAAAAACTATTTACATTTCTGTTTTGTGGTATCCTTTCAGACTAAAACACAAAAATAAAATTTTACTAATTTATTGACCATTGCTTCATTCACATTCTAATTAAAATGAAATGATTTTATCAGTGATAATTTTTCTAAGATCATCCGACGTTTTATCGTTTTTGTTTGCTGTAATTCGTTGGTAAGTAAATTAATTGTATTTATTTCAAGGTCGAGACGTGTAGAGCGTAATGCTTGTCGCACTAACTGGCGTACCTACACTGTCTGCGACCAAATTAATGGTTCTAAACATAGAGCGCCGCGTTTAAACACAATTACAAATCCATTATTCGTTCGTAACCGCGTGTGGCGCAATTTGTAACAATATTGGGTTACCGTAGCACTGATGACGCCACTTACGACCGTACAAACTCTGTTCTAATCAGAGAGAGGCTGTTTACTCGTGTGTACAGCGGCCGTGTTTCCTCGCATTTAGTCTGTAGCATCTGCTTTTCAATATTCATACTATGTCTTACGTTCTAGGATTAACCCATTTTACTTGCTTGTACAGGCTGTGCCAATGAGAACAATTTAAAACTGTCACGACCGGAACTCGTTTAATATTTTGAAGTAAAATGTAGTATTAACACAAAGATAATAAGATGCCATTTTACTTAGTCATCCTCGTAGTTTGAAAATAACATCTCTTAAATAACACCCATTGACACGGTTATATTCTTCAAGTTGATTGAAAACCTATCCATGACTCTCAGCATGGCTTGCGGAATCGCCTGAATTTCTTCAATGATCCGCTACCTGAGTTGATTTAAGTCACATAGTCGTGACTGTAAAAAGTCTCAAAAAAAGAAATCACACGCAGGCAGGTATGGAGATCGCGCTAGCCAGGGCATTGCACTAAATCTTGAGATCGACCGATTTTCAAACACAGTCCTCAACACATCCATGTGTTTTGTGCAGTGTTCACGGTAGCTCTATCTTGCTCGAACCAGACCAGGTCAGTATTAATTCTTTGATCATTTAGCAAAGGAAGAAAAACGTTGTTAAGCATTTTCACATATCGGTCTGACATATTTTCACATATATAGAGTTCACACTGACTGAATTTCTATTATCGTCTTCAAAGAAATACGGTCCATATACATGAACGGAGGAAACTCCACACCATACAGTGACTCGCTGGCTATGAAATTCATGAAGTTCTTGAGGGTTACTCTCACTCCAGTAGTGCATGGCTTGTTTATTGACATGCCCAGAAAGATGAACATGTGCTTCGTCTGACATAATCAAGTGTTAATGAAAGTTTTGTTCTTTGTTGTGAAGTCCAATATCTCATTACAAAAATCAAGTCTTTTAGTGTAATTACATTCAAACTGTTTTGGGGCCACTTGAATTTTGTACGGATGGAAAAGAGATCTTAGTCCAAAATCCTCCGCAGAGACCTACCGGAAATTTACATTTCCACATCATGCTTCCTAGCACACCTTTCTGGACTACGCATGACAACAGCTCTTACCATTTCTACATTTTCTGGCAAGCACACTGTTTTTACAATTCCTCAAACTGTTTTCTTTGTTAAGGCAGTGGTTTTAAATATTCTTACCCAGTTTGATATCGTTGAGCAATGTAGAACTCTTCCATATCTCCTAACATTGAAATAACTTCTGAAAAGTCTTTGTGTTGTTATATAGGAATCATTGCTTTTAAGAAACGTTTCTACAACAAACGTACAATATTATCGTCTTCAAAGAAATACGGTCCATATACATGAACGGAGGAAACTCCACACCATACAGTGACTCGCTGGCTATGAAATTCATGAAGTTCTTGAGGGTTACTCTCACTCCAGTAGTGCATGTTTATATATAAACAAAATAGCCATTGAACCATGTTTACCGAAATGGCGTAGTTTATTTGAGGTTATAAAACCATCTGTTTATTTGTTGTTGCCATAGTAACCGAACACGAGCTAATACAAATTGTTATATTCTCATTGCCCCACCCTTTATTTTAAAGATGTTAAACTAAATGTTATAGATGTAAACTTATTTTAAATTAGCATTTTTGCAGAAAAGCTATTGAGCAATCGATACTCTAACTTTTCATTCTTGATAGAAAAATCATCATTAAGACAGGTATAACATGGTGTGATAAACTTGGTTTACAGCTTACAGGTTTGTAAGTTGATCTTTTAATAACGCTCTGGCGTTTGAATTTATGACGTAATTAAAATCAAATCGTTTTACAGCACTGTTATGAACAACTTTCGCTTGCGTACACACGCCACGTCACTGAACACAAACGAGTATTAACGTCTTAAAAAGGCGTATTACCAAGATATTTGTGATTAAAGATACATTAATGAACATAAATATACTTCTTTGAAAGTAGTTTGCTACGTGTGACTTTTGTTGAGTGCAGTATTCAGTACGACGAATTCATGGTTTCCGAATGTTTTTCTTATTTTGAAGTTTTGAAGCAAGTATTTACCTGAAATTTAGAATCACCACTCATATCATTAACATTACGACGAGCGTTAAAATTTAAATTATAACTTATTCTTTATTCAAAAAGTAATGTAGGAATAGTTATTTGCATACAGTCATTTTTCAATACAATCTCCCTCCTTTTCAATGCACTGGCGCCATTTTTCCGGTAGTTTACGTACTCCTTGAGAAAAAAATTCTTCTGGCGTAGGACACACCCTCTTTCGAACAGTTTCGATTACTTCTTCATTAGAATGAACGTTTTTCCCACTTAGAACTTTCTTAAGGGTCCAAACAAATGAAAGTCAGAGAGGGAAAGGTCTAAACTATAGCGCAGGTGGGGGAGAACGGTCCACCTTAGTTTCGAATTGTACTCATTGTGAAAATAACGACAGGAGGTCACGCGTTATCCTGGAAGAAACAGACACAATGCTGACATTTTTACGCTTACTTTGGTTGGCAGTTTGGAGTAATGTTCGGCATTTATAGTCCGTTGTTCTCTTAAAAAAGCAATGTGTATGTTTTCCTCTGATATCCAAGAGGAATAAAGCCATAATTTTTCTGCTTAAAAAAAAGATTTTTTTTGTGGTTTTATAGATGAAGGATGCAAACACTCCATCAATGCTTTTTGTTTTCTGGGGTAAAAAGATGCCCAGGTTTTATCAGTGTTTACAATAGATTCTTTTTCTTCATGTTTTACTAAAAGTAAATGCACAACTTACACGTGTGTCTTATTGTATTCATCATCATCATCATAGGTTCATCTGCTGTATAGCAGGTTTTCTTTATGAACTCCTCCACTGTTCTCTGTCTCCTGCCAGCCTTTTCGTGGTAATGTAGTTTCTACCTTCATGTTGTACATCAACTGTCGTCTCTCTCTTCCTCTTCTTCTTTTTCCGCTAACCATGTCTTCTAGACTGTCTTTTATAATAGAATCTCTTCTTAAACAGTGTCCTATCCAGTTCTTCTTTCTTTTTCTTATTGTTTTTAATATTTCTCTTTTCTCTCCCACTCTTCTTAATACTTCCTCATTCCGTACTCTGTCTTCCCAAGAGGAATTACCAAGAGGAATTACAGTGTCCTATCAAGTTCTTCTTTCTTTTTCTTATTGTTTTTAATATTTCTCTTTTCTCTCCCACTCTTCTCAATACTTCCTCATTCCGTAATCTGTCTTCCCATTTAACTCCTTCCATTCTTCTCCACATCCACATTTCAAAAGCTTCAATCCTTTTTTCATCCTCCTTCCTTAAAGTCCACGTCTCCACTCCATACAATGCCACACTCCATATATAACACTTTGCTAACCTTTTCCTTAGTTCTTTGTTTAGTGGCCCGTTTAACAAATTTTTCTTTTTATTGAATGCTTCTTTTGCTATCGCAATCCTAGTTTTTATTTCTTTCGTGCTTTTTATGTCATCTGTAACTATGCTTCCCAAGTATTTGAAACTGTTTACTTGTTCTATTTGTTCGTTATTCAGTCTAATATTTATTCTTTCCCCTTTTCCACCAACTACCATGCATTTTGTCTTTTTCTCATTAATCCTCATTCCGTACTGTTCACACTTACTGCTTAAGTCATCTAGCATCGTACATACTTCTTCCTCACTTTCACCTAATATTACCATATCGTCAGCAAATCTTATACATTCAACCCTCCTTCCTCCTAAGCAAACTCCTCTCGTTCCTTTAAAGCATTCGGCTATAATGTCCTCTATGTACATGTTAAACAAGGTTGGTGACAGGCTACTGTATTCGTTCGTCAGAATTTGCGGAATCAATACCGATACTTACCACATACCGTCAGGATTCGCATAAATATTCGTAGAAAATGAAGGTAATGTACGGTGTAGCTACCTGCACTATCAACACTGACATTTAATGTACAAGCAATATCCCACACCATGATTCGACAATCATTTTGAACAAGTGTTTCGATCCTGTCAGTCATCTCTACTGTTTTCGATGTTTTTGGGCTTTGTAGATGCAGTTCATTCTCGACATTTTTGAAACCTTTACCTCATTTATAGATACTTACGTCTGACAACGTTTCTTTTCCTAACTCTCTTAAATTTTTTACAAATTTCTAATGGTGTCACTTTTGTGGAAAATTTAATAATATTGCATTATTTCACGGTGAACAACAATGCATGCTGATTACAGAACGACTGAGAGAGATCAGTATTTGTTACTGCGTATCAGCTTGTGTTACATTGATCACGTTACACGTTACACAGACAATAGCCCTCTACACAACACAGCTTTTTCAACAATATCGTTTTACCTTCGACCTTTCGAAACCCCCATATTTTTGCATTACCTTTATCCTTTGTTTTAACGACGCTCACGCTACTATCATGTTAGAAGTGTACAAAGAAGGGGTGGAACTGGCCTGCAGAAAGATTTTAAATTATGTCTTTAGTATGTAGATGAGCAAAATTTATTAACGCACTACCTTTGTGTGCGTGTACAATATGTCTGGGTGAAAGGAGGGCTGATTTTATATGATGTTACCACGTTGCACATGGCAACGCTGAAGGACGTCTGTGTTCCGTTTGTTCCAACAAAAAAGTCTATTGATTTCATTGTCACTATTTGGCGGATTGTGATTAAGGGCCAGTGGCGCCCTGCCTTATCAGAAATCTGCGCTAATACATTTGTCTGTTATATTCAACTTCATAAAATATCACATAAAAAAGGAAGAAATTGTTTCAGTTTGGGAAAACTGATAAATTTATGTGTAATATAGATGGTCGAGAGGTGTACAATTTTTATAAAAGAGAAGTACGTATAACATCGGCACAAATCTTTATTAAACTTTACGAAGATTGCGATTTTCAGGTAAGAAAAAATGGTTATTTTACTAAAGAAACCGAGAATTCGTTTTCGCATGCTTATTAAGAGACATGTGTTAAGCATGTTATCAGTTGTACATGATAAGTAGTAGGTACATTAATTTTATAAAATAGCAAAAAATTACAATTTTCAAATATCGTCGCAAAAAACAAAAATAATGGCATGTAAATGTAACGAACCTATTGATAGCAAAATAATTATTAACGATATTCAGATATAGCAAGTAAATCAATTCAGAGTCCTTGCTAAGTAAGTAAGCATATCATGCAACTTTGAAATAGATATAAGCAGAAAGGTAGAACGATTCAATTACATAAATGGTACAATATATATAACCTAAAGAATAAAGTAAAGTAAGATACATTAGTAAAATTTTGTAAAACTTTACAAAATGGCTGTACCTAGTTTATTGTATAGCGGTGAAACATGTACACTCACAGGAGCAAATAAAAAAAGAGTAAAAAAAAGTAGAGATGAAAACGCGACGGAGGATCGCAGATAGCACAAGGAGAGACAGAATGAGAAAATAGAAATATCGAAATAAGGAAACAATTAAAAGTTGCGAGCTTCAGTGATTGAATTAAAGATTATAAGGAATAAATGGGAACAACGCTTACAAAGAATCAGAACTTAGAGGATGCCAATGATGTAAGTATGATACAAATATGTACAGATACCTACGCAAGGACGGAGATCGCTCGGAACACCGGAAAGAAAAAGGTAGAGTGATCAGGTCGGAACATGCAATTAGCCTATCGCTTGGTTGGAAGATGAAGAAGAAGAATATTCACACTGTAATGGTTACTAAAACACATTGTTGACATATGCAAATGATATTTATTTATTAGATTTCATTAATGATATTTATTTACATATTTTATATCTGGTCAAACACTGAAAGACAAAACCAAAATCTAAAATGTAACTCCGTCAACATAAAGTCTAACTATGCTCGCCACTTAGTCTACACGACCGCAATTACATGGATTTCAAGTCTAACCTATAACCACTAAGCATTTATGAAAAGGGTCGAGTCATGAACGCCTTCGAGGAGTTTGAAATGAGCAGAGCGTACACAAACATAAGCAGTCACCGTTCCTTATTGAATGGCCAGCTGAATTTTAAGTCCAATCCGCTATACGATGCCGCCTTGAACGTGCTTTATCAGATAGAGATGAACAACGGCTCTGCAGCCGACCAAACGTGAATAAGTGCGCACCTACTGACACGTACGCGCAGATGCAGTTGTAATATTAACTGGTGGCGACCTCGTATGAGGGATTTTTTAAAGATATTATTAACAACCATATGCTTTATAACGGACCAAGAAGTCACACGGTGGATTGAGAAGGTCAGTTCATCTATTCATGCAAGTGACTTGCTACCACTGAAAACATGCAACCCTAAAAAGAATTGATTTTTTCTTTTTGTTTTCTTTCTTCCTTTTTCCTATATATGTGTAGTCGTGATAGTATGAAAATTGAAATTGAAATTATATTTCATAAATCTTAACCGATTTTGTCTTTTAGCGTTTGCTTACTCTTCAAGTAAGTTTTTATTTTCAAAAAGTCTTTTTTTTAGCTTTAGCATCTCTACAATTAATAAATCCGTCATATTTGTCTTAACCACTTTTTTAAATGCTGAAGCACAAAAATGATGTTTTGAATGATTTGATCAGTAGCACGAATTGATTTAAAGTGAATAACTAATACCAGATAATCGGTTTTTAAAAGCGCGTTGGAAAACTTTTCAAGTTAATATTTTTTACTTCGGCAATCGTGTAAGCTTATAAGCTTAAATTTTCAAAAACAGTCTACCAACTATCGTAAAGGATTAAGTTTTATATTTAATTAAAAAGTTTTTAAGCACTTAAAATTTGCTAGCTCCGAAGGGATTCAATCAGTGTGGATTAAACTAGGTCGCTACGACCTGCCGGTTTATGCCTCGTATACTATGAACTAATTATACAGCATTATTGACTGCTTATTGTGTTCATACTGGAATGATATTTAAAATAAAAGGCCCGTGTAATTTCAGTTAAAATAATTTGTTTGTTTACTTGTACGTACTATTTGTTGTAAATATTAGTATTTTATTTATACTACAATGTTAAATTCTGGTAACAGAATGTACGTGTAATGCTTTCTATTTATTTACGAGTAGAATCTTGTAAGTTTTACTCTCATTTATGATCCTGTGTTATGTTGTAATATGTTTACTTTCTTATGTTACTTTTGAAACTTTCCGTATTTCAAAATCACTTGAAACCGTCATAGCTCGATTAATTTACATCACTCTACAACACATATGAGTCGCTATAAACCAAACTTAATTGTTTTAAATCCATTAACATGTGTATGTGTATTGTTACGTGCAGAACATGTGTATTTCTACTTAGAGAAATTAGTGAAGTGGTCGTGGAATCGTTAATTCTAGAGCAGAACTAGTGTAGTTAGTGTCAAACGGTTGATGTCAGTCGTTCATATTACATCGTCAAATTGATACACTGTGTAAAGTAAATCAAACTCGTCTTCATTCGCCAGCACTCCTGCTACGATGGCCTTATTCTTTTCTCCTTCTTGTTTGGGAACGTTTCCATATCATTTTTATCTCGTCTCGCCCTGTTTAGGTGGTCATACTAATTTTATTGTTTCGCTTCTTTCCTATCAGTTATGAGCAATCCGAGCTCATTTTTCACTAATGTTTTTATCCCTGTCTCCATCTATTCTTTTGAAACTCAGCACCGTCTCCAGTAGTTCATTTACGTTTGATTTTAATTTTTAAGTTATTTTTCTGTTTTATTTTCCACAGTTGTGCTCCGTATAATCACGATACCGTTCACAGTCGTGTAGATTCAAATTTTATTATTTTTTATTATTTGTGAATTTAACAAATTTCAACGTAGTTTTCAAGTACTTTAACACGGTCAATCAACAATTTTTAAGGCTGTCTAGCATCAGAAATGTATTTTTAGCTTATTCTGTGGTTTCTCATAGATAACTATAATTTTAAAAGTGATAGGCTACATTATTTTCCAAAAATATTTCACATGCTTGCAGAGTTTGTGCTCATCTGTTCTCGACAATTTCTTTAAGCAAGAACATTCCCGATACAAAATCTGTTTGCCTGCTATCCAGTCTGCTCTTCCACAGCTGTCACTTGCATTTATCTCCTTATTTTAATAATATTCTCATAAACTAAGTATGCTAAGTTGGCTACATAATACTTCTGTAATTTCGCCAAACTCCTTTTCTATAGTTACTGTTTATATATGCGTCCGTCCACTCCCATAGCAGATTCTGCCTTCGTGCATATTAATTCCTATGAAGTTCTTGGACCTGTTTTAATACCTCCATCGCTATCTCCTTATATCCAAAATCTATTACATTTTTATAATAATATGTTTATCTTCCTCATAATTCTTTTAAAGCCAATTGTTTGCTTTCCTAGATGACTTATTAATCGTTTAATATTTCATCACTATCATCTTTTTAACGGTTTTAGGCTTTAGCGGTCTGTTCCTATTCCGTATTCCACTTATTCTTAGGTCAACCGACTTTACTTCTGCCTCTAGGATTGTAATCTTTCGCCATCTTTGGTATTCTACTTTCTTCCAATCTATTTATGTATTGAATCCATTTTCTTCTGTATTCTTTAATCCTTTCATTAACTGCAAAAATATCTAAAGCACTTGTTATCTCTTCATTTCTTACATGATCTCGTCTATTATACCTTTTAACTGATCTCGAAAAATTCATTTGTGCTGTTTGTATCTTCTGTTAGCGTTTTTTCCTTTATGACCCAAGTTTCAGAACTATACAGTAGTGTTGGTAATGCCATTGTTTTATAAAATTGTTTTAGTGATCAGACCGAAGTTATGCGACATTCTTGAAAATAAAGGTATACCACAACACCTAGTTCAGTCCCTAAAGAGTTTATATAGACACACCGCAATAGTCATAGACGACGGAGAAGAATCTATCCCGATTGAAACAAACC
This sequence comes from Magicicada septendecula, assembly GCA_034769895.1. Taxonomy (NCBI): domain Eukaryota; kingdom Metazoa; phylum Arthropoda; class Insecta; order Hemiptera; family Cicadidae; genus Magicicada; species Magicicada septendecula. Next base: position 170,237,620 of record CM068375.1, read on the forward strand.
AAGGCGGAAGACAAGGTTGCTGTCTGTAACCATTAATTTTTAACTTTTATCTAGATGATCTCCTCATAAAATTAAAAGAACAATCCCCTGACGGTATTAAAATCCACCGAATAAAAGCTTAAAAACCATTCTCTTTGCGGATGACCAAGTTATATTCGCCACTTCAGACGACTATCTCCAGCGAACAATACATAAAATAGGAGAAGAAAATATCTGTAACATATCTGAGTCAAAGACAAACGTAATGGCCTTTAGAGGGGTTGAAGCGGTTCGGACCAAAATATGCATAGACCACACACGCATAGGAAAAGCAAGTTTAATATTTTTAGTACATTATTTTTATGGCATAAAAATAATTCATATGATTTATATAATCAAAAAGATAGTCATGTCTTTAACAAGTGTAACATTGTTTTGTAAAACCTCACTGGCTACGTCTGTATTATCGCGACGAAAGTATCGACTAATAGTCAATTACACGACAACGATGTATGAAATTATTTACGATCAGAGACACTTAGTGACTAGTGACTGGCTACTAGTCAACGTGTTCCGAGTTCAGCTCCAGTGCGTACTATACAATAAGGACACGTTTTTAGTTGCCATGTCGTCTCAGCCTGTGGAAATGAGTATTCTTATACCCACGGGATCGTCAACCTATTGCCATATACCCAGAGTGTGTACAAGGTCACCATACAATATGTCTGTAACTATTTGATTATTCTCGACACATGGTCCAAAAAGCGGTAGATTTTTCTCTAACCTCGGCGGAGTATAAATATTAGCAGCTAAGGTCGGCCAAGGTCAGACTACATTTACTATTTAATGTGTGTTACAGGAGTTGTTATTGTAATTTGCGGTATAGTATTAGTAAGGCGATTATTGTGTATTACTTAGTGCGGCACTGTAACAGATGTAACATTTATTGTTTGTAAAATTACTGTTTGTGGAACAATCACAACCCTGCAGAATTGTTTTTTATTTATATTTAACTGTAATTAGTGGTTTCATCTGGTGTAAGCTAGTCTGATTTCACTGTATAACACGACATAACACTGTATGTTCGTCGTAACAACAACTTCAATAACAAACTGGGGTAAAAAGTAGCTGCTGAAACGTAGCGCTGGCTACCTTGCGTTTCTTGTGTATTGTTCAGCTTAGTTAGCCATCCTACTCTAACACACTCGCTAATTATATGCTTTAGGCGGTACATCAAAGAGGTATTATTTTTTTAAGATGGGAAAAACACTAAAAAGACCTAGGCCGGTGGCCAGGCTGTTTGGTAGTGTATTATTTTTATAGCTGAAAACCTCATCTTTGTCCACAATCCTCCATACCAGGACCACTTTCGCATTACTTCGGGCTAGGGCAAACATGCTTAGCCTATGATCGGGTCACTTTCGTCTTACTCTCATGAGCCGGACAAATACCCTTCGTCTTTCTTACCTCACAGGATGGACTCAATGCACTCTGCCATTGCTTCTCAGTCGTCCTCATTCTAACACATCAATCCACCAATTCCATAAGAACTAAAAATTCAGATCCTTGAGCAGTACCTGCAATGAGAGGATACCACCTTTCCCACCCGGTGGAGATACTCACGAAAACAGCCATGGTCTGTTGAGAAATGCACGAGAAAAAGTTACTTCGAAATGGATGCACTCCATCCGCGGTCCCAAGTTTCTGATTGGTCTTGAACCAGAGAGACCTCAGGTTTCGTCGTTCTACCTCTGATACCATACAGCCATAATATGAACACGGGCCAGGACAGCTGCCTGTACTCTTGCCAAGATCTCCACTGCGCGTGTGGACATACTTGCGCTCCTGTGACAAGAGGTCTATCAGGATGACGCTGGCCACCACCAGGTCTGCCCGCTCCGACACGGTCTGTAAGAGCTGACACTCCGACACGGTCGTTGGACAGAATCCATGCGAGCACGATACTTCCGCACGAAAGTAGCATCGGTCCAACCTTCCGAGTCGTATCGCAGGGCACTGGCGTATACAGTAGTAGTTTTGTCTTACTCGCAAAGGCTGCCAATATTAGGCGTCAGTGAATTAAACATTCACCACAGCCGCCTTATCACTCGTTTTCCGGATATGGTCCCAAAAGGTGAGATTATAGTCGAGTGTTACACCTAGGTACTTAACCGATCCTTTTGTGAGAACGTCTTCATTCCCTACCCTGTATGGAATGACTTAGGATTCCTTTCCTTAGTTAGCATGACGATGTCGGTCCTCGAGATCGTTAGTTGACTCGCCATGGATCTGATGATCGGCGCATGACTTGGTTCGGTTTCAGCTAAGCTATATATTATTATTATTTAGTAGATACTGAGCTGTACGCATTAGTGTTAGGTTTTAAGAGACATGCCCGATCGCCAAGTACAGTTTAAGCTTTATCCACGTATATATCAATGGAAAAAACCCATATAACTAATGATAATGTGATGTATTTATAATATACACACACTTATTTCTTACTAATGGTACCTATAATCTCAATCTTCTATTGTGGTGTATTCACTGTTCATAACCTAAAGGTATCATACATATGATTTACAATAAAGTTTTAATTTCTCGCATTCTAAGTTTCATAAAAAACGCATAAAACGATTAATGATATATTCGATTAACGCATATTCGTAAACACTGATTAATGATTATGAAACGTACGTTTGTGATTCACGATCATTAATCAGTGTATACGAATTCGTTTTTTGTAAATAGTAACTGCTTTACAATATTGTGACTACGAGTGCACAGTGTATATGTCCTGAAGATGATCTATGACCAAAATCGATCAAAATTAAGATTGTTGTAATTAAAACTTTATTATAAATCATATGCATAGTACCTTTAGGTTATGAACAATGAATACATCACAATAGTAGTTTGAAAATCCATATACTTTTTATGTCTCCATAGACACCCTCACGTTTGCACTCTCGTGTCTGTCAGGAGTAATTTGTTGTTACATAACACCTACAACACTGTGGGGTGTTATGCTATTACGCTACTGAATTAACTAATCTGTGATTGCCGAGCCCTACGTTCTTTGAGAGCCAAATACTACACTTGCCACGTGTTGGGCAGTCATTAAGCAATTATGCTAACAATAATGGATTAATTAATCTGTGATTAAGTAACTATTGAATATATTAATTTGCATAATGAGCTCGTGTAATCAATAAATAACACGTTAATTACTTTACGTTAGCATAACTATTGCATGGAGACTCTAGTTGTTGCATTAATAAAATAAAATAAAATAAACTACCTTAAATCACTCAAATGCCATTACTTTCTCGTTCTGAGGTAATTTGACAATGATGAACGCATATTGATAAAATAAACACTTATTTATTAACATTATATCATTCATTAAATTCAATATATAAAATATGGATGATTCCCTGTAAATACATACATTCATAAACTCATGAAAAGAACATAAAAGAACACATGTTTATACATCAAATTACAAGGTAAATCCAATACGTTGTTTGCTGAAAAACATACACATACATATATAATGCAATCGATATATAGAAATACAAATATTCAAACAATAAATCCTATACTAATGCGTTCATCGTATGCCTCAGATGGATGGCGTTAATTATGTTTGTCATGTTTAATTTAAATGCTCAAGGGGTGTTTCTTGAAAAAGAGACAGGACAGTAGAGTTCCTTATGATAAGAATAGCATAAAGATTACTTGTTTAGATGAATTATCCGATATTTCCATCGGCGTAACTCCTCTCTGCTGGACCATGTGTGGGAAACGTGCTGTCACTGACACTTAACACACGCGAAACAGATTCACTCGCGCTGTCTGTGCGTATTTGTTGATTCTGCTGTTATTGTTCGAGTCATGAAATTATGTGTCGTGAAGATAAGTTCATCGTTAACTATGGTGTATATATATATATGTCTGTCTATTGTTCAACGTTTGGTATGTTCATTACTGTTAGTGTTTTGATGCCGCGGTGTAATTGTTCCACATGATATTGTATCGCTCCGAAGCACTGTATAATGTTATGATTTCGGCGTCCGGTATTACATCAATGATAGTTCTACGCGTCGATTATTGACGTAAGTGTGACTGGTTAGTTCAATTCTGAATTAGAGTATAATAAAGAATTCTATAATTCTTAAGCACTGGCGTATGTCGCATGTTTTTAGACACTGAAAGTACACTATTACCGGATACGCGCCAATATCGAAATGTCTAAGTCTCTTAGTTATATGACGCGTGGCAAAGTTTCAAAGTCCCATTGCCGTCCGTATGTTAATCGAACTTTGACGACCGACTGTTGAAAGTATTTGAGTGAAAATATGAAAGACTGTTCTACTGACTGACTGACTGCTCAAAGTATATGAGTTAAAAATTATGAAAAGACTGTCCTCCCGCGTGCTCTGCAAACGGTTTTTATCAAACAGCGTGTACCACAATGCACCCTTCTGGAAAACACGCCTCAAGTTGAACATGATAGGACAGAAGATCTCCTACCCTTAAGCCAGACCATCGTTCTTCACTTCTCATTCGACGTTCCCGTTGCTATGCTGGCGACGGTCCTCTCCACCAGTTCTCTGGGTAGATGCTGGGTTGTGATTGGATATCCTGTCTCCCCACGGGTTCGCGTCGAAAGCCTCCGTACTCTTTTCCTAGAACAGGAGCAATTTCATGGTTGTCTATCAAGTTATTGTCTAAGCGTACTCCGGATCTCACTGCAGTTCTCACGCAAACAATGTGTCGTATCTTGTTATTGTTCGCTGTGTTTGACCCTTTTTTTTCAGAACGCTATCCTGGCGCAGCGTGACGTCGTTTCCAAAACGGCACACCTTCTGCCTGTCGTAAATATCCGTTGTCGCCAGTAAGTCGTTCCCCCGCTGTTTACAAGTTCGATTCTATTATTTTAGGTATCGATGTCCGTCCTCGTATAGGGTATATACTGTTGTGTGACTTACGCCCTTTTATTCTTACTAGTACTTTTCAAAATAACCGGCAGTGTGTCCGTCACAGTTCCTCCTCTAAATTGGTACTTGACACAGTTTCCATTATCTTACATTTGCAGGCTGTAAATCTCGTATTTGAGTTGAGTCTGTCACGGCCAACCTTGTTCCCTATTGTACATCTATGTGAAACGTACTTGCATTGTCTGAAGTAAACGTTCACTTGACACTTCGACACACATTTCTTTATTTATTGCTCGAGGCCTGAGTAGGTGTGTCATGCTGAATGTAACGTCTTTTCAGTCATACTAAAATTTTTAAATTTTTGGTTGTTACATAGGTCCCCAAATCGGATTTGATGTTGGATTAGCGGAAGACACTCTAATCCGATTTCTGCGCTCTGTGTTTGTTGTGGGAGTCCCCTCTGATAAAGTCGCGGTCATTGACCTACTTTCCTCTGCTTGGGGTATATGGGTATATATTCCCTATATTTGGTCGTAAACTACCTCTGGGAATTTATTGCCGTGCATCTGAGGAAGAATGAACGCATTTTCACACATATTTGCATATCTAATTAGATATGGGATTATGTACAATAGTAATAACAGCTGTGGATGGCTGTGCCGTCCGCTTATACTCTAACACATGAAATAATGATTTTCGACATGAAATACAATTATTCATGTATCGTTTAAATATCATTATGATAGCTAATGTTCTTAGTCTATCTTGAACATTTAAAATACAATTTACGACCTGTAAATACACATTGATACATTCACTACTTATTATTGAGTATCACTCACAATACGTGTTACTATCATCTATACTGATTATATTGATTAGAAATTTATATACATTATTCAGGAACAATTAACAATTCACTTGAGATCATTATGATTATAGATAACTTTGTTTTATATCACTCAGATTTGATTAATTAATCTAATATCATCGGGTGTCTATAAAACTCGTTATAACGTCTTTTCGCATTTTATTGCTGCACATTCAACTGAACTTTTCACATCATAATTGTCTTTTCTATTTAAATTTCCATTAACACTGGCTATACACATGTAATTAATGTCGTTAGGTTGCCACATCGTGACTTAAGAACTCCTTGTACAAAATCTTTACATTATACACTAATAAGACATACATCATACCGATTAGCTAGTTGGACCGGTTTTCGCGGGACATTCACCTTATGTGTTGATCCGCCTCCTCCTAGTCCACTAGTCTAACTGATCGTCGATGCACTTTCATTTTCCTTTGAGACTTGTGATTTCGTCTCAAAGTATCTCTTCAGCAATCGTACGTTGAAAATACCCCTCAGTTTTCCATTGCTATCGCACTCAGTGAGCTCGTATGTTGCGTTACCAAGGACGCGATTAACCTTGTATGGTCCGGTGTATAACTCGAAAAACTTGTCAATCCTTTTCATTGCGGCGTCGGATTGGTGGTAGCTCCTCAACAGCACCTTATCGCCGGTAGCAAATTTAGTAATATTCTTACCATCATTGATACGTTTAGCATATTTCTCTCTTTTGTCTTTTATTTTTACAAACACATTAATATTGGGATTGTGTTCATTGTTGATGACATCTTTGTCCAGCCACTTCTCCCATGCGCGGGTCGGCTTCTTTCCTAAGTGTGCCTCGTGGGGTGTTATTTCTATTGTTTCGTGGTACGTTTCATTGATACATGTTTCAATTACTCCGACGTATCGTGACCATTTGCTATGTTGGTCGTGTACCAGGATCCTGAATAGATTTCCCAATTGGCGGTTAATCCTTTCCGCTAAGTTCGCTCGAGGATTCCTTATCGCCGTGTATCTTGGTTGTATTCCCAGCTCCTCGAGACCTTTAACCCATCTTTCGGCGGTAAATTGCGTGCCGTTGTCGGTTAAAATGACTCTCGGTCGTCCATACTTCGTACAGTAGTCGCTGATCCGTCGCAGTGTCGTGGTGGTTGTCACTCTTCTTAGTGTGAATAGTTTGACAAACTTTGTGAAGTTGTCCACCATGACAAGTAAGTATTTGACACCTCCTGTACCTGTTGGTAAGGGTCCATAGTAATCAACACTTACTATGTCACCTCTGGCTGATGGTATCATGGCCTTTGTTCCGCCAAAGAGCATCCTGTTGTTCGTATCCTTGTACCGTTGGCAAGAGTCACAAGTTTGGGTATATACTTTCACTTTCTTGATCAAGCTGTCGATCGTGAAGTGCTCTTGTAACATTTTTATACACCTTTTCGGGCCTAGGTGTCCGTACATTTGGTGTATCTCTGCAATTAGATCCTTCGACACGCTGTCAGGAATGTATAGTTTCCATTCGCCACGTCGTCGTCGGTACAACTTATCATTAACAATTTTATAAAATTTACTTAATTTACTATCTACATCGTTATTCTTAATCTTATCTATGAGCGTTCCAAGTTTGGCATCTTCATTTTGGTATTTGCCGATACCTCTAATTATTTTACTTAATTGTTGACTCATTTTAATAACTAGGTGATTAATCAAATATTCGTGCGTTTCCTCGTTTGTCTCGTGTTGTTCCGTGTCAGCCGGGTATCTACTCAGTATGTCCGCAAAGACATTATCCTTTCCTTTGCAGTGGATAATGTCGAAATTGTACTCCTGTATGGCGAGAATCCATCTTGTAATTCTGGAATTGTTTAAGTGACACTTGTGCATAAATGTTAATGCTTTATTGTCGGTGATTATCGTGAGTGGTTGGCCAAGTATGTACATACGAAACTTATCCAGACATCTAACGATACTCAGGAGCTCTTTCTCCGTCGTGAAGTAATTGCGTTCTGCTCCCTTAAATGTCTTGCTTGTAAAAGCGATGACGCCGATTTCTCCATCTTCATCAATCTGGTAAAGCTGGCCACCATACGCAAAATTACTAGCGTCACACTGAATATAGTATCTTTGGTTCGGCCGTGGGAACCGTAGAGTTACTCTGTCTATAAATAAATTCTTGACTCTCTGGAAACACTAGTCCACTTCCCTTGTCCATGAAAACTTTCGTCCACCTTTCAGCAGTTCATGTAAAGGTTGCGTTGTTTCTGCGTATTTACTCGGGAATCTGTTATAAAAATTGGTAAGACCAAGAAAACCTTTGAGTTGTTTTGTATTCTTCGGTGCTGGGAAATCCATAATCGCCTTTACCTTGTCATCGGTTGCTTGTATCCCTTTTGTTGTAAGGCGATAACCAAGGAAGGAGATTTCTCGTCTGAAGAATTGTGACTTGGTGAGGTTGACAGTTATATTTGCTTTATTGAGGTTGTTTAGAAACGCTTCTAAATGATCTAAATGTGTTTGTATATTATTGGAGTAGCACAAGCAGTCGTCCACGTAGATGATCGTGTTCTTCTTGACCTCCTCTTCGAGGGCCACATCCAATCCACGTGTCAACGCTGCAGAGCTGGTGCTGAGTCCAAATGGCGTCACTGTGAATCGGTAGCACTTCCCTTCATGCATAAACGCAGTGAAATCCCTACACTCTCGTTTTAATGGGACTTGCCAGAAGCTACTGGATAAATCGACTGTCGACAAGTACTGCATATCACCACATCTAGCCAATATCTCATTTACCGGGGACACTCCTTCGTAATCGGGCACGGTCACGCTGTTCACTTTTCTTGCATCAAGGCATAGGCGAACCCTCCCATCCTTCTTGATAACTGTCACGATTGGGTTGACGTACGGGCTGGCGCAACGTTCGATTACACCATATCGTAACATCCGGTTAATCTCCTCGTTCACCTTGTCTCTGTAGGCAAGCGGCACAGGCCACCCTCGTTGAAAGTAAGGTGTCCTGTCCGTGACGTGAAACTCGTGCGTGTAAGCCTCTATTCTTCCCGGGCACTCCCTAAAAACATTCCGGTTCCTTACCAAAATCTCCTTCAGGCGTTGCAGTATTCCTTCATCCACGCAGTCTATGCTCCCAATCTTCTCATCGATGCATCGCAGTACTTCCTCTTCTTCTTCACTGTTTATCACGTCAATATTCATGATTGGTATAATGTGCTCCTCATCAACAGTATCGTTTTTTAAACTAACTACTTTGTTTCCGATGTCGATGCGACACCCAACTTCTTGTAAAAAACTAATTCCTAGTATACACGGTTTCACTAATTCTGGTATCACCAAAAACACACATTCATATCGGATACTATCAATCTCAATGTCACACAATATTTGTCTCTTAACTAATTTGGATTTACTTCCTACAGCACTTATTATAAATGTATTCGTTACGGGTAGTGTCTCATATGGTTCTATACTCTTCTTATGGTTATTAAACCAAGTTTCCTATAACCCGTTAACGATACAACCAGTATCAAGTAAGGCTTCGACAGTTACATCATTATTAAATTTAATAGTAATCTCGGGACATTTCAATATTTGTTTATTTACAATCTCGTCGTCCTCTTTTAGTAGGTCCTTTCGTAAATCAGGTAACAATATATTTACATTCTCACTCGGAAAGAAGTCGCTTAGAAATTCTATCTTCTCCCCTCGTTCGACGTATTTTTTTTTTTGTTATTGTTGTCGCTGTTACCGTTCGCCCTTGGGGTAGTGTCAACGACCGTCCTACTGGGTCCTGCCTCAGCTGGTGTAAACTGTACTGTATTGACGTAGTGTTTGTTGTCATACCGACCCCTTGTTGGCTGCCGGTCACTTTCATTTTTATTGTATTGCGTCTCCTTTTCTCTCGGGCTGTTCCTCCCTTCGTTGTAAGGTCTATAATGTGGCCTACGAGTGTTATCTCCGCTTGACTGTATACTTGTAAATTCCGTAATCAACGCTTCGAAATTTGGTATACTCGTGATACCACGTGTGACCACGGCGAGCTGCAAGTCCTTACCAAAGTGGCGAGCTAGTTTTCGTATCAGCTGAGTGTCGGTTAATGCTGGTGACACTTGCCGACTTTCCAGTAAAATCCGTTCTACATACTGGACAGCTGTGATTGGTCCATTCCACTCATAACTGCCGTACTCCAGATTGTCGCGTATATTGTCCTGGCGTTCTTGACCCCAGTACTCACGTGTTGGGCAGTCATTAAGCAATTATGCTAACAATAATGGATTAATTAATCTGTGATTAAGTAACTATTGAATATATTAATTTGCATAATGAGCTCGTGTAATCAATAAATAACACGTTAATTACTTTACGTTAGCATAACTATTGCATGGAGACTCTAGTTGTTGCATTAATAAAATAAAATAAAATAAACTACCATAAATCACTCAAATGCCATTACTTTCTCGTTCTGAGGTAATTTGACAATGATGAACGCATATTGATAAAATAAACACTTATTTATTAACATTATATCATTCATTAAATTCAATATATAAAATATGGATGATTCCCTGTAAATACATACATTCATAAACTCATGAAAAGAACATAAAAGAACACATGTTTATACATCAAATTACAAGGTAAATCCAATACGTTGTTTGCTGAAAAACATACACATACATATATAATGCAATCGATATATAGAAACACAAATATTCAAACAATAAATCCTATACTAATGCGTTCATCGTATGCCTCAGATGGATGGCGTTAATTATGTTTGTCATGTTTAATTTAAATGCTCAAGGGGTGTTTCTTGAAAAAGAGACAGGACAGTAGAGTTCCTTATGATAAGAATAGCATAAAGATTACTTGTTTAGATGAATTATCCGATATTTCCATCGGCGTAACTCCTCTCTGCTGGACCATGTGTGGGAAACTGTGCTGTCACTGACACTTAACACACGCGAAACAGATTCACTCGCGCTGTCTGTGCGTATTTGTTGATTCTGCTGTTATTGTTCGAGTCATGAAATTATGTGTCGTGAAGATAAGTTCATCGTTAACTATGGTGTATATATATATATGTCTGTCTATTGTTCAACGTTTGGTATGTTCATTACTGTTAGTGTTTTGATGCCGCGGTGTAATTGTTCCACATGATATTGTATCGCTCCGAAGCACTGTATAATGTTATGATTTCGGCGTCCGGTATTACATCAATGATAGTTCTACGCGTCGATTATTGACGTAAGTGTGACTGGTTAGTTCAATTCTGAATTAGAGTATAATAAAGAATTCTATAATTGTTAAGCACTGGCGTATGTCGCATGTTTTTAGACACTGAAAGTACACTATTACCGGATACGCGCCAATATCGAAATGTCTAAGTCTCTTAGTTATATGACGCGTGGCAAAGTTTCAAAGTCCCATTGCCGTCCGTATGTTAATCGAACTTTGACGACCGACTGTTGAAAGTATTTGAGTGAAAATATGAAAGACTGTTCTACTGACTGACTGACTGCTCAAAGTATATGAGTTAAAAATTATGAAAAGACTGTCCTCCCGCGTGCTCTGCAAACGGTTTTTATCAAACAGCGTGTGCCACAATGCACCCTTCTGGAAAACACGCCTCAAGTTGAACATGATAGGACAGAAGATCTCCTACCCTTAAGCCAGACCATCGTTCTTCACTTCTCATTCGACGTTCCCGTTGCTATGCTGGCGACGGTCCTCTCCACCAGTTCTCTGGGTAGATGCTGGGTTGTGATTGGATATCCTGTCTCCCCACGGGTTCGCGTCGAAAGCCTCCGTACTCTTTTCCTAGAACAGGAGCAATTTCATGGTTGTCTATCAAGTTATTGTCTAAGCGTACTCCGGATCTCTCTGCAGTTCTCACGCAAACAATGTGTCGTATCTTGTTATTGTTCGCTGTGTTTGACCCTTTTTTTCCAGAACGCTATCCTGGCGCAGCGTGACGTCGTTTCCAAAACGGCACACCTTCTGCCTGTCGTAAATATCCGTTGTCGCCAGTAAGTCGTTCCCCCGCTGTTTACAAGTTCGATTCTATTATTTTAGGTATCGATGTCCGTCCTCGTATAGGGTATATACTATTGTGTGACTTACACCCTTTTATTCTTACTAGTACTTTTCAAAATAACCGGCAGTGTGTCCGTCACAGTTCCTCCTCTAAATTGGTACTTGACACAGTTTCCATTATCTTACATTTGCAGGCTGTAAATCTCGTGTTTGAGTTGAGTCTGTCACGGCCAACCTTGTTTCCTATTGTACATCTATGTGAAACGTACTTGCATTGTCTGAAGTAAACGTTCACTTGACACTTCGACACACATTTCTTTATTTATTGCTCGAGGCCTGAGTAGGTGTGTCATGCTGAATGTAACGTCTTTTCAGTCATACTAAAATTTTTAAATTTTTGGTTGTTACACACCAGCACCTAAAACTACAGAAGGCAGTGTCGTGTGCTGTTTAATATAATCCTGAGTAATTATCCTTGAGGCTCAGTTCTGTCAGTCAGCTGTTGTCCAGAAACACAGCGTTCATTATTTATAATTACTGTAAAAGCTTATTTATTAACAAAATGGTAGCTCGACAATTTCGAAGCATTAATATACCTACACGAATAAGTTTTTGTTATTTATACGCTGTTCAATTTAATTTTTATATTACAATAATACGCAGGATTACGTTTCCAGTATAATAGTATAAGCAATTACTTAATTTTCATAAATTTTTGAATAGACTATATCGGCTTTTTGTCTACCCTCTGAGTTAAAAATAATAATATATTCTATTCTGGATTAAGTAAACAAAGAGTGAAACGTGTATCATAACTATTTTATATGAGGTCTGACCCGAAATTATCCTATCATTTTGATTATAAGTGGAACCGCTTATGTAACTGCATTGTAAATTAGTAGTCAGTCAGACGGGTCCTCTTGACGCATGCGTGAATGCTTATTATTGTATTGAATTATTCAGTTAACTGTGAGACTCCGTCGAGTAAACATATGTTGTCGGTAACTGCTGTATCCACAAGGTGTTGCCGACTGTATAAACGAAATTCTATTACATTATGCGTAAAACTTAAACATTTGTCCCCGGAAATTACCAGAAAGGTTAAGAAGGCTTTCGGAGAAAACTCAACGAGTACTACCCACATAATATTATGGTAAAAAACGCTTTATAGATACCCAAAATTTGTTGAAAGTGATAACGAGTTTAACAAGCAGGACACCTGAAAATGTTGAACGCGAGCGGGCTGCCATAAAAACAATCCATGGCTGACAATGTAAGAATTAGTGTAGATGTTGACAGAAGAAATAAGGTCTTAAAATGGAACGGGTGACAGCAAAATTCGTGCTTCCGCTGCTGCAGATCAAAAAGAATTCCGTGCTCAATTTGCACAAGATTTGATCGATACCGATAACAGTAACCCAGACTTCCTCAAAAATCCATAACGGGAGTTGAGTTGTGAGTTTATAGTGTTACGACATTACAGAAAAATCTAAGTGTTTATTGAATGTTCCAGAGGAATCCGGGTGAATGTTGTGGCGTATGTGATTTCAACATGCGCTTGCGAGACTTTTCTGGACGTCGCGTCGGCCAGCCCCGCGCACCGTGTCAAGGCCGCAATAAATTGCGTCCTAGTGTAGAGCTGATGCGTAGTGTTTTCTAGTAGACGCCTATTAGCGAATATTCTGGAACCTCGGCGGGGTATAATTACAAGTATTCGGCGACGTTCAGTTTCAGTGTGAGTTGCAAATTATTGGAGTGCGGTTTGTAGTATTATGACAAAGTATTACGTGTTTTATAATTGTGCGGAACTGTTGTAATACAATTGTGTTTTATATCAGTTAACATTATTATTTCGTGTGAACAATTTTTAATTTATTGGTTGTAAGAGACTGTCTTGTTAATTACAATCTGTTTAATTGTGATAATTAAAGCTGGTGATTAGTGACATAACTGGTGCTTGTATTTTGTTTTCCACTGTTCCATACGGAGATCAGTAGACCGTCGTAACAATACATAAGTATTCAACGTGGACAAAAGTATCAATACGACAGTCGCAGACGACGCATCTGAGACCACAGAGGCTCACAAATAATTGAATAGTCAAATAGGTTAATAAATGTTCACGCATGCCTCAAAAGGTCCAGCTTGATTGCCTACCAAGTTAGAACGAAGTTCCACAAGTTCCCGTAACATTTAAAATGGTCTGACAATTTTCGGTCAGATTTCGTACTTTTCTAAAGAAACTAAAATTATTGGCGCTGAAACTTTCACAGGACTGTCGTATGTTCTGTGCTAGGTATTAAATAATGATATTTAAAACAAAACTTTTAGGCATCAACTGTAAGTTTCAATAAACAATGTAAGATTTATCCTGTCTGAATAGTAGATCTGTACAAGCGCGTTCAAGCGTTAGTAGATCTCTATCCAAGCGATTTGTTGGGTGCAAGTGCTTGAGAGTACTTGTGTAAGTGTGAGTGAGCCTATTTTATGCGATATACCTATTTGCAGTCGTAATATTAGTTTTACAAATCAACTTTAATGTTTACAAATAAACATTTTACAAATAAAATCTTTATACTGTTTGGGAATAAGCGTGACTCATCTTATCTATTGCAAAGACAGTAACGTGTAATCAAACTACAGTAGGTCTGGAAGACTTACGCATTACACATGTCCTATTAAATTTTAATTAAATCTTCATTTCGTTTACGTTTTTAGAATTATAACACATTCTTTATGTTTTGCTCATAGACCCGTTGGGTATTAAATATCAAAGCAATACGTAATACACCAAAACCTACAATAATACTGTCATATTTTTAACTCTTATACAGCAGGGGCCACATCCCTTCTAAAATTATTTGACAATAGTTTGACGTCGAATAGTAATTGTGGAGGTAGACCTATACAGTATCAGCATTGACATGATAGCAATTGTTATCAACATTTTTACTTAATTCTGTTAAGTAACAATGTTAAAGTATTGTAACAACTCTGCTACGGAGATTCTCAAATCCTTGTACCTAATCGAATAACGGCCGATAACCTAAAAACAGTAAGTATAAAAACCGTCAGGAAAATAATCAAAAGACGTTTAAAGATAAAATGTATATTTTTAATAAAGCAAATTACAAATCTCAACAAGTAAGCCACCCATATTCTACAAGCACCGCATTTAAAGAAAGCAAACTTTTTAGCAATGAATCTGAGAAAGTCTTTGAAATCTATCTGTACTATGTTGCAAACTAATTTTCGGTATGATGTCAGAAGTTGATTAATAGCTATATAGTAGCTTTCAGACCTTTGATTGCCCATGAAGTTGTCAACAACGGATTTGAAGATTTTTTAAGATGCTTTCTCATGTGCATTTCTATTCAAAATGTACAGTAAATTTTCCACAATCTACAATAAAACTCTAAAATTTATTTTGTCTTTAAAGTGATCTAAAAAAGTCAAGGGGTTGTTTAGTGTATGCTTTACTAAATCGGTTTTGCCTGGGAAGCGCCGAAGAACAAATTGACGACCCAGTATCACGAAGATAAAAATTGATCACCCTCGACCTGAACAGATAGCTAAGTCCGTGTTTAATATTAATAGGTTTGTTTTAATTGTGTAGTAAACATTGTGTAGCTGTGCATGTAAGGTTTGAAAAACGCAATGCTAAACACGATATGACAAAGAGTGCAAATATTATTAGCTATAATAAATAGTCTGACATTTTATAAATGCCACTGACAGTACAAACCATGTACAATACTTTTCAGCTTCGTACAAACAAAGTTACAAACTGATTATGATCTTAACCTTAATATTTTATATATACTCAAACTGAAATAGAAAATTTTTCAGTTTTTTTTATGCTCACGTAAACGGATATTACAAAAAATTGAAATACAAATGTATAGTATTATGTCTTATACCTGACAACAGAAAGTAGATATTTTGAAAACGTCGCTTGTATTAAATGTTGGCAACAGAATTTAGGGACAAATTATATTACTTAACTGACACCAAATCTTTCTGACCCTGTTTTGACGTAGAATACGTCTTACCTTTCAGGCCAGCAATAGGCACCCCCAACCAGAAAATCGAGCGTTAGGTTTTTTGTATAATATGAGAAAGTTGCTTATGATAGTTTAAAATTGACACATGATCATCGTCATCGTGTTTTAAACTCATAAAACTCATATGACGATGACGATGACGATGAGAAAACATGTGGTGAACTTCTGCACGTTATTGGTTTTTGTCGAATCATTATTAGATACATAACAAGAGAGTAATCAGTTTGGAAAGAATGTGTGTCAAATCACTGTGGGTACAGACACACGTACGTTAGAAATGTCAGCGATAAAATATCTCGACACGTATTTACAGAAACTAATCCATCATGATAGAAGACAAACTACCAGCGAAATGGATTTAAAATGAATTGAATCACACAAATCCTCAATCTCGTTCACCCATATGTCGTAGGTAGGTCTCTGCTACCTCGTGATCTGTATTCGAGATCGACTTGACCCACTTACCAGTGGTGGTTGATTGATGCGAAAATAAATGCTTGCCCTTTTACACTCTGTGCGGATATTGCTACTGACGCTAATAAGCCTTACACGTAAGGGGAGATAAGTGCGCGTATTACAACTTTGTGATTTATACTGTTGCCTAAACCATTAATTTTTTTATTGCTACTAACGAGTCTATTGTTCACATTTTTTTACAATCTAATTAATAAAATTCTGAAATCTTTTGTTTAAATAATCTATTGTAATCGCGATTTGATTCTTGTATCTCGTGACTCAAATCACAAGTACACAAATTGGAAACCGGAAACAACGATTAGATAATAATGAATTATTTCACCCTGGAAGCGTCGTTGCAAGTTTAAACTACATTTTTTCAGTGTCTGGCTCGACATCCTTACTTGCGATGTGACTGACATTTAGAAAATGTCAGTTCTTTTTACTACAGCTAATATTCAATGTAACCTTAATGACGTTGTCGTGTCGTCGTTTTCTATGCAGAATTTTAGGTACGTGAGCAGATAGTAATTATTGTTTATCCCATGTAAATAATAGATTGTCAAAGAGTGACGCATCCTCTTCAGAACAGGAACACAGGGAAAAATTATGTTCGTGATGTCGTTAAAACCAGTGCCGGATTTAAGATTTTTGAGACCCTAGGCCAAGTTTTCTGAGTACTCCCTCCCCCCGGCTGTGATTTTGAAGTAATGCAAAAGTAATTCGATGTCAGATTAATACTATCAAATTTAAAACCGGTAGGCTATTATAAAAAAGCGTGCTGTCATTTACCAAACTTTTTCAAAATATTAAGAACCATGCAAAACAAATAAGAAAAATAATTTATATTTTAAGTAAAGTAACTTAAGTATGCTTATTCAGAAATTAAACAAGAAATAATATCTATTATAGCACATTAATTTTTTCGTATAACTTTTATAAAATTAAAGAAAGTCTAAATTTTTTTTATCCTTTGACTAAAGATATAACAAGCTAATGGTAAACTAATATTCAGTAACTATGTAGCTTATTAGAAATTAATGTCGGAAAAAATTATAAAATTGCGGGAAAATTTATAAATTTTAAAAATAAAACTAAAGACAGTTGTTTTTAAATAACGTAGGCTGCGTTTTTATATTTTAGGAAGGAAGAGATGTAAACACAATTTTTTTCAGTTATAAGTGGTTTATATGTACAAACCTTTACTCTACAACCTTGATATGACCTAGATATGACTAAAACTAACTATCACCAAATCTAAAATAATGTTCTCTTATTTGAAAACATACATAAGATTTTTTGAAAGAAAGTTTATAAAAAACAAACAAACAAACGATTAATGAACTGGTGACTTAAATAACGATTTTACAAAATTTATTATATATTAATATTTCGTGCTTTTTGAGATGAATACTATTTAATTTAGTCATCAAAGTCTAAGTCTTTAAAGAGTTCAGCGTTAGCAACAAAACTAGCCAAACTAGACTGCCTTGAGTCTGAACTTGAATTTCTTAAGTAGTTTCTTATTCTTTTTAAAATGCTGAATGATCTTTCGTTTTAAGTGATCATACACACCAGAATTCGCAAAGCTGTGTCTAAGTTTGGAAATAATGTTGTTTTTGTTGTTTTTCACGGATAAATAAGAACTGCCTTCCATTTGTACTATTAACAAAAATAGATCATTTATTTTCCAAAAATCATACTTAAATAAATCAAAGTGCCTCCTACTTTTATAAAAATACTTCTGTTAAAAAAACTATATCTGTAGCTTGCGGCCTCCAAGGCACTGGTCTAATCGGGCATTGGTTAAAACTAAATGCTTTTCTGAACGTTCAATGGGTTTGCAACTATGCATTGGAAGTCTATTTATCGTACACTCAAGGTAACTGGTTTGTGAAATGTATGTTGTTTAGAGAAATAACCTAAATCAAGAGCAACGTGAGATTATTTTAGAAAATTATTTACAAACAAATTATAATATGCAAAAAAAAATTACTTTGCAATACTGCAATACTTTGGAAAAAGTTATAGTAAGACATACTGTGCTATGGTTAAAATAATGTGTATAGTAATAATTCATTTAAATTGAAGTAGTAAAGGACAGATCTAAAATGGATTTGAGAAAATTACAGATGTTACATTATGGAAATTCTCTTGTGACATGATTAAGACAGTGACGCTTGTCAAGCGTTTGTAGTGGACATTTCCAGCAATTCTTATAAAATTCTGTTATTACATTAAAAAGTATCTCTTAATTTAAATGAGTGCTTAATTTATTTTTATATTGTTCCATTTTTAGAATTCCGTGACTTTTTGACCTTCCCATATTATGTCTATAATAAATGTGGATAAAATTGTCCAACCTATTACAACAGCTTGAGGGCATAACGTTTGAGGGAAGATGATGATAATGACTACGACGACGACAATGGTGATGATACTGTGAAGATGATAACCATTACGATAACGATTAGAAAAATAAAATTACCTAAGTGTTTCTTCTGTCGTTGTTAATATACAATAACAATAATATTGATTGTCATGGGCGGGATTCGGGGGTGTGAAAGGGCCAATTGCCCCCCCCCCAATATCTATCAAATAAATTACAAATCAGTGAGCCTAGCTTGTGCAGTATTTGACAAGGCATTGGAAGGCTTTTCAAATCTAGTTTTCTTGCGTAGTTTAACTTATTCAATCTAAGCTATATGTAATGTAAAGTTAACCACTTGGTAAAATAAAGAACTTCCCCGCAAATTATCACATCCAATGCGGGATTAACCATCTTGGGGGTCTTTAGGCAGTAGGAAAACCGAGGCCCCTCCAGATTATTGAAATTTTTCATATTTATGTGCGTGCATTTGTTACACACGTTGTGGATGTGTGTATGTTTTTGTGTATGCGTGTCTTTTGAAGGGGTAGCAAAAAAATATAATCTCCTAGTGGGCAGATAGACAAGCAGAAAGGTAGGCTAAGAGCCTATCTTTCTGTCTGTTTGGAGGTTAGGATTATCGCTATCCGCCTTTCCACCCGTTCCGAGGTTAGAATTCTCGCTCACCTCCTCTTCCCCCGTTTGGAGGTTACAATTCTCGCTATCCCGCCTTTCCGCCCATTCGGAGGTTAGAATTCGCTAGCGCATCTTTCTGCCCGTTACAGATTAGAATTGTCTCCAGCGTGTCTTTCTGGAGTAATGCAAACGCCTCCACCCGAACACCGCTATCGATAATTCCTGCCTTTCTAGTCATTTTCTCAATAAAGGCAAAACACCTTTATCTCTGTTCGCTTCAATCACTTAGGTGAAATCCCGCCCATGTTGGTTGTTATTATAATTTGTACTATTATTATCATTATTATTATTATTATGTTTATTATTATTGTTGTTGTTGTTGTTGTTGTTGTGGTGGTGGTGGTGGTGGTGTTTGTTGTTGTTGTTGATTATATAAAATTCAAGAGTGACTGACGGTTTTCATTACTCGAATGATCTAATCATAATTACACCTGATATTAATTAAATTAAAACTAAATTTTGCGCCTGTTTAAGACATTATTTACAGAGTTTTTAGACTACAATAAAATCTGACGTCCGCTGGCAGAATTGTTCCATCAGATAACGCTAAGTTGTCGTGGGTAATCAGATAGCTACCCAGGGTAAACATGTGACTTGTTTTACTTTTATGTTTGATATTCCTTAGTTGTATAAGATTTTTTAGCATAAAATATTTTTCATTCTAGCCTCTAAAGTTGTTCCATTCCTCGTAACAATGATCTATGAAAATATATACGTCATAGACCATACAATATTAAGTCTTAGCCCCAAAAGAGGCCCTAAAGTATTAAATTTTTAACAAAATTTGTCTTTTTACATAAAAAGTTTTTATCTCCCTTACAGTTCGTCTTTCAAAAAAATATTATATTTACCGACAGATAATTTATTGTAAGATAAATTCTGGAATGACCATTATTACAATGGGCATTAAAATCAAATTGGCCAAGATTTTTAAGAAAATCTACAAATGTGTTTGAAGGTTTGTTTTATAATCCATGGTCCTAGGCTTACCGCTATAACCATCATTATCCAAAACTGTTTAGTTAGTTAATTTTGAATCTTAGAGCCAGTAAGATCTCTTCAAGTTATTTTGATATATCCTCTTTCATTTAGTGAATATCAATTATTATTATTATTATTATTATTATTATTATTATTATTATTATTATTATTATTATTATTATTATTAAGATTATCACTGTCCCTTTTACAATTTTTTGTAACAGTTATTAAATTTACATTGTTTTGGAAAAGTTATTTATCAGTTACACTAGAAAATATAACGGCATGACACCAAAACTCTTGCGCTATTCACAGAACGATTATGAATGCAGAATCATGGGAAAAAACAATTCCCAACTTCTAGGAGTGAAACAATCGGTAAAAAATACTCAACGTTATGTTTGCCACTTTATGTTCAGCTAAATTGTTTACCGTATAAAGTGTGACCTTAGTTTGAAAATGAGTTCCAGTTTTTCAAAAAACAACACAAATTTCTACAAACCAAAACTAATCACTGCGTTAGAAAAGTTGTTTTTTATCAACTATTATTATATTGATAATAATCTTATTACATAATAATCACTGTTTTTGTATAATAATCACTGGAAAAAGTAAGATTTACAAAATAGATTAGACAGGGAATCAGCCGTTGAAAGAAATAAACAAGCGGAATTCGTCGATAAATAGGTGTTTATTTAATAATGCCCATTAGAATATGTTAAATATCTTGAAAAAGAAAAAAAGAAATTTAAAAAAATTTGATATCTCCAACCAAAACGATTACATCATCTTCTCAAAAAGGTGGGCACTTTTTAAGAAAATTTGTAATTATTGAAAATCTTGAAAAATGACTTTTTGATCTGACATATTATATGAGAAATCTTTTTCTTCTAAGAAGAATTCTCACTTCTCTGATCTCTCTCTCTCTTCTCTCTCTCTCTCTCTCTCTCTCTCTCTCTCTCTCTCTCTCTCTCTCTCTCTCTCTCTCTCTCTCTCTCTCTCTCTTTCTCTCTCTATCTTTCTCTCGTCTAAGCATCGTTAAGATAGTCACTTCTGACAAAGTATCGTTTTGTTTGGTTTGGTTTTTATGTGGCTATCTTCAGAAGTTATCATTTTGGCAGCCACTGTTTCCTGAATGTCTAGTGGAACTTCTTCACAAAAAATAAGAATATCACATTTTCTTGTAATAGATGTTACAAACAGTTAGAATAATTCTTCATCACAGCACTGGTAATTTTCAAATCTATTTCCTTGTAGGCCTACTCGATTAATTATTTTAAACAATTTCAATCCTGATATGGTGCTTTTGCAGCCACTACTGATAGAAAGCAAGCTCACAAACAGAATCGAATAAGAAATTGAATATTATTCTGATTGAATCCTATTCAGTCCACTAGATTAAATTTTTCTTTAATTTGTGCTCGTCTCTGTTCTCCGAATTTCTTTCTTCGACATTGAAGCAAAGTGGATTAATAATTCAGTTTTCATTATTGCAGTTAAAAGCTTCTGCAGTAGCCATTAAAACATGACCCGCATTGCGATCGCTAATTGTGTGTCTGGCTAAGGCTTCAGACCGATGTAGAGTAAAAAAATTTATTGTACCTTTCATGTTAGAAGTACTTGGTTTACCAACTCTTATTGTATTACTTGAACCTGGTTGTTTACATTCTTAAGATGGTCTCACGGATCATCGTGTTGTACAATGAAAACAGAGTAACTGACACCGACGAAGTAGCTAATGACAAACTTTAATTGGTCACAAACAATAGATAGAAACCAACAAAGGCATGCTTATACAATAATTCAACTTGAATATGTCCAACAGAAAACAACAAATGCCACCTTATTATATTTTAACACTAATTAACATGATAATCGCTTTCCACTAAGCCGCCAAAATCACTTCGATCCGCAACGGTAATATAGCCAGGTGTAACTGAAACTGCTAACTGCTGAAACTGCTAAGCCGGTCGCTGACACTTATACACACCCCGCAGAGATTCTAAAGAAAGCTATCACTTTCCGGCCGACGAATCAAGAAGAGTTGTGTATTAACAAGCGTAGTTAAAAGTTATGTCAATCCACGACCTTGGCATACTGTGCCGATCGAATGCGGTAGTATAGTCAAGGAACTTGTGGAAGTAGTATCTCGGATTATACAGAGTGGGCCAAAAGTCACTACCCATTGTGAGTTACTGAATTACCCATTGTAAACATTAAGATAACTTTGGTTGTGATCTTCCCATCGATTTTAAATTACGCGCCTTTGGTTTGTGTCTGATAATTTCTTATGTAAACACTAGAGTGCAACTTTATCGACAAAGATGGAAAACAATTTAATAAATAATCATGTAGCTACATAAGCAACTATCAGACAACCAAAGTTATCTTAATGTTTACAGTGGGTAACTCAGTAACTCACAATGGGTAGTGACTTTTGGCCCACTCTGTATATAGCGTTACGTAATCGTGTCTTTCAGCTTTACATGGCACTGATTAGCCGAATCATTATAAAGCTGGCTAGCATCTTCGTCTACACTATCGCTGTTTGACTAAACTTGGACATTTCCTTCCATTTCCTCGTAGGCTGTATTTCTTCCTTCTATTTAATTTCATATGCGTTCCCATTTCTTTCCTTCACCTAACTGAATTTTCAAACAGTGGCAGCATGTATCATGGTCGTTCATTCTTACGATCAATGCCAGCAGCAGAACTGTGACGTCTCCCTTGTTAAGATATCAAAAATGTCGGGAACCAGTTCAATTTGTTACCTGTTAATTGAACTAGCTGCCGTTGTTAGTAAACCTTAATCACTAACAAATTATAACACTGTATTATTCAGGAATTAAGCAAGGATTGTATAAATTTATTCACTCGTTGGGTGTTAGCAAAAACATCTCTTTATTAACATATTTACCTCTCATACTTTACTTTACTTTTAAAACTCAGATTCTAAAAATTTCTGCATTAAATATTTTGTATATTTTACTCTTTATTCGTTTATATCAAAATCATTCAGCTAGATATTGTTTTAATTACCCCGGATCCGGGTAGCGAGCTTGTTATGTTTTTATTACAACTTCAACCAAATTATTAGAAGAATCATTTTGGTTGTAAATTTTAAAATTAATTTAAATCTAAACATCGTAATGTCATTACTACTTCATTACAGTGATTACAAAAATCTATATATTAAACTTTAAATTATCAAAAGTTCTTTACTGTTCTTTTGTTACTGGTCTTGTTGTTTTACAATGAATTTGTGTTACAAATATTATGTTTTGATATCACCTGAATATAACAATGTATATGCTGTGGGGTCCATGATGGTCATCTTCAGTCCTCTTCTAGGGTGTGATCCACGGTTTCCCTTTGTGACGATTTAATTGAATATAGAATTTTAAATAAATAAAAAATTAATTTACTAGCAATTAAGTATTTTTAAATCGCACTATTAAACCTAAAGCCCCTGTACTAAATCAGAATGAGTATGAGATGTAAATGGAAAATCTAACTAAAGCATTAATAAAAATTCGAATTGTAAAAAAGCTATTAATATCACAGTTAACCCTTTGCTAGTCATCATGCGGTGACCTGTTAATTCCGGACACAACGTGCATAGCGAGTCGTCTGTAACTTAGGGAGATACAAAAATCATAATCTTTGTAATTAGTAATTTGAAGGCACAAGAGTAGTTAAAAATAATTCACTTAAATTATATATGTAGAACTAATGTATTGTTTTTTTTGTAATAAGAATGCCAATTTAAATAAAAATAGGAACTATATTATCGCGGAGTACTTGCCCCTCTCCGTTGTAATGTGCCAGTCGAATCGAGTAGAGAGTCACAATGCTGCCGTCAGAGCGTATAGAACTACGAGCGAGAGCTCCACCAAAATGCACTGTTTAAATTTAATTTTAAATGTTAGCTACCACTGCTAAACGTGGCGAGCGAGTGTAATGTGTGAATTGTAGAAAGTTGTGTTAAAAAGAAAAATGTAATAAGTTAAAACAAAAAAAAAACTAACAAGTATTAAGCAAGATGACGTCTCCCCTCAAGAGGTAAATTCAAGTACAACTTTACACATGAAGATGTGACCTGCATAAACTTCACATGTGGACGTATACGAGGCATAAGACGCTGACGAGGACCTACGTGGATCTACACCAACTTAAACTAGAGAAACTTCAATCTCCGCAGTGAACCTCCTATCTAGTACTTGTCGAAGACACGACTCAGATGACGACGCCGACTTCAAGAATTCCCAAGAGAGACACCCCAGGACGAGGTTACCACGACCTATTGTAAAGGTGACTCGCTAGCTTGCCTATCGAGAGTTAATTATATTTGAGACATAACTTACAGAGAAAAGAGACTTTTCAAAGACTATAATTTTCTTTAAAATTTAAATGAGACCAACTAAGAGTTTACTGTAATATTCAATATCATACGTTGTAACGCATTATATGTAAATGTAACTTATAATCACTTTAGTTAATAATACCATTCTTCAAATGGTAAAAGAAGTCTTGCAAGCATCTAGATGAACACAAAATACTCAGAAGTCTTTGCTATAGATATACTTAAAGTAAACTCGGATCCGAGGTAAAAGAATACATAATCAGTTTGATCCCCAGTTTTTCTGAAAACCATTCAAATATTTTAATCTAATTAATTATGTCATGGGATCTTTTCGTATCAGTTGTTAATAAAGAGAAGTCATCTTATTACACATGAAAATGAGTGCATAAATCAGTGAAGTACCTTCCCTTGTTTCCTAATAATTAGCTTAAGTAATTTGTTCAATTATGTTGAGTTTAATAACAGTTCGTTACAACGTAGGCAGCCCATGTAATTGGCAGGTGTCAATTAAGATGCGTTCCCTGGATTTGTAACATAAAAAATAAACGTTACATCTTGATGTTAAATGAGGTTGATTGTTTCTGGTAGTCTCTTCCTAGACGATTAGATTTTCGTTCTAGAAGTTCATCCGGTTGCTGTTTGTGTTATCTTCTTTCGGAGTCGGTAGTTTACATTTTACTTTTCGTTACAGTTCATATTTTATCAGCACTAAAATCTGGTAATTAACATTTCTCACCATTTACAGCTTGCTAAGAGATGTGTCGGCTAAGTTTCTTTTTTTTTCTTTGCATGTTTTGTCACGTACTACATTATAATTTTGTTTTTATTATTATTATTATACTACATAGGTCAAATCGAACTCATTATAAACTTGATTAAATATTGTTTAACGGTATACAACTATGTGTATGTTTACAACACAGCAGCTACATCCTTACATCTCGATGTCTATCGGGCGAGTGAATGCAATGTTTAGCGGCAAGGGATCAGTAGCTGGCGCGGTTTTACGCACTGAGAAAATAGTTCGTTCTTTTAAGTTATATTAATTATTTACTAATTAAGTCGTAATACATTATTTTACCTTATGGTTACGAATTATGAATTTCTTTATTTATTTTGTACACATTTTATTTAATTAAAGTAATTATTATTATTAGCTAAATAACACCGTTCTTAACGTGTTGGTACGGGACAATTTGCACGTTGTTGCATGAATCTAGGCATAGGTAAGGGGTGGATAATACTCTTACTTATATTGAAAGCAATTTTTTTATTTGCGCGATTTAAACATTTTTTTAAAATCGTCACAGAACATCGATCCTCCTTTCTTACATTACATTATCTTCTCCTATTTTTCACATTACATCCGTCCATTCTCAAAAGAAATATCAAATAAACACTCAATTTATCGACGAATGCCGCTTGTTTATTTCTTTCTACGTCTGATTACCGTTCTAACATCTTATAGCCTATTTTTTCCAGTGAAACAATTTTTCCAGTCAGTCATTATTTAGGTTTGCAGGAATTTGTGCCTTTACGCCCAAACTAGTGATTTTTTACAACTAAGCTAAGCTTTGCATACGGTGGATAAATTAGCTACACTTACATTGAAAATATAATGTTGAGTATTTGCTGGTAGGTTTACTTTTACAAGTTGAAATGTTATGTTTCCGATGATCCTGCATTCTTTATCGTTCCGTGAATAGCGCATTGTTTTAAGAGGACTTCGGTGGTGATACCATTATATCACACAAGTACTTAAGTGTAACTGATAAACAACATTTCCTAAAACCACTTAAATTTAATATATAATACAAAGAGAAATAATAAACGTAACAAAATTAATAATAAAAAGAAGAAGAAAAAGAATAAGAAATACAGATTTTCTTAAATATTGCCCACCTTTTTGGAAAGATGATGCCATCCTTTGGGTTGAAGACGTCAAAAGGCACAGTTAACAACGAGGGTGAATAAGTAGCGAATCTAATATATAATATTAGAATATAATAACCAAAGATAAACATGGAAAACAAAACATTTTACAGATTGTCAGTGAGCAGAGAAAAATGTATCCAAATATTACTAAAACTGGCCTAATGAAGGAATGATAACTTTAGTAAGGTATTTCATATTATTTGTTATTTTATCATTGTTGCCATTTATTCAGTTATATTGCAAATTACTCGTATAAATTTTCCTTTTGTTTCAAATTTGACAAAACATGTTGGATACATTTTATTTCACCTAAATAATAATTTATTATAATTGTATAAACCAAATTTATTGTAAATAAAATTCTTCCTCAATCATGTTTTGAAATTACTTGGAAACTATATTAAAAAAAATTCCTAAATTAACTATCGAAAATAACATAAAAATATTTTATATAAGAAATAAAAATTAATTATATGTTCTCTAATAAACAACAAATTTTAGGTCCTTGAGAGCCAACTTAACGTACTCTAATTGAACGAAAATTTTTCACACGGTCTTTTTTATGTATTGGAATAAGGTTTGGGACCCAGTAATTTGTTAGAAATTGGGCTACACTACGGTGTTTCTAATTTTTCCTTATGTAATGCTAAATGTAATTTTGATACAGTTTACCAATTCATGCAGTACGTATTTAATAACAAAATAGAACATACGAGTATGTGAACACATCCACACTCATGCAACATCCACAACCCCGCGGACGCACGCGCGCCTACACACACACACACACACACACACACACACAAACACACAGCATGTAGTAATAAGCATGCGGAATAGTTTGAACTTACTATCATAATGAATTGAATTTAAACCGAAATAATCAATTCCTACTTTATGTTATCAAAACCGTCTATCAAAAGGTTTAATTATGATGCAGTACTGGTCATTGAGCGTAAATGCTAAATTAAAGCTAAATTAATGCTAAAAGTATATAAATTTCCTTCTGTTTGTACACTCTACACGACTAATGGTATACGAATCAGACAATGTAACTAACATTTTGTTGTAATAAATAATAAAAAAAAACAGGTGGTTATAACGACATATTATGAAAATTAATGGTATGACTAAAAGCATCATTGATTATAAAATTACATTTTACTATTTTTATCTTTTACCAAATACAGAATATGAAGTGTAGTCATTCGAAACAGGTGTACAGGTGTTATTGGTCTGAAGTGTGCAATGTTCTGTACGTGTTCAATGTACATTCCTTTGTACGCACTGTAGACACAGAGTTACAACCTCCTTTTTAATTTAAATGGAATAACTCCTATTGTAGTCCCAAGCCACGTGTTTGTTAACCAAATATACTGTAACTCACCGTCTATGGCCTTTCTGTGATGTTGTTATTTCGTTTACATGTTTCGAGGCACTTGCCTCATCATCAGAACTTTATAAAACTAATGCATGTCATCAATGATGACATGTGTCAAAATATTAAAACACAATACGGCACTAAACTATATACAAAACTTGTTTTAAAAATGAGCACGTCAATGTTAGATGTGCGTTGCAAGACAACACGCGCCGTACTGACGAAATCTAGGTTTTATCTCGACCATATCGCATAGTCATTAAAATACTGATGAAGAAAATCTTTTAAATAAAGGATTAACATACAATCTCCCATTACATAAGCCGAATTTCAACATAAGACACATTCTAACTGAAGTTGCTAGTGCCGAAACTGTGATTAAAGCAATTAATGAACAAAAAGAACAGGATGAAGCACGGTTCATAATAAATAACAAATTTAACAAAATTATACGTAACCAACTTAATAACGTACTTTCTCCTATTCCTTCTATGATCAATTATAATGCCGAACGTAGGATTTTAAAAACATTAAAGAAAAAACTATCTGACGATCAAGCCCTTGTCACTAAGGCAGATAAGGGTAACACCCTGGTTATTATAAATAAGAATGATTATGACGATAAAATACGCGATTTCATTGCAAATAATAATATCACCCTGCTAACTTCTGGCCCCACGGATTTATATGTAAAACGTCTTAATCATAGCTTAAATATGTGTACACATCTCTTTGATGAACGTACTAGACGATCTTTAAAACCAATTAATTCTAAAGCGCCTGTTTTATCAGGTCTGCCAAAGCTCCACAAGGAGGGGATTCCTATTAGACCACTAGTAAATTTTACCACTGCACCCGGTTACAAAGCAGCTAGAAAATTAGTGAGTATATTAAAACACAATTTACATTTGAATAATAAATGAAGTTTGATTAATAGTTGTGATTTCGTTGAAAAAGTGAAAGACCTGATGATTGAACCCCACTATATACTTATTTCTTTTGACATTGTGAACTTGTACACAAATGTACCGGTGAGTGAAACCTTACGCCTATTAAGAACTAACCTTGTCAACACCAATAAACTGGATGCTAATTGCATAAATGAAATATTAGAATTGTTGGGAGTGATTTTGGACCAGAATTACTTCACACATAACAAACAGTTTTTCAGACAGCTGGAGGGGTTGGCAATGGGATCCCCACTCTCTAGTATTCTCGCGGAGGTGTACTTAAATTACTTTGAAAATTCTTTCTTGTTTGCAAACCCTACACATAATTACAATGTGGTGTTCTATGGTAGATATGACACAGATCGGTAGATCGAACACTTTTATGGTGTATAAAGGCACAAATCGTCAAATTGACAATCTTCACAATTACTTGAATGGCATTAATAACAAAATACAGTTTACTTTGGAGAATGAAGATAGAGGTCAATTACATTTTCTGGATTTGACAGTAACTAAGGACATTGTTACTAAAAAACTACGTTTTAATATATTTAGGAAGCCCACGATGACTGACGCTATCATACATGCCTCATCGTTCCACCCCATTTCACAGAAATTAGCTGCATTCTATAGCATGATACATCGCCTATTGTCTATACCCCTTGGTATCGAGAAATACATCGAAGAATTAAACACCATTAAATTCATTGCATTTAACAACGGGTACAACGAAAAAATAATACATAATATTTAAAAAAAAAAAAAAAAGAAAAAGAAGAGTAAAGCTATTAAAAATAAAATTAAGATATAAATAATAGAAATGAGGACCTCGAAACAAAGGCACGCAAGTTGTAACTAGACCTGTTTATACTGGTTACAAATAAATATTTCTGTATTGTACAAAAAATAAAAAATAAATTTAATTTAATTTAAAAAAAAATTTTCAAAAAAATATTTTTTATGTTTGGTTATTGTTCAAATAATTAATAAATAATTCTTGTTATTTTTTTTGTCGAAAATTTTAAATTCTGTAATTTATTTCTATCAATTTATTCACTTCTGGTTGACGGTAAATAAAATTGGAGTTAATCAGATTGTCTCACTTGACCAATCGATAGGCGATTTTCTTCTATGTTCCAGTATATCACTCTCCTTTAGTAATGGTCGTCTTCCAGTAAGTCTTATAGTTAATGAACACTCTTATATTAACTGTTGAAATAATTTTAAAACCATATAATTGAATTAATTTGATTTATTAACAATTTTCAAAAAATATCGATTTAAAATCGATATTGACATCAAGTTCGACTCTTCAACCGGGATAATCGATTCGCAATACATGTTGTATTATATAGTTATTTGTATGAAAGGTTCTTTTAACGGTTATATTTATAATAGTCAGAGAAGGGGCAAGCATAGAAAGTATAACATTACAAAATAAATCTTATTAATTAATAAATACACAAATTGATAATAATATATAATGTTTATAAATGCACAATTTTATACCCAAGGTTGACTGGACGATTTCAATCGAGAGAGTTGCTTTGCATCACGGAACCATCATGGCTGCCGCCTCGTTGTTGAAGAAAACGTGAATGTTATGTCTAGAATTTCTGACAATAAAATTGCCTTCACAACTGTTTTCTGTTCTCTGTAATATTGTATAATGTTTATGGTGTTGTTAGAGGTGTTCTGGTTAAATGTTCGGTGTTCACTGGCTTTAAATGTTGATATTTGAGGTGTTCACTTTTATTTGTGTGTGTCGAAAATTCGTGAAGTCCGTTTGTAAAGTGAATTATTAAAGTTTGATTATTTTATGAGTTTATTCCACTTATATTCGGTTAAGAATTGTTTGTTTTCACTGTTTGTTGTGGTGTTGTGCACTGATTATCTGTTTGAAATACCAATTTCGGTAACTCTCGGTCGTTCACTGATTTGAGGCTAAAATTCTTACACGCCATTAAACTATTTTCGCTATATGTTCTTAGCGCGAGCTACAACAACCGTTCGCTTCGAATGATAATTAAGAACTGTTTTACTTCCTTCGTCTCAGGAAATATCTTGCCACGTTAATATTAGAAATGTATTGTTTAATTATAAATCCACTTCCTCTTCATGTGATTCAAAATACATTATATCCAGAATATTTTTTATTTATTGGTTACTTTCGTGAACTATTAATTATATATTTGGTTTCTTTAACTCCTTCTGTTTAATTTCATATGCAATAGTCCATATTTATAAAGATTTTTGTCAAAATTGCTATATTTCTGTCATTTTGGAAATATAGGCTCAAATCTGCTTCCTGTCCTTGTCCAAAATTATTAGCCATCTTAGGTGTTATAAATATGATTATAATAAATTTCAGATTGATATAAATCTTTCCGTTTCCATAAATCCTTATAAATTTAACATTTGATCATTCTTTTAGTTACAATTCATGAATTTACTACTCCTCCTTTAAAATTGTTAGGTATTAAATTTTGAAATTTTTTAATAATTTAATACATCTTTTTATATTATTCTTTTAATGTATAGTATCAGTTAGAGCAGTTGGTGATTGATTCACCTTATATAAATCTCATTAGTTTACTTGGTTTATTAAACCTTCTTACTCAATTATAAAGTTATTTGGAATTTATTATTTGGCCTAGATTTTATATTTTTACATACACTGTTTTTCAAATAATGTTATTTCTATACCCCCTCTGACATTCTAACATTAACACAATATTAAATAAAATTTCGTTATATTACTATTGGTACATGTAGCAATGTATTCTTGCTCATAATACAAAAACAATATTGAAAATTAATTAGTCTTTAAAGTTAGACATTTTGATTGTAACTATTTTTTTAAAATACATAAGAAACTTTTATCAATTAGTATAGTATACAGACATAAACATTTTATGCTGTATGGAACTGTTATATTAACAAACATTCTTACCTTAATAATAATTCTTATTCTAAATACCACCTTGAAATGTGGAGTTCATAGGCTCTAAACATGAACATAATTAGCCATTTAAAATTTTAATTTTTGTTAAACTTAATTTAATCACAGTCCTTTCTGTTTACATTATGTATTATATTTTAATCCCCTGTCACAGCAATTATTCCCCCACCAGCTCTCTTTATCATTTACATTTCTATGAATGTTTTTTTTTTTATAAAAAGCGGCCTCTTCTATGAAACATTAGAAATATTTTTATAACAATATTTTATGACATGTTACCTCTGTAATTATATAAAACTTAAAGTTATTTAATAGCACATAGTTCAAGCAACAGTTACACCTTTACTTGAAGTTTATTATCTTTAAATCACTTGCACTGGTACACTTACACTGTTGGTTCTGATTTATATTTGAGTTCTACAATATTCTAAGACCAAACTTTTAGTTATAATTGACTGTGAAGATTTGTTTATTTTATTATATAATAACTCTAGTTGGTGCACTTCTATTCACACTACTAAATACTTTTGTTTATTATTAATTTACATGGCTTTGAGGTTTTGGGGTGTTATACTTTCTTTGGGTGACATTAATGGTTTGGGGGTTTATCATAGTTAATAATAATAGGTTTATCATGGGTATTGCTCGTAGTTCTCCCATCATATATCTTCCTTTCTTCTCTTCTTTCTTCTTGGGTTTTCCAAGGTAATTCGGTTTCATTATGTCCTTTGGTTGGTTCGGGGTATCTTCTTTATTATCTGCTCCTAACCTACCTGGGTATTCTCCTGATTTTATCTTAATTTCTTGGATTGTTACTTTCTTGATACTTTTGTGTTGCATTTTTATGATTTAAATGATACTTTTTCTTTTATGGTTTTATTTTTTTTTTGAAGTTTAATTATTTTCATTTGATATTCAATTATTTTCATTTGATATTTAATTATTTTCCTTCGATATTTCTTTTGAGTTAATTGTAATTTAATGTATTTATGATCATAATGGAATTATTACTTAGTGGATTATCTGTCATGCTACAAAGTACATTACGGCACCTTATACGCATTTCATGCCAGGAATTTTTAAGTCAGCCATTAATAAAGTCAACAACATAGTTGTTTCCTATAAGACCAATAATAACATCTTAAATAATCTCCGCAGCCGTGAACATACCAGTCTTGAAAATAAAAAAGTAGTTTATAAGCTAGTCTGCAACGACTGTGAGGCTTTTTATGTGGGCCAGACGGGTCGGGGTTTTTTGAAAAGATTTTCTGAGCATAGACCCCCTACACGAGTTTACAACTTTGACAACATCAAGTCAAATTTCGCCAGGCACCTTATAGACAATAATCACAGTTACACGGATTTTAGCTCGAATCTAATACCCCTTCATTTCTGCAATAAAGGGCGTTATTTGAACGCCGTTGAAGAATATGAGATTTGTAAAGCACATAATGACGCCAGTACCAAGCCACACGTGTTGTACGACCAATTACAATATAAATCAAATATACTGTATGATACCGCTATGCGATATGGTCGAGATAAAACTTAGATTTCGTCAGTACGGCGCGTGTTGTCTTGCAAGGCACACCTAACATTGACGTGCTCATTTTTAAAGCAAGTTCTGTACATAGTTTAATACCGTATTGTGTTTTAGTATTTTGACACATGTCATCATTGATGACATACATTAGTTTTATAAAGTTCTGATGATGAGGCAAGTGCCTCGAAACATGTAAACGAAATAACATCACAGAAAGGCCATAAACGGTGAGTTACAGTATATTTGGTTTACAACCTCCATCCAGTTTCAGGGCTTGACATCTCTGTTACGACATCATGAAAGCACTTACAATTCATCATCATCATCAACCTCAAAGATTAGGCTCTATCCTGAACCTGTTCCGGAACCCACTTCACTCTCGGCCATCCTGCATGTCTATTCCTCACCGGTCTATATTCTAGCACTGAGATCCTGCCAGTTTTCCCTAATGTTCACACTAACTTACTCTTATGACAATAATTATTGCTGTAAAGTGTTAAAATAGTGTTACCTTTTACGCTGCGCAGTCTGTTAATCTAGTCGACACCAGTTTTCCCAAGAGGGTCTGAAAAATCAAACTGATTTGAACGTTGAATCTTTGACAGTAAATTGTTGCAAAATGTACACTTTGTGGAGTACGCGCCTCCAGCAGATGGTCTGTGTTTTGACGCATGACAAATCTCAAACGCTACGAAAAGTGTTTCAAAAATGACGAAAACTATAAATAAAAGTAGTATAAGGTTTGTACTTTAAATAACAATAAACATGTTTTCTAAATATATTCTTAATTTCCTTTAATACCTTATCGGAACTTACTTTCTGAATATCCCTCTTACTTTCAGTGTTTATATTCGTTATTTGCACGTACGTTTACCTATTAAATTTGTTTTTCCCCTTGCAGTAGTTACCGGCCACTTGGTATTATTTCTCGCTGATCAATATTATTTGCAATGATGTCCCATTTGAAATGTTATTCTACTCGCTAAAACTAATTCAGTGAAAATGGACCTACGATAACATAATTTTTGTTACAGTTGATAATGAATTAGTAACGCACCAATGCAAATTTAATAATTATTGATTCAAAAGCGTGACTCTGTAGAACAAATAATAAAGAGACCCATTATTGAAGTCTAAAAAATTTAAAATAGGACACAAGTATAAGTAATGGTAAACGAAGTACTTAATAGTACCTTGGTATACTTATCGTTGAATGGGAGAAATTTGTGGTGGTACCAAATCGTGTGTTAAATCCAGAGAGAGTTCTGTTTTTAATAATAGCGTCACTATAGTTTACAAATGAGAATGTCATTGCTAAATGCAGTGCTCATCAATCGAAATTTTATTCACAGCACGTGCATTCATGCATCTGACAGATGTTAGTCTCCTGTACTATTTAACAGAATTATTGTATATTTTCTGTGTTTAAATACTTTAGATCAATAGGCGCTCCAGCCAGTTGAGACCCATGGTCTTGACGACTACTTGTCTCCACCATACGTCTCTTGATACAGTCAGATGCCTCCAGTTTCGGATTTCCAACTTACGCAGGTAGACCTTCACATCGTTCAGCCATCGCAGCCTAGGGCAGCCTACAGAATGGTTCCGTTCTGGCTTCGCGCTAATTACTTTCTTTGGCACTGCTTGATTTGGCACTTCTTTGACGTCACAAGCCCGACCCATCTTGTCTGCGCACTTTTATTCAGTGACCACTGCCGGGAAATTGCAAAGTACTTCTAACTCTGCACTGGTTCTTATCCTCTACTCGTTATTCTCGCATACTGCCCCAAAGATCTTGCGCAGAAGCTTTCGCTACATCATGTTACCGAGGCTTTTATCCTTTTTTGTCAAATCCATAGTTCAGAACCATGCACAGCCACCGGTTTTATAATTGTCCTGTACACCAACAATTAAGGTATCTTGTCGCATGGAGGGTCTGAGGATCTTAATAACACCCGTTTCCTGCCACCACTCGCGCTTTAATTTCCGTCGGCACTTTGTTGTTCTCTGTTACAACACCTCGTAGGTATTTAAACTGCTTCACACCTTCTTATCCTTCAAACTTGACATCCTTATTTATATTTCACATTCTTAGTCTTCAAAACGTTCGTAGTTTGCATTACTCGTTGTATTGACTATATATTTTGTTTTATATTTATTTATGAGAAGTCTCACCTTGGCTGCTTCCTCTTCCATACAGGATCTTGACTAGGTAGTTGGTGTCGGTACCCAACAGTCATCGGCAAAAGCAAGGCTTTTTGTCGAGGCTCCTGGCTGGGTCGATGGATAACTTTCTCATTACAGCTTCTAGTACTAAATGAGTCGTCCAGATGCAAACCCTGACAAAAGTGTTTCAACAGATTTTGGTCCAAATGAAAAAAACTTTTTTTACAGCTTCAAAGCAAGATATCCTTTAGCTTTTTTTTTTTGAAAATTTACAAATAAATCACTTTGTCGGTCCCCAAAACTTTTTACTATCAGGCTTTAAAATAATATTATATATTATGCTTTAAAAATTGAAGATGACAGGTTTTGCATCCTTACTGCAAATATGACAGGTCTTGCAAATCTATCGACGGTCATATTGAAAATATTGTCGTTTGCAAAACCTGGCATATTTTAAGTCAGGCTGCAAAACATGCCATTTTTTTGGCTAATAATAATAATAACACACAACTATGAAGCAAAATACCTTTTTATTGTACATATAAAATTAAAATAATGGGTACCAAATAAAATGATTATAAAAAAAACACGAAAGATTTATTTTAAAAAGTTTCTAAGAATAACTAATAACTTAGGTTAGGTAAAAAAAATGTTTAAACTGATTATAAAGATCATTAAAAAATATTAAATTTTAAAAATTGAAGTTTACTGAGGTTCTACTTCCACATCATCAAAAAGTTCAAAATCGGATGCATCGTTGTCATCGGATCCTGGTGTTACCGCTTCCTGCTCTTCGAAAACTTTCTTATAAAATTCAAGATTTTTATTATTTGCCCACTCTACGCCAAAATGTAACTCGAGAAGTTTTTTCACGTCCTTGATTTTAGCTTCTTTTACTGCAGTTCCTTGCGGTAAAGCAGGTGGAAGATAGTTTTGTTTAAAGTTTTTGTTTCTTTTGACGATGCTTTTACGTGATCCACATTCGAAATTATAAAAAGGTTCACCTTGTACAAGGCAATGTTTTTTGTTATTACTTCTTGTCAGGATAATCTTTTTGCACATTTGAAATTTGAAGTGCCACTGCCCAGGGTTTTTTGTAATTTCTTCTGCGTACTCCTTCCAGTTACGAACAGGAGTTTCGCGAAGATGGATTACTGTAGTAAATTTCTTTATTACATCCATATATTTATCAGGGTTTTCGATGACACTTTTTTTATTGAACTGTCTCTCCAAATTTCCAAACACGCGATCGGGCGGTATAAAAGAGTGACCAACTATGGGAAACCATACCTCAATTTGATCGACGTTTGGAGGGCATTCGTGCAGAAACCAGTGGCAAAGCATGGTTATTACTGCCTTATTTTTATTTTGCCCCCCACACCCATCTGAGAACAATCTAACTTTTTTAATTTCACCCATTTCTGAATTCTGTAGTCTGTGGTAAAGTGCTGACGCTATCTCGTTGGATCCTTTCATGAATTCATTTTCAGTCCAACAGTAAGAAAATGTGTTAGTGGTATTCTGTGGGCTATGAGAAGAACCTTGGCAAATTGAAAAATTGTATAGATACAGTTGTCTTGAATAGTAAGCAGCCTGGTCGGGCACATTCGGCAGTACCAGGTTTTTTTGCCAGTCATAGCTTAAAGTAAGCTCCGACTCATTATCTTGCCTTCATTTTTCAAAAAATACATTACTTCGAGCCTTATGGGCATTCATTTGAACGATCAGTTCTTTTTTCTCTTGACCGGTTGCAACATTAATCCGACTTTCTAAGGATGTACAGGTAGAACATTTATCTACGGCAGGGCTCCCGAAGCCAATGTTAAAATTCTCACAAAATACAGTTCGGTAATAGTCGTATGCAACAACGAGATCGGGATAGGCAACAGTAAACAAGGACCACATTTTTTTGATACTCAGATCACTATCTAGATACTGCCTCATACATTTTCTTCCCCTAGAGTAGTGGCTCTGAAGAGGGACGAAAGTATTGATGTGTGTCATTATTGCTTCTTTCTTTTCTTTGTACTTTTTGGTTCGCCGATCACCTCCTCGTTTCTCCAGAGGAGCTAAATCAGTTTTAAAAAATTGCTCACAAAGTCTGTGAACTCTATCCCTTCCAACCTGCAAAATCGAAAGAAATGCTTCTCGACATACGCGAACATTTTTGTTATCCCGACGCATAGAAATATTGAACTTTGTGATTAGTTGCTTCTTGGAGTCAGAAGGTTTGGGTGAGCTTACCGTGATGTGTTGGAGGATAAAATTATTTTGGGATTCCCGATTTGGTCGCTCATAAAATTTCTGATGGGCTCTCCGAACATCTTGCATGGACAAATTCTTGCATTTGAATGTGTTGCCAGAGTGTTTGCATTGTGGCATATTGGGAAATTTTTTTGGTTGATATCTGGAAGAGAAAAAAAAATCGTAGCTAATAATCTTATTACATCGTCATCATGTATTCAAAAAATATTCTTTAATAAAAACTCAATACCATCATGTAAACAGATAAGCAGGTAGTTGAAAACATAAGTACATAACGTATCGTATTCAGATAGTTTTCAATACACTTTGGTAAACAACAAGCTAATCAGTCTATAACACAGAACGTACCTTGATTTCTTTGCAATATTTCTCTTCCATTGTTCAGGTAGACATATTCTCTTTCTGGACATAGTAAGAGGTAGTTTTCTGAATCTTAACTACATTATCTTCCTCACTTTGTTGTGGCTCGACAGGAAATTCTTCTTCTTGTGGCTCGAACAGCACTTCCTCGATTTCATTAACACCATACTCTCCTGGTAGTATAACAATCTCAATATTGTCACCAATATCCATTTTTCTCCTTTTCACACACACACTAGGTATTAACTTTATGGGACTCTACACATTTAAAACAATAAAATTTTAAAACAATCAAACAGGACGCATGACTTGTCGATAAAACAAAACAGCTCAAAACAACACGAGGAAAGTGCAACCAGCCAAACATAAAACAGCTGTTTGTTCTGTCATATTTTGTCATGGTTGCCAACGTCATCAAACATAAAAAAACTGAAATAAACTGCTAAAAACCAAAGAAAACAGTGTTGTCGAATGAAATCTGGGATGGAGAAGATAAAAATAATCACTGGTTTTGCATCCGAACTCGTGGTGTGAGATTTGAATACTGTGTAATTTTTGACAGGTTTTGCAGCCGAACCAAATATGTCAGCTTTTGCAACCGAGGTCACCAGAAATACAGCTGGTTTTGCACCCGACTGAGTTTTTCAAATCTAATTTTAAAAGCTTTTGGACGGGTTTTGCACCCCAATTTATTAATATTCTTGTAGCTGGAGTCGAGAAGAATCCAGGGATACCAAAACCTCAAAACCAAAAATTTTTGAGGATGGCAGGGTTTGCATCTGGACGACTCAAATGAAATAGTATAGACGACAAAGAGTCTTCTTGTTTCACATCTTCATGAATATTAAATACTTCTGAAAGCATAACCTATTCTGTTTGCTTTCAAGTATCAATTTAAATTGCTTATGCATCCGTTGAACATTTTAATTTTCACAAAACTAATAACTAATTCTGTAATAATATCAAGTGGTTTAATCTTATTTAGCTTGTAAGTTGGTTGTAAAGTGTTAACTACTTAAGCAGTCTGTAAAGTTTCCGCTTGACTGACGCTAGAACACCGAGGAATATAATTTGTAATTACATTGAAACAAAGGCGTCCTACTTTCTGCAAAATATACAATACTTCTAGTTGATCGCAGGTTTGTATAGCACTCTAAAACGTGTTTGTATAACAACATTGCAACAACAGGAGACCACTTAGTTGCTGTTTCTGTCAGAACCTCTTTATGTCTTATATACACTGCATTTGTAATATTAATACTAAAAAATATTGAGAATTAATATAGTAAACACGTTATAATTTTATTAACGTGTGTACAATCGGATCATAGGAAATCGTAATATTTAGCTGTTATAATCCTCTCTACCATGTATATCTTTCGATGTCAGCCATTTATGATACGTGTCTATCTTTTCTTTCACTAACTATTCTATATTGTCATTATTTTTCTCTATCTTTCTCTATTTTATACTTCAGTTACTAGATCCGTATGCCTTAATCTAAACAGTTTTAAATGATCATAGTGCTGGACGCTAATGTCCAATGCGTATTCTAGGGTATTCTCTGACGTTTTCTCTGAGAAAACTGTTCCTGTGCTTCGAAGCACCAGGGCGACCCTAAAAATTCCCGGACCTCTGATTTCACGTTTTGGGTTGCATTTGTGACTGGTAAATAATTTCTTTTGTGAAAAACCCCAATTTAACCTTGTATCTCAGGCGATCGCAGAAGGGACAACAAGTGTGTTTATTTTGATTGAAACCCAAGGGCTTCCTAATGGCTTATGCCTGTTGGAAATCATTCGATTGGCTGTCAGCGGGATTTGTTCTCCCGCAATATTTCCAGCAACGGCTGACATTTGGCGGTGCTGGAGACATGAGAAGTCCCATGGACCTTATACAACACACCTGAGGCAAGAGCAGATTACGATCTATCAACCATCGAATCCGTGAACACGTGTCTACAACGATGTAGCTTTTTTTTGCAAAGGCCAACGAGATTGTAACACTGCTGGTTACACGGCATTGGATAAAGTATCAAAATTAGTAAACGTAGGAAATTTAAAAGTCATTTTATAAAGTGTCACCCAATGGCAGTCGGAAGCCCTTTGCTTTGGAAACGAGGAGCACGTCGTCTGAGCTTGATCGTCTTAAGTAAAGAGAAGGATAGGTTATAGAAGTACAATTTAATATCTAAAATTTAAAGAATGCACGAACTCGTCAAGAGTAGAAACCGGAACACCTTTACTGATAGTGTCACTGCGGACGAACTCGGGACAGTCGCAGTCCATTTCAAGTAGAGATTATTTAGTTTATTCATTTGTTTATTCTCACAAAACAAGGGGGACCTGTCTTGCAATACTATGTATTCTAACTGCGTACTCCATTAGCCGACAATGAGTAGTTAAATATTCTTACCACGAACACGTAGTGTATCAGAGGAGCAGCGCGACAAGAACAAATATTTAATGTTTAATTCGCAGAAAGTAGAGCACAGTTTAATTACTGTGTAATACCGTCGCTCAAGTTGAACCTTTACAGACTACTTATGTGTTACACACGTTTGCAGCACTTACAACTTTGACTCTTCATTTCGCTACCAAAAAGGTATTGACATACTTCGCCAATTAGATACGCTTTCAAAGCGGTAACTTGTTCATTAGATAGAATGTAACAAATCTACGACTTACGTTAACATTCAATACAGTTATAGTTTTCTGGAAACAAAACTGTTTTGATCACTGTAATATGTACCAATAAAATATGTTTTCACCGAAACAATTTGCTACCAGTCAATACGTTATCACATAAACGTTTCGTTATCCCGAAATAATATGAAGTAAAATTTAACTTGAAGTATTATGTAACATCTCAAAAAAATATTAAATGAGTTAGGGAAGAGACTACGATACCGTTTGATAATGAACACTGGCTCTGTTCAATTTGTAGAAGCTCTGTTGAAGAAAAAGAAGAATATAATAGCTTTTTAATTTTTATTTATTTTCTAAATAATAAACTTATTTTAGCCGATAAATTCACGAACAGAAAACTGAAATGTTGTACAAAAATATATAGACGGCTCAAACACGGCTCAAGATCAGTGCTCTCGATTCTTTCAGCTCATCTTTAGACCGGAAACACACAGTAACCTTTACGCAAGTACAGATCTGAAGATGAGCTGAAAGCTCGAAAGCGCTAATCAGGAGTTGCCTATATAATGGTGTGTAAGAGTTTTGTTTTCTGTTTATAATGTTTATGATACAATATCAATTATATAGAAAAGTCCGTATTTTTAGAAAATTTCACGCCGTAACACTGGGTAACATGGACACCACGTATTCCTGCTTTAATCTTATTGTTTGGTTGTCTATGATCTATAGTCAATACTCACTGGTTTATTACATGAAATTTTAAAAAACAGTGAATTCGTAACAGGCCTAGTACCAGTAATAGTAGTAGTAGTACTAATGATTGTCGCTCGTTGTTATTGTTCTTACGATCATGGTTGATCAGCGTAAAGTAGGTCTCCATGTTCGTGCTGCGAGTAGGTAATTTGTTTGAACCACTTTACTGTAATGTCCGGCCGGTCTCAAGTGTCGTCGTCGATGAGGTTTCGCAATTACCTGAGCGCAGTCGTTACACGTACACCGACGGCTTAAAACTTCCCTTACAAACACTAATTGGGCACGAAGTTTACGCGATCGTTGGGTGCAAAAAAATCGCTTCTAAAACCGTTCTACCCTGTTACTAAAACAAAGTTTGCTCAAAAAAAGTAGAACCAGACAGTTTATGATTTCGTACCATTAAGGAGTCTCTAACTATCTCCAATGCATAGGACGCGACTAATTGTACGTAAGGGGAGTCACCAAGTGGTGAAGTGGGAAGGCGTAGTAACTAACTTAGTGTGCAAACGGAAACAGTCTATCAAAGTCTACATTCAGTTTATCTTTCCCTTGGCCTATTTTATTACTCCTTGGTCAATTCCTGGTTGTTATCAGATTTTAGGATTTCCCCTCATTAAGCAATATTTTTTTTTACATTATCGACCACAATTTAAACCTAGTGTTTTTACAGAATTATAGATACATGTATTTTTACCTTTATGGCTTATGTTCCATTAATTTTATATAAACATGATTAACTATTATTACAGTATACGCAAATGAATTACGATTATTCTGCAATTAACTGCAACGTTTCCTTGGCCTACTTTCTTTGCTCAGGGCTAACTTTTAGCATATAGAAAATCATAACATTTTTTTCAATCAGTCTGTATAATCTTTACATTTACGTCAATAGGTTTTACGTCATTGTAATTTAATTAAGTTCTTCATTTCCTTAGTTTGTGTGCACGAGGTTTCTCGTCACTTTGCGAGTTAATACTTTCTCTGTTATCCAGTCAACCACTGATCTTGTTGAAGACTTCGGTCTCCCATCTCACTTTTAATTCATTATAACACGCTCTTCCTTCGACTAACCCGTTGTTACCTTCAAGATTATTTCGATTGTAGGGCTTGTATTGTTGGACATTTTTTCGTTAGTTGTGTACGGGCGTTATCATTAATTAATTTGATCTGATCATATTTGCTATCATTCATTCCTTACTTGTGTTTGGTATTTTCTCAGGCACTAGCTTTCCCAGAAGTTCTTTTTTTTTGAAATTCAATAGCTGTTGTTTTACATAATTTTTCAGTCTGTTCTTTGTTTGCTAGCTATTGTACGCAACGATATTTTTATTAGAGTGTAGTACTGCGTTTCATGTTTGCCTTCAGCGTATTCTTGTTCTGAACAATGCGGATTATATTGTAAATAGGTGTTCTTTCCTATATGTTGTCGCAGTGGTATGGTTAGAAGTAGTAGACAAACTAAAATATGTACCTTTCATCGCCTCGCTGAAAGTACCATTAAGTGCTGTCTTTTATCTTAGTGTTGAGAATCGTTACTTCATTAACTACATAATGACCTAAGTCGTTAACCTACGTATTACTTTACATGTTTTAACATCTTTCTAAAGTTCACCTGTGATGTTTCTGTTCAAGTTATTTCTTTCTCTGAAAAGCCGTATAAAGACAGAGACGCGTGTAAAATATCAAAACAAGATGAAAGGAGAGAATCACAAGAAACCAGTTACTCTAGGATGAACCTTTTTAGATAGGAAAGAGAACAACAATTTATTAACAACAGTGTTATCCATAGTTTTAACCTCCCGAGATGCTCTGCACATGTAGACTACGTTTGGTTATGGCGAGATGTAAGTTTCTTCCACATGGAACATAATAATTACAAAAATAATACTTTCTTCGACCTAATAATTATTCACAACAGCCTGACGCATATTCAAAAATGTCTTTCTATTTTTGGAGGACTACAAATTTTGTTGCATAAAAAAAGTTAGTGTCTCAAGAAAAATGTACGCGTATTTTATTGTTAGTGAATCGATTATTCGTTGAATCACGTAAACCTCTATAGCATATATAAAGGATGAGGAACACCTCTGCAAATTCATAACGGTTTTTATGTGCTCTAAAGAAAGTTACCAAATTATATTGTAAATACGTTTTCTTCCCTATATGTTGTTGCAGCGGGAGTGTTAGAAGTTGCAGATAAATTTAAATATATGTACCTCTGATTGCCACTTATTTAAATATACGAATATTAAAATATCTCTCATCTACTAGTCTGTTCCTTTCATATCCGCCCAGGAGCAATGGCTCTGCTACAAGTGTAACATTTCTTTGATCTCACGTTACTTAACTTGAATGGCTTTCCTGTTGATTTCGCTTTAAGCAGCTTGTATTCAGGAAACATAGAATCTGCATTTACTTACACGTTTTGTGCACTTAGCGTTATGAT
The DNA here is from genome assembly GCA_034769895.1 of Magicicada septendecula. NCBI lineage: Eukaryota > Metazoa > Arthropoda > Insecta > Hemiptera > Cicadidae > Magicicada > Magicicada septendecula. Next base: position 170,281,783 of record CM068375.1, read on the forward strand.
ATAGTAATAGAGGTACAACTTACCTATGTACCTCAATCGTAGCACATCGTAAGTCTCAAAAACCCAGATGAAGTGTGCTTTTTACCATTTAGTCAAATTTTTATTCGATGAGACTACAAAAATATATTATAAATTAGCAACACTCATGTTTTTAAAATAACAATTTTTATAAGTATGTACGAGATTTAATAGCACTTATGAAGAGGTGGACTTGAGGAGACGTGAGTGATGATTAAAAGACAATATTAAAGAGCCTGACTTCTGTGAGTCGAATTATCAAGCGTGAAAATATTACCAGGAAGAGGGTTCATTGTATGATTGTTTGTTCAGCAATTATTATTGTTTCTTTGCTAAACAAAGTACTGTAGAGTAACATGAATTTTAGTAGCCTATTTTTTTATAATTTAAAAATTATATAATATCAAAATTTATCTAATGATAAATAGTGATTTATCGTTCAAAATAGTGAGCGAATTCTGCAGCCACGGACCATATTAGTATATTCTGTAATATCTTGCATACGTTGTACGTGCATGTACGAATATTAAACAACGAGCTAAGAATGTATATCTTATGCAATTATCATGTTAATCCGTATGCAGTTTGCATGCAGACAAGGAAAAGATTAAAGAACACGGCCTTTATTATTATTTGAGGTTTTACAAATGCTCTGTCAATAACAAAACACGGTTTCGCAACGACGTGAAACATATTCATTCGAGTGGAAAAATAAGACGTACACATATTTGTCTGCATAACCTTTGACATGTTTGTGTAGCGGAAAGCGTGCGGTTGCCAGGATACCGGAATTCGCGTGTCGTCGCCCAACAATAAGTGGTATTGACAACGGTCTGTCTGTCTCTCTCTCTCTCTCTCTCTCTCTCTCTCTCTCTCTCTCTCTCTCTCTCTCTCTCTCTCTATGCGGTGTTATTACCGCTCTGCCGATTGTTGTAATTATTCCTTGCGCGCATTACTGTTCTCATACTTTCAAGTCTGCGGTTAAGTAATCTAAGGTACTACACGCCAGTAGGAAAACTACTTAAAGTGCCGTAAAATTTTAAAGATAGCAATCAAACTCGTAGGACAGGCAGCATTGGTCACGTAACAATGCGACATTTTGGTTGGAGAAAATAGTGAGGTTGCTTGCTTTTATCGTACAAAACTTTAAATACAAAATTTTCAATATTAGCCTTTGTAAAAAATAGTATACTTACATTTTAACATTTTAAGGACGACCTTGTTAAATTCTAGTTACTTGTTCTGGAATATGCGCCATTTCAGTAATTGGCATTGTCTGAATTATACCTCTAATGAACTAATTGTATCCACGTTATCCGTCTTCAGGGGCGGATCCAGGAGCAATTGGGGGAGGGGAAGTGTTTAAATTTAGGAGGGAAATAAGAAAAGTTGAACCATTCCTTAACGGTCTAAATATAATGATAGAATGAATTAAGATAAAATGGATGAATGAAGATTTTATCTACAGTGTGTTATTAACAACATAATACGTTTCTTAACGTACAAGTATAGAATCATATCTGTGTTTCTCAGCTAATTTTTTTTTAATAATATCCATTTACAGTTAAAATACACACTACTCATTTAAGTACTCATCAAACAAAAATTAACATGGAAGTATGATACGGTTACAACGTAAAATAGGCCTAATTTTAGATTAAAACCGTGAAATTACATAACGTGATATGAATTTTGTATCACATTTTCAGCCACAAAACCATTCTACATTCACAGACGACGAAACAAACTTTGTCTGGAGTGACCATTTGAGCGGGAGGGGGAATTCCACAATCAGCCCTGTGGATCCGCACCAGGTCGTCTTTAGCGAAAAATATTTCTCTTAATACTTTTGAGGTGTCAGTACGCTCTATTAAAACAGCGTAAATATTCGAGCTGACTAAGTAGCTGCTAATTTGGAAAGGTTTGCATGTCATGTTTCAGGGATTAATTTATCATTTTTATGCTCATCGTTACAATCTTCTGTTTCACACGACCGCCTATTAAAAATTTTCTCGCCTTACACAAGAGAGTTTTTACGAATAATTCAATTGTTAGTTTGTTACTATAAAGTCTAAGTAATATTTTGGAATTCACTCAAAACAATACAACGAGGTTTGGCTGTACCTATTTTGTATGTACCTTTCTACCTATTTATGTATCTCCCACAGCACGTTTCTACGTGTTATACAACTTTCAAGAAATTAGCGTCTCGGAGTCTGAAAGTGACAAGTGTCTACTGCCCCTTATTTTACCGTTGGTCTCCCTGCACATTGATTATCGCGTCTGGATTCGTCGGGAGCGCCCTGGCCCTACGCATCTGGGGAATTTCATTGCTTCGCATCATGTCATATGACAGTTAACAACCGCAGTTACAGGTAATTTAACGTACTTTACATTCAGACATTCTTCACATACAATGATGATAATTAAGAAGATAAAAATCCAAACGACCGATACAATCTTGTATCCTCTTTTGGAAGCAACGTAAGAACAAACTACTTAAGTTAAATTCACTACTCTGCTGTTCACCAATGAACAGACTTGTCAAATAAATAAGAAAGCCGAAAGACAGAAAATCGTTATCCCATTACATTGCTCGTGGCAAAACAAGCATATTATATTACACTACTACTGCTGCTACAACAACAACTATTATTACTGCCTCCTACTGCTGCTGGTGTTGCTGCTGCTGCTACTACTACTACTACTACTACTACTACTACTACTACTACTACTACTACTACTACTACTACTACTACTACTACTACTACTACTACTACCACTACCACCACCACCAACACTACTACTACTACTACTACTACTACTACTACTACTACTACTACTACTACTACTACTACTACTAGAGTTAAGAAAATACTACTGATTTTTCTTATCGCAAATAACCAAACAATTGGTTTTTACGTATAAGTTGTAACGACACCAAAATTGTAAAAGAAATAAGCACATCTATTTAAATCAAGCTTAAATAATATATATAGTAATATATTAATAATAACGGGGCACAATATTAATGACAAAAACCTAAGATAAATTTAATAAACTAATTAGAAAATGAACTTGCTGAAGAAGAGTTGCAGTATAAAAACAGATAGAAATAAGGATAATTAAAACTACTATATTACAAGAGGTATTGAATAACAAAGGTGAATGACATTAAGGCTAATAAATCCTTGAACTCTGAAGTGAAATTATATAAAAGAGAAAGAAAACTACTTAAGAAAATATACCAACAGTAATATTGAATATAATAAATAAATGGAGTTATTGGGAGGCAAGGTAGAATAAGAAAAAATATTCAGAAGATAAAAGATTCCAATGATGTGTATAATGATAAGATTTATAATTATTTTATTTATAGAGTGAGAAAGCTAAGGCGCCACTTTAGAATTATTTTATGGGCAGCAGCCAATGTGCACTGTACCAGGTATGTGAATGTTCGGATGAGCAATTGGACGTAAAAGGGCCACTCAACGCCGATATTCATTCATAATACCATTTTAATATAGGGGGAATCATTTAACATTAGTATGGAATCAATTATAATAAAAGAATGGAATATATAAATAAAATATACAATGAACCAAGAGAAAAACAAGAATTACAAGTCGTTAAAGCCACCAATACAAATAAATAAACTCCAGAGATAAAGAAGAAATTAATTGGTATCGATAAGAAAGGTAGGTCTCAATTTGCCTATAATAATGAAGAATTTGTTTAATAAATGTCAATCTTATCACCAAGCAATATTAATACCATAATATCATACACTTCAACTGTTGAAGACATCAGCAAGCAATAACAACAAGTTATCTAAACAAATCGAAATCAAAATAATTTTAAGGAAGAAACAATAATAAATAAAAGTGTGAACCTTTTTCAAAACCAAAAGTCCTACAACAGACATTACTATGACAGATTAATATACTATATAGACAGTACCCAGTTAGATTTGGAGTAGTCCATAAACAAATAAATAATGATAATAAATTTGATGAATAATGAGTGAATCAATTAGAAAGTCATATAAAGTACAATACAAATTTATAAGTAAATGTAAAGTGTAAATAAGATGTGCTACAAATGTAATATAAACAAGTAAATAATTGGTAAGAGTATGTAAAATACCGTGGTAGTCAATTAAGAATAACTGTGAGTGGATAGTAATTATAAACAATTATTTAATGAAATGAATTACTAATCCATAGTACCAGATGATACTAACATTAACATTTAGTTTTAGTTTAATACTTTATTAGTGTTTGAGTTATGAAAGTTTAATGGAATTTGATCACACAGACAATGGTTTAAAAGTGTGCATTCAGTTAAGCCCTAAAGGGAATTATGGTAATTAGAATATAATTGTTAATTAACAGTTTGTTTATATTTAAAGAAATTAATTAATATAAAACAAGTGTAAGCAGGATCGATTATGAGTCTTCCAATATAAAAATAATTAGTCAACATAGGCCTAGATGATTATGTTCAGTAAATAATAAATTATTCAAAAATATTTGTCAAATTACAAATAACTATAATATTTGATATTAAAATTGTTCATCGTTTTGTCAGATAAAATAATATGTAAATTGTGTTAAGTATTATGATGTAATAACTAAAAAGCAACTTGTATGTAGAAGATAAAATAATGTATTATATAAAAATAATATCCTATGACAACTAAATCTCAATTTGAACAGATATGACCAGAGTATTTATGTGTACCAGGAAACCAAAAGAGAGAAAAAGAAGGTTGTAGGGGATTATTGGAAAATAATAAGCCAAGAAGGAGAGTTGACTGTAAATTCTGAAAACAAGCTAATTCTTTATACAAAACAGATGAATATTATTAAAAAATAATATAATAGAAAGTAAAAAAACCTTATATCAAACTATAACAGAATATAAAATTGGAGCAGATAAAGAAATATCATAAATAAATCACCTTTAAAACATTACTGATCCAACAACCAGAAGGAACAACTACACTTGGATCAACTTAACAACAGGACACTGGACTTCAATCCTAATATTCCACCATAAGGCTTCGGACAACGAAACGGAGAAAATAAACATATTTTGAACACCAAAAGAAGTGGATTCCGTCATCTGGACAACATAAACAAACTGACATTGGAATTTTCCATCACGGATACCAGAAGGCTGTGTGAAACCAAACTGAACTAATAACATTGTGTAACGTATATATATTCTTATAATTAATACTCAATTTATATTATTCATCATTATTATTGTTTGTAATGTAATGTACTTTCTATACTTGTTTTTCCTTTATAATTACTGAACCTTTATATCAGCCAAAAGAACCTAAAAATAATATAAACAAAGAGAAGAGAATCGACCCTGTGATTTATAAATTATATTAATAGTTACACTGAATACACTATAGAAATTTTTTTTGAATAAAAATACCATATTATTATTATTACCAGATACTATTCCATGTGTTTTTATTTATATAGAATTAACAAGGTTTACTAATGGATGTACACAAAGAGAGGGATAAATTAATTTAAAACCTGTCTTGTGGTAATTTGACACATCTAAGGTGAGGCATAAAGAACCTGTAAGTCCTGAAGGGTAATAGATTAGCGCTCACAAGAGAGGGGAATAATCACGGGTAGTTACAAAGTATATGTAAGTATGAAGTGTGTGGGTATTGGTTCTTCCAAATCAGAAACACACACACACTTCAGACAGGATTCATGCAAGACCGTTACAGATATTACTGCACACGTGACACGCGTTCTCTCACACAATCTAGATTCCACAGGACGAGTGGAGGACAAGTTGATCGCTTAATCGTACAGCATTAATTTTATTATTTGATTTATTTTTACTTACAGAAACTTACTCTGTATTCACAAAAGCATCTATTGCCACATCACTGTCGAGGCGATGGAGTTGACTGAAATGTTTCAGGCATATACTCGTATATGAAAACGCAGTAACGAATAACCCTAACAGTATATCTGCATAGCTGCCTATGTGACACGTCTACATACAACAACCCAAATTTCGGCCGAATATCTGACTACAATTTTCCAATGAGACGTGGTTATTATTGAATGTTGTGATTTTTGTTTATAGATAAAGTTTTCAAACTGCAAAATACGAAAACTAATGAAATCATAAATTATTCCTTAGGCTTTCACGGCCGGTGTCATTTGAATTATGCAAGATATCCGGGCTGTTTGGCTGTGGTCCCTGGTTTAAAACAAAACCAAACGTTTCGGCAGCTCCACTGGCTGCCATCATCAGTGGTATAAAATTTCTGCACTTTGGGTGTCTACGTGCAGGCCCACAGTACTGTGGTATAGACTAAAGCTGTCCTGCCATGCTACCTGTACATATAAATTCAGCAAAGTCCCACGTACAGGTAAAAATGACACCATCAACCAATCACAATAGAGATGGTGTATGATTGGCTCGCACCAAGCTATGCCATTATGTACTCACTTGTTTTCCAAGAAATACTGTGGGGAAGGCTGCTGATTTCCCGCGATGCTACCTGTGCTAATTGTTTACTAATTGCAACCCCCGCACAGGTAAAGTACAGCATCACCGGCCAATCAGAAACAAGAAGGTGTGTGAGAGGCTCGCACCGCGCCATGCCATAAAGTACTTAATCCGATGCTTTCGCCCCGCCGATTCTGAATCAAGACGGACTCCATATGAAGACGAGGGATATCATTTGTACATCCATTGGGGACAGCCGTCTTAGTCCACAGGCGGATATCACACAGGCCACTACCCCCTTTAGATACATCTCTTGTTGAAGGTGGTGCGGTGGCGATAGAAGCTGGCGGATCGGAGTTGCGCGTTGTAGCGGCGTATCTCCGGCCACCAAGTATCGTCAGCGCCATAGGATCTCCAACCTACCATCTGGCTAAACACTTGAACGAGCTTCTCCGGCCACATATAGGTGGTACGGAGCCATATGTGAGGGATTCAACCCACTTTCTTGAAAGGCTCGGTGGGTTGTCGTTGCAGCCTGGAGACATAATGGTCAGCTTTGACGTGGTTTCGTTGTTCACCATGGTGCCCGTAGACGATGTCCTTGGCCACTTAGCTAACCTTTTTCCGGCAGACATTACAGCGCTTTTCCGGCATGTTCTGAAAACTACATATTTTCAGTACGGCGGTGAGTTCTTCGAAATGATTGATGGTGTGGCCATGGGGAGTCCACTCAGTCCTGTGGTGGCGAACTTTCATATGAAAAGGTTCGAACAGCGAGCAATTACATCTTTTCCGTTGAAGCCGAGGTGCTGGTTCCGGTATGTTGATGACACATTTGTTATCTGGAGCCATGGGGAGGAAGAACTCGGCAGGTTCCTGGCACATCTCAATCAGGTTCACCCACGGATACAGTTTACCGTTGAGAGGGAGACCGACAATCAGCTGGCTTTTCTGGACGTGTTGGTCCTTAGAAGGACCGATGGCAGCCTCGGACATAAAGTTTATAGAAAACCGACGCACACTAACCGCTATCTCCATAAACAGTCGAACCACCATCCCAGCCAGAAGAGGGCGGTGTTGAAGACTTTGGTGGGCCGGGCTAGGAGGATATGCGAGCCCCGGTACCTTGATGACGAGCTGCGCCACCTCGAACTAGCGCTGCAGGCCAATGGATATTCCGTCGGGGAGGTGAGACGTGCGGTCCGGCCGAGAAGAAAAGCCAGGCCGGAAGTGGATTCACGGGAGACCGTCGGCTTCGCGGCGTTGCCCTACATTCATGGGGTGACGGACCGCATTGGTAGGCTGCTCAGTCGGCACGGTGTGAGGCCAATATTCAAGCCGATAAGGAAGATACACCAGTTCTTGCGGCCGACGAAGGATGTCCGAGACCCGCTGTCATCGTGCGGTGTGTACGGATTTCCCTGCTCATGCGGCCAGGTGTACATTGGTACCACGAAGCGCAGCGTCCGCACACGCGTGGGTGAACATAGCCGTTACTGTAGACTGGACAGCCGGAGAAGTCTGCCGTGGCCGAACACGCGCTCGCCAATGCCGACCATCGGATCCGTTTCGATGAGACGAAACTCTTGTCTGCGGTGAGTGATTACTTCCCTCGTCTTCATATGGAGTCCGTCTTGATTCAGAAGCATACTGCGATCGCTATGAATCGGCGGCCGTTTCAGAGCTGTTGGGTTGTGCGTCGTGAGACGACCCAATGGTTTCCTAGTACCGAGCCTCCGGTAGGGGCTCCTGCCTAGTGGTCCTGTCCAGACGGAATATTGTTTACTTAATTTTTAGTGGTCGCTACAACGACATGCTCGTACTAGGTCGACTAGTACAGTATTTGTCGAGGCCGTTTCCAAGATTCACCTGGACGTGTTCGGTACTTGCCAAGGCCAGCTATGAGTGGGGTTTGTCTCGGTCCTCGCAGCTCGGACGTAAAATTTACGTGCAAGTCGCCTTGCGGTGTCATCCAAGGAGCGGACACCGAGTCCTCTTCTCAGGAGACGAGAAGAAAACCGATAGGGGACTTTGGCCGCTAGCCGAAGACCTCTATCGAGAACGCTTTGCAATCTTCTTTTATGAACGGTTGCGAGGTAACCCCAGACGGGAAGAGCGTAGGTAATGATCCGCAACAGATACGCGTTGACGATCAACTTACCCAGCTTGCGGGTCATAGCCTTGTTGGCAAGTATTGGAAACAGTTGCGCGAGACGAGCGGACGCTTTCTTTCGCATCGTCTCAGCGTGGGCACGCCAGGTGAACCGACGATCTAGGTGGACACCGAGGTACTTAACTTCTCTCGACCAGGGCAAATACGTTCTACCGAGTCTCACTCGGCCTCGTGGTTCTTTCCGGCGCTTTGTGAATAGCACCGCGGAGCTCTTGGTTTCGTTGACGGCAACTTTCCAGCTTTCTGTCCACGTCGAATACGCATCGAGTGCGCGCTGAAGTCGTGGGATAGCAAAGTCTGCGTTCCGATCGGCGGTATAGACCGCCGTGTCGTCGGCAAACAGAGCCATCTGGACTCCAGGCTCTCTGGGTGCGTCGTTGACATACACGGAGAACAGGAGAGGCCCTAGCACGCTACCTTGAGGTACCCCGGCTGTAATGCGTCTCTCGGAAGAGACATGGTCGTCTATTCGCACGCAGAAAGTCCTCTCCGTCAGAAAGCTAGCAATCAAGCGAAGGTAGCAATCTGGGAGCTGGATTTCCCGGAGCTTGAACAAGAGCCCGTCATGCCAGACACTATCAAAGGCCTTTTCCACATCTGGGAAACAGGCGACAGTCTGCTTTTTCCGACACCCGGCGTCCGTGATGTATTCCACCAGTCTCATCAGTTGATGAGTGGTGGAATGCCCCACACGGAAGCCGAACTGTTCGGGGACCAGTACATCGAAATTTCTTAGATGATCTAGTACTCTCCGTTGTACGAGACGTTCGAGGACCTTTGACGTTGCTGACAGTAGACTAATGGGCCGGAGGTTGCCGGGACGGGAAGCGTCCTTTCCCTGCTTCGGGATCACTATGACCGTCGCCTTACGCCATTTCTGGGGAAAATAGGCCAGTCTAAGACACGCGTTGAACAGCGCGACCAAGAAAAGTACTCCTCGCTCCGGGAGTCGAGTAAGAGCGGCGTTCGAGACGCCGTTCGGGCCAGGAGCTTTTCTCGGCACGAGTTCAACGAGCCGATCTGTGACCTCTTCCCTAGTAATGGGTTCGGGCTCCGTAGTGATCGGAAGAGACAGAAAGTCTTCCACTTCGTTCTCGACTTCTTCGTCGAAGTCCCAGTCCATGGGCGGGTTAGGTGCGAACTGTCGCTCAAAACACGCGCCCAAGTACTCGGCCTTCGCCTCCGGGCGAGCCAGGATTTGACCGAAAGGTCCAGCAATGGCTGGGATGCGAGGCCGGCGCCTCTTCCCTACCAACGCCGAAGGTATCCGGTAAGGGCTACTTTCGTCCGATACGTCCCCTGCCTGGGCCACGGCGAGTTCCCAACAGCGTCTCCGGTAGGCCTGCATTTCACGAAGTAAAATGCCGGTCGCCCGGTTGTACGCTGCCTTGTCGGCCGGATCACGGGTCCGCTGCCAGCGTCTCCGGAGGCGATTTCTCTCGCAAGCGAGAGCACTCGTCTCCTCTGGGATCCGCTGCCAGTGGGGCGTGACGCCAGGCTTCATCCTGGAAGACGCGTCGATCGCAGATACGACAGCCTCGTCAAACGCGGCAACTGCCTCGTGGACTTGGCGGACGGTTTCGAGTGGTCCCGCCTCTGGCAATCGGCGACTTAACGCCGGGCCATAGCGGTCCCATTCTACCACCTTCCTGACATCTCTGCGTACGACGTGCTGGGTAGCGACGTGTATCAAGATGGGGAGATGATCGGACGATAGTTCCGTTAGCGCGGACACATGGACCGGACTGTCAATTCCTTGGATCACCGCTATGTCCAAGACATCGGGAGCCGCGTTGCGTTGTGAGGGGTAGAACGTAGGTTGGGTAGGCCCAATCACTTGTATCCTGCGAGAATCGGCAAACCTGCGTAAACGTTTCCCGTTTGGGGCAGTCAAGCGACTGTTCCAATCGCGATGTTTACAGTTCAGGTCGCCGGCCATGATGACCCTCCTGTGTGCATCGAACGCGACAGCTAGATCGGTGTGAAGGAGCTCTTTTTGCGGCGGTTTATACGCCGCGACCATCTGTACGCCGCCTAGAGTGTTTAACAACTCCACAGCGGTGCCTTCGAGGTGAGCCATTGCAGGCAAGACGAGAGTGAGCCTCACCGCGACGGCAGTACCGCCACCAGCAGTGCCCGGCCTGTCGTTTCGATAGCACACATAGTTGGCCAGTCGTAACCGACTCGCAGGAGTCAAGTGGGTCTCATTGAGAAGCACTACATCGGGTTTGAGTCGGGCCAGTAATTCTTGGAGTTCCTGGATCTTGTTGGACAACCCGTTGGCGTTCGAGGAAAGAATTGAGAGATCACGTTTGAGGACCCGACTCATAGAAAACCTACACAAGTGGCGGCTTCCACCAAGAGCATGAATCTCTCGGTTGTATCGGCAGTCTCCAAGCGGGAGCGGATGGACCTGAAGGTCTGGGCAACTTTGCGGAGGTCAAATTCCGCAAGGAAGTCTTTGACGACCTGATAGTCGTCTGGATCGGTTTTGGAGGCAGATTGCCCGGAGACTGTGTGCGCATAAGAGCGCCGAGGCTTATCAATCGGGGGATTGGTGGAAGCCAGGGGTTTCTTAGGGTCAGGTGTAGCGCCTCTAGCGGAGGAGCTAGGAAGAGGAACAGATGCGATAACGCCGGTCTTCACGCGCTGCGCAGGCTGTCTGGACTGTGCGGCTGGGTTGGCAGGAGCCCGGGATCTAGCGCCACGGGGCTTACGTTGCCGCTTCTTTTTGCCTGCATTAGGGTACCGCGGGGGCGGGAGGTCAGGCGAGGCTGCTTCTAAAGCAGGGGCAGGATTCTCCGGTGCTGGGGAGGGTTGAGAATTCTCAGGCTCCACAACCGAGATGTTTGGCAGTGGCTGGTCTGTCTCACTTTGTTTAGAAGCCGCGATGTTACGGCGCTTTTTCGCCTGAGGCGGGACAGGGGCCTGGGAAGGAGCCTGAGATGGAGATGCCTGAACTACAGGTGTCTGCTTCGAGCCTTTGCTACGTTTTCGTTGCCTGTTGGCAACTGCGGCGAAAGACACGGCAGCCGTAGCAGGAGGCGCAGGGCCTGGCTGCTCGGTTGCAGGTCTGGAACCAGCTTGCAGTCGCCGCTCGAGCTCCCGCTGAAACACCGGACATGCCCGGTAGTTGGCGGGGTGACTTCCGCCGCAGTTGATGCACCTTTTAAAGGCTGGAGCATCGCAGTGTTTACTGGCGTGAGGCATAGAACATCTCACGCACGCCGGAGCGTTAGAGCAAGTCTCTGAGTGGTGCCCGAAGCGTTGGCACTTGTAGCACTGAGGCAGAGCCCCGGGAGCGCGGCTTCTTTCCACTTTTACGCGGAAACCAAAAAGCCGCGTAAGAGAGAGTAGGCTTGCGCCTGCCTCGCTGTTCTCGGCCATGATGCGGACCAGGGGAATTGGACGCCTTGGTCCGGCGGGAGCAAACACCCGATGTACCGCGCGAACCGGATAACCCAGCTCGCGCAGCTCATCGAGGATTTCCTCAAGAGGAGAGTCCACGTCTAAGCCTCTGAGCACGAGGGACAGAGGCTTCACGTGATTTGGGGTAAAGGTGTGGTATTGCAGGTTGGCTGATTCGACGAACGCCATGACGCTGCGGTACTCGTCCATTCCGCGGACAGCGATCTTGACAGTGTCGCCCCCAAGGAGCTTCAGGTCAACGCTGGCCGGGGAAAGTCCGGGAGCCACTATGAGTCGCCAGCAAAAACCGGTGACGTTGTTCACGCCGTGAACGAACACAGGCGGGATGCGACGAGTGGCCGGCGGTGCTTGGGCCGCTGGGGACGATCCTGACGAAAATAGATGTAAGATGGCAGGTTGAAGGTATGGTAGCGAGCCAGATGAGTCTCGCAAAGGAGGACGACATCAGCGTCGTACTCCGTTACGAAAGTCATCAGTTCAGATCGTCGAGGGACTACCCCATGGGCATTCCACGCAACGATCCTAAGACTCCTAGCCATTCAAAGGAAGAAGAGGAAAGAGGGTGGACAGTGATTGAAACACCAGGGCGGGAACCGTGGTTGTATCTGGAGCAGACCTGATGTTGTTTACCAAAGTTTCAGCCCAGGCAGTCAGGGGGTCCACCGAGGCCCGGGAAGATTCCCGAGATTCCGGAAGACAGACCTGGCTGGCGTCGGCCGGTGTTGCAGATGGCGCAGGGCTCGGGGACGGACGTGAGGTCTGCTCAGTTGGGAGCTTAGGTTGATGGTTAGGGGCGGGCGGGGCCCGCTGAGGTTTTACAGGCAAGGCCTGTGGAACTTGTCGCTGACGGCGACGAGTGCGCTTCGGTTTGGAGCTCCGAGGAGCGGAAGGCGGGACTGATGTAGCGGCCACAGCCGCGTATGAAGGGCCGGGCGCTCCGGCAGGCGCCGGGACAGAAGGGACTGCAGGCGGCGCCGAAACGTCGACTGCAGGCGGAACTGGGGCCCTGGGAGCAGCCAGAACTGCTGCCGGGGCCTGAGATGATGCTCCGGAGAGAGGTGGGAAGGCCTCTCTGCGGTTAGGGAGGGGACCTGCAACACGGCCTGCCTGCGCGCCAGGGCGAGCAGGAGTCCGCTGCAGCTTCATGGCTGATATAAAGTCCCTACATCCTCTATAGCTAGCCGGATGGTCCCCGCCGCAGTTGCAGCAAATGGCCGTGAACCCCGTCTTGGGCTTCACACCCACGATGAGGCTCAGCACATCGCACGCAACGCGGAGGGTGATTACAGAATAAGCTGGAGTGGCCAAACCTCTGACAGTTAAAACACTGCGAGGGGCCTGGCCGCGGGTCAAAAGTACGAACTTGCACCCGAAGGTGCAGGAAGTTTTGGAGGCCATAGACCTCCTCGAACTGGCCTACTTTGAGTAGTTTCACTAGAAAACTATTCACAGGACGGCGACCTTCCCCCTTGCCAGCATGCAGTACACTTACCGCCGTCGGCGAATAGCCTAAAGCGACAAGCTCCTGCCTGGTGGTATCGGGGGCGGTCCAGGAAGGAAGTCCAGAAAGAACTACTTTAATTTCGCGCTCAGAAGGAAGCGCGAAAGTATGAAAGGAGATCTTCCGATCGGTAAGAAACTGTTGGACCGATCGGAAGTCCGGGACTGTTGTGGCCGCAATTCGAAGCGAGGCGCCTTGGCACCTGGCCTCGAGTTTGGCCGAAGGAAGCAGATTCTGCAGGGAACGGAGAATTTCCCTATAATTGCGATTGTCGGGAATGACAATCGGAGGAATTTTAGGCTTAGACACAGTTTTTTTGCATTTGCATTTGCATTGAATAGTGGGGCGTCTTTGCACCCGTGGCTTATTGCAGCTTCCGGGACGTGCCCGATGGCTGCCAGAAGAAAACAGTGCTGGACTTTCAAAAGAAGGTGGCCTAAAAATATTCGGGAGGGACACGCCAACCAGTTAACTGAGAAGGCGGCGGAAATTTTTTCAATTTTGTTATATATAGGGTCCGGGTCATGGTAACACTGCCACCGGTCGCGGGGCGAACGGCAGATGCCGCACGCGCCCGGCCCGGCATGCAGGCGCCTTGTAGCGCCGGTCGTTCCCCGCGAGGCAGGGATCCGCCGTGTCTTTGGCATCGGTAACAGCGCCAAGCAGTTTGAAAATCAACATACTTGGGTAAGGTATCTGACTGGATAGGATGGTAACAAGGAGATAGAATTGCTCGGGAACCTAACTTACAGCAAACAGAATTACGGGGGGTCGTCCAAGATCGCCCGAGGGCGTTTGACACGTATAGCGGGAGGTGGTTCAGACGTGCTGATAGATCGGAGATAAGGAAAGGACGAGGTCGCTGCAGAAGCAAAAAGAGTTTCGGCAAGCGACCGGACAAAATCGGCAAGGGTAGGAACTCGAAGGCCTCCACGAATGACATCATTTCTCACAAACCATGGAGACCCCGACAAGGATCTGAGGGTACGGGCCTGGAAAGCTTCCAGCCTACACTTGTTAGTGGTCGACACAAGCGACCACCATGCGGGAGCAGCATAGGTCAATACTGACCGGAGAAACAAAAGATAGATGGTAACTTTAGTGCGCAAAGCCAGGCGGTTGCGGCACGAGAGCATGGGAAATATTTTGGCTCGGACTCCTCGAGCTTTTTTGAGGGTAGCAGTCACGTGGCCGTTGAAGCTAAGGCGCTGGTCTAGCCGAACGCCCAAATACTTCACCGACTTTTGCCAGGCGATAGGCCTCCCTTCGAGGGAGAGGGCCTGGCATCGGGAAGTGGACTTTCTGGTGAAACAGATCGCCTCGGATTTCTCCGCGTTGATCAGCACCCGCCACTTCCGTAGCCAGGCCGGAAGTAATGCGAGCTGGCGCTGCACCACGTCAGTCGCAAAACGAAGGTTTGCAGAACTGGTGTGGTACATCGCATCGTCCGCATAGAGAGAGAGCGTGACTCCAGGCAAAACTGGCAGGTCGTTCGTGTACACAAGGTATAGAACGGGGCCGAGGGCAGATCCTTGAGGGACGCCAGCGGCGACGGGGCGGACAGAAGAGTACGTCCCGTCGACGCAGATCCTAAATTTGCGGTCGCAGAGATACGACCGCATCAGATGTACAAATGAGGCAGGGAGAGGGGAGGTGGCTAGTTTATAGAGATGGCCTTCGTGCCAGACTTTGTCGAAGGCCTTGCTCACGTCCAGAAGGACGGCGACAGTTTGACGATTCCTGTTGATAGCGTCGGTGAGTTGCGTGACAACTCGGACAAGTTGAAGAGTGGTCGAATGCTGCCTGCGGAAGCCGAACTGTTCCTGCCGGATGAAATTATCCAGCAGGGGAGTAATTCGGTGATGCAGGAGGCGCTCGAACACCTTCGATAAGACTGGCAAAAGAGAGATTGGTCGATGATTCTCCGGGAGTGTACGCGGCTTGCGAGCCTTCGGCAACATGATGACTTTGGCTCGTTTCCAAGGGCTGGGATAGTAATGGAGCCGGAGGCATCCATTGAACAGCACGTGGATGAGTGAAACGAGACTTGCTGGGGCGTTGAGTAGGGCCGCTGCACCAATACGGTCCTCGCCAGGCGCCCGGAATCAGCGGCATTGCATTGCATTATGGATGCGGGGCGTCTTTGCACCCGTGGCTTGATTGCAGCATCTGGATCGTGTCCAATGGCTGCCAGAAGTAAACATAGTGCTGGTACATGTCGACTGGTTACCTAAGACTGGAAAAGGAAACCGCCAACCAGTTAACTGAGAAGGCGGGGGAGTATAACTTTTATTTGTTTAATGCACTGCCGCTGGTACCGATTCGAGCAACAGATGTTGCCCGTTTCAAGTCCAGTCAGCAGACGCCCTGACGCGAGGCGGAGAGCCTCCGTGCCAGTGATTGATGACAGCGACAAGCAGCCGGCTCAGCGTGCTAGGAGGTGGACAGGAAGGAGAGAAGGACAGTTTGGTGAAATACTCTGGTCTAGGACTGATGATTACTTGTTTTTGTTTAATTTAAAGAGGATGGCGTTATGGCGGGTCATCAAGAAGCGCCCGAGGGCGCTTGACCCGAATGGGCGGTGGTGGTTCTGATGCACTGATGGTTCGTAGGTACGGGAAGGTGGAGGTCGAGGCTTTAGCAAAGAGAGTTAGAGCCAGCGACCGGACAAAGGAAGTCAAGGTAGGAACACGGAGACCCCTTCGAATCACGTCGTTCCTTACAAACCAAGGGGACCACGTCAAGGATCGGAGTGTTCGGGACTGGAAAGCTTCCAGCCTACATCTGTTGGTGGTGGATAAAAGAGACCACCAGGCGGGTGCCGCATAGGTCAATACAGACCTGAGGAATAGTAGATAGATGGTAAGTTTCGTGCGCATGGCCAGGCGGCTGCGACACGAGAGGAAAGGAGATAATTTGGCTCGGACGCCGCGAGCCTTGGCAAGGGTTTCCGTCACGTGGGCGTTGAAGCAAAGGCGACGATCTAGCCGAACGCCTAAATACTTCACCGATTCTTTGTAGGCGATGGGTCTCCCTGCTAGGGAGAGGGGCTGGCATCGGGAGATGGACTTACGGGTGAATCAGATCGCCTCGGATTTCTCCGTGTTGATCGTCACCCGCCATTTCCGTAGCCAGTCCGGAAGCTGGTTCAACTGACGCTGCAGCTTTGTACTCGCAAATCGCGGGGACAGGGAGCTGCAGTGATACATAGCATCGTCAGCGAACAAAGACAACGTGACTCCGGGCAAGATAGGCAGGTCGTTCGTGTACACAAGGTACAGAACGGGGCCGAGGACAGATCCCTGAGGTACGCCGGCGGCGACGGGTCGAACTGTAGAACAGGACCCGTCGACGCTCACCCTGAAGGTTCGGTCGCTGAGATACGACCGGAGGAAAAACACTATGGTCGATGGTAGAGGGGAATTGGCAAGTTTGAAGAGAAGACCTTCGTGCCAGACTTTATCGAAGGCCTTGCTCACGTCCAACAGTACGGCGGCCGTAGCCGCTCGCCTGTTGGTGGCGTCAGACAAGTGCGTAACAACGCGGACCAATTGAAGCGTGGTCGAGTGCTCTCTGCGAAACCCGAACTGTTCGCTGCGGATGAAACCATCTAGCAGCGGCGAGATGCGAGCCAGCAGGAGACGCTCGAACACCTTCGAGATGACTCGCAAGAGAGAGATTGGACGATAGCTTTCAGGAAGCATGCGCGGCTTGCGAGGCTTCGGAATCATTACGATGTTGGCTGATTTCCACAGGCGGGGAAAGTACTGTAGCCGGAGACAGGAGTTAAACAGCTCAAGAACGAGGTCAACGCCTGAGGCCGGGAGATTTTGTAGAGCAGCGGCCCCGATCCGGTCAGGACCGGGGGCGCGACGGCGATTTAGTCGGCAGATAGATGAAACTAGTTCATCCCTGTCGAACGGGAGGGCTGGGATTTCGGGAGGGCGGGAAAAATGTCCAGATAGGAAGGCACGGACTTCTGCCGAGTGGGCAGGGTCCGAGACGCCTTGGTGAACAGTAAATTGCACCTCCATGCAGTCCGCGAAGACCTCGGCCTTGCCTTCCGATGAAGATACAACCCAGTTCGGAATCAGCGGGGCGAAAGCATCGGATTAAGTACTTTATGGCATGGCGCGGTGCGAGCCTCTCACACACCTTCTTGTTTCTGATTGGCCGGTGATGCTGTACTTACCTGTGCGGGGGTTGCAATTAGTAAACAATTTGCACAGGTAGCATCGCGGGAAATCAGCAGCTTTCCCCACAGTATTTCTTGGAAAACAAGTGAGTACATAATGGCATAGCTTGGTGCGAGCCAATCATACACCATCTCTATTGTGATTGGTTGATGGTGTCATTTTTACCTGTACGTGGGACTTTGCTGAATTTATATGTACAGGTAGCATGGCAGGACAGCTTTAGTCTATACCACAGTACTGTGGGCCTGCACGTAGACACCCAAAGTGCAGAAATTTTATACCACTGATGATGGCAGCCAGTGGAGCTGCCGAAACGTTTGGTTTTGTTTTAAACCAGGGACCACGGCCAAACAGCCCGGATATCTTGCATAATTCTAATGAAATCATGTTTGTTATTTCTAACGAAATGAGGATTTTGATTTTTTAGTGACGTTGAGAGCGCAGACTGTATATAGACAGAAGTCAAGTTAAAAAGGCAATCTTACCTTCACATAGAAGGTACGTGCTTCGCAGCCGGTCACCCTACTAGCGTTGTGTGTTGGCCCGAGGGCCATTCATGCATATAGGATAGAATTTAAAATTTAGATACAAACGGGCGTCTTAACTTTATAATCTACAAAGATTTTTCAGTCCTGCAATTCAAACGCTACTTATAAATCTTGGCCAATCTTAAACACATGACCTTAATTAGGTCTTCATTCGTCATACGCAGTTCCATCACACATCAATCTGCTAGTTAAATTCAGTTCAATAAGTGACTCAATAACTAGTTCAATTCACTAATTCAGTTCAATTACAGTGTGTTTGCTTATATAAAACAGGTCACGTAGGCGTAACATATATGTTAAATCTAGAATGGACTGCATCACTCCTTTCATTTTGCAGTGTCTCTACTCCACTACTCCAGAGACATCGATTTCTGAAAGTCGCGTATATCAACCATAATCAAGTCGGATATCTTTAAAAACTTTAACAAGCGTATGCCAAGTGATACTGTCAATAGCCTTTCCAAGTATTCATAAAATATTACAACCTTGGCGTCTTCAGTTATCTCATTGTTTTGTGTAAGTTTATGTATTCCGGTTCGACGTGTTCAGTTTCAGTAGTGAGCGCGTTACAAAAAAACTGAAAAATAAAAAAGAATCTAAATAAAAATCAGCTCGAAAGTCAGAAAGAAGATACTGTAGAACACGGAAAATATTCGAAGAAGTGTCATGTAGGTCAAACGGAACCAAAAGTGTCTGTTATCTGACAAGAACCTTATTTTACACAAGAGAGAAAAACTCGGAGACAAAAGCACCAGTTTTATATCTAAGACAAAAAAAAGTGTCAACATGCCATGAAGAGAAGTGAAAACCTTCAACTGTCACAGACTTTATTTCCTGGACTCTTTCCTCATAATAAAACTATATTATTACCTGTAACAAACTTAATAATATTTTTCTGACTAAAATTCTTCTTCTTTTGACTTAAACAACAACAAAATTTACACGTGACATACAATTATGTTGTAGTATAAAGTTTGAATTGTTATTACAATTTATTTTAACGTTTTTGGTTAGTTTCAAAAACTTGTTCTTGACTTTTTTCAATAAACGTGATAAGGAATTATCATCAACAGCTTTAAAAACGTAGTCTTAAATTACTCCCTCCCCACTCAACACAGCAAGGATTAATCTACTCGAAAACCTATCTCAGGAGAGTTTCCAATCGCGTATAATAATAACGGCCTTTCCCTATGTTTGTTGAATAACTCTCTAAGTGTTCTTACTTATGTATAAAGCAGTTTACCGTTTTGTAAGTAAACGTAGGATGCTCTGTTCACACGTGTTAAACGGTTACAATTAATAACTAACTTTTAATAATTACTATATTTTGCCAGTTCGTCTAAAGTAGCTAAAGATTTATACCAAACAGCTCATACGATTACAATTTATGCAGTTTTTAAGAAATAATATTGTTAAACACAATACTTTTTTGTACGTATTAATAATCTTGACTCGTATTTAACACACACAAATTTCATTGTTTTAGTTCTAGGACAATGTTAGCAGAATAATCCAGCAGCAGTAGCAGCAACAGCAGTATTAGTGTCGCCAATATCAATATATTATTTGTTAAAACAGTTGTATCGCTGACGATTCAGGACGAATTTTCTTAACAAACGTTTTAAGATATAACTCGAGTACATTGAAAAGAAAAATCATGATACAATTATTATTATACCTATGAAAATAGACATAAAACTTGTGTACAGAATATATTTTTAAAATAATCAGTAATCAAATCGTAGCACAGGTGAGCCATTTTAAGTGCGAGGATTGTTCAATAGAAACACGTTTGATCTGCGCAGACGTGACTTCGTCGCCATGTCAACGGAATTCATTTGTTTATATTGTCTGTTTAAGTACTAATGACGCGTCTGTCAAAAATATTTGCAGTTTCCTCTTTTCTAAGCGTTGTGACTGGGTTAAATAATAACATCTATGATAGAAAATCCGTTCAAAGATAATTTGCGTGCCGTTATTCAATTTTTGGCCGCTGAGGGACGTCAGCCAATGAAAATTTATACAAGAATAAAAGCTGTACATGGTGACTATAGTTTTTCTGATACGGCAGTGGTTGAATGGTGCAATAAATTTCGACAAGGAAGAGAATCCACTAAAGATTTGGCCCGTCCCGGACCTGCACGTGTTGGAGCATCAGATGAATATGTGAGACTGCTTGAAACTGCTTTACGCGCACATACGCGCATCAGAGTTAGAGAACTTTCTCAAAAGTTTGAACATCAGTGTGGGAACTATGCATTCCATCATTCATAGTCTTGGCTATCACAAAGTTGCGGCTCAGTGGAGTCAACGACTTCTTACTGATGAGCAGTAACATTTGCGTTCGTCCTTATCATAACAGCATTTGATGCGCTATCAACAACAAGGTATTGCCTTTCTACACCAAATTGTTGCCGGTGATGAGTCTTTGTGTTATAACTACTAACAAGAATCCAAACGTCACTGTATGCAGTGGAAGCATGCAGAATCTCCTCCGAAGGCGAAACAATGTCGGTTCTAATCTTCGGCAGGTAAAGTAATGGTGACCGTATTTTTTGATTATCAGAGTGTGCTGCTCTTAGATTTTAAAGAACCTGGTGTCAACATCAACGCTGAGCGATATGCAGACAGCTTAAAACTCTTACTGGCCAGCATCAAGAATAAACGTCCCGGGAAGCTCACAAATGGTGTCACTCTTCTGCATGATAATGCTCGACCCCATGTAGCCCAGACGATTCAAGATCTGCTTGGTCGTATGAAGTGGGAAGTCTTACAACATCCACCTTACTGTCCCGACTTGTCCCCGTGCGATTATCATATTTTGGCCTATTAAAGAAATCACTAAAAGGACGGCGGTTCAAATCAGACGCTGAGGTAGAGTTTGCTGTTAGTGGATGGTTCCACAAACAGCCGCAAGAATTTTACCAGCAGGGAATCTACAGAATAGTGCAACAATGGGACTCATGCATTAATGTTAATTAAGACTTCTTTTAAAATCGTTGAATAAAAAATGCTTTACAGCCACTAAACGTGTTTCTATTGAACAATCCTCGTAGTTGGGGAATGATATTGGTTATGGTATTGATGATGAGTTAGGTAAGCTCCATACGATTTGTGGGACAACAATCAATTGTTTTTAAAAACAAGATACGTCAAGATAAAAGTTAAAGTTTTATAAAGTTGTGGAGTTTCCTGTACTGTCCTACATGTGTAAATTATGGATATTGTAATAATACAAATTTAATTACAAATATTATATAATTGGATAATAAAAAAATTTTTATTTTTATATTTTTTATGGATTTAATTAATTTTAATTAGTGTAGTTGTTTTTTAATTGTTTAGACTCAATTAATAAAGAATATACTGTTTAATGAATGTGTGTATTCTGATGTAAAATTATTTATTTCTTCACTTCAAATAGATTATCTAAGCCGTATCGATTGCATGTAGCGGCCAATTTAAAATCTGTTCTTCTTCTTCTTCTAGCTCGTCTACTTAAGAAGTTCACCCTTTACTCTTAAATAATTAAAGTTATTGAATTTAAGGCTTAGCTGATCAATAAAACAGTATTAAAACAATAAATAAGTTTATTTGTCAAACAATTATTTGTATTTGCCGCAACGGCTTGAATCTGATTCGATAAGAAGTTACATTTCGATTAATTTATATATGCAAAATATAAATTGTAATTATTATATTATAAGGTTCTTTTAACTGTTGAAATAGTCAGGAAAGGCAAGAGAATTCAATACTTACAAGGTATTAAAAAAAACTTATTCATGAAACACACAAAAATTATAAAGTGTAATGTATTATAAAGAGTTAATATTACGGTACTGTTGACTTGGCTGACATCACTCGTCACGTTACCGGCATCCTCTTCGACTGGAATCAAAAATGGCTGCCTTAATGAGTTGAACTGCGATGTAAATTCAGCTACGAGTTCTTTCTTCAAATAAATGTCTCCGCTGGTTATTTCCTCTCCCGTGATGCTGTTCTTGGACGATCCACGAGTTATAGAGTGTAGTGTAGTTTACTCATTAGGTTTTGGTTCGATAATAGTAGTGTTATGTCCCAAAAGGTTCCCTTCACTCGGTGTACGTTTATTTGAATTCAATTTGGTTCTGCTGTCGTGTCTAGATGTAGTGACGATTTAATTTAATATTATTTAATTTAGTTTTAATGTTCAGTGATCAATATTATAACAGTCTTCACTTTGGTTTATTTTCTATTCATCTTTATATGGCTTCGTCATATATCTCGGTTAGTGTTAGTAAAATTTTCGTTAATATTTCTCTGAGAAGTCTTTTGACACGTCTATCTCGTTTGGCTTTTAACAATCAACTAACTGATTTTTGTTCCTTCTTATAGAAGATTTATAATATTTCGGTATCATTTCTCATTGTTCAGCCATCAGCTGTTGTCTTCGAATTCAATCTTATATGTAAAAAATATTGACATTTTTATGTTTAAATGGCTATAAATTATTTGTTTAGTACCTTTATGTAAATTTAATTATATAACAATATTCCTGATTTTATTTTATACACTTTAATACTAAATTTTCGCTATTTTGGTTTGAACTGTGCTTCTGAATTACATTCTTTGAAATTTATCTGTAGGCCTTATCTTGACTTACAGAATTACCTATTACATGGTTTAAAATATGTTTTATGTTACAATTTATATTTCACTCGATTCCTAATTAAATATCTGTAATTTGCCTAATTTACATTTGGCTATTATTTTAAACATTTAACACATCATTTGCATTTTACTAGTACACTTTACTGATTATGGCCTTATCTGGTACAAACATCTATTTTAAGTCAATTTCACATGTTGATTCCTCTCATCGCCATTATAGGTCGTGGTTATTATTATTATGATAATGTATTTGTATATTGAATAGGGTAATTTACATCAAATAAGTCTGGGTTCTATTAACTTGTATTTTTTGATTAGATTTGTATGGTCAGACTTGAATTTGTCTTGGTCATCAGTGTACAATTTTCCTAGCAAAGTTCTTATTAATTCATCTTATTAGTTTCCTATTTTTTGATCCACTATTTCTGGTTTGTTTGAATTATTAATTTGCCTTTCCTTATTTTTACAAAATATAATATTAATTAACATGGTTAAAATATAATAAATTCTTACATTCTAACACCTAGCATTTACTAGTATTAACATACTTTGTATGGTAATCACAAACAATAATAACATAACATGGTAAACAATTATATAAATAAATACATTAAAACTTTATATTAATAATAGTGTTTTTGTTGTCCTTTTTGACAAATTGGTTTGGGGTGTGCCCCTTAATCACATTTATTCTAAGTATAATTAATGTTTTACATTATTTTTAATTATATGCATTGGATTCTCTTGTTTGGGCTAGTCATTTCATTTAAAGTGATATAGTTAATATAATTTAATTTCCCTTGAATCATTTATTTGCTGCTCTAGAGGTTTTTTGTCATTATAATAGATCTTTGGGTATCTGAATTATTATTTCCCTTCAATTCATTAGTCCTGGGCTATTATTCTTCACTGTTTCCTATTTTAAAATTGTAATTTCTATTTTATTTGTCCTGGGCTATTACTCTTCACTACTTCATATCTTACTGGGTTCACTAATTATTATTCTGATATGATACTCTTATTATTTATTTTTCAACACTTTATGGCTATTATTTGACTACCTATAATTCCTTTGAATCGACTTTTCTAGTTCTGTTTTCTAGGTCTTTTATTTATAATTGTAAATACTTTTCTGTTAATTTTTATTTAAGTTGATATGATTATCACTAGTATGATATTTTTTAGATATTATATGTCCTGTCTTCCTTCCCATTTCTATATTTGCTTAATATATTTATTTTTCTCATGGTTGGAAAGTCTGTTGATATAATTATCCTATTTTGTAGAACAAGGTAAAAACTTCGTTGTGCTACAATATTCAAGAAACAAGAATGTAAAATACAGGCCTCAAAAATGGAGTTCTTAAAAGAAGTTAAAAGGTGTTCTAAACTTGATAGTATAACGAAGAATTACAACACCATAAGAGAAGAATTACAAGTTTTTAACCTGAATTAAAAATTAAAAGACTGTAAACTTCGGTGGGAAGGACACTTAGAATAAAGAATGTCAGATTGAAGACTGGCCAAACAAGCCTGGTAATATAAACCTACAGGACCCAGGTGTGTGGGTGGACCCATGAGTTCCAATCTTTCAGATCCAAAGATTCAAACAGATCCATAAAAAGACTGATTGCAGAAAATCGTACCATGTTCTTCCTTATGGCTCTTATGAAGTCACGCGATGTGCACCGGAAAACTAAACTCCAGTTGTAGCAAACGCTTTTCCGAACGCTGATAGCCTTCTGATCAGAGCGTTGGTCGTTAACACAGAAATTTTACAGTAAGCTGGACATCTTGGAGAGGAAGATGTTGCTTGGGATATTGGAACCTGTGAACGAAGAAGGAACCTGTAGGAATCGGTAAAACCATTGTCTCTTCTCATTATACAAGGAACCCAAACGTTTGAACCATATAAAGGTGAAGCGTCTCCAATGACCGTTCCAAAGATCGTGTACTGCAATGCCGGAATACAGAGTGAAAAAAGTGTATAGAGCCAATCAGGAGGCAAACGGCCAGTAGGAAAACCGAGACTGCGGTGGAGAGATAGTGTAGCAATGGATACCAGGGATATGATAAACGCTAGAGTCTTGAAGAGAGAGGCATTAAAACGGCGTGCGTGGAATTTGTTAATTGAGATCGATGGTCGATATGGGCTATATAGGACGGCCATAGGAGAAACTGTAGATTATATGTTTGTCATTTGTAAAATGGCAAATACATGCAGCAAGTCGTCGCCTACAGTGGCTGTACCAAACTTTCAGTTTCTGCTTGCAGTGACGTAGTGAGCTGTATATCTCTGTTAGGATATGTGTTGATAAGAAATATATGGAACACATCCCTTAGCTCTAACGTTTGGTGTAACATCATAGCGGAAGGACTCATATTTCCTTGTTGATGTTACACCAAACGTTAGAGCTAAGGGATGTGTTGGATACTGTATATTTCTTTGTTTTACAGTCTTTGTTATTGATTACGGCTTCAGGAATAATTCAAATCTCAGTCGGAGGTCTTATCGACCAATCCGGTTGATTGTTCCACATTTTCATTGGTTCTTGAAGTGGAAAGTCGTCCAGAGCGTTCATATTTTTACACTTTCTGACGCTCTATGCTGAATTTTTGTACCGCTTAAACACTCATGCACGAGATATGTAGTCTTTCCCGTAAGCTTTACTAATCATCTGAAAATAATCTGTTGTTATTTTGTTCAATTTTCCAAATATTTTTAAAGTTAAAATTTGCTCAACTTTTAAACCTAGCATTATTCGGACACAGTAGAAAACACAACTGCACTGCCACTCACAATCAACTGAACAGCCGAGAGTGTTCATATTTGTTATGCAGGTTCAGACACGACCAAGGTATTCCCAAAAAGTTCACAATCAGTTCTCTCTGCTTTCTATAAGACGGAAAACCAGTCTCGTTATATAATACTTGAATCAGTTGAAAAGTTCACGAAGCGAAATCTATATATTGGAAACATATGCACAAAGTAAAACCATAACAAGTTTGGCTGTCGTATAATAGGTCAAGGAAAACATAAAATATTTTTTCACGAATGAGTTTGATATTAATTGATGACTCGTTGGGCACTAGGTGAAACATTGTAATACAAAGGTTTTTAAAAATATATAAACACTTGGTACGTTTCACAGACTTTATTTAACTCTGACAGCTGTTTCGACGTCTTAAGCCATTGTCAAAGAGATGAATGAAGACTAAACACAGGATGTATGGTGGACATCTGTTTAGGGCGTGTATTGGAACATGTGTGAGGGGTGAAGATGGTGATGGGGGGTTGCAGGAGCTAAAGAAAGGTCAAGGTGTCTGTAAAAACTAAATATAATCTGAATGCAAAATATAAAATTAACTAAACTAAGTATAATCTGAATGCAAAATATAAAATTAACTAAACTAAATAACAGCTTTTAATAAAGGGGATACGCAGAATTAAGTTTGTTCATTTGTTAATTTTTTGTTTACTGTGAAACGTACCAAGGGTTTATATATTTTTGAATGAGTTTGAATTTTGGTTCGACTAGCCATACTATAAATTTACGAAAGGAACAAATATGTCTATATGAACTACCGGAAAACAAACATTATAGCAAAAGACGAAGAAGATAATAATTTTTTAAATTTAAAATAAATTTTTCTAAATTCTAAATTTAAAAGACAATCTTCTAAATTCAAAATAGAATAACAAAATTCAAAAGTCAAAAACAAAATAGAAACAATTTTTACATTTATTTTCAATAAATATTTTTGTAAATAACTACAGTAAATGTTTACAAATAATATAAATTTTACCTATTCGCGTAAAACTGAAATATCCTGTTACGTTAACATTATCATACTGTAACAGAGTACCATTATTCCGTGCATGTTAAACGTTAGTAGCTACTGTATCTGAGATACGGTATCGTTACGCGTCTGTAAGCAGCCAGCAACCCGCTAATTCCACCCTTTGCCGGTAGAAAATCGACAACAATAATGCGATTCAAACGCCTCACAAGGCATTTCCTCCGTGATAACTCGACGCGATACGACCAACATACCAAGACAGATGTTTCCCCACTCGTCGCGCCATCGCCCTACATTGAACTGTGACGTAATTAGGGTGTAACATGCTACAGCTGGTACCGCGCGTTAAGCCCGCTTCATTAACACGTAAGCAATCACAACCGTGTTGACATCCACGTTGTGTGCATTTGTAATTAACGCTGAGACACTGAATTCGTAACACTAACTCGGCGGAAACTGTTGAACTTCTGCACCAAACTCCGTAAGTTCCGCACTTCTGAGCATAAACTAAATCTTCCCTTCTTGAAACACAGGCGCAATTAAAACATACGTGCATGGTGAATGGTAGTGTGTAAAAACAAAAATATCTCCATACGTACTTCATGCGAAACAAAGAAACAATATTTTTCATCAACGTACAACTCAAAGTTAACAGATAACTTTATCTTTAATTTTTTCTTCCAAACTTTAAAATTCAAACAAATAAAATTAAGTTCAAAGACGTAAAAAATTAGACAACCATTGGATGGAAGATGTGAAGGCACAGAGAAGCAAATGAAAATAGGACAAATAAAAAAACATACGGGATAATAAAATCATTCTTTGAATAAGAAAAACTCAATACTATGTGTATTACTGATCCTGAAGTCTTGACATTCAAGAAATACTTGAAATTCTTGATATTCAAGAAAACTTAAGACGACGGATATATTACTTAGAATGCCTGTATCCAGAAGATGGTCATAAGGAATATGAAATTTCAGGAGAGGATGAAGCAGAGCAACCAGATAATGGTAAATCTATCATGATGGAACAGTAATTTGAAAAAACAATGTATAAGTTTAAAGAGGAAAAGCCGCACGGTATTGACGGTATACCAGCAGACTTGCCGCTCAAAGGAGGAAAAAAGCTGAAAATGAAGCTGTGCAAATACTTTAGGAGACAGGAGAATTGCCAAAAGACTTTACTTACTTTATTATTGCAACAATACCTAAAAAATCAAATGCACGATAATGGAAGGACCAAAAACGTTGAACTTGTTGTCACATGCATAAAAAATTGTTACTCAAATCATCCTTGGCATAATAGACGGTAATATAGAAAGCCATTTGACTGGGGATCAGTTAGTTTACGGAAATGAATGGGCACAAGAGGGGCAATTTTACTGTTAAGACATGTTGTAGAAAATTGATTTAAAAAAAAACGATCCAACTTTTATTGACTTTGTTGATTTATATAAAGCTTTCGATTACAATAATTAACAAAACTGTTGAGTGTTTTACAAAAAGCGTGAGGGTTATAAAGATAACGAAGATTAATTCGCATCTTTTACAGGCACGGGACAGATATAATTTAATCCGGAAGTCATCAAGAACCAAGTATTACAGAAGAGTACGACAGGAATGGTCTTTATCTCCGTCCTTGTTTAACCCCGAAGGGGTCTATGTCCAGGAAGCGGTCGACAGAATAAGGGAAGAAACCCATTTTTGGAGTAAAATTTACGAAGAAAAGTTGGTGTATTTAGTTTTGCAGATGACACAGCAGTGATTGCAGAAAAAGTATAAAACTTGCAAAGGATTATTGGCATAGTGGATTAAGTAATGACGATTCAAAATGTAGAAAATCTAGTTAGAATATACTTATAATAGTGACATCAGGAAGCAAACCAAAAATAACTCAGTTATTTTCAATTGATGGGCGAAGCTGTAAGGAAATTATTAGTACTAAAATGATATTTAATAAAAATGAAAACCACTTTATTAAAAAGAAAAAAAAATATTACTTTAACAATAAGAAAAATGTTGGTAAAGGCGAAGGCTATTAGTATATGAATGGAGACGTTGCTCTGTATGGGGCAAATTATAGGAGAAGGCGAGAAGAAAACGCGCCGAACATTTAAGATCTGGTGTTGCAGAAAAATGCCCAATATAAGCTGAAAAGAGAAGATACCTAATCAGAAGCTCAAAAAAACAGAAGCTTCTTAGGGAAGTCAAGATGTAGAAGTGATGAGTTAATAGGGCATATATTCCGACATAATGAGCTAGTGAAGAGAATAATTGAAGAAAATATAGAAGGGAGGAGTCACAGAGGAAGACTCGGTTTAGATTACGTGAGACAGATTATGGTCGATATGAACTGCGCTCATACTGTGAACTGGAAAGGGAATGTAGAGAAGTGAGAGGAATGGCGAGCTACTGTCAACCAGTCTGCGAGCTGCTAACCCAGAAAGTGTGTGGTTCTGGAATCTCAAAACCTGGAACCTTAATCACACTAATTTATGCTGTTATTAACTACGCCACGTTTACAGAAAAGCGTGCAAATTTATAGTTGGGTAGAGCTGTTGCTCTCGGTGGGCGTAAGAAGTAATTTAAACAGTCTCACTTTTATCTGCAGCTCAAATGCCATGGTAAAAGCTTAATCCTTTGTTTACGGCTTATCTCATGTTTCTGGTATTTAAACTGGGATAAGCCCAATCCCAGCGTGTTACGTGTTGGGTCACGTAACAGAAGGCTAAACTAGTAATCCACGGACGGTCGAGTTATAAATCCTTTGTTTCGAAGCAGACACGGTTTGGTTTTAAACGCTGGCGTATTTATTCATTAAAACAAAAATTGTTTGAAAACGATCAGGCGGTTTACTTTGTCTACAACACGTCTGACTACCGTAAAACAAATATGAAATTTTGTCTCCCGTAGTCTTAATAGCGTCTTTCTGTTGTTCTGCAGTTGGTATACTAGAAAACAAAAAAGTTTAATAAAATAATTTTATAACTCGTTCATTGTTTTAATGACTTCATTTCTTATTGATCTAATCTTTGTTTATTTTCCCAGATTCTATATTCACTTAATCAGTTAGCAATACGAGTTAAAAAGTATTCTGAATTATCAAACTAGTGTCTACGCGTCGTAAACTGAGTACATATTGTTACGGTGGTCTCGCGCACCTACAGTACAGTGAAAACAAAATAACAGACACCAACGAAGTCAATAATTACCAACATTAATTAGTCACAACAACAATTTTAAAACAACAGAGGTACTCTCAGGAACAAAATTTAAGGTTTTCTCCACACGCAATAATAATTGTCAACTATTAAAGCTCCGCACTAATTATAGCACACTAATCACTTTCTACTAATCCGCTTCTAAATCCAGTATTTATACCCCCGTTGCCATGCATGGTAGTAACATAACGAGCCTCGATGTCGGTACAATAGTCGAGTAACGTCTGGAAGGGGCATCTCGAACACTCCAGAGCGATGCGTAATTCTGGGGCGCAAATATACGTGCAAGATGTCACGTACTCTAGCATTTAGTCAAGCGTAGCACCATCGTTAGTATCGTCATTATTAATTAAATCCTTAAATTTTTAGTGACCCTCAATCAATGAATGTTTTAGTGGATGGTTAGTGAGGATCGGTCAATAATACAAATTTTAGCTATTTTGCGTCGACGTTTCGACAATATTTATTGTCATCTTCATGACCTGTGTATAAAATACAATAGACATATCAAACAAAACGAAACAATTAAATATTTGGGTGAACGTGTTGGTGTATGTGAGTGTGTGCGTGCGTATGTAAGTATCATTTTATATGTGAGGACTTATGATAGTTTGTTTACATCTTCAAATTATCTTTAAGAAAGCGAGCAAATTATAGTATGAGAGAACTTAATTTATACAGTATTACAATTTAGATTACTAAATGTAATGATATTTTAATTAATTAAACAAACAGTAATCAACAATTGGATATTAGACTGGTACATAAATTGTTTATACCTACAGCAGTCAACATATAGCACAGTAATATATTACCTATAACTAAAACAGATTACGGGATGTTCGCTACGTAATTATTAAAAGTTATTTTTACCATGTTTCACTCCCTACTGGTGTTAACAAACAATCATAATTTAGAAACATACAATTTACACACTACTGTAGAACATTACGACTTAAATCAGATAGTTGACAAAGGTTACAAACAAAAATTTCTGGTAAATTTTACTAACAGGTAAACTTGGATAATAATTGTAATCATATTATAAAATATAGTCAAGAGTACTATAGAATAATGTAATTTATGTATGTGTCCACAATCACCCTTCTCTCTCACCCATTCTCCCCCTGCCAGTCCTTCTCACAGCCTCTCACTCTAAGCTGACATCGATCTATCACTCCCACTCGCTCTCTCTCCCTTCTACATCTCACTCGCTGTCTCCCTTCTTCCCTCTATCACTCTTCCACCCTTCGCTCTCTCACTCTCTCTCTCTCTCTCTCTCTCTCTCTCTCTCTGGAACTTGGTCTATTATTATTAATATTAAAATTTATTATTAATATTATTATTACTATTACGATTATATTATTATTATTATTTTATATTATCAGTATTATATTAGATTTACGTACATGCGTTGTGTGTGATTTGGGGAAAAGTGGGAGAACCTGTGTCCTAAACCTGATGCGGAACTTCCTCGCACTAGTAACAGTCATTTCCTGTGGCATGATGAACTGAAACTCAATATCAAATGAAACATCATTTTATTATTATCCTATTTAATTTTTTAACTAAACTGTTACGAAAAATTTAGCTTCATTCCTATTATTCAAAAATTCTGCATCGTTTTCAGACCGTTGTTTTGAGCTTCCTGAAGATAAAATAAATTTAATTAAATACTTAATATTGTTACGCAATTATGAACATTCTCGAACAATGTTGTTCTGCGTTTCTCGCTTAGCCCAGCAGGTGCGTGTTTTTACCGAGGCCGCACTGAAGTATCCTTTAAAGTTATCGAGTGCTTGTTAAGGATGCATATTATTGAACTCTGCAGGGTATAAATACACAACAGCTGTCCCTTAGCAGTTTACGTCGGGCGATTTACTCTGTGCGTCTCAAGTGCTTATTAGTGAAAAGTGATTATTGTGCGGGACTCCAATAATAAAGTGATTATTAGTTGACATTATTATTGCGTGTGGACAAATTTAATTTAAATTATTGTACGATTATAATCTTGATGAATAACTTGTTGATTACAAACTGTTATTAAAGCTGGTTATTAGTGACTTCATTGGTATATGTAATTTGTTTCCACTGTACAATACGACGATCAGTGAGACCGTTGTAACAATATGTTCTCCAATTTTTTTTTTTGTATGCTTATCAACAATGTTACTATAGATTCTTACATTAATATATTGATAGAATAAACACATGGTGACATACCTTTATCGTTTTTCATAGTTTCCAGTGTATTTCTAATTCGTATCAATACCTTATATAATTACTGATTGTACAATATATTATCTACTGATTAGTTACAATTATAAATTTTATATGACGGTCAGTCAGTTAAACATAGAAAATTTAAATTATAACAATTTCCAAATCGTGAGAAGAAATCTCTGTCAACAATTTATAACAGTTTATTGACAACTACATTATTATAGTTCACCTTCACCAACAAATCAACAAAGTCAAGTTGATTTAGAAAGTGGAAATGGAAAAGTAATTTTAGTTAATACTACCAGTACTTACAGACTGTGTGAAAACGACTTAAATTTATTAAGGATTGGTCAGTCAAGTTCCTAATAGTTCTGTGCAAGTTATTACAAATATACTGAACAGATCGATGAAGGCCAAAATCGTGTTGCAGGTGACCAATGTATGACAGGAAATCCAAAATTTCAAGCTTTGGAATCTTCCTTTGTTAAAGTTATTCAAAGGAATAGGCAAGTTACAGTGGCAAGGATAGATTACAATAGTAATGTATGCTTTGGACAAATTATTCATGTAATCATAAGAAATAAAACTACCGTAAAAGAAATGATTACTGTTTTTCTACACGAAATCCGTCAACGTTTTTAACTTTCATATCCTGACCACTAAGAATTTTCACAAATTCTGCTACTTATCCTAATAATTTATACCTCACCTTCCAGTAGGATATCTTAAGGGTTTATTATGTACAGTCGTTTTATAATAACAAAGAAATGGAAATCAATGAGCAAGATTCAGAATTAAATAAAATGTATTATTTCTGCTTTCATTAAATAACTAATAGAATAATAGAAGAAGTGCTAGTGTTTCCTGAGTATTATCTTAAAACATAGATAGTTTTTAATTGAACAACAGGTATCAGAATAACAATTGTCAATCTTTTTCTTATTGAATGGTCCTCATACTTAACTAGAAATGGTAAAAAATTATACTACGAGGATTGTTCAATAGAAACACGTTTGGTCTGCGCAGCAGTGACTTCCTTCCCATGGCAACGGAATTCGTTTGTTTATATTGTTTGTTTAAGTACTAGTGACGCGTCTGTCAAAATATTTGCAGTTTGCTCATTTCTGAGCGTTGGGACTGGGATGAAAAATGGCATCTATAATAGAAAATCCGTCCAAAGATAATCTGCGTGCCGTTATTCAGTTTTTGACCGCTGAGGGGTGTCAGCCAATGGAAATTTATACGAGAATGAAAGCTGTGTATGGTGACTATAGTTATTCTCATACGGCAATGGTTGAATGGTGCAATACATATCGACAAGGAAGAGAATCCACTATAGTTTTGTCCCGTCCCGTGTTGCAGCATCAGATGAAACTCTGAGACAGCTGGAAACTGCTTTACGCGCAAATAGGCGCTTCAAAATTAGAGAACTTTCTCCAATGTTGAGCATCAGCATTGGAAATGTTCAGTCTATCATTCATAGTTTTAGCTATCACAAAGTTGCTGCTCAGTGGATTCCACGACTGCTTACTGATGAGCAGAAAAGTTTGGGTTCGGCCTTATCATTACAGCATTTGATGCACTATCAACAACAAGGTAATGCTTTTCTACACCAAATTGTTGCCGGTGATGAGTCTTGGTGTTATCACTACGAACCAGAATCCAAGCGTCAGAGTATGCAGTGGAAGCATGCACAATCTCCGAAGGCGGAAAAATGTCGGTCCCAACCTTCAGCAAGAAAAGCAATGGTGACCGTATTTTTTATTACCGCCAGATTTAAAGAACCTGGTGTAACAACGCTGAGCGATATGCAGACAGCTTAAAACTCTTACGGGTCACCATCAAGAATAAACGTCCCTGGAAGCTCACAAATGGTGTCATTTTTCTGCATGATAATGCTCGACCCCATGTAGCCCAGACGATTCACGATCTGCTTGGTCGTATAAAGTGGGAAGTTGTACCAACATCCACCTTACAGTCCCGACTTGTCCCCGTGCGATTGTCATGTTTTCGGGCCATTAAAGAAGTCACTTAAAGGACGGCGCTTCAAATCAGACGATGAGGTAGAGTTTACTGTTAGCGAATGGTTTCGCAAACAGCGCCAAGAAGGGAATTTTACCAGCAGGGAATCTACAGATTAATGAAACAGTGGGACTCATGCCTTAATGTTAAAGGAGACTACTTTTAAAATCGTTGAACAAAAAATTTACAGGCATTGCACAAATGCAATGCACAGAGAAGGGTTTTGAAAATGCTTCAATAAATCTAAAACATATATATATATATATATATATATATATATATATATATTTATGTTCATTCACCAACCAATGAATTTATTCTTCATTCACCAATCAATGAATTCACTCTTCATTTACCAATGTACAGATTATAAGTTAAATGTAGTCGCATTCATAAGCGAAGTTTTATATGTGTACTACGTTATTGACAACAAGGAAGTAGTTTCTATGGAAACTAACCGGTTCCCATTTTCGATCACGCACCAGCGATCGACCGCAAATGTGCGACACGTCCTTATAAACATTTTTCAATGTTAAAATTCTTTACAGCCTCTAAACGTGTTTCTATTGAACGATCCTCGTATATACAATCTTCTTTGAGTTTATATTCTTTTGCTGATAAAATTCATCAGCATTAACTTTTTCAGCATAAGTAATCATTATAAATTTCAATGTATCGTCTTTTATAAGATGCGAGTAAACAACTATAAGTTGTCCTATAAACAACTGTAAGTATACAATTTCACAACGTCGCCAGAGGAGGTCACGTTTGGGGTCACGTCACCAGAGGAGCAGAACAGAAGACCACTGATGATGACTGCCACAACTGCGATCGAAACTTTTGGCTCTACAAGAAGAGGACCACGGCCCAGCAGCCCGGAAAATAATTTTACTGAAGATAACTTGGGCCGTGAAAGGCTTGATGTTATGATGAATTTTAAAATAAGATTGTTCTTAATAAAGTGTGAAACGTTTTCCCGTTCTTTATGTTTTCGTTGTTTTACGTATTACAATAAATTAACCTAAACATTTCACAAGTTTCTAAACAAATCCAATGGCTTTAAGACGATTCAATAAGTAGAAAATAATCAACTTATTTCTTATTAATGTAAACCAATCAAATCAAAAATGTTATCTTAATTGTAGTGTAACTGAAGCACTCTGTTACTGTGTATGTAAGCGTTGATCGTATCGGACAATTTAATTTTACATAGGCCAACGGCTGTTACACTGCATCCGGCCATAAACTTAATGGCTGCAATTTGTTAATTGACACAATAACTACACTCTTGGGAACCGTAAAATGACAGAATGATGTAGTGAAATTCTACACTAAAGTACGCTATTCCCGTCCACTACTGTAGTTAATGTATATGGGGCAATTAATTTTACCTATATGAACACGGGCTCAAGAGTAGGCCTACACGTTTAGACGAATGTGTCCGTTATAAATAACAAATAGGCGCCTGGTAGATTTGATGGCGCCTTTGTTTATATTGGTATTTAAACCCGGTAAAAAGGATAAATATCTTTTATTTCTACCAAACAGTAACTTTTGACAGCGTAAATAAAAATTGTAAACGCAAGGAATGAGCAAATTCAATAAAAATACTTATTTCTTTGTAAGTAACTCGATGACTTTCTTGCAGTATTATTGCATAATATTATATATTATCAAATTGTAATTACTTCTGCATGTAGTTGATCTTATTGTTTATCATTTTAATAGACTTGACGCGCGTTTTACTGACTGTATCAGTATCTTCAGAGGTTTATAAATGAATTAACAAATAATCGAATCGATTCGAGTTCAATATAAAAGCTAACGATTAATCGAATTTGTTTTCATAATAGCGAATAATAGTTTTAATTTTATTTAAATTATCAATTATCTTAATGTTTACTTACTAACGGGACCCGGTAAGGTGTATTCTTTACATGTAAAGTTGGTAAACTTAGTGCACACTTTTCTCAAAACCTACTGGAGATA